>JADWQK010001779.1:927500-2127500 GCA_017933935.1 Sesamia nonagrioides
AAGGTAGCCTATGTTCTTTCTCAGGGTCTAAAAATTGTCTGTGCCAAATTTCATCAAAATCGGTTGAGAGGTTTAAGCGGGAAAGCGTAACAGACAGACAGAGTTACTTTCACATTTATAATATTAGTATAGATGGATAACGTTGACGACTTTACTAGTATAAACAGTGTCACAGTCGTCAGGTAGCTAAGGTACTAATAGAAGAACTCTTACATTGAAAAGAGATCATTTATTAAACAAAGGTTAATTAATACAAGCGTGATAGTATTTTTTTAAGCGTTGCCTCACACCAGGAATTTCTCCTGTATCGTAGGTGCGTTTACAAACATATAAATTCTCATACACAAACAGCCAAACCTAGAGACATTATCGAGTTCCTCCCTCGGGAAAACGTTTTTTTTTATAATATTTCATTTTATTTCTATGTTTTCTGAGGCTCATGTGAATTATTTCTACACGATTTTGCAGAAGCCAAGGCCTGTAAGGTGCTGGGTAGCGTCAATAGCATCCTAGCTATGATAATCTAGAGTCTAGGAGAAAGAACACAAGCATTGTCTTACTTTCTAGAGTCTAGAAAGTAAGACAATGTTTGTGTTTTTTCTCTATAATTAGCTTACTGACACGTTATATAAGTTAATATAATTTCCATTTTTAAAATGCATAAATATGTGAGCTGCCACGCCCTTTATTCCTGGGGCTTTTATTTAGGTAATTAGTTTTTACTGATTCACGTTTCCATTTTGTTTTTGCTTTGCCGGTATTTTGCTAGCTTGCATATGATTAATAATTTCATTGTTGCTGTGTTTTATTGTGTTCATTACTGTACATAGTATTGTATAAGATCATGTGTTTTTTTTTTAATGAATAGACAGATGTGCTACTGGGGAGTTTGTTCCGAAATTTCTTCTTCCTAGCGAAATCACTAGGAAGTGGCGAAGGGCGGGCGTTTTGGGGGGACTGTATTATGTAATATTGAGGTTCAAAAAGTGCTGATTCTCAGCCTAATTTGAACAAATGACTTTGGATTTGATTTTGATAGTAGCTGGCAGGATGGACTGCCAGTTTGTGTACCACTGCTGTAAGGTTTTCGGGATTTTGTTAGTAATACATTTACAACCAAAATAAACGAAATAGGTTTATTTTGGTTGTAAATGTATTACTAACAAAATCCCGCAAAGGAGCCCGAGCACCTTGGCTGCTACTTTTCGAAATGAATCCTTGGATTGTACTGACCGCCTTCAGCTTTTGGGAGTTGAGATTTCCTCGAACCTTAACTTTGGGCAGTTCATTGGGTCCAAGGGCAAGGTGGTTGCCAGTAAGCTTGGCGTTAACGCAAAGGTCCGGCGGTTCTTCACACCAGGGCAGCTTTTAATGCTGTACAAAGTACAGGTTCGTGCGTGTGTGGAGTACTGTAGCCACATTTGGGCTGGTGCTGCAAAATGTCACCTGGCCACTTTGGATTCGGAGGAAAGGCGTGCGAAGAGGCTGATTGGCGACCCAGATTTAACTCATAACGGTCTCCAAAGCCTAGAGCACAGGCATAGAGTAGGCAGCCTTTCGGTGTTCTATAGGATTCATTTTGGTGAGTGTGAGGGAATTGCATGATTTAGTTCCCCCATCTGCGTTCCACCATCGGACGATCCGTCGCACGGCGAAATTCCACCCTAAGTAGTTAATACTACTACGATTCGGAGGAAGCGTTTCGCTTCCTCTTTCATACCGTGTACCTCGAGGGACAAGAACAATTTGCCAGCTGCGATGTTTCCGTCGGACTACAATTTGAGTATCTTCATGGCTAATGTGAATAGGCTCATAATAAACTAATGCGCTTTAAGATTATCGATTGCGTCACTGCTTACCATCAGGCGGGATTGCGAGTAAGCGCTAGTTTATAATATATAAAAAAAACATAGTTTATAGGCACATGAACTGAGTCTAAGAGTCTTGTGACTCGAAATAAATTGTATTGTGAAAATTGTGTATTTTTCAGGTGGTAATGTTACAGTTAAAACTAGTTTTTAGATAGTACGCGTTTTTTTCTAGTTACAACTAGTTTTTACTAAATGTCTTTATTAAACCTAGAAGTACCTAATGTTCAAAAATTCATTTCAGTCAAAACTAGTTATTACTAGACAAAACGCGTTTTTTCGAAGCTAGTTAGTTAAAACTGTTACGAAAAACGGGTTATAACTGTAACAGTAATATTAACTCTGCTGCGAAATAAAAACAAAAGTATTAATATTTACAAACAAATAATATTTCTATTATATTTCCAGTTACAACGTTACAATTTAATACTAAAACGTCGTCAAGTCAACCATTAAATCCCTAAAGAGAATCAAATCCTGAACGAGATACTGAGTAAACACCTTGAATACACACTGCTTTGATTCGAAATGATTTAAGATATGCTATACAGAAAGCGGAAAGCGATAGCTAAGAGTTTTCATGATATAGATTGACATAAGTTTGTTCGACGGATCGTACTTAGTCTTAAGTGTCGCGACACATCTACGGAACTTATGGCGCCGAAAGTTCGGCTAAATACACTTGCAGTGTATTTTGAGTACTCTATGACAGCCAGCCAGCCAGCTCTATCAGCCTCAATTACCTACGCCGCGTTCGGGGTAGGGCCTAACCTTCCTTCGGGCGGTTTTTTCAGCTAAAGTGCATTTAATGTATTTTGCATAGCAAGCGACACATCACACGATGCGTTGCTCGACCGAAAGTTCGGCGGGAGTAGCTGAACGTTCGGCGTCTGTTGTGCATCGCGCGCGTGGCGGTAACGAAGAGCGGCAACGTCTTTTATGCCCTCTATAATAGCTAATATTCTAATTACAACCCATTTTTCTGGGCAATTTAGGTACGTCACAAAAACCGCACACCATAAAGTGTCGACACAGACGGACTGACGATGACGCCACGTCACTTTCCGTCACGTAGCGCGCTGAACAAGACGCGGTTGTGAACGTTTGGTTTGTCATAACAACTGAATATTGCGATTGATACTTCAGCCGCTGAGCTTTCGGCACCGTACGTTCCGAAGATGTGTCACTACACTAAATACTAGATGCCATTTGTTGCTGGGTCCAGCAAATAATGCAAATTAAACTACACGTTTCCCGCTTTAAAAAAAAGTTATTCGCTTGTTCTAATTTCAGTTTTTTTTTTTAATTATAAACTAGTGTTTGATCGCAATCCTGCCTGATGGTAAGCAGTGATGCATTTGTTGATTGTTAAGCGCGCTAGTTTATTAAGAGCCTATTTAATTAAAAAAAAAACTGAGTAAATAGGAAGGAAGACAGCAGTTGAGCGAGGTAATGCAATGTAAAACCCAACAACACGATCAACGATGCTGCGCTAGAGGCAGATTAATCTGGAGACCCTCCACGACCAAACTCCCGACACAACAACATATGGCGCATCGTATCCGGCACATATCGCAATACAACTGCTCAGACCCGTCCTTCATACGGCTTCATCTTTATTAGTACAGCACACGGAACAGAAATTAATATTGTCAGTTGTGAGCATACACACACAGTCTACATAAAGGGCCAAACTTATAATAGTATAAGCTTGGCCCGTTTCGCTCTGGCTACATAGTACAGTTAAAGTACAGGTAAAATGCAAACCCACCTCGTTTAACATCTTTGGTTATGTTAAACGTCATCTGAAACTCTCCTTCTAGTCATTATCATCATCATCAGCCTCTGCTCGTCCACTGCTGGACATAGGCCTCTTCCATGGAAGTTTGTTAGGTTAGGAATTTATGAGTCCAGTGCCTACCACACTCGTTCAGGAGTAAGTCAGGGGTCAATCCTCGGGCCGTTATTGTTTCTTCTGATGGTTAATGATTTGCCGACTATTCCCAAACATGCCAAATGTCTTCTGTATGCGGATGACCTTAAATTGTACGCGTCTGTCAACACTATATCGGATTGTGAGGCTATACAGAGAGACATAGATGCAGTTTACGATTGGGGAGTATCTAATAAGATGGCATAAAATTCTTCTAAGTGTTATGTCATGACTTTTGGCCGAATTCGACATCCAATTAACTTTGAATATAAAATAAATGGCACTATTATAACAAGGGCAAGAACTATAAAGACCTGGGTGTTGTATTTGACCAGAAGATGACATTTCACGATCATATCGTCACCGTTGCTAAAGAGTCCTTTAAAAGACTTGGATTTGTCCTCAGAAACTCGCGCGACTTTCGGAACGGACATGTCGTACGACTTTTGTACAGCACTCTTGTCAGAAGTTGGAGGCGAGCTCCTGCGTCTGGAATCCACATGAGCCTACTTACGCACTATTACTTGAAAAAGTTCAAAAGGCATTTTTGAGATTCCTATATAAAATCAGTTTTGGATATTATCCATTTTTATACCCAACTAAATTTATCTCAGGATGCTTAGGGTATAATATGTTAGAAACGAGGAAAGCGTATGACCAAATGAAAATCATGTTAAAAATATGTAGAGGGACAACAGATGCCAGTGATCTCCTCAATGAGCTGATTCGTCTTCACGTTCCTGGTAACTATCTCCGTGGCCGCAGACACCGTCTGCTAGCTCTGCCTACATGTCGCACGGTAGCCCGTACGTCATCCCCTATACCTCGCGTTCTTTCCGCGCTGAATAGCCTCGTGGAAGCTAAACCGAACTGTGATATATTCGCGGATGAATTTAAAATTTTAATGCGCGCTTGCTTAGCGTTCTGCGAAAAAAAATTAATTAGTTCGTTTACTGTTTTAATTTTTAGATTTTATCGTCGGCCCTGCGGTATATATGTCTCTCTGTCACTTCAGCATGCTAATCCTCTCAGCTATGTGAAGGACTTTGGTGCTCTGTCGGATCACCTTATTTCTGATGCGGTCCTTCAGAGAGACGCCCAACATAGCCCGCTCCATAGCTCGCTGAGCGGCTTTAAACTTATGGACTAGTCTGACCGTTAGTGTCCACGTCTCGGCTCCGTAAGTCATGACGGGTAGGACGCATGGTTGAAGATTTTAGTCTTCAAACATTGGGGTATGGATGTCAAAAATACCCGACTAAGTTTACCAAATGCTGCCCATCCCAGCTGAATCCTTCTATTTGCCTCCTTTTCGAAGTTGTTTTTCCCTAATTGTCCCTCTAAGTCTAATAACTTCATTGATTAGACTGACCTATAAATTCTATTGAGCGTTTTTGTAAAATATGAAAATGTTCTACAACGCAGTATTGTAAACAAATATCTGATATAACACCACGTAAGTGTTCAGGGAAGGGATGGTCAAGTGATCCTTACTGAGAAATTTATTGAATAGATACGGAATTTCACTAAACCCGAATCTCATTTCTCAACATAAATCTAAATAGGTAAAGTTGGATCCGGGACAAGACGAAATAATCGTCAGGTTCGGTTCCTAGTTAATTCAATTCGATTAGGTTTTAGAGGGTAGAAGAGTTTTATTATACCAATATAAAAAATCATGGCAGAAACTAAGTAGCAGCTTGAAGGTAGGAAGTAATTGAAGGTACGGTTAGCAATTTAGTCTAGCTATTGACTTCATCTCTGCAGGTTTTGTTTTAGATTTTCTTTTATAAATTATAAACTAGTGCTTGACTGTAATCCCGCCTGATGGTAAGCAGTGATGCGGTCGTTGATGGTAAAACACGCTAGTTCATTCAGAGCTTATTCACTACACTCACTAGCCTTGAAGACTCACTTAAATTGTAGTCTGACGGAAACACGGCCGTTGGCAAATTCTTCCAGTCGCTCGGTGTACGTGGAACAAAAGAAGAGACGAAACGCTTCGTTGGGATCGTTGTGATGTCAGCAACGTAAGTGTGGAAGCTCGCCACGCCACTCGCATCGCCTCGGGTTCCCTCGCACACTCTCCAAAGTGCATCCTATAGAACACCGAGAGGCTGGCTACTATTCGCCTGTACTCCGGGCTTTAGATTCCGTTTTGAGCTAAATCTGTGTCGCCAATTATCCTCTTCACACACCTCTCCACTGAATCTAAAGTAGCAGGTGCCAGTTTGCAGCACCAGCCCAAATGTGGCTGCAGTACTCCACACACTAACGGACCTGTATAACATTAGAACCTGTCCTGGTGTGAAGTACCGCCGGACCTTTGCGATAATGCCTAGTTTCCTGGCAGCCACCTTGGCTTTGGACCCAATGAACCTCCCAAAGTTTAGATTCGAGGAAATCTCAACTCTCAAAAACTGAAGGCGGTCGGTGCACTCTAAGGATACATTTCAACACTGCGTGTCTCGTAAGTAATACTACCCAGTTCTTTCTTTTTCTTTTCTTTTCTTTAGAGTGAATAATTCTTCCACTCTTCAATGGCCTCAATGGGTTCCTGGCTGGCTCCTTCTAATGGGTTTTTCCAATAACACGTGCAACAAATTATAGAAATTATTTCACAATAATGGCGGATATCGCCAATGACAGTTGAAGAAACGGCTGCGTGAGCCGATTAAGAGGAGATTTGTTTCAAAGCCATTAGGTGGCCACTATTCTGCGATATTTCAATGTTTTTATGCATTATTTACTGAATGCACTTTTTACTTCATAAATCACGCGCTTTTATTTAGTAAACGACACTAATAATTTTAAAAGTCCAATGAAAAATGCGCGCGACACTCAGCTTCCCGTCAAAAAACCTACTACCAAGTTGTCACTGTATCGGAATGTATCCAAACGTCAAACATGTAATTGTCAAGATGACATATGTGGTTTCGAACACTTGCGATTTCCGCGCCCTCTCACACTGACCCCACGGGTAAAAGCTTATATTAATGTTAATTATTTTCTTTTTTCTTATTAGTAGTTTTTATAAAATAAACCTCTATAACAAAAGTAGACATTTTATTTAAATAACAACGTTACATTCACCAGTCCTCAAGTCCCCGTTGCGTATGATTACCGTGGCCGCCTGCAAGTGATGTTGTCTTGAGGGGAAGTGGCTACATAACTGCTATTGTATGTATTATATATTCCTTGATAGCTCATTTTACGTTAAAGGACTGGGTTTTACGACAATATGTCTGTTGTTGTTTTTTCCTACTGATGCGTTGTCGGTTGCCTCGAGGAAAGTGGTTAGTAGAAAAAATTATAACAAAGGATTTACTTATGTTCAGTTTTGTCTTTAACGTCTGAATGGAAAAATATTTAAAATTGAAAATGGTTCATTAGTGAACCGATACAATGATGTTAGAATTCGGCACTCGGCATCTTTTAATCGCCTACCGAATGATGAACTAGATTTCTGGCACCACTTCTTAAATACTATACTTCTATACTTTTTAAAGGGAACTCTAGTGGGCTTTCTCTATACAAACGTATTCCGCTGTTTTCTTCATGGATAATGCTTTTAAAACAATTTTTTTTCTTCAATTTTACACCGTAGTTATGCGTGCCTCTATCATTTGATTTTTTCCGAAACTTAAATAATAAAAGAAATAAGTATACTTCAAAATCGGGAAAAATAACCTCTTTTTAACGCGTTGTTCAGACTACTATTAGAAAAATGTGATAAGTTTGTGACAAAAAAGAAAATAATAGAAGCTTAGGTATACTTTTCTTCTAAATTTGGATATAAAAATAACTTAGATCTGTCGTGTTTTGAAAAAGGAAACAGCGGAATACGAAACGTCTTTTGGTCAACGTTTTTGTAGGTAAAATCAGCCTGAGCTCTGCAACTGTCCTTTTCGCACCTTACCGGGAGAGGTTGGAAGCAGCGCGAGATTAAATTTTTACATTATAAAAGATGAATAAAGTAAATATAAGTATTTTTAAACTACCAAGGCTTGACCCTCGACTGGGTCCACGAAGACCGATGCCTGCCAGCATTGAGGGTTGTTCCAAATAGATACCGTAGACATGGCGCACAGGGAAGTGAAGGAACTCTCCGCTTAAGGTGAGTGAAGAATTTGATGAATTACCATCCGCAGGAAAAAGGCTTGGACACCAGTTGCCTAAAAACTAAATAATAAAAAAAAAACTTAAAAAAACATAGATATTTGTAGGTACAAAAATGAAATAAATGTGTAACGTAAGGTCGCTTAATACACCGACCTCTCTCACACGCAGATTGATGACTCGCTTCAACATAAGCGCGTTCAACCTATGCGCTAACATTTTCAGAATGTTTTTGTTACCTTTACACAGCTTTCAGTACTAATGTGATTTTCTTTCACATATTTAGGTACATAAAACTAATCTACATATATGCATGCGTGTCCACAAACATTCCTGATGAACAAGAACGCGAGAGCCGACGTAGGGCTCAGAAAATACTAACTAAAGTATCGGACTTCAATTCTGATACAATTCAAATCAAAATCAAAAGTAAATTATTCAAATTAGGCTGAGAATCAGCACTTTTTGGACGTCAATATTACATAAGACACTCCCCCAAAACGCCCACCCATCGACACTTCCTAGTGCTTTCGCTGGGAAGAAGAAGTGGCGGAACAAACTCCCCAGCAGCACAGCTGTCTGTCCATTATAAAAAAAAACACATGACTTTATACAATACTATTTTTTATTCAAAACCGATTCAGATTTTATACATACATATATACATTTTTTCAGGGTTTTGAAGGCTTTTGCGTATACTTAACTACAAAATCATAGACGACTCGTATAAAACTTATGACAAGTCCCTAAGAGATTGTGAAACAAAGAAAGATGTATTATTTTACCATTATATCCCAAAAGGCATTTACAATTCTAAAAAGTTAACATGTAAAATTTTTCTCCGACTCTGAAGTTTTCTTATTACTCTGTGTATGCCCTTGGGAATAAACATGACATTATTTCTTAACTCAATGATTATTTTGTTGTGTTTAAGCCATTCACATTTACGTTATTACATAAGTCTTAGAGATTAATGGCTTATATTTACGAGTACCTAATAATTTGTTTAAATACTTTGTAATGTTATGTACATATTCAGATATACTTACACTTATTATTTATACTCATATTCATACTTATATATGTATCATTCATTTCCACGGTCCATAATATGCTTTCCATTATTATGAGGCTCTGTTTTGATCATATTCCACTACACCAGGACTCATTTTTCTGTTTACAGACTCAGTCCTCAACTTTACACCTAAGTTTCGGCGACTTATTGACCCCTTAGCGTAGGAAGCCGTACCTATGCAGGACTGTATCACTTTTTCCTATCAAACACTGCACTTTTTAATTTAATACCATTTATATTTACATTGTTACGGAACATTTTCATTATTTTGACATTTCTTGACAACATTGTTGATGTTGTATCTATGACAACCTTCTCATCAAAATTCTTGTTGGTCTGCTATTTTTATTTCATAATTGTTATTCGAACTCTTTTATGGTAAAATTATTTACCGTTCCTCGTCCATATTTTCGAATATTTTAAATTTCGACCTCCAACCGTTCTGCAAGGTTTCTTTAGGAATCATCGCAGAGCAGTGGTCAGTCGAGCTCTGGCTTCCAAACAAGCCTCTTAAAAGTAGGTCTCCAGTAAACGTTGCCTCGAGAGCCCTTCTAGGGTTTTCCCTGCTGTGCCAGTCTCTATATAACTGGTGCGCCTGGAGCTGCCTGGCCCTTTGCCGCCGGAGCCTTCGACTGCTGCCGGCCTTGTGACGCCGGGGCAGTCCCTCTTCCGTAGCTGCCGCCGGTCCACCAGGGCCGCTCCTCTGTACCTGCCGCCGGTCCACCAGGGCCTTTCTTCCGTTGCTGCCGCCGGTCCACCAGGGCCGCTCCTCTGTAGCTGCCGCCGGTCTACCAGGGCCGCTCCTCTGTAGCTGCCGCCGGTCCACCAGGGCCGTTCTTCGTGTAGCTGCCGCTGGTCCACCAGGGCCGTTCTTCTGTAGCTGACGCCGGTCCACCAGGGCCGCTCCTCCGTAGCTGCCGCCGGTCCACCAGGGCCGCTCCTCTGCAGCTGCCGCCGGTCCACCAGGGCCGCTCCTCCGTAACTGCCGCCGGTCCACCAGGGGCCGCCCTTCACCATCACCCATCAATCATTCATCGACATTATTCATTTTTATACTTCCATCTTGTCTTTTCTGTATACTTAATAAATACTGTCTCCCTCTAAAGTCTTTTCTTGTCGTTATATGACAGTTTGGCGCCCAACGATAATTTCCTGCACCCCCTTAACTTCCTAAATTCAAAAGAAACACTTCGTCTAGTGTCGTACATTCTCAGCTCTTTGGTTAAATATTTTGGCTATTCTATCCCTTTCATTTTCTCTTAACACACACATAACTCATTCACTCATATATACTTACAACACCTAACTTAATTTTCTTTTTTTTCTAACAGGAAAACAAGGTATACTTTTACATACTTAACTATCTTTTTCTAACTTACACTTAAATATGTCTCGTCCAATCAAATTTGAACTCTTAAATAAAAACGAGCTTGAATATGAAGTTACAATTAGACTGGAGGAACCAGCAAAAACAGTTATATTGTTAAAGAAGCAGATACTTCTGCTAGCTCCTTCTACACCATCGGAAGATATTTTAACTTCTCCCATTCCTATAGAGGAGGAGTTAACTCAGATAGATAGTACTCTGAGTTATTTAAATATTAAAATAGATAATCTATTACAGGGTGATTCCAAATACCATCGCTTAATAGAATCTTTTATTAATCATTTATTTTACAGGTTGGAACGTATAGACACAGACTTAAACCCTGACTATAAACTTAATCTAGACACTTTAAAATCAAAATTTGAGACACTTGAAGGAAGTTTCAAGATTTATTGTTCAAATCTAAACTCTATGAATTTTCATTCATATATCACTGCTCCCTCTACCCCTCCTATTCATACTCCTCTCGCCACTCCCTCTCCTCCTCCTAGTTCTCCTCGTCTCACTGCTCCCTCTACTCCACCTATTTACCCTCCTTTCACAGCTCCTCTTTCCTCTCCTATTTTAACTTCTCCAAATCATAATTTATTCAAAGATCTGAAACGATATACGTTTAATGGAAAATCTTGCCCTAGATCGTTTTTACAAAAACTTGACGAATATTGTCTTGTGCGGAATATACCCAAAAATTTGTTAATTACTCAGGCGTATGATATTTTTACAGACAGTGCCCTACATTGGTTTAGATTTAAAATAAACCAAAATCCAGACCTAACATGGGATGAAATTTCTTTGTCTCTAATTAAAGATTTTGGCGGTTTTGACTATGATTTTAAATTATTGGAGGCCATCAAAAGTCGTACCCAAGGTCGTGATGAACCAATCATAATTTATATCTCAATTATGTCGGGAATGTTCTCTCGTCTGGCTAAAAAAATGTCTGAAACGGAACAGTTAGAAATCATTCTAAGAAATATAAGACCATGTTACTCAGTATTCGTGGCACTAAAAGATATTAACTCTATTGATGCACTCTTGGCTACATGCCAAAATTATGAAAAATTCTTAGATCGAGACAAACATTTTAAAGAACCAAATAACCAACAAAATCCCCTTATTGCAGAATTTGCTTATAAACAAATTCATCCAACTTCTTCGGAATTTTCTACTTCTGACCCAAAACCTCCTTCATACACAAATAGATTTTACAAAAACCCTCCCAAACAAGTAAACAGTCTAAAACAAGCTTACTCGCAAGAAAATTCATTTTGCGTTCGTTGTCGTATGCATGGTCATACCTTAAATACTTGTACTCAACGTCACTTTCTAATTTGTTTTAATAAAATGTGGTCTTAAAGGTTTTAAAACCCCAGACTGTCCTAATTGTTCACCTAAACCTAACTCTAGTTCAAAAAACTAACGACTGACTTGAAAAGTAAAACAAACTTTGATGCCAACGATTGGAACGATTGGATTAAAACTCTTAAGAATTTCTTTTCATGCTATAAAATATCTTCAACTCTATACTCTAATGAAAAGGATTTTAAACGACCTTTTGTTAACATCAAAGTTTACAATTTATCTTTGACTGGATTACTTGACTCTGGTAGTTCAATCACTATTCTTGGTAATAACTCTCACTTAGAATTTCTTAAACTAGGCTGTAAACTTTTCAAGTCAGTTAAAATTACTATTTCTACAGCCAATAACCAGAAAATTAATTCTGTAGGTCATTGTTACCTTCCTATTTACTTTAACAAACAGACCCACTTGATTAAGGCTTATATTTTTCCTGATATTTCACCGTCTTTAATATTAGGAATAGACTTTTGGAAAAAATTTAATCTTCTACCGAATATTCTCTCATCGACTGGTCTTTCAGAACTGGAGTGCTCAACTATCGAGACAATGAATGTTAAAGTATTACCTTATGATCATTTAACTGCAAATCAGAGGAATATTGCTGATGATATCATCCAACGCTTCAAGACTATCTCATTCGAAGAAAAGGGTGTTCTGGGGAACACTAATCTCATCACTCACAAGATCGATACCGGAGATTCGCTACCCATCAAACAAAGATGTTACAGACTGTCTCCTGAAAAACAAAAAGCTTTGATTACTGAAGTTGATAAAATGTTGAAATGGAACGTTATTGAACAATGTGAAAGCCCTTGGTTATCTCCAGTCATAATTACTCCAAAGAAGAACGGTGAATGGCGTTTTTGCGTAGATAGCAGGAAGCTTAACGCAATTACAAAACGTGATGCTTATAGTCTACCACTTATAAGTGAAATTTTGGACAACCTCAGAAATGCTAAATACCTGTCAAGTATAGACATTGCGAAAGCCTTCTGGGAGATTCCTCTGAACCCTGCTGATAAGGACAAGACTGCTTTTTATGTACCTGGAAGAGGCATGTTCAGATTTAAAGTAATGCCCTTCGGACTCACCAATTCACCAGCTACTCAACAAAGATTAATGGACACGCTGTTCACTCCAGAATTTGAAAATAAAGTGTTCTGCTACTTAGACGATATTGTCATAATTAGCGAAACTTTTGAGGAACATATATCACTGCTCTTGAAAGTTTACGAAAAACTTTCCTTCGCTAAATTAACTATTAACTTTGACAAAAGCCAATTCTTCAGAAAAGAGTTAAAATATCTTGGCTTCGTAGTGGATGAACATGGCTTACGTGCTGATCCTGATAAAATCAAGGCTATTGTGGACTACCCAATTCCTACCTCCAGAAAAGAAGTTCGTAGATTCATTGGCACCTGCAGCTGGTTTCGAAGATTTATTCCAAATTTCAGCACTATTGCTACGCCACTCAACAAACTAACCTGCTCCGGGAAAAATGCTCCGAAATTCGGATGGAATACAGAAGCGGATGCAGCCTTTCAGAAGCTTAAGGATGCTTTAATAACTACTCCTGTTCTGGCCTGTCCAAACTTCGACCTTCCTTTTTCAGTTCATTGTGATGCATCTAACTACGGTACTGGCGCAATGCTCACTCAACATCAGGAAGGCAAAGAAGTTGTGATTGCCTATATGAGCAAAGCCTTCAACAAGAACCAACAGAACTACTCAACTACTGAAAGAGAAACACTTGCCGTGATAACTGCTTTAGAACACTGGCGTTGCTATCTCGATAATGGGAGGGAATTCACAATCTACACCGACCACGCTGCACTCAAATGGTTTCAGAATTTATCCAATCCTTCAGGAAGACTTGCACGTTGGACTTTACGCTTATCTTGCTTCAACTTCGTTCTAAAACATAAGAAAGGAAAAGATAATGTAGTACCGGATCTTCTATCAAGAGCCAAGTCACAAGAACTCCCTGAAATACAAGAAAATAGTAATGTACCACAAGGTGTACATCCTATTTCTATGAATGATACTACTAGAGAACTGGAACAATACAATAAAATATTTCTGGGCTGTTCGAATAATCCTGATTCTTACCCAAATTATACGATAAGAGAGAATAAACTCTATCGTTGTATTCACACGCCTGACCGCCTGAACGACGACTTCATTTGGAAAGAAGTTCCATTACCTCAAGAAAGACGTTTAATAATTGAAACAAATCATGGCTCTAGTCAAGAACCTCACCTAGGAATTTTTAAAACATATAAAAAAATATCTTTACTATACTATTGGCCCGGCATGTTTAGAGACATTGCTAGGATAATTTCTAACTGTGAAACCTGTCTTGCTTATAAACATCCTAATCATTCTCCATATGGCCTAATGGGCAAACCTAAGATTTGCTCTAGACCTTTTCAAACTATATCTCTAGACTTAATGGGTCCACTTCCTATGACTAGAAAACGTAATAGGTTCATTTTAGTAATTAATTGTATCTTTACTAAATATACTTTGATTTTCCCTCTAAAACAGGCGACTGCATCTAATATAATTAATATTATGGAAAATTCTGTTTTTCTAGTTCATGGAGTTCCACAGACTTGTATAATGGATAACGGTCCACAATTCCAGTCACGTGAATTCCATTCTTTTCTTAATAGATACAAAGTTCCTTTCATATTCCATTCGGCCTACTATTGCCCACAATTTAACCCGACTGAAAGTTATAACAAAACAATAATTACGGCTTTAGCTTCACTAGTAGAGGACGACCATAGATCCTGGGACAAACATCTTAGTAAAATTCAATTTTCTATGAACAATACCACTAACGTTGTAACGGGCTATACTCCATCCTTTCTAGTCTTTGGGAGGGAAACAATTCCTTGCGGTTCCTTTTACTCCCCGTGTCAGAACCTCGAAGAATTAATCTTTATGCCCCGTGATATTTACGCAACAAATGCTGGGTTCCTCACGTCTATATTTCACAAAGTTCAGTCTAACTTACATATGGCTTACGTTAAAAACAGCGCTCGTTATAATCTTCGGAGGTCGTTCAAAGAATTCAACGTTGGGGATACGGTTTGGCGAAAGAATCATGCATTAAGCGATGCTGGTTCATATTTCAATGCTAAACTAGCTCCTAAATTTATCAAATCCAAAATTTTAAATAAACTATCACCTTTAGTGTACATATTAGAAGACCCAGATGGTGCCGTAGGTAAATGGCACATAAAAGATATAAAATGTTGAATTCTTTCTAAACAACTCTAAATTATTAATGTCAATTAAATCACCTACTAATTATTTATGTAAATATTACTTATTTCTTTTGTTTACAGCTGCACATCCTATTTATTTTTTATATTATTTATAAACATCACTCACTACACAAACATTACATTACATTTGCTCGACCCTACTCTTCAGTCTCACTCTTTTACCGTATGGAGCGGATTGCAACTCATTAAATAAGCCTATGCAGGAGCGGTTGGTTACTCCTAAAATAAGCCTAAACCAAATTCTCTCTTTCGCTCTTCTAGGGGCTTAAATTTCTACTGACATTATCTAATGTTTTCCTTTTTTTTTTCCTTCCAGTCTGGAGCGGCTGACAACTCCAAAAATAAGCCTTGTCGTCATTCTAAAACACACTTCTATGAGTGGCAGTCATCAATTGTGAACTCCACCCATACCTGTATGAAGAAGATTGCTTGAAAGGATAGGTGGTACGAATGGGTGAATGGAGATGGATGAATGTGTGAAGTGTTGTTTTACAGTCCCTACTTTAAATCTTATTAGAAAATTTTCTACAGTTGAAAATTTTTCCAGGGTCGGGGGGAAAATGTAATGTTATGTACATATTCAGATATACTTACACTTATTATTTATACTCATATTCATACTTATATATGTATCATTCATTTCCACGGTCCATAATATGCTTTCCATTATTATGAGGCTCTGTTTTGATCATATTCCACTACACCAGGACTCATTTTTCTGTTTACAGACTCAGTCCTCAACTTTACGCCTAAGTTTCGGCGACTTATTGACCCCTTAGCGTTGGAAGCCGTACCTATGCAGGACTGTATCACTTTTTCCTATCAAACACTGCACTTTTTAATTTAATACCATTTATATTTACATTGTTACAGAACATTTTCATTATTTTGACATTTTTTGACAACATTGTTGATGTTGTATCTATGACAACCTTCTCATCAAAATTCTTGTTGGTCTGCTATTTTTATTTCATAATTGTTATTCGAACTCTTTTATGGTAAAATTATTTACCGTTCCTCGTCCATATTTTCGAATATTTTAAATTTCGACCTCCAACCGTTCTGCAAGGTTTCTTTAGGAATCATCGCAGAGCAGTGGTCAGTCGAGCTCTGGCTTCCAAACAAGCCTCTTAAAAGTAGGTCTCCAGTAAACGTTGCCTCGAGAGCCCTTCTAGGGTTTTTCCTGCTGTGCCAGTCTCTATATAACTGGTGCGCCTGGAGCTGCCTGGCCCTTTGCCGCCGGAGCCTTCGACTGCTGCCGGCCTTGTGACGCCGGGGCAGTCCCTCTTCCGTAGCTGCCGCCGGTCCACCAGGGCCGCTCCTCTGTACCTGCCGCCGGTCCACCAGGGCCGTTCCTCCGTTGCTGCCGCCGGTCCACCAGGGCCGCTCCTCCGTAGCTGCCGCCGGTCCACCAGGGCCGCTCGTCCGTTGCTGTCGCCGGTCCACCAGGGCCGCTCGTCCGTTGCTGTCGCCGGTCCACCAGGGCCGCTCGTCCGTTGCTGTCGCCGGTCCACCAGGGCCGCTCGTCTGTTGCTGTCGCCGGTCCGCCAGGGCCGCTCGTCTGTTGCTGTCGCCGGTCCGCCAGGGCCGCTCGTCTGTTGCTGTCGCCGGTCCGCCAAACTGCCGCCGGTCCACCAGGGGCCGCCCTTCACCATCACCCATCAATCATTCATCGACATTATTCATTTTTATACTTCCATCTTGTCTTTTCTGTATACTTAATAAATACTGTCTCCCTCTAAAGTCTTTTCTTGTCGTTATATGACAACTTGTTTGTATTAATTTGTCCTTTAACGAATTTTGAATAAATATTACTAGATATTCTCTCGGTGGTAGGCCATAACATCGGCTGCCGGCAGAAGTTACCACCCACCAGACAAAGTCTTGCCGCCAAGCGATTCGTCGTGTTCCGGCATGATGCCTGCACGAGTCTGAGCAGTTGTGTTGCGATGTGTGGCGGGTACGATGCGCCAAATCTTGTTATGTCGGGAGTTTGGTCGTGGAGAGTCTCCAGACCAATCTCCCTCTAGCGCAGCATCGTTTGGTCGTGTTGTTGGGTTTAACATTGCATCACCTCGCTCAACTGCCGTCATCCTTCCTATTCCTAAGTTTTTAAGTGAATAGGCTTAATAAACTAGTGCGCTTTACCATCAACGATTGCATCACTGCTTACCATCAGGCGGGATTGCAGTCAAGCACTAGTTTATGATTATTTAAAAACATAAAAACAAGATGATACGCACGGTATTTTCAATCGTAAATTTTAGGAAAACCACTAAAATGTAAGTAATTTGTATATCTCGACCTTAGAAACCTCTACGGTTGAGCTATTCATTACCTAATGCTTCCGAATACCTATTTATAATATATCTAGATATTTTTCCGGTGTAGCGGCTCAGAAAAGCTTTGAAATTATGCCTTATATGTTTAAGCATATACCATGAAGGAAGGTATGAGGTACCGACAAATAAAAGCCCTTAATAATATATACTTATTATTGTTCTTTAACGACTTTAGCCACTTTTTATTGGGGAGAAAGCATTGAATCCGCGTGAGCGTGACCGGCTCGCCGTAATCGCTTTTAATATTTGTTTATTCAGTGTTTTTTAATGATTTCAGTTTTCACTTGTGTAGAATGTGTAGGTCAGTCCCACGAATTTTATTGTATTTTTTGTCTATTTTTTTTATTTAAATATTCAATTATATTTTTAAACAGGTCATTATAAAAGTACTTACATATATATTTTTTTTTTTTTATAAATTATAAACTAGCGCCTGTCCGCAATCCCGCCTGTTGGTAAGGAGTGACGCAATCATTGATGGTAAAGCGAACTAGTTTATTAAGAGCCTATTAACTCTAGCCTTGAAGACACTCAAATTGTAGTCCGACGGAAACACCGCCGCTGGCAAATTGTTCCAGTCCCTCGACGTACGCGGTATAAAAGAAGAAGCGAAACGCTTTGTCCAGATCGTAGAGGTGTCAACAACGTGGGGGTGGAAAGTCGCCGTACGACGGGTCGTCCGATGGTGGAACGGAGATGGGGAATTAAATCATGCAATTCCCTTGCACACTCGCCAGAATGCATCCTATAGAACACCGAAAGGCTGGCTACTCTACGCCTGTGTTCTAGGCTTTGGAGACCATCTTGTGTTAGATCAGGGTCACCAATCAGCCTCTTCCCACGCCTCTCCATTGAATCCAAAGTGGCCAGGTGACACCTAGCAGCACCAGCCTAAATGTGGCTGCAGTACTCCACACACGAACGGACCTGTGCTTTGTACAACATTAGAAGCTGCCCTGGTGTGAAGTACTGCCGAACCTTTGCGATAACGCCAAGCTTCCTGGCAGCCACCTTGGCCTTGGACTCAATGAACCGCCCACTCCCAAAAGTTGAAGGCGGTCGGTACACAGTAAAAATAGTGATCTACCTTCTTCTTCTACCTAAACTTCTTCTTATTATTATTATCATGTTGAGACAAGTGAATTTGAACGATTTTATTTTTTAAAGGCTAACCATTTTGCCGGTAGGCCGCCAACTTATTTGGTCTCCCAAAAAAAATAATCCCCCTAAAAAAATTAATATTATTTCGAAAAAGCGAGGTAACTAATAACACATGTACGATAGGCAACACGGTAGGCATACATGCGCGGGTGAAGGGGGGCAGGGCAGATGCCATGTGCTCGTACTAATACTGTCTAAAATGGTGTTGTCACTTAATAAAAATACCAAATTTGGGGAAATAGGAATTAATTCGCGGAAAAAATACTTATTTCAAAATTTATTAGTATTATTACGATGATGATTATGTAAAATTTCATGTGTATACCTAACCATTATTATCCTTTTGGGTTGGACGGGGTTTTCTTTACATATTGTATAAAAGTATCACAACTACGTCAACTATAATGTAGGCACCGGATATTCCAATAAATTGCTTTGAATTATGCGGGAGACAATATCTCAATAAAGGGTGAATTTCTACCACATCTAGTTTGAAAGGACGGCTTGACAAGTAGGGGGAGGTATATTATGATATTAAATTGGTTACCATGGTATCGGTACGAACAGTGTTTTATGATAGTAGGAACTGAATTTTGAAGGTACGAGTGAACATGGGCCCTAATCCGCTATTTTTAAAAATCTGTAATTCCAACATGATTTCTTTATCATTGCATTGTCATTATGCTAAAAGTTCGTAATCTGCTAAATTCATAATGCTCTATCAATTATTTCAGTTGTCTCGTAATGGAATAGTGATGGAATGACATTGACGTATTGCCATTATTATGAACGCTGTTAATAGAAATGATTTTCTAAAAATTACTACTCAATTTGAAGATTTATTAATATGGAGTGAAGTGTCAGCGATTTACCACTTAGTTATAATGACGCCATTTTTAACCGACTTCACAAAGGAGGAGGTTACTCAATTCGACCGTATATATGCTTTTTTTTCTGTTTGTTCGCGCATTACTTCGTCATTTATGAACCGATTTTGATAATTCTTCTTCTGTTGGAAAGAAGACGTTCCCAAGGTGGTCCTTGCTACACAGCTACCTTGTGTTTGGGCTCGATTAATTTGTATTGATAAGAACTTTACACCTAGATGGGTTGTGACTGTCATAAGAGCTCTGATGAAGAAGACAAAGGCCAGTTCCGGGAACTCCTCAACGGTTTACAGTAGCTACTTTGTGGTTGGACTTCGTTCCACTTCCGAAATTATTTATTGTTCGGGGAAGTCGGTTGTTTTTTTGTAAAAAAGTTTTTTGTTAGTAAATTACGAAACTTGTGAAAATTTATCATTACGATATCACTGGTTGACTACTCTCACAATATTATAATAGCACACTAAGGCCCCAGGTCTTGGGAAGAATCGAAGTCAAGACGTTCCTTGACAGTTTAGACGAGGTTCGAGGGGTTCGAAACTACGTCAGGTGCTAACTAATTTGGCATGACTAAATCAATGTTTACCTTCTGCCCTTTTCTTAAAGAGATAGAAAGATTTAGGCCCTTAGCACATGGCGTCGTATCGTAATCGTATCGTGGAACGCGCGTAGTACGAGAGCAATACGAGCACGTACATTTTCGAAAAAGTCCGCACACGACGCGGTATTGCAGCGTATCGTATAAGATGCTCAGTGTCATTACGATAGTCGTAGCGTGCTGGCGTAAAAAAGGAAGCGTATTTTATAATAAATCCTGCAAAAGTTATTGAATTTGTCAACCTATTGGAACCATGAGTATTGTAAATGTATCCTCATATCTCATTCGATAAAAACTAATGCATTTATTATCATTTTTCATGTGTCTACGCGACACTTCGTTTATAGAACACTCCGCGTCTCGTAAGCGTAGCGTTATAACGATACGCGCACGAGACATCTACGCCTACGACCCGTGTGTTAAGGGCATTAGTTTGTCTACAAGTTAACAATGATTAAGATTTTAAACCCATTTTTTTTCTTATTTATTTATGGAGGGTTTTAATCTATACAGATTATGCCACCCTCATCGTTACAACTCAACCTTACTGACTACTGTACAACTAAAACTTATATTCTTACATTAGCTCTGCGATGGATACCAATATCCACGAGCCTGTACAGCATCCTGGCTGCTTCCGAAGTAGGAGCGGCAAGGACGCTGTTACATACCAGTGATTTTAAACACTTCATACTGATAAAGGGCAATTTTGATGCTTTCTCGTAATTTGAAATGTTATTAGAAGTAGCCTTCTATTTTATCTGTGCGTGTGTATGCGAACCATTCATTGCTAAACGAACTGTAATATTTCCCGCGTTTTTTGGGAAATTGGCGCCCAGCAGCGCCACGAACTTTGGTATTCTAATTACGTTGAATGGCAATTTTGAAGTTAGATGAAAAATCATTTTCCATTGAACTTACCTGTAGAGTGAAGTGAAAATATTTGAATTCCAATTAATTTGTTTGAATACGAATATTCGATAACCTTATATTATTATTAGAAAATAATTAATTTCGTATTACCCTACAATTTGGTATCAAATTGTTTATTTATGAAACTGTTTGATCTTGTTTTATTTCTAAATACCATTTGTCTTTGTTTCTTTGGGATTTGTATTCAGAATGTGTCAGAATCTGTGTTTATTGTAACGACTCCAGTTTAAAGATAATTTGTTCATTCTATTTTCAAAAATTTGAAATTCGGCGGTGAAGGTATGAAACAGATAATACTAAGTCCTAATGAAAATTTTACATTGTTATATTTTATTTTATTTATTTGGGACAAAAAAAAGTTATATGTTACAATATTAAAAGTCGGCTAAGGTATAACACATAGTAAACAAACCTAAAACCCACAACAATGTCCACGAAATCATATTGATTTTACAAGAAATAAGGAAACGGACGTATACAGAAGGGGACAGTGAGGAAATAACAAATGATAAAAGTAAACCCTAAAAACCTTAAAAATCACACAAACCAACTCAAGATAGCGTGCCCCGTCCAGATAAATGGTCTGTGGGCACAATCACGTCACACCATAATATCCGCAAGAAATTTATATGAATATACCATTATCAAAGAAAAATCCGTAAATCCTCTTATACAAAGACCTTACCTGCAAAAATCACAATAAGCTGAAACACATTATCCACATTTTCAAAACAAAAAAAGAACAAACTAATCAACGCTAACACACGAAAATTTCACAAAAAATCCAATACGTCGGTCATCGCGAGCAAAACTTCTCAAATTCCGAACTTTATTTCGCGGAGAGTGAAAAAATTGGACGCGACCGCACAGAGCAGCGTTCAACAGCGTACTGAGACTACTGAAATCTGAACTGAAACATGCTAGTCAAGCTATCCCAAGATAGCGTGTACTGTTGCCTAACTCACGTTTTGTTTGATTGCGTTCTTATTTCGGGCGAGTAAGGGTTGTTTTAGAACTTATGTAACCATTGTTTGCTGCAAAAAGTATTTGGTAACTAATAAATACTTTTCACAGCGCAAAATAATTATTTTAAATTATTTGGCGGTATAGCGATATCTTCATATGAACATACTACAGTAGAATGTGTACAAATGAGTCTGGAAGAAGACACGTGTAATATTAATGTTGGCAATATTGCGTTTTACTTAATAAATGTAAGTAAAAATGTAAGAGTGTTTTTTTAAGTAGGTATAATATGTTAAGAAAACCCCGTCCGACTCAAAAGGATAATAAAGGTTAAGTATACATATGACCAAATAAAATATGAAATTTTACATAATCATCATAAAAACAATTGTAATGAATTTGGAAATAATATATTTTTTCCGCGAATTAATTCCAACTTCCCCAAAATTTGGTATTTTTAAAAAAAGTGACAGCACCGTTTCATATAGTATTATTATGAGTGATGCGATCACGTGCCGCGTGCCTTACCTCCCTTCGTCCGCGCATGTATTGCCTACCGCAGATGTATTAAGTTACCTCCTTTTGCGAAATAATATAGGGTTTTTTTTTAAAGTTTGGCCCGGCTTTGTAGGCATTAGTAGAATCAGTTATCGATACCTAACAATACCTTCATGGATCGGACAGGGTTTTCATTACATATTGTACCTGTATATACTAGTCTTTGACCGCGATCCCGCATGAGGTGATGCATTCGTTGGTGGTAAAGTGCACTAGTATATTAAGAGTCTATTCACCCTAGCCTTGAAGACACTTATGTTGTTGTCAGACGGAAAGGTCAAAGGTCAAAACAGGCAAATTGCTCCAATCCTTCGATGTACGTGGTTTAAAAGACTTGGCGTAACGCTTTGCCCAGATCCTAGCAGTGTCAACAACATAAGGGTAGATACCGTACGTTTATTATATTATTGTAATAATGTCAGAGATTTGAATGTTGCCAAAGAAGTTCTATTTATGTTTTTGGAGTTTACTCCTTAAGAATCGATTTTCATATATAAGGCGCCCGGTATGAGAAAAATCCGAGGGGTAAAACCTACTAACGAGTAACGAATTTTAAGCGTTACTATTTTAGTGCGCACCTTTGGTGCGCAACTTTCTAATCTAAAAAAGTGACATAATTATCTTTTTACAACTATATTTTGTTAGTTATTAAGATAATGTTATATTTAAAAAAAAAATAATTATAATAATTTAAAAAAAATGTTTATAAAAAAAATTTTTAGTATCAACTTTCTTAAATTTCTTACTTTCTTAATTTTCGTAGATATGCAATTATATTTTTTTTAATTTTTTAGGATTTATTTTATAAATAATTTTTAAAATAATAATACTGTTTTCTTTTTTTAATTTTTTTTTAATATTTTTTTTCCTCGTACTTAAGGAGTAAACTCCAGTCGTGCGTCGGAGCTGACACACACACTTTTTTTTTTTTTGGGACATAACCCGCCACTCCTCCGCTATTATTTTCTGATTAATTTCGTTGCGGGACCCAAGACAGTTGAATCGTTTCTCCGGGACTCGTCGAGCTTCATTGCTCGGCGTTTTTCTGGCGGTCTCCACTGTTGATTCTGGCTTTCAGGAGATAAAGTGGGTTGGGAACAGTGTGGCGGGTTTTTTGCTATTTATGTTTATAGTTTCTTTATCATCATCATCATCATTTCGGCCGAAAGACGTGTACTGTTCGACATAGACCTCCCTTTGGTCCCTTTTCCCCCAAGGTTCTCCACGACTACCGGTCCTGCGCCTTCCGCATCCCGTGCGTTTCCCGCGGTCACGGGAAACTTGATGGGGGCATCCAGTTTTCCGCGACCTTCACCAGGTCGTCAGTCCACCTTGTCGGGGGCTTACCCACGCTGCGTCTTCCGGTGCGTGGTCGCCAGTCGAGAACCCGTCGGCCCCATCGGGCATCGGTCCTACGAGCAATGTGCCCAGCCCACTGCCACTTTAGTGTTGCAATTCTTCGGGCTATGTCGGTTAGGCTCGTTCCTCTGCGGATCTCCTCAATCAAGATTCGATCGCGCAGTGAAACCCCAAGCATAGCTCTCTCCATTGCCCTTTGAGTGAGTTTCTTTATGTTTTATTTGAAAGAAAATGTGCCAAAAAACTAGAAATCTCTTTCGTTTCAAATTTTGTCCAAGTTTTAAACTCGGAAACAAAAATGTATGTAAATGGTCGAAATGAAATGCATTTTATGTGCATTTTAACGACTTTTACCATTTGCCGATGTGACCTGATTTTTTAACATCAAAAGAACTTTGGGTACCGCAGCCATACTTTGCATTTTATTTCTCTGCACGTTCAGATCCTTGCATATTTTAAAAAGAGGTCAAATTTGCAAACCACATTTTTACTTTATCCTATTTAGCAGGTTTAGCGAAAGCAATTTTCAAGAACTGTAGTAGGAGTTTTTATCGGGAAACTACGTAGAATCTTCTCGTCCGAAATACCGCAGTGTCTCAAGACAAAAGTCTTCGACCAGTGTAGTGTATGTTGCTAGTCATGACTTATGGAATTGAGACGTGGTCCCTAACAATGGGCCTTATAAGAAGGCTCAAGGTCACTCAAAGGGAAATAGAGAGGGTTGTGCTTGGGGTTTCACTGCGCTATCGAATCAGAAATGAGGAGATCCGCAGAAGAACGAGAGTAACCGACATAGCCCTAAGAATTGCAACACTATAGTGGCAGTGGGCTGGGCAAATTGCCCGTAGGACCAAAGCCCGATGGGGCCGACGGGTTCTCGAGTGGCGACCACCCACCGAAAGACGCAGCGTGGGTAGGCCCCCGACAAGGTGGACCGACGACCTGGTGAAAGTCGCGGGAAACCGCTGGATGCGGGAGGCGCAGGACTGGTCTTCGTGGAGAACCTTGGGGGAGGCCTATGTCCAGCAGTGGACGTCTTTCGGTTGAAATGATGACGGTAAAAATGTAGTAAGAGAGGTGTCAGAGTTACATATTTTAGTCATAATGCTACATACGATTAGAAGGCCCATCAAATGAAAAATCATGATGAATGACCAGCTCCCTAATTGCGTAACACACTATTATCATCAGCTGGAATCATTATGAAGCATATTGCTTATCAGCTCTTTACGTTTGAAAATGAGTCTGCTCAACAACGTACCTAAATAAACCAATGCATATCGTTGAACTGTCAAAGTGAAATCCATTGCTAATTATAGTATGTTACGCAATTGGGTTGTATCCTAAAAAATAATTTAATGTCCATCAGATAGATTTATAAAAAATATTGAACACGTATTTTTACCCGACTACGGCATAGCAAAAGGAGGGTTATGATTTTGACAGGCTATGTGTGTATGTATGTATGTATGTATGTATGTTCATCTGTTCCCTCGTAACTTCTAAACTACTTATCAGAATTCGACAAATGAGATATCATTAGAAGCGTCTTAATTGTCCGCTGGTTATAGGCTATATGGGGTTTCACAAAATCTAATGTGGCGCCCTCTAGCGGACAAAACATACAGAGTAAAAAAATAAAATTAAGATAAATATGGCGTGTTTGGTATCATTTGAAAGCTCTTTACTTGTACATTTTGAATATATATACAACGTGTAACAAAAAGGGTATATACATACCAATGGCATGACATCTTTAGATGATATCAAACGATATCGGAAGGGTTTCAACTCAAAATAAAATACTCAAAAAATTGGTACCAAATTTTCGGTTTCTTGTGTTTCTTAAAATCAAATCATAACAAACGTGGCAGCACACTACATACGATATAACTATTTGTTACCCGTCACGTTACTTGCCAAAATCCGATAAATGTCCTCAATATCTCTGTGCGACTAGTATGATAGTAGTCTATCACAGGCGGTGTTTTTCCTCATAACTTCCTAACATAGAGAGATAGGATTAAAAAACCTTTGCAATATCGTTTGATATCATGTAAAGATGCCATGCCTTTGTTATGTATATACCCTTTATGTTACACGTTGTATATTGCTAGCATTTTCTCGTGACTTTACCTGTATTCATGGGCTGGTTGCATATAATTCACATCTTTTCGTTCATAGCTTTTTTATTCCTTATCAGAATAAGATCACTGTAGTACCATTAGAAAGGCCTTGATATTCTGTTAGTTATGAGCTATAAAGCTTGTCACCAAATTTAGTATTGCGCCCTCTAGCGGACAACAAGTTCTATGTGAATATAAAATTAAAATAAATATACCGTGTTTAGACGTGAAAGAGCTTCACGAGTACTTTATGCTTGTACATATTTACAAGAATGCTTTAATGATGTTAAATATGAGCGATAAGAGTAAAGCCCGGATCACGGGAACTGTGAATCGCTTTATGCAATGTAGAGCAGTGTGAACATTAATAGAATATGTAATGCACTAATGAAAACGACATAAGCTGGGAGTAACTCCACGCGGTGAAGGCGGAAACCGTTTGATAACTGGCTAAAACTCCCACAAAAATGTCCTCTGCACTATATGCCTTCGGGCTTATGTTGTTATATGTGCGTGTAGATGTAATATGTCAAGTACCTAGTTTTTAGTTCATCAATTTAACTTTTGGTAATATTATGCGCCACAAATGCACTTTAACACCAAAATAGTACAAATAATAAAAAGTAAAAACTAAAACCCAACTACGACAAAAAACGACACTGAAAAAGTATAAAACAAGATTTTCAGAATACTGAACCTAACAAAGTTGCTAATGTAGTTGCAAGTAAATGGACACAGCAGACTCTACCAAGATGCCTTCGTTGTAAATTGACAATAATGTCATACAATACTATTCTGAAGTATGTAATATTCACTATGTAGAGATAAATTTTCATGTTTGGAAAGGCGTAGTCACACGTCGTTAAGGTGCTACGGTAGGTAGGTATATGTAACGTGTGACTGCAACTACATTAGCAACTTTGTTAGGTTCAGTATTCTGAAAATCTTGTTTTATACTTTTTCAGCGTCGTTTTTTGTCGTAGTTGGGTTTTAGTTTTTACTTTTTATTATTAATTTTTTCTATGATTCAAATACTTAGGAAGATACTGATACATATTGATTTGAAATGTCGCATGACGTCACGCCGTGGTACAAAAAATACCACGGCGTGACATAATTAGCCCCCACTCCGTAACTTAAATATGGTATATCTAAGTAGTTTTTGGATATTCGACAAAATTAAAAATAGGTGTCATAATTTTTTTTATTATCCCGCCTCCCGCTGCTTTCCGCCCGCGGCTTGGCTCGCGTGGAATTCGGTTTTATCGCGCTTTTTAGCTTCGGGAATATCATTTTTTTCAATAAAAGTCTTTTTTCAAAAAAAGATAGCCTATGTCCTTTATCAGGGTCTGTAGATTGTCTGTGCGAAATTTCATCAAAATCGGTTGAGAGGTTTAAGCGGGAAAGCGTAACAGACAGACAGGCAGAGTTACTTTCGCATTTATAATTTAGTTGGATAAGACGGAATAATATTTTTT
Organism: Sesamia nonagrioides; assembly: GCA_017933935.1. Classification (NCBI taxonomy): domain Eukaryota; kingdom Metazoa; phylum Arthropoda; class Insecta; order Lepidoptera; family Noctuidae; genus Sesamia; species Sesamia nonagrioides. The sequence goes on from JADWQK010001779.1 coordinate 954,946, forward strand.
TTTTATTTTCCTACCTTGAATACATCTCTATCACCTTGCTGGTCTAGATCATGCAGATCCCGTGGATGTGGAAAGTAAAGGACAAGGCGGTCTATTCTGTTAAAATCTTACTGTAAAGACGTAGATGAAATGAGCTATCAATGAGTTAAATTACCCATTGAAGTCAATGAGGTTTCCGAGGCATGACGAACGGGGTGTAAAGTTCCCCATAGAAAAGGGAGGATCCTCCGACCAGACGGGTGTTATGTCTGGCGGGCACTTGCCCAATGCTTAAAATTGGCAAGTTGTATGTATGCTAGTTGCTCGGTAAACTCTGATTGCGAGATGTAGAATTCGGGTGACTTCAGTATGACGCGTTGTTCGCAAGTAGCGATTGTAGATACGGCTACAAGCTGAATTGCCCATTTTCGCAATAAATGAATTAGAGTTCGTGATTCTACCTGACGCTAGAAGTGTATACCTACCATTGACAGGTATTCATCTATGTTTTTACGGCCAATTATTTATGAAATAAAGCTGCTGCTCGTTTAAGCGATGATCAACATCAATGATGTAATCAAATATTTGTATCAATAGCTTGATAATTTAAAAGAGTGTCCATGGAGTTTCTTGCCCGTTCTTCACCAAAAGTACCAACTCTTTGTAATGGGAAAACTAGCTTCATCTTACTGACTGACCGACCTTCTGACAATTCAAAAGTGCCTGCAACTGGTTTATCCATACTAATATTATAAATGCGAAAGTAACTCTGTCTGTCTGTCTGTTACGCTTTCCCGCTTAAACCTCTCAACCGATTTTGATGAAATTTGGCACAGACAATCTTTAAACCCTGAGAAAAAAAATGATATTCCCGAAGGAAATCTAAAAAGTGCGATATAACCGAACTCCACGCGGGCGAAGCCGCGGGCGGAAAGCTAGTTTGAAATAAATGCTTTGATTTTGATTTTGCTTGAGGAAGGCTTGTCTGCAACTGTGGGCGTTTTGGCAAAATGATAAAACATATTTTAAGTTCCGAAAAGTTATTTGGTATTTTTCCTAAAACTCCTACTAATAGGAAGCTGTATACAGAGTCGTGGTGGCCTAGTGGTTAAAAGACCAGCCTCTCAAGTACGAGTGTGCGGGTTCGATTCCAGATCAGGAAAGTACCAATGTAACTTTTCTAAGTTACATGTACTTTCTAAGTATATCTTGGGCACCAACGACTGATTAAAAGGTGAAGGAAAACATCTTGAGGAAACCTGGAGTTTAAATCTGAAATCGCCAAACCGCATTGAGCAAGCGTGGTGATTACGCTCAATCCTTGTCTGTATGAGAGGAGACCTGTGCCCAGCAGTGGGACGATAAAAGGTTGATGATGATGATGATGATAATGATACGGAATAAATTAAAAACAAGATAGCAGAAACTGATTTAAAAAGCACACTTTTTCTTTTACAGAAACCCAACGTAATGATCAGTAATAATTCAACTTCGTTTTGATTCCACATTTTACAAATACGATTGAAGCGATATTATTGATACTCCCACGATTCAAAAGGCTTATTTGAAAGGTTGTTCTCATAAAACATTTCATTTTGTCCCTACGGAATAACGCGAAGAAAATGAGACAGCGCAATATTGGGGTGAATACTCGGAATATTTCAGTAGAAGAAATGGTATATTTTTTTAAAAATATCAATGATATATTTTTAGTCCAGTTTCCTTATATAGAGTGGGCAAGATTTCAGAGTTATAAGGTTGACTTTTGTGTAACTTAACACATATAAACCACGATATCTTTACATTGATGCAACACTGTCACTTATTTGGGCCAAGTTCTATAAAGTAAAATAGTAGTAAACAAAGAAAAAACTAGGAAACGGCTTGTTTAAACAGTTTATTTATGCTTAGATATTTATGAATTGCTAGCACGCTTAACCGATTTGAAAGAAATATGACACACATTTAAGCTAATTTCCTAATAGGTTAAATTTTGGCTACATATAGGCACATATATTATAGGTAGCCCATATTTCAAATTATTATAATGCATGCGTTATGCAGTTGATTTGAAAAGTAGTTAAAATACGCAAAACTGAAAAATGTATTGACAAATGCCTCAAATTTATTCATAGTCTGAATTGCACAAAGTGTGTCTAATATCTGGACTTCACCCATGTCTCTTTTTAGTGGTTGAGGCTATCACGTAAAATTAGTGTCGACTTTTTAATGCCTTTTCAAAATAGCAAGTTCAAAATAGTAAGTTTAGTGACTCTATTTTTGGAATTGAAAAGAAATACACAATTAGCTTGTAAAAGTCGATAAACATGTTTACATGATTATTGACTTTTACAAGCTAATTGTGTATTTCTTATTTATAACAGGATTATTATAGGAGGATTTATTTGTTATTTATAACAGGAGATTTGTAAAACGTGAGTTGTGATGACCCTAAATAAGATAAGATAAAAAGATAAGAAGTCAAATCAAAGGGTTTTTTTGTGATGGTGGTGTTAATTTTTAATTTATTTAGCTCATGTACAGCATTGAGCTATATAACAGCCTAGTCGAGAAAGCTACGCATGTATCAATGACGCCAATTCAAGCGTAGTCTCTCCATGCCTTCAAGTGGATACAACCACATACACCGACTTACACAGCGAAGCTTAATTCATGTGCGTAGCCTCTTCATGCATTATGGTCGCTTGGGCTTCAAGGACCCACCAAACAGACCCACCGGTGGGTCCCTGAACACTGATATGTCTCCAAAGACCCACTAGTGGCAATGGCAAAAGTACAGTCAACTGGTACTTGTGAAATTTTTCACACCTCAGAATCGTCAGGAGGAAAATAAACTTTTTTTTTCACAAATTCACAAAAAAAGTCTAAGCTATTTTATCTCTTTTTATTTCTGCTGCCCTAGTAAGTTTCAGAAATAAAATGAATGAATGCTTTTGTTGGAATTTGTGAAAAAAAAGTTTATTTTCCTCCTGACGATTCTGAGGTGTGAAAAATTTCACAAGTACCAGTTGACTGTACTTTTGCCATAAAGCGAATCTGTCCCCCGCCTAGGGGAGACAAGAAGATTTAAAAATCCTGATGTCTTCCCGACGGGAGCCGTCAGGGGAGACACAAGACCGTAATCGTTTTTTCTAACATTGAACTTAGGTATTAGGAGACAAAATAAAAATGATTAAACATCTCAAAAGAAAATATCTCAGTAGTGGGTCTTCGAAGATAATAAAATTACAGAGGACCCACTAGTGGGTCTTTGGAGACATATCAGTGTTCAGGGACCCACCGGTGGGTCTGTTTGGTGGGTCCTTGAAGCCCAAGCGATCATGGTAGCCTCACTCCAAAATCAAAAGTCATTTATTTAAATTAGGCTGAGAATCAGCACTTTTTGAACGTCACTATTACTTAAGACAGTTCCCCAAAACGCCCACCCATCGACACTTCCTAGTGCTCTCGCTGGGAAGAAGAAGTGACGGAACAAACTCCCCAGTAGCACAGCCGTCTGTTCATTAAATAAAAACAACATCACTGTATACAGTACTATGTATAGTAATGAACACAAGAAATTACAACAACAATGAAATTATTTACCATATGCCAGCTAGCCACGCCAAAATATCAGCGAATCAAACTAAAAAAAAAAAAAATACTCCACGGAGACTGTCAATGTTTACACCTGTGCAATTAATTAATGTCCCATAGCTGGGAGAAAGTCTCACTCTTTTTTCTCCCCTTTGTGTCCAGAGTTGCTGAGGATTAATCTTATTAAAGAAGTTCAGACATGCTGTTCGATTGATGTTGTGCAAAAAATAGAATTTTGGGAAAATGGTATGAATTTTATTTTCAGTAAGAGATCGCATTAGCGATAAGGCCGCCCATTGTATGTTTTTTGTGTTGAATGTTTTTGTTCGATATTTGATTGGTGCACAATAAAGAATATATAAGTAAATAATAACCGAACATTCTTTAAATAACGACACAAAACGTTGAAAAGTTCAATGTACAGTCAAGACCAAAAGTCGAGTTACAATCTCACAAAACTATGGCCAAGCAATACTAGTTGTAGTTACGACCTTCTTCTATAATAAAGTTTGATACACACTTATACACTTTGACAACTTGCTGCCCGCTTATGATTGTTAGGTACTACTTACTAATTTCAACGCTCACAGTAAGTGTTTAAATAGCCTAGCGGTTCTCGTCTTGATTGGCGTTCAAGGTGGTTCGAGTTCAAATCTAATAACTTACAAAATATTTTTGAAATGTTTATTGGTGAGTTATGAATGCTGACAACAAAAATATGTAAAAATACCGATCCGCAACTTAACGATGATACTTTATTTTAAGATTTTTTCTATATTAGAGTCATTATAAAAAGATGACGGTAGATTTGAAACAAACTGAACAAAAAATATTCCACTACCTACAATAACTATTATTAACTACAATAACTCAAATAATATTACTTAGCTGCTGTTGGTTGGTGAACATATAGTTACGAGTTCGTGTTATTAGTTTTACTTTTTTAATCAATATGCAGGCATATGCAGCAATATATCTCAAATATCATAATATCAAACCGGCTTTTGTGTAAGTTGTTTTTATTATTATTTGGGTAAGGTGCAAACCAATCTCTTGTTGAAAGTGTGTAATAAATTTGTTATTGTTTTAGAGAACTACTGTAAGCCAAAGTCAAGAGGTTGGAGGACGAAGGTGGCTTATGTGTCGAGACAAGTGGAACGAAACAACAATATTTACCGTTGAATAAACCTTTGAATCTTGCGAAGAAGAGAAGGTTGCATTTGTGGTTTAAAAATAAACTGGCGATACTGGTGGAGACTTATCGAGCTAAACAAAAAAAAAAAACAATTTATAACAATCACAGTGCAGAAGTGTCCTACAAAGTGTTTTAAATATATGTCATTATATATCGTAATAACGGACTCTAAACCAACTCGTAAAGTAATTTAGCTAAGTGACAGTAATATGTTCGGTTGGCTTAATGGCTAACAGATGTCGCCTTTTGCAATTTCAATACAAATTACTTTTGGTAAATTATAAAAACAATAATTTCGAAATTCGATAAGAAATAAGTTCGTTTACTTTTAAACTAAGAAAGCGCTTGAAGATTATAATCTCATGCCTTCAAACTCCGAAAAAAGGCACTGCAGGATGGCATGCTATACACGCAAAAAAATTGTAAATGTAATAAGCACTGTTTTGTGTTCTAAGTATACATTATTTTATGATTGTAATAATATTCAGGTTAAGCTTCAATCCTCTTTTCTTTAAGAAAATGAATAATTAAGCTATAACCTCTTTAATGATAACATGTAATACTATAACTTTCATATCTAAAAACCAAAAATGTTTTTTATATTTTTTACCATAATAATATCATAAGTTTGTCAAGGATTACTTTTATATAAAATATTACAATGCTGCCATTTCAACGTTTGTTTCATTTATTAGTATAAGAATATCTATACCGAATAATATATAACTTTATAATATATTGCATTATATTATTTATTATATTACATCTAATACAAAAGTAAACTAAAACATATAATAAAAACCTATTTTGGTATACATATTCAGTAAATTTTCCTATTCGTTTAAATATTATTTGCAAACATTTTTATTTTAAAATACAAATCAGTTATCATAATTTTAAATTATATGAAACAACAAAAAGATTTGCCGTTATTAAGGATCGAACCCACAATCGCTCGCTTATGATAGACCATTGTTAAGTGCGGCCGCTAACTTAACTTCAAATGAAGTAACGAAATTTTGCATTACTTTAAAGAAAGATGAAGACTGCGATAATAAAAATAATGCGTTAGTGTGCGTGGCCGGTTTAGCGCAGGCGACAGTAGTCTTTAAGGTGGGAATGGACTTCTACAGCTGATTGTATATGTCGTCTCATAAAGGAGTGTCGTAATTTTGATCATTATGGCTTCCCTCAGGCTTTTTCCTGCTTTCTTGTCTCGGTAAATAAATAACTGGAACTTGAAACGTCATCTTATTGAATTGTGGTTCTTACACGTGTATTGTCTTGCCCTGTTCCCACGGGAATAAGTAAAAAATAACCAACGTCACTTTTCACAATCCATATCTACATATTTCTTTTAAAAGGTCAAATCATCATTTCGAGGTATGGTTTTGTAAAATCATATAATTTATATCCATGCTAAACATTTCATGAATTTACTTGACTCATGAATTTAATTAAGGTACCTCATTCATTTATTCGAATTTCCTCTAATTTAATTTAATTTTTTATTTTTTTAAATAATGTTACATATTTTAAAAAAAATAAAAGGTGGAACAGCGGTCAACACACCTGCCTGCGACGTGGAGGCCCTGGGTTCGATCCCCGGCCAGGTCATGATGGAAAACGACCTTTTCCTGATTGGCCTGAGTCTTGGATGTTTATCTATATATGTATCTATTATAAATATAGTATCGTTCAGTTAGCATCCCGTAACACAAGTCTCGAACTTACTTTGGGGCTAGCTCAATCTGTGTGATTTGTCCGTATATATTTATTTATTATTTATATAAATTACATTTTTAAATACTAATATATAGAAATATAAAAATATTTTAAATTATTAAAAAATAGTAGCCCCCCGGTATCGGAAACAGGATTGAAGCTATCGAGCTCCAGAGAGAAGATCCTCCTGGCAATATGAGGCATGTCGAGAAGTACTGCTTTCTCAATCAAATCAAATGAAGACCCGGTAGGCGCAGTGGCTAAGCGATCGACAGCTCCGTTGCGTGGCGCGGGTTCGATTCCCGCACAGGTCAAATATTTGTAAGGCCTATAGGTAGTTGTTCCGGGTCTGGATGTTTGTGTAGGTGAGTTTGAATGTTTATAAACGCAACCACAATACAAGAGTAATTCTTAGAGTGGGGCAACGTTTTATACAATACTAGCATTCCGCCCGCGGCTTCGCCCGCGTGGAATTCAGTTTTAGATTTCCCTCGGGAATATCATTATTTTTTTGTTCAATAAAAGGTAGCCTATGTCCTTTTTCAGGGGTCTTTATTCTTAGAGGTCTTTACATAATCGTCATAATTTTTATTATTATTAATTTTTTTATTAATGTTTATTCAAAAATCTTTACAGGATAAATTACATACAGTCTTAAATATAAGCTTAAATCCAAGTCTTACGTGCCTGAACTAGGATATCCTGTGTTTCAGGCGAAAATAGCTAAAAACAATTTAAAATTAACAAATAATCAAAAGGATTCTTAACAATACAATATTACAATTCTAATATTACCAAAGCTTAACTTCTATTTTCTTAATTTACAAGCTAGTTATTCTAAAAATTGTATAAAAACTCAAAACATAACTTATAATAATCAAAAATTGTAAAAATACGAAATATAAACAAAATCAATTTAGCACAATTAATAAATTCTCTGTATCATCGTAGGACATTTTTTGCAGAGTTTGCTTAACAATTCTCTTACAGTTAACTTGATTTAAACTATAAATGTTTAATTTCGCGTTCAATCTATTGTACCAAGAAACCACCACCAAGACCAAGAAATAAGTAAAATTTTGATGTGATGAAGCATGTTTGGTATGATTAGATCGATAGAACTGTCGGACTGTTAGTACTTCACATTCTTTGTATAGGAGGTTAGTGGGAAAAAGGAATGGCCGGAAAGTAGACAGCTTTTGGGGGTTGAGATTTCCTCGAACCTTAACTTTGGGCAGTTCATTGAGTCCAAGGCCAAGGTGGCTGCCAGGAAACTTGGCGTTATCGCAAAGGTCCGGCAGTACTTCACACCTGGACAGCTTCTAATGTTATACAAAGCACAGGTCCGTTCGTGTGTGGAGTACTGCAGCCACATTTGGGCTGGTGCTGCTAAGTGTCACCTGGCCGCTTTGGATTCGATGGAGAGGCGTGCGAAGAGGCTGATTGGTGACCCTGATCTAACTCGAGTTGGTCTCCAAAGCATAGAGCACAGGCGTAGAGTAGCCAGCCTTTCGGTGTTCTATAGGATGCATTTCGGGGAGTGTGCGAGGGAATTGCATGATTTAATTCCCCCATCTCCCTTCCACCATCGGACGACCCGTCGTACGGCTGGTTTCCACCCTTACGTTGTTAACACCTCTACGATCCGGACGAAGCGCTTCGCCTCCTCCTTTATAACGCGTACATCGAGGGACTGGAACAATTTGCCTAAGGCGGTGTTTCCGTCGGACTACAATTTGAGTGTCTTCAAGGCTAGAGTTAATAGGCTCTTAATAAACTAGTTCGCTTTACCATTAACGATTGCGCCACTGCTTACCATCAGGCAGGATTGCGGTCAAGCGCTAGTTTATAATAATATACAATATGTTAAGAAAACCCTGTCCGACCCGTAAGGATAATAAAGGTTAGGTAAACACATGGCCAAATAAAATATGAAATTTTATATAATCATCATAGTAACAATACTAGTGAATTTTGAAATTATCTTTTTTTCCCGCGAACTTCCCCAAAATTAGGTAAATTTTTTAAATGTGACAACACCATTTTCGGCGGTATCGTCGTTTGATTTATTGTTGGATATTAAATGTATAAATGTATGTTCAATATTTGGCGGCCTCGTTTGTGATGCCGGCGCGCGGCGAGTTTGTCGGTGTCCTCAAAGGAAAAAGTAGGTGAAACTAGGGATGTAATATTTTTTGCGTAATAACGTTTTTTTATCGCTATTAATCGAAACTTGTATCTGGTTGAAGGATTTGTTGTAAAAACACAGATTACCCAATGGTAAAAGTACTTTTGTTTGTTTATCGATTAATTACTAATAACATTATTATAACACAAGTATTAGTAAACAGAAACGAGAAGGACTTATGAAATACAATTTTAGTAAAGTTTTACAAATATTTTATCGGTCAATATCATTGATATTGAGACAGAAACTGAAATTAAAACTTTGGCATGATTTTCATTTACAGCAGTGTACCTCGCTAATTTGAGTTTTGTAAAAGTTCTAAACAATTCCATGCGATGTTGAATCGAGAATAAGAATGAGAAACTACAATACTAAATCGATACCAAAAATAGACGAGTATCAATCTATAAAAAAAAACAATATTTTGATTACTTACACATCTCTACCAAAGCATGCCGCTAGGCCAGCCGCGTAGGTACCTATTTTTATAAAATAAAAATAATTTTTACTTTAAATTATTAGTTGCGCGTAAACATTGCTGGTGTACACTATTCGTGTATTGTGTGATCATGTCGTTTTCTAACGTAGAGTAATGTAACATGCTGATGAAGGTAGTAACTGCAATTAGCTGTGTTGTGATCAGGTGTTAGACGATTTGGAAGTGGGTACTTATCGGTCAATGCACGAGGGTTCCAGCATGACGGTGCCTCACGATATTTTTGCCGACCTGTACGTGAGTACATTATCATTATTGTCCATTATCAGTTCGGCGAGCAGTGGATTGGTAGGGACCAACTGTGGCCAGCGCGGATTTGACACCACTTGATTTTTATTTGTGTGCATGTCCGTGCTAATCTCGTGCGACGAAATATGGAACATCTCCGCCACAGCATCATCATCATCATCTCAGCGTTTATCCCGGTTGCATCCGCGGCTTTCGCGTTGGAGCCCGGGGTCCGCTTTCCTGCACATTCTCCTCCATTTCGCACGATCTTTAGCGTCCTGTGGTAAGAGCTTGTTGGCATGCATGTCATCTCTTACAACGTCAAGCCAGCACTTCTTTGGTCTACCCCGCTTGTTCCGGCCCGGCGGAGGCGCCATGGCAAGACATTTGTTACCCACGTAACATGCCGGTTTCCGTAAGACGTGGCCGTACCAGCGTAGGCGACCCTCCTGCAGTTTGTCTGCAATGTCACGGACACGAAGGCTGCCCCGGATGCGGGAGTTCCTGATGCGGTCTTTCCGCGTAACTCCACACATCCACCGCAGCATATTCATCTCCGTGACACGCAGCTCCTGCTTGTGTCGCTCAAGCACAGGCCACGCCTCACTGCCATACAGGAGAACAGGTCTAATGATGGTTTTATAGACCTGTCCTTTAAGCTTAACCGGCATTTTGGGGTCACAAGTGACACCTGTCACCTCACGCCATTTCGCCCAAGCTGCGGAAATACGTGCCTTGACGTCGCAATCAATGTCGCCGGACGCGTGAAGCACAGACCCCAAGTATTTAAACTGGTCCGTGCGCTCGACCATGTCTCCGCCTATGCGCACAGACATGGGGTCTGTCGTGTTGCTGGCCAAGTATACGGTCTTCGACACGTTGAGTTTCAGACCTCCGTTCTCAAGCGAGTCCTTCCACGCATTCACACGCCGCACCAACCGTTCCCTGTCCGCGTCCGCCAGCGCGATATCCTCAGCATACATGGGTAGCCAGGGAGGCTGCTCATGTGAGTCCTTGATGCTGTCCGACAAAACGTCTAATATCACGCTGAACAGAAACGGACTAAGGACGGATCCCTGGTGGACTCCGACGGTGATGGGGAAGGGTTTAGTGTCGCCAACAGCGGTCCTGACAACGGAATCGGAATTGAGGTACATGTCTCGAATTATGTCGACATAGGTTTCAGGTACCCCTTTGGACCTCAGTGCCCACCAGATCACCCCGCGAGGGACACAGTCGAAGGCCTTCTGCATATCTAGAAAGAGCATATGCAGAGGCGTGTTCTTCGATCTGTATCTCTCCATGGCGATCCTTAGTGCGAAGATAGGGTCCATGGTTCCGTACCCTGGCCGAAACCCATATTGACACTCCGAGACAGCACACTCCTGCCGGACAACATCTCCGCCACAGCCATTGTGCTAATCCAATGAAATGATACATTCGGAGAGTCAGACGACCGTCCTACTTAAAAAAAGTTCTCTTCTCGAGCTGCCTAAGTATCATTGTTTCTTTCGAGAGTCGATAAACGTGGACAAGCTACCTATACGTAGGTATAGGTAGCTTGTCGCTACAAGCATGAGGTCAACTGCGGTCATGACCTGTGGCTGTGTTGCCATGAAATTACCTATTTATTTTATTTAAGCTATTTATTTTTTAGGGGGATTTTGTTTTTTTAAGTTTAGCCAGGTTTTGCAGGTGTTAGTAGAATCAGTTATCGATACCTAACAATACCTTCACGGGTCGGACAGGGTTTTCTTAACATATTGTATATATAAAAAAAAACACTTTGAGAATTGCCCTCTGGGCTCTCTCGATTGTTAGTAACAAAGTTTTAGCCGCTCCACCCTATGTGGTAATACAGTATGTTAGTATCGATTGGCATAGAGCAAAGTAGACTTGTCTAATTATTTTCGGGTCTGCAATGTATCATAACTTTTTAAAAACAAATATCAATTTACAAATCCTATTATTCACAGCTTCTATATGATGCTTTAACGAAAGTGTCTCATCTATTATAATTCCAAGGTACTTAACTGTATTTGAAATTTTAATATTAGGACAAACACATTGATTATTTGTGCTAGGTGAGCAGTTAAGAGCATATAATGTTGTGGTAGGACCAGTTAGTTTTTGCTTGCGCGTCGAAAACTTGACTTAATTTGTCTTGTCAGCATTTAAAGTTAGTGAATTATTTTGGAGCCATTTATTAACATACAACGTGTAACAAAAAGGGTATATACATACCAAGGGTATGGCATCTTTAGATGATATCAAACTATATCGGAAGGGTTTCAACTCAAAATAAAATACTCAAAAAATTGGTACCAAATTTTCGGTTTCGTGTGTTTCTTAAAATCAAATCATAACAAACGTAGCAAGCAGCACACTACATACGTTAATAACTAGTCGTTACCCGTCACGTTACTTGCCAAAATCCGATAAATGTCTTCAATATCTCTGTGCGACTAGTATGATAGTAGCCTATCACAGGCGGTTTTTTTCCTCATAACTTCCTAACATAAAGAGATAAAATTAAGAAACCCTTCCAATATCGTTTGATATTATGTAAAGATGCCATGCCTTTGTTATGTATATACCCTTTATGTTACACGTTGTATATTAAAAAGCCTATGGCTTCAAGCTTGCGCAACAAAATGGGAATAGAAATTGTGTCAAAAGCTTTGGCGAGGTCCAGGAAAATTCCTACTGTGTGGTTACCTTTATCAAGTTCTTGTGCTAGATAGGCGGTTAGATGGTGTACGGCATTATCTGTAGACATTTTAGGTCTAATCCAAACTGCCGCTTAGAGAGAATAGATTTATCCTCCAAATATTTATAAAGCCTATTGTTTATAAACTTTTCCAATGTTCTAGACATAGAAGGCAGTAAGGAGATAGGCCTGTAATTACTCACAAGATCTTTACTACCTGATTTGTAAACTGGGACAACAACAGCTTTTTTAAGCACTTGGGGAACACTCCTGTGGTTAAACATTTATTAAAAATGTAAGTTAACGGAGGTACTAAAAGGTCTTTGAATTGCTTAATAATTTTATTAGATATATTATCCCAGCCAACTGCACAGTCGACTTTTAGACCCATAATAATCCTTTCTACTTCCGCTTCGTCAGTATCTAGTAACACAAAGGTTGATAAGGTAGTGTTAGGTGCAACCAATGCGCTTGTTAGGTACTGCGATTGTCCCCGAATTTTTTCAGATAAACACTTGCCCACAATAACAAAGAAATTATTTGCAATATTCGCTGATGTTAATTGTGATGAATGTGCTTGTAATAGACCTGAACAAGACTGATTCTGTTTTGAATAATGTCACAATTTATGTGTAGTCGTTTTAGAAAAATGCTGAAGTTATCGGAATTCTTAAAAACACTGCGAATGTTTTGGGCTAATATGGTTATTGGACTAGTGTGGAGAGAAATTGTTTACAGTGTTCAACGTCACAAACTTGCGATTGAGATACAGAGAAATCATCTATGTCACTAATTAGATTATTAATCATATTAAAATATGAATTAAAATATCAATACAGGCCAAGAAGAATCGTAATTTACGGCGCTCCTAGGCGCCACCATAATCAACAGAGTTTATGTACCTATTTTCCACTATTATTTTCGCTGGACAGTCTGCTGCACCTGTTTTATGATTGCTTGGCTTTTTATAGTGCAAGCAAGTAGCACATTTTAGTTCCTCTGCTTTCTTAGTGCATTCTTTGATGGAATGTCCCAATTCACCACAGTGGCCACACGTGTAGGTGGTTTCCCGACATGATTTAGCCGCATGTCCGAACTGCTGGCATTTATAACAACGTGTGACTAGAGTAAAATCTCTTACAGGACAGGAAGACCAATTTACAAATACTCTGTCTTTACATATCAGGGCTTTACGTATCTGTGCGGATACTTCAATTATAAAGTTACAGGTATCAGCATCCTTCTTACCTGACTTGTGGCTCAGCTTAATGGAGGACAAAAACGTCTCGAGGCTGCAATCCTGAAGTTTTTTGGCTAAGTTTTGGACAACCAAAACTTAGCCAAAAAACTTCAGGATTGCAGCCTCGAGACGTTTACAAACAAGTAAAAAACTTCCATCTCCTGCATGGATGAGGGCACACCGATAATTACGACTCTAGGTTTTCTTTTCTGAGGTTCGTCTACTGTAAGGCCTGTATTTGTTGACTGCATCGATTTCTTTACCTTCTCAATGTTGTCTTTGGTTTCAGTGCTGATGATGACACCGCCAGTTGTTGTCTTGCGTAGTTCTCTTACTTGTAGTTTCATCTGTTCTGGGCTTATAATCTTTTGTACAAGTGACTTTGTCTCCTCACTGGATTTTAGTTTGTCGCGAGGATATATGGCCACTGAGCTTAAATTTAAGGGCTGAATAAATTTGTTGGTACCTTTTTTTACCATATCAGCAAAGGAAGATCCCGTATTTGGCTTAGTAGAGGCTCCAAATGTCATCTTAAGCTCTTGCAGTTGCTGCGACAGGTCAATTTGGTCCTCGAGTCTTTGTATGGTAGAATTGGCTATGACAGCTTTCATCTTGACAGACTGGTACTGGACAACCATCTGAGATGTGCCGTGCCCAATTTTTCGACATAAAGCACTTATGCGCATCTTTTGTTCAGAATTTAATTTGCTCCCTGATGCAATAGCACACACTTCACCTAGATATTGATCGATGGTTTTCATTCAGTTTTGTATTTCCTGCGTTGAAATCACCTCCATCTCGTGTCTTTGGGTGGGCGTCTGAGTATGAGATGTCTGTGTGGGCTCGAGTTTAGATGTATCTGTGGGCACGGGTGTAGGAGGTGGACTCCGAACACTTTGGCCATTGTGACACAGTTATTGAATTGGTGTCACTTTACACATTTCATTACATAAAATAAATTAGCAAATATTATGCCTACGTTTGACAAAGTTATTCGGCCAGTAGGTAAAACCAGGTCACGATTCAGCGAATTTTTATTTATTAATTTTATAATTCTTCGACACGTCCGTTCACTACTTGTGTACTCAATATCCATACTAATGAATATTGAAATAATCTTTTTTCCGCGAATTAAATCCAACTTTCAATATATGGTATTTTTTTAAAAAGTGACAACAACATTTTCGACGGTAATATCGGAAGGTACCTTGTACGAATGAATTTACAATATTGGTGGCATATTGTTTGACCGCGTGCCCTGCCCCCCGGCGCCCGCGCGTGTATTGCCATGACCATTGCTTCCTTTTGCGAAATAATACTTATTTTTAGGAGGATTTTGTTTTTAAGTTTAGCCTGGCTTTGTAGGCATTGGTAGAATCAACTATCGATACCTAACAATACCTTCATGGATCAGACAGGATTTTCTTTACATGTTGTATATGTATGTAAAAAAATACAAAATAAACATATTACACAGAGTAATTCAGTTTTCTACGAATCCTTGTACGACTGTACTCATGTGAATGTAGACGATTGCCTCTTGACCTTTGAGCTCTGTTGAGACCAACTTCGTCTTCAGGGGATAACTTGCGGAAACTACTAAAGGAATGTTCGAAATATTCCATGGAAGTAAAGGATTGGACTGATTTAGTAGACTTTGGGATTGTTTGCGTACTGAAATTCTCGGCTGGGACGTCGGGAAACTATGAAGTTCCTGTATCTTATCTGTTTATATTGGTAAGTGTAAAGGATGAGCAAGATGATTATAATAAATAATTATTATAATATGTTGGTGTGTGTGTGTGTCGGTGGTAGGCCATAATATTGTCGTCTATCGGCTAACGGCAGAAGTTATCACCCATCAGACCAAGTCTTGCCGCCAAGCTATTCAATAAACTAGTGCGCTTTGCCATCAAGTATTGCATAACTGCTTAAAATCAGGTGAGATCACGGTCATGCCCTAGTTTATAATATATGAAAAAAAAAACTTTTTTGCAAGTGGAGCGTAACCTAAAAGTATTAAAATCTATATTTTGTTTACTGATACATTTAATAGTTCACCCATCAATATGAAATAATGCTCAAATCCTGTATCTACCAATTAAATAGAAAATAAAATATACCTTCCCACAAAAATGCAACACAGCCTACAATTTAAGACCGACCCGCTTCAAACACTCGGCCTCAGGCAATTCGCAACCGTTTAATTACTTCAAGAACCCCTTGACACCACTTAGTTCACTGCCCATCCCTCCTCCTCCCCCTGTTGTAGCGATACATTTATCCACGGACCCCCATCCTTAACAAATAAATGGTTCTAAGCTCAGTCTGCATGTACGAAAATTGCGCCAACCGAGTTTACTTTACAAAATGAGGTTCGTTCCCAGAGTATATTTTATTGTAGGACCAGCTTATTTCTTTGGGAAACGTCTTTGCTACAATATAATTGTTTGACTTTTGTTATAATGGAGAATGCCAATGAACTTGTATACGCTACAGCTGGGTAATTGCGTTACACACTATCAGTTCCATCAGTTCCAATAGGTTCAACAACATTCATTGCGTTATTTACGTTGTGAAGCAGACATATTTTTTCCAAAATATGGAGCAATAGATTAGCATTTTTTTTTTCATCATCATCATCATCAACCTTTTATTGTCCCACTGCTGGGTACAGGTCTCCTCTCATACAGAGAAGGATTGAGCGTAATCACCACGCGTGCTCAATGCGGGTTGTCGATTTTAGACTTAAAGTCCAGGTTTCCTCAAGATGTTTTCCTTCACCTTCATAACTTTAGAAAAGTTACATTGGTACTTGCCTGATCTGGAATCGAACCCGCGCACTCATACTTGAGAGGCTGGTGTTTTAACCACTAGGTCACCACGACTTCTATTTCTATTTCTTTTTTTTTAAATAATTATAAACTAGTGCTTGACCACAATCCCGCCTGATGGTAAGCAGTGATGCTATCGTTGATGGTGAAGCGCGCTAGTTTATTAAGCCTATTCACTTAAAAACTTAGTAAATAGGAGGGAAGATGGCAATTGAGCGAGGTGATGCAATGTTAAACCCAATAACACGATCATCGATGCTGCGCCAGAGGGAGATTAATCCGGAGACCCTCTACGACCTAACTCTCGACACAACAACATTAGGCGCGTCGGCATACATCGCAACACAAATTCTCAGACCCGTCCTCACTACGGCTTCACCAGACACCATGCCTGAACACGATGAATCGCTGGGCGACAACACTTTGTCTGGTGGGTGGTAACTTTTGCCGGCAGCCGATGTTATGGCTTAAAAACTAACACGCGCTTGAAAATTATTCACATTGACAGAAATACATAATTAGGGTGCTGGAATTCGATGGATGCGAGAAGTACAATAGTGCAGTCTTCAAAGCCCGGAGCACAGGCGAAGAGTACCCAGCCTAGTGGTGTTCTATCACATGCATTTTGGACATCCTATAGAATATCGACAGGCTGGCTACTTTTTGTTTTGAGCTAAATCTGAGTTGCCAATTAGCCTCTTCGCACGCCTGTTCACTGAATCAAAAGTAACCAGTATTTTAGGTGTATATTTCATTAAACCTTAAATAAATATCTTGTTTTGCGGGTTTTTAAAAATAGTAAATCAAATCAAAAATGAATCTGCGACAAATTTGGATGGAACGATCGCTAGTCTTTTTTAGATTTTCTAATAGAAACCGAGAAGCTGCTTTTCTGGTTTTTAGTACGAGATAAATACAACATCCACCAGTTATTAAATATAACAAGCTTCCCATGGACATTCGAAACTTACCCATTAAACGACTTAAAGCTATATAAAGACCAAACTTTGCAAACAAATTTGAAGACAATAATGCTTGGGACTGAGCTGCTCGCTCTGCTAAGCATTGTTTAATAGCAATGCTATTTCTTCTCAGAGGTAGTCAGGAAATGCCGGTTCCATCGAGTTTAAAAAAAATAAATAAAAAAAATGACGTGTAAAAGTGATCAGTAATCCTACTTGCTTGATAACCGATTTCATTTCATTTGATCGAATAATTAAATTGATTGTAAAACGTAAATTGAGTTCCTAATAAAAATGTTCTATGATTATCAATCCATTTTCTATTGCACAGGACCTAATTTTATAACTATCGAATAAAGTACAATAATGTCCCTTGTACAATCAACTCGCATCAAGTTAAGAGTTTGGCCCAAACATTTGCCAAACCAAGTCCAAAGATTCCATGAACAACGATTTGATCAAACGTTTGACAAATCTTCCTCAAGGTATTTGCTCAATCGAATAACTATCTAGTTGGAAATTACTTGGTATGTTTCCAGTTCGATATTTATTGCGGAATTATTTCTAGAGGGAATTTTGCTACAGGCATTCTATACCTCTCAAGCTCCAATACACATAATTCTTCTGTGTATGAGGATTTATATGCTGTGTATTAATGGAGTAAACAATACGTAAGTTATAGCTTTCTCCGTAATCTGAAGAACTTCTGGGAAAACTTGATATTTAAAGTTATAATGGCACAACAATTGAAGGTGAATACTACATAATAATACCTAATTATTTCGTGCACCTTTAGTGTTATTCTTGATTCTATTTAAAGCTGATGGCAATGGAGCAATGAAAAGTACCTAAGTTTGGTTTCGGTTTGCATTTAAAGGGGGTGTTTAGAGAAGAATATTGACCAGATTTTGGAGATTGAGAATGGAATTGATGAAATGATTTTTTTTATATTTATCGGAGTCAGCGACGCCGGAGCGGTAGGGTCGTCAGCATCTTGGTGTGGTGGTACCGGTTCCATTTCGTAGGTGAGTTTTGAATTGAAGCACGACGTGTAGATATACCCTCCAATCTAGGAAATAACAATTTAAGTAGGCAAACCAACAGTTTCGCCGCAGAGTACTGCTGTGGTCCGCGTCTCAATCTGAAGTGACCATTCGACCGTCCCCACTTTCCAAAACGACTCTGTTCACGTAACGTTCAAAATAACGTCCGAAATGATTTCGAAGATCCACGACAATTTATTTACTAGTGCTTGACCGCAAACCCGCCTGATGGTAAGCAAAGAGCGATCGTTGATAGTAAAGCCCGCTAGGCTATTCCCTCAAGCCTGTAATACACTTAAATTGTAGTCAGAAGCCGTTGTTCCAGTTGTGCAGGACAAGATGGCCGCGCATAGCGTGTGTCTAGCGGACTGTATATTTTAGGTGCGGTGCCGGGGAGCCTGCCAGGAGTTGGGAATGATACTCTTGCTTGTTGTTGTGCACACCGTTTATTATTATAACAAGACAGATAGTTTATTATAATCACTTACAGCACTAATCAAATGGACGCGTGCGTTTCGGTTGAAGGTCCACAGTAAGAGAGCGAAAAAATGCAATGTCAAAATGGAACGAGACGGAACGCAAGTCAAAGACAACATTTTTATACTTTTTAATTTTATATCGGCCTTGGTAGGACGATCCTTTTATGTTGTTCTCAACACCAGTTCCTCGAAGTACGCGGTATAAAGACTAAGCGAAACGCTTCGTCCGGATCGTAGTGGTGTTAACAACGTAAGAGTGGATACTTGTCGTACGACGGGTCGTCCGATGATGAAACGGAGATGGGGGAATTAAATCACGCAATTCCCTTGTACACTCTCCAAGATGCATTATAGAACACCGATAGGCTGGCTATCCTTGACTGCTTACTACTCTACTGTTACACTACTAGCTGCTGGCTGCTGGCTACTCACGCTGGATATTCGCATGTGCTCCAAACCAGCTGAATCCGAATACCGAATCGAATGAAAAATGTTGACAAGTCTCTCGACTACCAGTTGTGCGAGTTGGTAGCACTCCGAATTCCTTCTCGCTTCAGCATCGATTGCATTGTTTCACGTCAGCTCAGATTGGTGCACAAATTGCTGGCGACGGAAGCTTGACTTTACTGACACAGTTTTAGTAATACGTGGGACTTTTGAACTAGTGGGCTAGTGAATTAGGTATTAAAGCGAAAATTAATGAACATTTTTAGATTTTTTAAGATCATTACCCGACTGCCAGGAGGGTTATGTTTTTAGCGCCTATCTTGTATGTATTATTCTTTATTACCTAGTATCTCCAGAACCGCTGAACGGATTTTCACATTTGAGGTATCGTTAGATTTGCCTTAATTGTCCAACTGCTACTAGATAGGTGAAATTTAAAAAAAAAGAACAGAATGGCGGATTATGACGCCATATTGTGAGGTATAAAGAAATAAATTTCTACCAAGCATATCGAGTGGGATATCATAATGAAGGATTTTAAACACTGATTCTAAATATGTATATAACTTAATATTAAATGAAACAAAAAATATATATATATTTTTTTCTACCAAGCATATCGAGTTGGGTATCAAAATTAATGATTTTAATCACTGATTATAATAAATATATTGATTCTAAATATATTTTAAATATTAAGTCTTTAAATATAAAATTGCCGTTTAATATGAAAAAATTCTTTTGTATTAATTAAAATAATAACCCATGCAATCAATGTATTTTTCAAAACACAGTGGCAGTTTATTGATTCTTAAAGAAATCAGCTGGACGAGAGGCAACAAATTTTTATACACAGGCCAATAGCACAGGCCAGTTTCTACCTTTTCAGTTCGTTAAAGTTTTATGCAGGCGGGTTTTTTTGGTTTTAAATAATATTTTTTTTTTTATTCATGTTCTCAAAACTGTGAAGGAAAACATCGCGAGGAAACCGGGATGTCCTAGAGGCAAAATTTCGAAGACATGTGACATCTACCAACCCGCACTGGGCAAGCGTGGTAGATTACGGCCCACTCCCTCTCACCGAGAGGAGCCTGTGCCTGTGTCACAGGAGTGGGAACATTATAGGCTGACTATGTTTATGGATGAATATTATATATATATATATATATTATAAACTAGCGCTTGACCGCAATCCTGCCTGATGGTAAGCAGTGACGCAATTGTTGATGGTAAAGCGCACCAGTTTATTAAGAGCCTATTCACTCTAGCCTTGATGACACTCAAATTGTAGTTCGACGGAAACACCGCCGCTGGCAAATTGTTCTAGTCCCTCGATGTACGCGGTATAAAGGAGGAGGCGAAACGCTTCGTCCGGATCGTAGTGGTGTTGACAACGTAAGGGTGGAAACCAGCCGTACGACGGGTCGTCCGATGGTGGAACGAAGATGGGGGAATTAAATCATGCAATTCCCTCGCACACTTCCCAAAATGCTCCCCACAAACCACTCCCCAAATAGCTTTTAAAGATTTATATATCATAAAAAGTTCCGCCTATGGGGTTCTAAAGGACATGCTAAGCCTAGATTGTGAGCTAACTCATTGTGTCACAAAATGGATTCTTTAAAACCCTTCACATTAATCTATTACTAATATACAATATGTAAAGAAAACCCTGTCCGACCCATAAGGATAATAAAGGTTAGGTAAACACTTGACCAAATATGAAATAAAATTTTACATAATCATCATAGTAACAATACTAATGAATTTTGAAATAGTCCTTTTTTCCCGGGAATTAATTCCAATTTCCCCGAAATTTGGTAATTTGTAAAAAAGTGACAACACCGGTATTATTATAAGCGAATAGCGACGCGACCACGTCACAGGTGCCGCGTGCCCTGCCGTGTGCCTGTGGGAGGCTTCCCGCACATGTATTAAGTTACCTCTTTTTGCGAAATAATGTTTATTTTTTTAGGGGGATTTTTTTTTTAAGTTTAGCCTGTCTTTGTGGGCATTATTAGAATTAGTTAACGACACCCTACAATACCTTCACGGATCGGACAGGGTTTTCTTTACATATTGTATAAAGCTGAAGAGTTTGTTTGGTTCTTTGAACGCGCTAATCTCAGGAACTACTGGTCCGATTTGAAAAAATCTTTTTGCGTTGGATAGCCCATTAATCCATGAAGGCTTCAGCTATTTGATTGACTATCGTCCTTTGCTCTAGTGAAACTGTAATACTAAGTTTTTTTAGTGAATAGGCTTAATAAACTAGCGCGATGTACCATCAGGCGGGATTGCTGTCAAGTACTAGTTTATAATTATTAATAAAAAATGGTCTTTTAATACAGTTTTGGTTTCCTTAGTTTTTATATTAAAGTAACGTATAGTTATTAAATTCAATTGTGTATATCTATTGAGGGGCTCGTGGCTAAATAATAATAGCCGCACAGGTCAATCTACCAGGTTAAGCTACGGTAGCCGCGGTTGGCTTGGGGATGGGTGACCATTTTTCCATACCGTGACTCTTCCGTGCTTTTGAAAGCATGTTGATCACGACTCCCAACTTTAATATTTTTACTTATACTTACTTTACTTTTTACTTTAAATTATGTGTGTAAAAACTCAATTCATCTAAAAAAATCACTAAGTATATATTTTTCTCTTTTACTGAATATGGGAGCCACGTACAAGTTTTACGACGTCAAAGAGACGACGAAAAATAAAATGTTAAGTGCTTCCCGCGATAATCCGGCGAAAAGAAGGAACTGGGTACGGAGGTCGGTTGAACCGGACTTCAGTTTGACAGGGAATTTGAGGTTAATTGGCTGCTAACCCTTGATAAAATAAATTATGTTGTTAAAATATATTTTCAAGGCTGGAGTGAATACGCTCTTAATAAACTAGCGCGCTTTACCATTCATGATTGCATCACTGCTTACCATTTTTTTTTGTTCTGTATGGGAAATCATCAAATAACTTCTCGCTTTCCGGAATGAGTTGTCAGACTTTTACTGACTAAAACCAAACCGTGTTTCTTCACTTGCCTGTGCCAGAGCCTCGGTTTCTTATTTAATTAACCCGCAACCCTGACTCAGAAGGCATTGGTCTTAGGGGACCCCGTCAAAATGTGCTGACATCTCTTTGAGGCGAGCGTGAAACACAACGCGCCGTCGACCCGGGCCTGGTCTTACCGCGTGCCCACGCACTGTTACCATCAGGTAGGATTACGGACAAGCACTTGTTTATAATTTATTAAAAAAATATATACTATAGGGATTTTTTCTAATTCATATTCAAAAAAGTCGGTCAGAATATAGTCAGTATAACTCGCGCAGATAAAAAAACGATCTGAAAATGGCGGCGGATACTTATGGTACGGTTGACAAAACATGCCATTGTTCAATCACAAACCAAATGCTAAGATAGAAAAATGTCAAATTTACGTTGTAAATATTGTTATTTACAACGTAAATTTGACATTTTACTTGTTTATTGTTGTGTTTGTTTTTATTGTTGTTTTTTATTTTTATTTTGTTGTTTTTGTTGAGTTTGAACAATCAAACTCAACAAAAACAAAAATATCAACAAAAACAACAAAATAACAGAGATTTTAGCGGAACGAAATTAACGATAACTCGAAGCGCATCAAAGTAGCTTGGAAAGCGAATCCTGAATTCCTGATCGATGATTTTTTTTTGCAGCGCTTACTTCACTGTGTGAGTATAGACAGCGATATAAAGTGAGTGAGAACGCATGCGAGCGGACGCCATTTACAGATCTTTTCTTTATCTGCGCGTGTTATACTTATTATAATACTTAGAACGATGATCTCCTCAAGGCACAAAGTTTTAACTACGATTTGGCTCAATTCTATGCCATAAAGTCATAAACGATTGCAAAGTCAAGAAAATTTTCCACAAAATAAAATGAGTACCTAATGGAAATTGTGGTGGTAGGCAACAACATCAGCCGCCGGCATAAGTTACCACCCACCAGACAAAGTCTTGCCGCCAAGCGATTCGTCGTGTTCCGGCATGATGTCCGGTGAAGCCGTACGGAGGACGGGTCTGAGCAGTTGTATTGCGATGTGTGCCGGGTACGATGTGCCTAAAGTTGTTGTGTCGGGAGTTTGGTCGTGGAGGGTCTCCAGATCATACTCTGGCGCAGCATCGTTGGTCGTGTTGTTGGGTTAAACATTGCATCACCTCGCTCAACTGCCGTCTTCCTTCCTATTCACTCAGTTTTTTGAGTAAATAGGCTTAATAAGCTGGTGCGCTTTGCCATCAACAATTGCATCGCTGCTTACCATCAGGCGGGATCGCAGTCAAGCACTGGTTTATAACTAATAAAAAAAAAAAAATACCTAAAACCTAAAAAAAAAGTATCACAAAAGTAACGCAGCGTAGGGAGGCCTCCAACAAGGTGGACCGATGACCTGGAGAAGGTCGTGGGAAGCCGATGGATGCGGGCAGCACAAGAGCGGCCATTATTGGATAGCCCAGGCCTTTGTCCAGCAGTGGACCTCTATAGGCTGACGAAGAAGAAAAAGGAGAAGAACCAGTTCACACTATGCTAACCTAACCTATAAAACCGTTACTAATGAACAGTCCTACAGCCACACAGCAACAATTGGCACATCGTACCGGCACTGATCTTTACACAACTGCTCAGGCCCGTCCTCCGTATTTCTAATAGTTACTGGCAATCTGAGTAAGATGACTTCACACACATTTAATTTGTTTTTTTCAGCTTTGCCCCAGAGACATTAGCAATTGCTCCTGTATCGTGGGTGCGATCCCACCACACTGTTCCCAACCCACTGCAACTCCTGAAAGCCAGAATCAACAGTGGAGACCGCCAGAAAAACGCCGAGCAATGAAGCTCGACGAGTCCCGGAGAAACGTTTCAACTGTCTTGGGTCCCGCAACGAAATTAATCAGAAAAGAATAGCGGAGGAGTAAGAAAAAAGATATTTTTTCCACTTCCCTCCATCATGGGTGCGTTTGCAAATATTTGTACCCACATACACAAACAGCCAGACTCGGGACAACTACATGTAGGCGGTAAACATATTTGTTCCGTGCAATAAACCCCAACACGCAGCGCAATAGTCGATTGCTCAACCATCCGTGACGACAATTTTATATTACACATTAGCATCTCGCCTCCTTTTCCTGAAGAATAGGGTAGTTGACTAAAATAAAATAATTAGTCCGTCAGTCAGATTTCCAAAAAAAACTAGACACGTATTTTTTCTTTTTTCATATAAACAAAAAATGAAGACGACACAGTGCGTTGAAAACTCGTGTGACGTCACTGCACGCTACACTTTTTAGCGCACAGTGACGTCACCAGCCACCACTCCTGATCTTTGATGCCTCTTATATAAAACAAAATATACGTATCCAATATTTATCTATAATCTGAATGAAGGACTAAATAGAATATTTTTTTTTTTACCCAGGAATCATCCCTATTGGGTAGAGTAATCCAACCTAGATTTTGCTAATTAGGCATCATGTAATAAGGTGAAAGCTAATTGCCATACACTTATCTAGGCTATTCAAAAATTCTGAGAACTGACGAGTTTTTAGAGGTCACTTTCAAAGAACAACTGCCCATTCTATCACCCTGTGTAAAAGTTTTACATTTACAAGTATATCTGGAAGTTTTATGATAAAGAGACGTCAGCAGCTCAAGTTAATCGAAACTGTCAAGCTTTTCCAATCAATCCTAAACTTAAATGCATTAGTGATAAAGTTGAAAACCTATTTAAACAATTTGTCAAAATGTAGGAGCTTGATATGCTGATGTCTGTACATACATACATAGTAATTTATACATATTTCAATTTCACTCACACCAGCTTCAAAGAAATATTAAACTCTTTATTTGAGTGAAACATCATATACTAGTACTAAATCCACTTTTCGTCTCCAAAAAGGCTAAGTTTCATATTTTTTAAGCTTTTATTTTCTGTTAGTGGAATGAATATAAATCTAGCTTTAAGTAAACTTTCCAATCACATTAACTAAAGTAAACAGCAAGCTGGTGCCAAGCATCAAATCACAGTCACTTCTTGTCCAAACTTATTCAATTTGCGTTTCACTCGCCAGAAGTAATCGATTCGAAACCAATAAGATGATGAATACGATTCGCAATCGAGTGCGACTCGATACTTCTGGGAAATGTTACAAATCGATTTTGTGTTGCAACTTAGAGGGACAAATTACCTGTAGTGAATAGCTGGTTCGTGGTTAGGTGGAAATTGTGATGTCTGGAATTTCATTTCCTAGTACAGTTCTGTAGGCCAAGCGATGCGTCGTGTTCCGGCATGATGCCTGGTGAAGCCGTACGGAGGACGGGTCTGAGCAGTTGTGTTGCGATGCACGTGCCGGGTACAATGCGTGAAATGTTGTTGTGTCGGGAGTTTGGTTGTGAAGGGCCTCCAGATCAATCTCCCTCTGGCGCAGCATCGTTGGTTGTGTTGTTGGGTTTAACATTGCATCACCGCGCTCAACTGCCGTCTTCTTTCCTATTTACTCAGTTCCTTTGAGTGAGTAGGTTTATTAAACTAGCGCGCCTTACCATCAACGATTGAATCACTGCTTACCATCAGGCGGGATTGCAGTCAAGCGCTAGTTTGTAATAAAAAAAAAAAATGATACTTGAAGCTCTTCGTTTGAATTCGTGAGAATGGCTAGTAATTCCCTCTATTATATAAAGTCTAGTCCTAAAGTCCTCTATTATATAGAACTACTAGCTTTCCGCCCGCGGCTTCGCCCGCGTGGAGTTCGGTTATATCGCGCTTTTTAGATTTCCCTCGGGAACATCAAATGTTTCCGGGATAAAAGGTAGCCTATGTTCTTTCCCAGGGTCTAAAGATTATCTGTGCCAAATTTCATCAAAATCGGTTGAGAGGTTTAAGCGGGAAAGCGTAACAGACAGACAGACAGAGTTACTTTCGCATTTATAATATTACTAGCTTTCCGCCCGCGGCTTCGCCCGCATGGAGGTCGGTTATATCGCGCTTTTTCAATTTCCCTCGGGAACATCAAATTTTTCCGGGATAAAAGGTAGCCTATGTTCTTTCTCAGAGTCTAAAGATTGTCAGTGCCAAATTTCATCAAAATCGGTTGAGAGGTTTAAGCGGGAAAGCGTAACAAACAGACAGACAGACAGACAGACAGACAGACAGAGTTACTTTCGCATTTATAATACTAGCTTTTCGCCCGCGGCTTCGCCCGCGTGGAGTTCGGTTATATCGCGCTTTTTAGGTTTCCCTCGGGAACATCAAATTTTTCCGGGATAAAAGGTAGCCTATGTTCTTTCTCGGGGTCTAAAGATTATCTGTGCCAAATTTCATCAAAATCGGTTGAGAGGTTTAAGCGGGAAAGCGTAACAGACAGACGGACAGAGTTACTTTCGCATTTATAATATTATATTAGTATGGATAACAAAACCAGCGAAATATGAGTGTTATATACAGTCTGAACTAATGTTTAGATAGCGAAACTCCACAAATGTGCTCGTATTCTATACCTAAAGATGACAAAATTATAAATATATTTTCCTATCAATGGCTACAGGTGATGTAATTTCTTGAAGTTTAGAAAATAATTTTTATTTGTGTAATTTTCCAAATATAACAAACAACATGCATTTTAATTAACGCACACCCTCAAACATCCCAATTAAAATATTATGTTATAATCATAATACATACACTGAATTTTTAATTTAACATGTAGCATTGTTATTTCTTGAATTAGTTAAGCCAATTCTTGAAGAACGAAGACCTTAACGTTCTTTGGATAAGGTTTATTATTCTTTATTTTGTTTAAAATGATTAATTGTATGAATAAAAGTAAAACTGCGATTTTAAAAGTCTGTACAAACAACAGGGTTCTTATGACAATAATTTGCATAGTTTTAATTATATTTGGAATAAAAAATTAACTATATTAAAAATGATATAAATCGATTGTATTAATGACCAAGAAGCATAGAATATGAATTATGCTACGCTGTATCTACGCCGTAGCAGCTGTAACGTCAGGGCTACGCCTGCTACGCCGTCGTAGAGGTGACTGTTCCTTAAGTTCATAGTACGTCCTATCTAGCGGGTTAAAAAACTTATGATATGGAATCAGAAAGATCATCGTACGTTTATAGAAATGAAAAGGAATGTACCTACATGGTTTCTTGTGAAAAGTTACAATATAATAAGATGTATTTTTGTAAAATGGTACAATGTGTTGTATTGATAGTTATTTTTTAACGCTCTTCCCAACAACAGGAATTACTCCTGTATCGTGGGTTTTACATTTTACGTGGGGATTACAAATATTTAAACTCACATAAAGAAGTAGTCAGACCTGGAACAATTACCTATAGGTCCTACAAACATTTTTTCCGTGCGGGAATCGGTTCCGCGACACACTAATATTATAGACAATGCTATAATCATCATCTGCCTAGCTTATGTCTTATATCCACGTTTATCGACCCTCGAAAGAAACAATGATACTTAGGCAGCCCGTGACAAGATTTTTTTTAAGTAGGAAGGTCGTCTGATTCTCCGTATGTATCATTTCATTCGATGAGCGCAATGGTTGTGGCCGAGATGTTGTTCCATATTTCATTCACCAAGAACGATACAGGCCTGGCACCGTCGCATGAGATTAGCACGGATATGCACACAAATAAAAATCAAGTGGTGTCAAATCCGCGCTAGCCACAAAGTTCGTCCACCAATCCACTGCTCGCCGAACTGATAATGGAGGTACTCACGTACAGGTCGGCAAAAATATGGTGGGGCACCGTCATGCTGGAACCACATTGACCGATAAGTAGCCATATCCAAATCATCCAACACCTGATCACAACACAGCTAATTGCAGTTACTACCTTCCATCTCTTCCATTTCTTACGTTAGAAAACGACATGATCACGCAATACACGAATAGTCTACACGGAAGCAATGTTTACGCGCAACTGATAATTTAAAGTAAAAACGATTTTTATTTTATAAAAGTAGGTACCGACGCGGCTGGCCTCGTGGCATTCTTTGAGTAAATAGAGATTACACATCTCTATTTACTCATACTAATCAAAATACTCATAGTAATCAAAATATTGATTTTTCGATCGTACGATTTACTCGTCTATTTTTGGTATCGATTTAGTATTGTAGTTTCTCATTCTCATTCTCCATTCAACATCGCATGGAATTGTTTAAAACTTTGACAAAACTCTAACACTGCTGTAAATGAAAATCATGCCAGTGTTTTAATTTCAGTTTTTGTCTCAATATCTATATATATTGACCGTTTAAATATTTGTAAAACTTTATTAAAATTGTGTTTCATAAGGCCTTCTCGTTTCTGTTTACTAATACTTGTGTTATAATAATGTTATTACTAAAATATCGATAAACAAACAAAAGTACTTTTATCATTGGGTAATCTGTGTTTTTACAACAAATTATTCAATCAAGCACAAGTTTCGATTAATAAAGATAAAAAAAAAACGTTATTACGCAAAAAATAGTGCACCTCTAATTATTTATTTTACGTCGCCAGCAATGCTCACCGCGCGACGCCGCCAAAGAAATAAAGAATCTAACAAAAGAATGAAAGGAGAACCGACAAATATACCGCCTAAAATGGTGTTGCATTTTTAAAAAAAATAACAAATTTTGGGGAAGTTAGCGCAAATTCGCGGAAAAAAAAAGATTGTTTCAAAATTGATAAGTATTGTTACTATGAATATTATGCAAAATTTCAAATTTTATTCGGTCATGTGATTGCCTTACCTTTATTATCCTTATGGGTCGGACGGGGGGGATCCATTATAAAATATAGTATCGTTGAGTTAGTATCCCATAACATAAACTTACTTTGGGGCTAGCTCAATTTGTGTGATTTAACACTATAAAAAAAAAAATATTATGCTAACTGTAACGCTTCGATATTGCCTTCGGGTTGTGGAGTCTGATGGCAGTCGCTTCATGGAAAATATCCGAAGTTTAGCCAAAATCAGAAGTTAGCCTGGTAAAGCGGACCCCAGACTCCAAAGCTGAAAAAGCTTCGAATGTGACTGAGATAAGCGCTGAGAGGATGATGATGATTTTGGAGGCATGAAGAACAATGAGTAAAATTTACTCATCCTTCTTATAAAAAGGGAGGATCCTCCGGCCAGATATGTGTTATGTGTGGCGGGTTACCCAACGGTTTATTTTTAGAAATTGTGTATATGCTAGTTGTACGGTAAACTCTACTTGCGAGTTGTAGAATTCGTGTGACGTCAGTACGCGTTGTTCGCATGTGACGTTTTGTAGATACCGGAACACCATTCCTGTCATCATCATCTTTTTCGGAGATAAAGCTTCTCAGTTTTATAACTTCAATCTTCTTTTTCTTCTTCTTCGGCCCTAACAGTTCCACTAATAGACGAAGGCCTCCCTCTAGGCTTTACACGATGACCGGTCTTGTGCTGTCCGCATCCATCGGCTTCCCGCGACCTTCACCAGGTCATCAGTCCACCTTGTTGGGAGCCTCCCTACGCTGCGTCTTCCGGTACGTGGCCGCCACTTCAGTACCATACTACTCCATCGCTCATCGGTTCTACGAGCAATGTGCCCCGCCTACTGACACTTAATTTTAGCGACTCGAACTTCAATACATTTCACATTTTCCTTGTCTTCATTAAAGATAATGTCGACATCTTCAAAAACCACAAACTTAACTTTCGGCATTCGCAATTTCAATTACACTTGTTTTTCTGTTGTTCGTATTGCGATACGCAAATCAGACTTGTAGTTCCGGAAATATGGGCGCACAAACATAAAAACATACATACATACACTTGAAATTTGGCTTACATACATACGGGTCGCAGAAATCAGGGGGGGCATCGGGTCGGTTGGCAGAATGGTGGACGGACAAGTACGCGAGTTTGAGGAGCAGCGCAAAGCTGACCTCGATGCCAAACGCGACCAATTAACGGCTCGCCCACCTGCTGCCATCACATACCACTATATCGACGGCGTGCTTACGTGCCCTCAGTGTGCACGAAGTTTCGCCGCCAAGATACTATGATGATGATGATGATAGATAGCTAGATAGCTACATAAGCCATCTTCGGGCGCATGAGCGCCAAATCATCGGCTAGGAGTCGAAGTGGTTGCCGTGGCCGAAATCGGTCGGGAACATCATCATCAAGGATCTATAAAGATAATAAGTATTATCACTACATATTATAAAACAAAGTTTGATGCGATGTTAAATCGAGAATGAGAATGAGAAACTACAATACTAAATCGATACCAAAAATCGACGAGTAAATCGTACGATCGAATAATCAATATATTGATTACTTACACATCTCTATTTACTCAAAGCATGCCGCGAGGCCAGCCGCGTAGGTAACTATTTTTATAAAATAAAAATCGTTTTTACTTTAAATTATCAGTTGCGCGTAAACATTGCTTCCGTGTAGACTATTCGTGTATTGTGTGATCATGTCGTTTTCTAACGTAATGTACCATGCTGATGGAAGGTAGTAATTGCAGTTTCTCTTTCTCTATGTCCCTTTATATGATAAAATCTTTAAAACTACGCAACGGATTTTGATGCAGTTTTTTTAAATAGATATACTGATTTAATAGGAAGGTTTATATTTATAATAACTTTCATTAAATTGTGGAAAAGTACTATTATTTTTGAGGTTTCTAATATAATGTCGTAAATAATTACATTTTTTTCCGTGTTTGCAATGAAACGCAAGCTGAAACCTACGAGATTTATCAAAATAATGTACTAGATATTGTACATATTGAAAAGGTCTATAGAAAAATCGGCAATGGTATATGTCTATCTCTTATGGATATCCCACAATATCATTTTTTGTCATTTAATTTTACGACAAATACGGGCTCATTTTCGAAACGATTTTAACCAATACAGCATTAATCTTTTTTTTTTTCCGGTGTGTAAATTCTCATAGGATGTCCGCCGCCCTGGGGTGGGGTGGCTTCTATCACGAGCAAACGCGTAGGGCCGCGGGAGTCTACATTCTTCCACGGCCCCACACTCTCGTGCTGGCCCGGTCTGTCCGGGCCTCGTCTCCTGCATGGAGTGCAGTGCGGAGTGAGTTGGGGTCTTAAACTACCCCGTGCATCGCCTCAGAGGCGCGCGCTGACGCTCGCGCGCGCCTCCACCTCGGGGTCCATCGAATAGGGGGCGGGGACTTCCCCATGTCCTTCGGCCACTGGACCCATTCATGGGGGGCGGAAGAGGGCGTTATCCGACCTTCCTCGGCGCCCGATGCTTCTTCTGCGGCCCGGGAAGGGAGTTGAGATCTCCCTCTCCCATTCCACAGCTTCCTTCTGCGACATCACGTCCTCGCAGAAAGACACCACTGTGTCCCACGACTCTGCGCTACCGACCGTTCTCCGCGCTACTGCTGGAAGCGTCAGGTCGCCTCCTACTTCATTTGTGATACAGCATTAATCCTATTTCAATTTAATACCTTAAATATATTGTTGATTTAATATAGATCTATATCGCCCTATATAGCATATAATTTAAATGAATATTTTCGAAGATATTACAGATTTCAAAATTGTGGGGTGTTGCGTTTGCGGTGGTACTCGGCGCGGCGTTTGCGGCGGTTTTTTATACAACGTTCACAGTTTATGTGTAGTATATTTAGTATCAATATTGTACCAATATTGTATTGAAGCCGGGTCGGGTCGGAACGCCCACCGACGAAGTGCTAACTACGTTTATTGAATACAGCGGACCTTCCTTATTATAAAATAAGAATAAATACTGAATAGTAATGAAAAACAGGCGGATACTACTACCAGATATCCCTTTATTTCATAATGTTTCAGTGTTTTTGTGGCAGCGATAGATTTTTTGTGGACAGAACGCAACTTTTTCCCTAAGTTAAGGCTGTCGTGTTATTTTCAGCGGCATGATTTTTTTTTTAATTATATTATATTTTACTCTAGAGCCAGTAAAGTTCTACTTGAGAATTAGACTATAATGCCTGTGTTTAGTTACTGCGTTTATGGTAAACTATGTAGGTACGTAAAATATAAGTTATTGAATATCATTTGTTAAAAGGCTAGTTGGTTCAAATCAAATCAAATCAAATCATTTATTTCAAATAAACCAGTTACAGGCACTTTTGAATTGTCAGAAGGTCGGTCAGTCAATAAGATGAAGCTAGTCGCCCATTCCAAAGAGTAGGTACCTATGGAGAAGAACGGGCAAGAAACTCCATGGACACTCTTTTAAATTTTCAAGCTATTGTTACAAATATTTCATTACATCATTCATGTTGAAATCAACCGTGTGAAAACGATGCAGAAATATATTGTACGCTGAGAGCGTCCGTTATGGAAAACACAAAAAATAATTCAGAAATTAAAATACGCCGTGACAGCTAAGAGATGACCAGTCCCCTCTGACGGCGTCCGTTCACGAACATGACGTATGGATCAGCATCATTCAGCTCAACCATATCGAAGGGAACCCAATGACCCAACACACACGCCACCATCAGCGAGACATTTGAGTGAGCATGACATACTCTCAACAGCCAGAGCACAATTAAGTCAATAAAAAGACTAACCCAACAAATAAATGCCTTACAGAACATTCGTACATTGTGCTCACACGTTTGCCATGCAATTATACAATACTAAGAAATTGAATCTACACAATGCTAAGATAGTTTTGTCCAAGGTTCAGCAGCTCCAACAGTGTTCCCGAATCTGTGGAAAGTTTAACTCCTGTGCAGCTGTACAAGTGCCGAACACCTCTGCCAGCGATACAATTCCGTAACGTACAATATGCTTGGCTACATAGTGTGTAATACAGGCTTTGAATAAATAACATAAACAATTACATATTAAAACTACAAGAGGAACTAAACTAATGAAACCGATCATCTGCGAAATATGTAACAGGATTCTTAAAATGGTACATCAATGTGAACGTTTATTTCGGTGACACACTTTGGGATCTTGCCAACACACTCATTGAATGCTTCTAATTGTTGCAGTTCTGTGCGAAACATCTTTTAAATATTTGTTATATTAAAAAAAATACAATTCTTCGATTCTATTACCATGATTTAATGATTCTATGATTTTTATAATAAGATGATCATTTTAGGCAACATAATACAGTAGAGCTTAGACTAGTACCAACTCATATCCTCCCCTGGGTGTCGTAAGAGATGTGACTAAGCGAACTCTCACCCGGGAAGCGAGCAGCAGCGCTTCTCCTGTGGAATATCAAATTACTGCTATCCACAACCCGCCTGCGGAGCGTGGGCATTATGGAAAACCTCCCGAAAACAATAACATTCGCGGGGGAGGCCTTTGTCTAGCAGTGGACTTCTATAGGCTAAGAAGAAGAAGAATACAGCAGAGCAATGACATACAAAAACCAGAAGCAGAATCAGTTAAACAAATCAATAATCAAGATGAAAGTATTTATATCAAATAAACCAATTGCTGGTACTTTTAATAGTCAAAGGGTCAGTCCATCAGGAAGATGAAGGTAGTTGCACATACCAAAGCGTACGTTTTTATGGAGAAGAAGAAGCAAAAAACTCTACGGACACTCTTTTAGAATCATAAAATTATTCCAAATTATTTGATTACACCATTCATGTTCAATGGTCATCTATACTCTAAACTCCAGAAAGTACTGGTCCGATTTTGAGCAAATTCCTTTTGCGTTAGATAGCCCATTAATCCAGGAAGGCTTTAGGCTATATAACATCACGCTGCGACCAATAGGAGCGGAGCATATAAAAAAAAAACATATCGAAACCTACGCGGGTAAAACCGCGTGGTGCAGCAAGTGTGAGAATAATGCCTAAAGCCGTGCAACTTAAAAGTGTCTGTGAGAGAAAACAAAAAAGCAATTCAGAAGTTAAGCCGTGGTGGCTAAGAGATTACAGTCCCCACTGACGCCGATAAACAGTCCCTACTGACGACAACAGTAATTTTTTTTTTTTGCCAAAAGCTTTTTTTTTTAATAATTATTATCTAGGGCTTGACCGCAATTCCGCCACAATGGTAAGTAAAGCGCGAGCGCGCTAATTTATTAAGCCTACTCACATTAAAAAGTTGGTGAATAGGAGAAAAGACGACAGTTGAGCGAGGTGATGCAATGTTAAACCCAACAACACGACCAACGATGATGAGCCAGAGGGAGATTGATCTGGAGGCCCTCCACGACCAAACTCCCGACACTACAAACACATTGAAATATCTTAAATCTCTTTGTGACACTATAATATTTGGCGCATCTGACCCGGCACACATCGCAACACAACTGCTCAGACCCGTCCTCTGTACGGCTTCACCAGAAATCATGCCGGGACATGACGAATCGCTTGACGGCAAGGCTTTATCCGGTGGGTGGTAACTTCTGCCAGCAGCCGATAGTATGGCCTACCACTGAACAAACACTAGTTTGTTCATAATTTAGTTGTATAGTTGAGCGGCAATACGGCATTTTAAAGTGGAGCTCCGACTCGTGAAGTACTTTTAAGAATACTAAATGAATGTTTCGGACGTTCGGTCGACATAAGATTAGCGTCTCACATGTGTGGCACGGCTACCACGCCCACACGGCCTTTCCAGTCTTATTTAACTATTCCGTGGCCGCGACGCTACGCAAAACAGAGCCCAGCGCTGATTTTCAGCGGCAGCCGATGCCGTCGTAATGACGTCCCGGTGCAGCAAACTGTTATTAGTGACAACGAACCGGTACAAAAAAAAAAAAGAAAATATACGTGGTAAGAGAATATTTTTCAGAAATACAAAAAAAAGAACATAAAAAACAGGAAAACAGGTTATATGTATACGTAGGTATGAAAATCTCATTCTCAATAATCGCTTAACGCTTTATGTAGTGGCACCTGGCAACACCACAAAGCGTCCTATTTGACGTAGTACGAATCTTGGGGTCTGATCGATTAGTTCAACCCTGTCAAACTACACTAGGATTGGTATAATTCATTAATTAATTCATTCGAGATGACTTTTTGAGGTGAGGTCTATGTATCTCGATCTCGTTGTCGATATGAATAGACGTGGTACTTTCGACGTACTAGCAATGCTTAAATATTTTCAGAATGTATATTGCGTAAAATACTTTTCTAAATCCTTACTTCCTTGTTGGTCTTCATACATCATAAGTGTAATTGAAATAGGATAACCATGATCACGAACACACACACACACACACGCACACACAAGCTCGCGCGCACACACACACACACAAACACATCTTGAGTTGCCTAAATATTTCTTTTTATTATTTTTTTATTTTCTGTTCTTTCGATTAGCTTCATCACTTTCATTCATAACATGGATATTTTTTTTATAGTTTACTAGCTTTCCGCCTGGGGCTTCGCCCGCGTGGAGTTCGGTTATATCGCGCTTTTTAGATTTCCCTCGGGAACATCAAATTTTTCCGGGATAAAAAGTAGCCTATGTTCTTTCTCAGGATCTAAAGATTGTCTGTGCCAAATTTCATCAAAATCGGTTGAGAGGTTTAAGCGGGAAAGCGTAACAGACAGACAGACAGACAGACAGACAGAGTTACTTTCGCATTTATAATATTAGTATGGATATTGATCGTGAGTTTTTACCTACATTTCTATTTTTTTTGTGGTATATTGACGTGGCCAGCTTTAGTGTTTTGTTTTGTTAGGTACTTTACAGAAATAGTATTGTATAAAGCCAGCAATTTTTATCTGAACAGACAACTGTGCTGCTGTTGAGTTTGCTCCACCACTTCTTCTTCCCAGTGAAAGCACTAGCAAGTGGGGAATCGCGGGCGTTTGAGGAGATTGTTATATGTAATATTGATGTTCAAAAACTGCTGATTGTAAATGACTTTTGATTCATGTAGCTAATAATAATAAACTCCAATTACCGATCCTTCAGTCGAGCGTGTTGATTACAGTAACTTATCTAATGATCGGTCACTTATTATTCATCGATAGATTTGATGCACGATTATTATCTGTATTACGCTGTATCAATTTAGTTTCTAAGTGTTCTTTATTCTAAGATAGCCACATGTATATATATAAAAAAACTGAAATGTTAATATAAGCACAAGCCTTTTTAGCCAAAACACATTTTTTCATGTAAATAAAAAATAATGAAAGTAAATAAGAAGTTTATTAAAAATGTATGGGATAGGAAACTCAATAAATTTTAATAATTCAGTTTCAATAATTCAATAACTCAATGAAATTTGATTTACTCCTCTATGTGGAAAACTCAAGGTGAGTGAAAGTAATGAGGATTGATTCTTAAAGGTGATTGTGCAATATAGACTTATATTGCACAATCACCTTTAAGAATCAATACCTAGACAAAGTCAAAGGCCTAATTTAGTTCCCCTGTTACGTTTGAAACTATTGAATAAATATAGCAATACATAATTCTGAGTTTTATACCTCTGCCTTAATTACAAAGGCTAGAATAAACACCAGGACACAAATTTAATTTACAGCGCCCAAAGAGGATATCACAAATATTTGTTGAAAGAAATCGTTTTTTTGAACAGCTAAAATAGACTTGGTAGAAGCACCGTCAGTCGGTCGGTAGCAGTCTTTGTTACTCTATGATAACAAATAAAAGAGTTTGAGTTTTATAATCTTCAAATGATTGTCATTGCTTCGGATGCGACTGGGATTAACGCTGAGATGATGATGAAGAATTGGCATTACCAAGTCTGTAAAGAATATGCATTACATTATCCTTCCTTTTGTCTTCATAAAATAGCAATATATTTACGAAACTTGACAAACATAGACCGTAGAAAGTTAAAACAAAAGTGAATCAGACTACACTTGCCTCCAAAGACCAACACGACCCACTTTCCTAACCAGTTCATCGCAAATTCTTTTCAATTCCCAATCCAGCTTACAAATTAATTCGGACATATGAGTAGTCACGTCGCTCATAGATTGTGACAGGACAATTCTAGTGCCATCTCTGATCGATGACGAGAAGCGTTTAGCCTTACATTTGGTATCACTGCTGAATCTGGTGCGTTTGGATGTGGTGGTTTACTTTACAGGTATAATTTGTATCTTCTACTTTATTTGAATCATTATCTTCATTTCAGCCGAAAGACGTCCACTGCTGGACATAGGCCTCGGGGTTCTACGCCTCCTGCATCCAGTGGTTTCTCGTGACCTTCGTGACCAGGTCGTCGGTCCACCTTGTCGGGGGCCTATGATGTACGTGGTGTAAAAAGCGAAGCGAAACGCTTCGTCCGGATAATAGCGGTGTCAACAACGTGAGAGTGGATAATCACTTTATGACGGATCGTCCGATGATAGAACTGTGATGACGGAGTTAAGTGATGTAATTATCGTGTACATTCTCCAAAAAAACAGACCCTATGGAATACCGAGACCCTGACTCCTCTACGCCTTTGCTTCGGCCTTTGAAGATCTCTTTGCAAAAGTACTTCACAGTTCAACCCATGTCGAGATAGCGCTAACTAAATACATTCTCTTTAGGAATTCCTCTGGCTTGGTTGAACGAGCATCGACGCTTAACGTCGATATGAATTCGCATAACGGTCATCGATGGATAGGTAGGTGTTTTTGGAAATGATTTTATGCATTTGATTAATTGGTTGTTTTATAGAAACGCACATGCAATTCCTTATCGATGTACATGATAAAATTCTCAACAAAATATTTTAGATAAGTTATTTGTTAGATTTTTTTACTTTTGTATCGAATTTTATATTCCTAATGGTAAAGTTGACGTATTTAATGATGAATGTTTGAGTGGTATCTCCACATACGAATACTTACTGAATGTCATGTTATACATTTAAAGAGGCAACGTGGGTAGGCCCCCGACAAGGTGGACCGACAATCTGGTGATGTTCGCGGGATACCGCTAGATACGGGAGGCGCAGGATCAGTTGTCGTTGAGATCCTTGGCGTAGGCCTATACCCAGCAGTCGACGTTTTCGGCTCAAATTATGATGATTATGAAAGGTAAAGTTACTAATAAAACTGTACTGGCTGTAAAGGGATTAATTACGAAAATAAACTTTACTTTCTGTGAAGAAAAAAAAGACACAACAAATACCTTACCTAAACACCACATCTAGCAAATAACCCATACAATGTAAAAGCATATCTCACCTAAATTGCAATGCACATAAGGCATGCACCGCTCATATTGTGTGTAGCTGGCTGACATGAGCGGCAATTTACGAGAAACTAATATCTGAAGGCTTTCACAAAAGTTTCCCTCATCAACGTTTTTAAAAAGACCTTTATTGAACCTTTTATTAAGTATTCATTATTATACCTGCAACAATTATACGGTAAACATTTCATCTTGTCACCCATGGGTGTAAAACGTGGTATCACTTTAAATACTCTGTTGCTGCACTCAGGTTGGCCCTCGCTCCACATTTAATGTTTTAGTGGTGCTACATGCGAATACTGAATGTCAGGCCATGTACACTTTATTTAGGCGCTGGCAATTGAAACCATGTATGCAATAAAACTTACAACTTTGAATTGAAATAAAAAATGTATGCGTTAGTTGAAAGAAAGTAAAATCATGAATGGAATTCACATTGTGTATATTGACAAAATAAAAAGTACAGTGTCGCAAGGCAATTGTCAAGACTTGTAAGAGGCAGATCGATCAATATACAAGGCTGATTACCTATTAAGAGCTTCTCATTGGAAACCTAAAAATTACAAACACGGTTTCCAATTAATTAATATAACTTTTTTGATAACTAAACAGTAATGATGACCTATACTAATGTTCTTTATTATTTAGAGCGAATGTTACCACAGAACTTAACCGCAAACAGAATTTCTGAATGGCATTCAAGAAGTGTGATTGATTCATTTGTACCTTTCGAGTACATAACTTAGAAATTCACTCTAGTTTAATTTTACGCACATATTCTCAACCAATAAACCACATTTCCAAGGAGACCGTGCATCCCATTCAGTTAAAATTACACGCCACTTACTGCCGATACATAGTGCAATCCTATATGTATGCAAATTGCGGGCAGCTGCGTTCTGCCTCGTCTGAGCCGCTATAACGGCTCGCCCTAATACGTATATGTGCTATATGGGTACCTGGAGAAGGATTGAAATGTATTTATTTGTGTTTGAGATTTTTAAATAATAATTTTATGTGAAGAAAGAAACAGTGGCTGAAAGACCGTGGGAATTTACACAAAACATTCTTCGTCTATACTAATATTATAAAGAGGAAAACTTTGTTTGTATATTTGTTTGGTTGTAATGAATAGGCTCAAAAACTACTGGACCATTTTCAAAAATTCTTGTACCATTCGAAAGCTACATTATCCACGAGTAACATAGGTTAAATTTTGTTTTGGAAAAAATACGGTTCCGTAAGATATTTGGATTTTTTTAACACAAGGTGTAAAAAATCAAGCAGAAAAGTTACTTCTTTTGAGTACGCTGCCTAAACTATAAAAGATAGAGCCATAAAATATTTTAATTAATTGTAGATTTTATAAATGTCTACAAATAAGTTCCCGGCCCGTTACGAAGTAAGCGTCACCGAGGTGGGGATGC
Organism: Sesamia nonagrioides; assembly: GCA_017933935.1. Lineage (NCBI taxonomy): Eukaryota > Metazoa > Arthropoda > Insecta > Lepidoptera > Noctuidae > Sesamia > Sesamia nonagrioides. Next base: position 994,730 of record JADWQK010001779.1, read on the forward strand.
GCATGTGGGAGGGGAGTTTAGATCTATGAGTAAGGGCCCCATGTGGCTCTGCCGCGAGGTCAGCTCTCTACGCAGCGGTAGTGCGCGAAGTCTAATAATTTTCGTGCGATTTTTTTTAATTTAGATTTTAAAACTTAACAACGGTTCTTCTCAGAACTAAACAACAGTTCTTCTCAGAGCTAACCAACAGTCCTTTTCAGGGCTAAACAACAGTTCTTTTCAGAGCTAGAATATTATGCCCTAGTCCACGCCATGGTTCGGAGCGAGAGTGCATGGCAGGGCGTCACCTCCTTATGCGAAGCAGTGATGCTACAAAGGAGGAGGCGGAACACGTGAGGGAACAGGAATCCCAGCGCCCTCACGCCTCTAGCCGCTGCAGGAGACGCCCTGGTCGGGAGACAATTCCTGGAGAACTCCCGGCCACCGTAGGCGCGGGTCGACGGCGCGTTGAGTTTCACATCGTGACGGAGTCTACAAAAATCGATGCCTCCTGAGCGAGGTTCGTGGGTTGGTTAAAAAAGAAACCGTGGCCCTGGGGCACAGGCAAGTGAAAAAACACGTGTGGGTTTAAGTCAGCAAAACTCTGACACGCCCTTCTGCTCAACCCAGAGCCTGAGAGGTAATTTGATGTTTTCCCACGCAGAACAATAAACAGGTCAAGATCGAACGGCATGGCGGCGATCTGTCAACGCCCTTTGCCCCATTTGGGACACAGTACGTTAAGTAAGTACCTAAGTCATATTATAAGTATATTTTATGTATGTACTAGATATACAGTGTTACTCTGAACCAACTCTATTCTGATACTGTGTTTGTCCACGCTTATGAAAAACTAAGCAATCGCGTGCTGAAAATGGAATCAGCAAAAGCTAAAGCGTCACTTAGCAAGTCCAATAAAATAGTAGCGTACATGTACCAATTCGTAGTAATTTCGGTAACAGAATTGGGGTTGCTATCGCACGGTTCTGCCATGCGGGCCGACCGATACTCCCAATGATATGGCTTGCGCCGAGGGCGTGTTTGAATGAGATAGTGTACTCGAATGACGAAATATTACATTGTGACAGGTCTTTTCATGCTATGTTGTGATACGGCTTTTACCACGATACCTAAAAACTTGGGATACACTTGGGACACTGCCAGTTTTGGGGAGAATTTGAATTTATAAAGAATGCTTTTAGTTAAACAGTCAAGATAGGCAGTCAGAGTGTATTGTGTAGTCTCAAAAACATCTATTATCACCCTTTTTGGATGGGAAATCATGCTGAAAATAGAGGTCATTTTCATGTCTTTCTCTGGGCGGAGCGGAAGGGTTTAAAGCATTAAGGCTCAAGGTTGATTGCCAACTTTGAACAGTTTCGGGTAGGTTGACCTGCTGTCGTCTGCACAAACAACCGCTATTTGTAATACAAAAAGTCTTTCTGTTATTAAATACGGTTGACACAGGGTAGTAATTAGACCTCTAGCAAATCTCCCCAATAGCCAGCAACTCATAGCGAGCCACTCGCTCGCTCAAAAAAGGTACTTATGCGTAGATACCTGTAGTATATGGCATGCAAGTATGTTAACTTTAACTCTCCTCACAACTCACCCATATCTAAACGCAGCTCCCGCTGTAACAACATGTTATCTAGCCGGCGCGGTCAAGCGCTTACAGCGGAATGAATTCCCGCCAGGAGCTTGAGCTTAGCTGTAGCGCTCCGCTAGATTTTTGCTGTGAAATAAGCTTACAAGTATATATGAGAGTGATGGTAAATTGTAGGATATGCTTTAGAGAAAATATAAGCTATTGTTATGACCTGTTTTATAGAACAATGTTTTTAAACTGCCAGAGATAGGCAAAATTTTAATAATTTTATAGCCATGATTCGCAGATTATTAGAAATTTACAATTCATATTTTGCAAATCTAGATATTTTCGCTCTTAACCAGGATAAATTTGGAAAAATGGCTATTAATTTACTTTCTGGTAATCCTTAACTATCACTGCTTCTTGCTGATATTTGATGTGACGTGATTGTGCCCACAGAAAATATCTGGGCGGAGCACGCTATCTGAATTGGTTTGTGTGATTTTTAAGGTTTAGTTTTATCATTCGTTATTTTCTCACTGTTTCCTTCTGTATGCGTCCGTTTCCTTATGTCTTAGACAATCAATATGATTCCGTGAACATTGGTGTCGGTTATATGTTTGTTTACTATGTATTATACCTTAGCCGACTATTAATTACATATAACTGTATTTTTGTCCCAAATAAATAAAATAAAATGACAGCCGTAACCAACAGCTTAACGAGCTTTCCGAGGCACGGAGGGGTCTCGATATGTAAAGATGGTTAAACCCATCCACAGACCAATCGAAGCAAGTGCAGCTTAAGCCGATCGATCAACATGTCCTCCTGTAATATTAACTCTCGTTTAACGAGTCATCATCATCATCATCTCAGCGTTAATTCCAGTCGCATCCGAATCCGAAATCCGATGGCAACCGGGACCAACGGCTTAACGTGCTTTCCGAGGCACGACCAGGCCAGTGCAAATATTAATATTCATGCAAACAAATATTTGCACTCCGCGGGGATCGAACCCGCGCCTCCTTGCGCAGCGGCTGCGTTCGCTATCGCTACGCCCCGGAGGCTGTCAGAGCGGACTTCAGACTCCAAAGCTGAAAAAGCTTCGGATGCGACTGGGATAAACGCTGAGATGATGATGATTTATTATTAAAATGTGACCATTGCAATATATTTTGTGGCTAATTATTTTAAACTACACCTTTTGAATATGTATTATTGTGCGTTTTTTTTTTTCATAAATATGTGTTACGCATTACGCTGTGTCAGGAAAATGTCAACCAATTTTCCATTTAAAATATAAACAAGAACGCAAACACTTTGTTGACTATCCAATCTCCCACGCAGCAATGTCATCAAAAACAAAATATTTGAACTTGCTCCGAAACTAATTGAATTCTCCCCAAAAATCGGGAAGCAGGAAAAATGCCCACACGTTTCCCAACGAACACACGAATGCAATATTAATGTTGCCATCATTTCACCGAGTTTCACCTCGGATGAGTTAAAAATTTAAAAACCAATGCTATTTGGCTAGCGGCCAAACGCGAAACGTTGAGGGTTGCAAGAATTTAATGTGATAGTGAATTGTAGGGAAAACTGCCTGCTTTGGCTGTTTTGTTATCTTGGTAATTAGGGGAAGACAAGTACTTGTGGGTTATAAATTTCAAATTTTGAGAAATGCAACGTTAGACAACGATTTTAAAAAGTTATTCTAATATTAGCAGTAGTATACTTAATTATTTGCGAAGTTTTGCTTTTACGATGATATATGCCTACCACGTTATTAGTGATGTTAATATTAACTTTTTTCTAAACTTTACTAGAATAGTCTAAACTAAATATCTTACTTTTAAGTTTCGTTTCAAAATAAATTAAATAGGTCCCGTTAAAACTGTGGAGGCATGAGGAACAGGGAGTAAAGTTCACTCATCCTCCATTGAAAAGGGAGGATCCTCCGACTAGACGGGTGTTATGTCTGGCGGGCACTTGTCCAATGCTTGAAATTGGCAAGTTGTATGTATGCTAGTTGCACGGTAAACTCTGATTGCGAGATGTAGAATTGTGACGGTTGACGTCAGTTTGACGCGTTGTTGATTTGTGGCGTTTGTAGGTACCGCCACAAAACTAATACTCAGTTATTTTTACACCCTGTTATATATATATATATATATTCCTCAAATATATTTAGAAAATCTTGCAGTATGGTTACCGAGCGCACAACGCAATTCACGGCAGATCAGTGGTACTAGACTCGTGCGCACAGCGAGACAGTGCCCCCCGCCCCTCTGTGCAGGGTTGCAGTAAGTTCTAAGTAAAATTAACATCGTCATCATCATTTCAGTTGAAAGACGTCCACTACTGGATATAGGCCTTTCCTAGGGATCTCCACGACGACCGGTCCTGTGCCTCCCGCATCCAGCGGTTCCCCATGACCGTCACCAGGTCGTCGGTCCATCTTGTGCTGCAAAATAAAATGTTTTAAATAAATTATAGTACATTTTCTTTTATCACTCATGGAACGAGGAATTTACGATTGAAGTACAGAATAACATCTACCTAAACTTGACCGTTACGACTGCACAAAGCCTGCAAGTGTGGTGGATAATGTTATCACTAGTTAATTGGAAACAAACCAACAAAAATTATTATCAATGAACGCAAGACGACGCCAGGCACATGCAGGCGCGGGTGGGCAAGCGGTGCGTTGACCAGGGGCGTGCACAGAGATTTTGAGTGGGGTATGCATGCATTCACCACCGCAATCTCTGTGCTTATACAACCTTATTTTTTCTTCATACGAAACCTGAATATAGCCTGTTAAGAATAAGCAACTGAATCAATTCCAAACATTTTTGCATCATCATTCATATTATCTCTGAGTGTTATATTTTTTCCAAAATACATTTAGCCATTGTTGCATCGTCGCAACAGCTGACGGAGGTCAACGCCCCGCGTGCCCACTTGATCGGCTAATCGGAGCGTGGACCATATTTTTTCTTTATTAAGCGAATCGTCGTGACCATGGAACGCAAAATTTTGTTTATCTAAAAAGCAGACGATATCGATTAACCTTTTGAAATTGTTTTTCCTATTAACTTTCGCATTGCGCCTTTTGAAATAATTTTAATGTCTTTGCGCCTTTCGATGTTTAATTTTAAATGTCTATTCAAACTAGACTCTAATCTACATTTTCCAAAAATTTGGTAAGTACTTTAAACAAAAATCTAAATGTTTTTCCGACGAATCGTATTTAGAGAGGGCTTTGTGAAAATAATTTAAATCTGAATATCCGTAACCCCAAAATTTTTTATTAACATGTTTTGAAAATAATATACACGGGAAACAAAATAATTTGTGTGTACACCGCCTGCTAACCAGTTATAATTATCATAATACTTTTTATTAAAACAACGTGCGATATTACCTTTTTTTGAGTTACATCCAAATTGCGAACACAACGCCCTTTAATTTATATTTTTGCTCAAAACTTTACGTTGATAAAGGGACCCCTTTTAAGTTTATCTAAAAACAAATCTCACAGGTATAATTTTGCATATTTTAGAAAGAAATACGTATTAAATTAAATAAACTTAATTCAATTCATTTGCACTTAAAACGAAAACAAACATCGCAATTCACAACAACAAAAAAAGCTGGTAAAATAAATAGGTATTTTACTGAAAAACCATTATGCTATTTATGATACCTTCTAAACTTGGTCGGATAATCGGTAGGCACTGCCTTCTCGGCCTTAAAATTGAATGAAATTCTGCGGCCATACACGACAAGTTTACGCACACCATCATATAATTTTATTCATATACCCGACCACTCTCGCTAAAAAATAAGCAAATTTAGTTCGTGCCTATGTCGCTCTATGCTCCGTAGCGCTAGGTACGCGCGCAGCATAAATTGTAATGTGTGTTAGCTAGTTTGCGCTAGTCCCAAAAGATGGCAGTGTTACTGTTTTAGTTTAGTGTTTTAACAGAATGTAATGTAGTACAAAAATTATATTATAATACGATTCGGGTGTTCCGAATTAGAAAATTATAAGGGTATGCAGTGCTTTTATACCTCTATTGAGCGCACGCGCCTGGCGTTGACCATATTTTTGTTGGGACAACTAGGTAAGATATCAAGTTCATAACTTTGATTTTTCATGACATCTTTTTGAAATTTTGTACATAGATTCTTTACTTACTGGACACGTGTTTCGGGTTTCGCATATTCCAAAAATAACGTACAGACGCCAATTACATCAACGAAGAATTTGTACCTATTAAATAAATGTTGCATCGCTACCATTAGACCAATGAGCACTAATTTATGAGCATATTTAACAAATATTTATTACATGCTCTAAATAATTATTGAGATGAAATTTCATAATTATATTGTAACATCATTGCATTTTAAAATACCCCACTTAGTGTAATATGTACAATTGTACATACTTAAACGGTAAAACTTCGATAGATAACTTTGTAAGGATAGTTATTACTGAACGCTCAAGAACTTTTAAATTAATACTAAACGTATTTCTATCTTAACTCTATCCTAATTAAAATATACGATATTTTTTTCAGGGTTTACGATGAAGATTCTCTACGAGGCAAATGAAACCGCAAGCAGCAGCTGGTATAAAATTTTAGAAACGACTTTTTTCCTCAATTTTGGTACTTACCCTCTCTCGTGTTGTGTAAAAATCTGGGTCATGTGTACGTTGATAGTAAATTCATGGACGAGTTAGAATGCAGATAGACACTACTTTATGTTGGTTTAAATTGCATCCGGTTAGTATTTACTGTAAAGGGGTTTATATAAAGAGTATTATGTAGAATTAGTAGTACTTTTTCCGCAGTATTTTTTTTTCCAGTTTTAGCTCAAAACGATCTCCAAAGTTGTCAAATGAATTATTTACTGAATGCACTTTTTACTTCATACATCACGCGCTTTTATTTAATAAACGGCACTAAAAATAATTTTGAAAGTCCAATGAAAAATGCGCGTGACACTCATCTTAGCTTTCCCGTGAAAACTTCTCCTTATTACTTAGCTTATTACCAACCTTATTACTGACGTTGAAACCGATTCTCATCCTCACACACTAAACTAAATTTACATTTTGTTGTTTTTTTCTTCTTTATTTAATTATAAAACAGACTTTAAGATACACCTTAATCAGGTTAGACGTAATCAAAACCCTTCCATCAATCCATACTTACATATTAATATTATAAATGCGAAAGTAACTTTGTCCGTCTCTCTGTCTATTACGCTTTCCCGCTATCCCGCTTAAACCTCTAAACCGATTTTGATGAAATTTGGCACAGACAATCTTTAGGGGTTTATATAAAGAGTATTATTTAGAATTAGTAGTACTTTTTTTCGCAGTATTTTTTTCCCAGTTTTAGCTCAAAACGATCTCCAAAGTTTGGCACGCACAGGCGAAGATTAGCCAGCCTGTCGGTGTTCTATAGGATGCATTCTGGAGAGTATGCTAAAAAAAATCTCCGTTCCAACTTCGGACGACCCGTCGTACGGCGAGTTTCCACCCATACATTATTGACACCATAACGATCCGAACGAAGCACTTCACCTCGTCTTTTATGCGTACATCGGATAATAAACTAGTGCGCTTTACCACCAACGATTGCATCAGTGCTTACCATCAGGTGGGATTGCGGTCAAGCACTAGTTTATCAATACATAGTATAAAACAAAGTCGCTTTCGCTGTATGTCCGTATGTATGCTTAGATCTTTAAAATTACGCAACGGATTTTGACGCAGTTTTTTTTAATAGATAGAGTGATTCTTAAGGAAGGTTTGTATGTATAATAAATGCATAATATAGTAGAGAAACACTGAGAAATCTAAAAAGCGCGATAAAACCGAACTCCACGCGGGCGAAGCCGCGGGTGGAAAGCTAGTTATTTATAAACAAAAGAAAATAGCGAGGATTTCTTAGTTCAGGCACTCAATTAAATTTAAGATCTGTGCATCTTTTTCTTTTTATTTAATTAAGAAAAGGACAGAAAAACAATATTCGGTTAGTCCTGTCAAATTATTTATTTTTATTTATTTATTTATTAACATATACAGCCATCATTACAGGTAACCTTCACCTAATGCAATGGTTGTACCATTTAATATACTTATATCTAACCATACACACACACAATACAATACAATACACACATATACATCAAAAATAAAAGGAAATAAAAATACATTAATAGGTACCTACAACATAAGTAAGTGATCATGTGTATGCAACACATGATCACCTACCTACTGCAATTCAAACACAACAGAATACATGGCCTTTGTGAACACACCAACTGAGCATGAAAATAAATCGACCCGAGTGGACACCGTGTTGAGCACATGCAGCGTACGCGTCAGTGGCGCAAGTTGCAACAAGTTTGTGCGCGCATGCGGCACCACCAGGAGTGGCGGCCGTCTCCGTCGCACTATGTATTCGTCCGGGACACACAACTTTACCAGTGACAAAACGGCGGATTCGGCGGATTAGGCGTGGATTAGGCGGCGTCTGATGGAAATTAACGCATTTTATTATTTTGCAGCTTTCCGCCCACGGCTTCGCCCGCGTGGAGTTCGGTTATATCGAGCTTTTTAGATTTCCCTCGGCAATATCAAAATTTTCAGGGATAAAAGGTAGCCTATGTCCTTTTTCAGAGTCTAAAGATTGTCTGTGCCAAATTTCATCAAAATCGGTTTGGAGGTTTAAGCGGGAAAGCGTAATGGACAGACAGACAGACAGAGTTACTTTCGCATTTATAATATTAGTATGGAAGTATGGATTGATGGAAGGGTTTTAATTACATCTAACCTGATTAAGGTGTATCTTAAAGTCTGTTTCTTAATTAAATAAAGAAGAAAAAAACAACAAAATGTAAATTTAGTTTAGTATGTGAGGATGAGAATCGGTTTCAACGTCAGTAATAAGGTTGGTAATAAGCTAAGTAATAAGGAGAAGTTTTGACGGGAAAGCTAAGATGAGTGTCACGCGCATTTTTTATTGAACTATTAAAATTATTTTTAGTGTCGTTTATTAAATAAAAGCGCGTGATTTATGTAGTAAAAAGTGCATTCAGTAAATAATTCATAAAGAACATTGAAATATTGCCGCAAAGTGGCCACATCATGACTTTGCAACAAACAATTTTTCAACTGTCATTGGCGATATCCGCTATTATTGTGTAATAAAATTTTCAAAGAATTTCTATAATTTGTTACACATGTTATTGGCAAAATTGTGGTATATATTCCACAGAGGCGATTGATCAAGAGTTGAGGTTGAATCTTACCTTGAAAAAAGAAGAAGTAATAAGGATGATGAATAAGTATAATAATAATAAAGCCTTCTTATTTTCAGTAAAAAAGAATACATGTTTTATTAATCTATTTGTGTTAGTTTATACAAGGTTGATATAATTTTCTTGCTTAGTATATAGTTTTCATGCTTAATATTATTTGTATCCATTAGGAACAATAAAAAGGACACTAAATTGCACAACAATAAAAAGTACATATATTAATTATAATATATTATGTACTTTTTATTGTTGTGCAATTTTTAATTAATCTGCCGGAACCCCAGAATGGGTGAAGGCATCCTCCAGTAGTCGGTAGTCGTGGTGGCCTAGTAGTTAAAACACCAGCCACTCAAGTATGAGTGTGCGGGTTCGATTCCAGGTCAGGCAAGCACCAATGTAACTTTTCTAAGTTATACGTTCTTTCTAAGTATACCTTGGACACCAATGACTGATTAAAAGGTGAAGGATAATATTTCGCAAAAAAAAAAGAATAATCGGTTCAGAAACGACGTTTTCACTTCCGTCGTTTATGAACCGATTATTTTTTGTTGGAAAGAAGATATTTCCACAGTGATCTCATGATAAGTACATCAGGATCTGATGATGGAAGACCAGAGAAATAAAGGGGAACTTTCCAAATATCTTTTTAAGGTGATATTTAGAGTTCTTTGGAGAGCCTCTGTGGCGTAGCGTTACTGCTTATCATTAGGCGGGATTGCGGTCAAATCAAAATTAAAATCATTTATTTTAATTATTCTGAGAATCAGCACTTTTTGAGCGTCATTATTACATACGAAACTGATCCCAGTTGCTTCAATAAACACATGATACGGCAAAGCCTATCAAACATCATTTCTATTCGATACTAAATCTATCAGTTGACAGCCTCCGTGGCGTAGCGGTAGCGGTCGCGGCCGCTGCGCAAGGAGGCGCGTGTTCGATCCCCGCACAGTGCAAATATTACTATGCATGAATATGAATATTTGCACTGGTCTGGTCCTGCCTCGGAAAGCACATTAAGCCGTTGGTCCCGGTTGGCATACGAACAACTAGTGGCAGTCGTTACGGGTTGTTGGAGCCCTCAAAAGTCTAACAGTTGGTCTAACTGCAATGCTTCGATATCGCCTTCAGGTTGTGGAGGTCAGACGGCAGTCGCTTCACGGAAAATGTCGAAGTTTAGCCAAAATCAGCAGTTAGACTGGTAAAGCGGACCGCAGACTCCAAAGCTGAAAAAGCTGCGGATGCGACTGGAATTAACGCTGAGATGATGATGATTTATAGTTCTATGGAGTTTGAAAAGGAAAAACGTGTGTTCTTTGCTGCAATTTTTATTGAAGTCATACACTTGTGACGTAGAAAACAAATATTTATAAATCTTACAGGAACATTATAAAAGATCATTTTGATTATGCAACATTTTAGTAGTGGATTCTGGTGACCTTTAAAAGGTCAATCTACCTTGGTGGAGGCTTTCCATCGCTACGTTATCATCATCTCAGCGTTAATCCCAGTTGCTTCCGAAGCTTTTGCAGCTTTGGAGGCTGGGGTCCGGTTTACCAGTCTAATTGCTGATTTTCGCAAATAAATATTATTATTATTATTGCAGCTAGACCAGTTGTTGGACTTTTGAGGGCACTAACAACCCGTGACGACTGCCATTAGATGTTCGTATGGCAACCGGGACCAATGGCTTAATGTGGTCTCCGAGGCACGACCAGACTGTGCGGGGATCGAACCCGCGCCTCCTTGCACAGCAGCCGCGTTCGCTACCGCTACGCCACGGAAGCTGTCCACCGCTACGTCTTCCGATATAAAGTCGCCACTCCAGAACCATTCTACTCCTTTGGCCATCTGCAACAATCCGAACAATGAGCCCTACATACTGTCACTTAAGTTTAGCAATTCTAAAGGCTATGACGTTATACGCCGTGTTCATTACTCCACAATGCAAATACATACTCAAAAATCAAAGCTTATCGACAGTTTGAGTTCCATTGCGCCCTTTGATACGCAAAGCAATGAAATTGCCTTTCAAACGTCAAACGATATGGTAATGTATAAGGAGTACTGCTTTTGAATTCAGAACACGCTGACGATATTTCACGGGTAGATCTGTTCGGATTCAGATAAAAGGAATGGTGATGCGTGGAAATGGATTCTGCTTTTTAGATTTCAATGATTTTTTTTTTATATGGTTCAACAATTTATAAGGTTTTGTAAATAGTTTTGTTAGAAAAAATAACTAACAAAACTGTTTATTTTTTAATTCTACCCCACAAGCACACATTTTCACATGTTACAAAAATACCAACGAAAACTTAGAACATTCAATTAAAACTACGCGCATTAAATTTTGATATAAAAGCTGTTTCTTTAATAATAACAATTTCAAGCATCAGAGCAGATTGCTAGTGTACTGTACCAAAAGCGTTCAGTTTCAATCAAGCTCAGTACTGAACTAATCCTTATTTCTATAGTACTAGGAACCTTAATGCTACAAATTGAAATTCCACACATATTCCTAGAAATATTTTGAGGGATAATGGCATTTATCTGTCTCAAAATGAAGGTGAAAATTGCGTGTGGATTTTCAGTTATCAGTATTATAATGTTGGCGGTTATTGAAAATTATTATTTAACGACAACATATTTTATAGAAAAGGTGAAATTGTTAAAAAGTTTCATTGCGAAGTACGCATACGAATTCAAATGTTTTATGAGCTGGAAATAATGTTTGCTGATTATATTTTACAGGCTTCCAATTGCTACCGTTGAGTTGAAGTCCCGAAGTTATCCCATTTTTTTCTTTTATAATCATAAACTAGTGTTTGGCCGCAATCACACCAGCTCCCTAATCGGCGAACACATTTTTGTCAAATGATTGCGACTAGTTGGGATCGTTTGGATCGAACGGACCAATGGGCGGTCCGAACGATCCCAACTAGTCGTAATCATTTCACAAAATGGTAAGCAGTGATACAATACTTCTCTGTATGAGAGGAGACTTATGCCCATAGAACGATGGAACGATAAAAAGGTTGATGATGATGATACTGTTTTGGTGAATGTCGCGGGAAATCGCTGCATGCAGGAGGTACAGGACCGGTCGTCGTGGAGATTCTTGGGGGAGGCCTCTGTCCAGCAGTGAACGTCTTTCGGCTGCAATGATGATGATGATAACACGGTTTATAATACGGCAATATTTTAAAAAAGATATCTAACAGGGTCAAAAGAGCAAAAGCACATTTTGTTAGAAGAATTTGCGAACAAAAATTAAATTCTAAAAAATCAATCTCGCTCGTAGTCTTAAACGACCATCCCCCAACGATCCAATACTCTTAAAATAGTACATTTACGCATTACATGAAGTTTAGTAGCAACAGAAGGGGATTCGATACTGTCGAAGATTTAAAAAGAGGGCAGTCGAAAGCCCATACTAAAAAAAATCTCGCTAGCACAAAAAGGAGCGCGGACAAAAACGTCATTGTTTCATTAAATTGTCTCTTAATGTTTGGAAAGTTTAAGAAAGATGGTGTAGAACTGAATCACTAGCTTTTGACTCAGGCACTCCCTAAGCCAAGTGGTAGTATATATACACCAAATCCCTGAATCCTACCATCCTATAAAGGTAATCAAAATAGTTTAATGTCACTAGAATATCTCATCATCATCATCATCATCAACCTTTTATCATCCCACTGCTGGGCACAGGTCTCCTCTCATACAGAGAAGGATTGAGCGTAATCACCACGCTTTCTCAATGCGGGTTGTCGATTTCAGACTTAAAGTCCAGGTTTCCTCAAGATGTTTTCCTTCACCTTCAGTCATTGGTGTCCAAGATATACTTAGAAAGTACATATAACTTTAGAAAAGTTACATTGGTACTTGCCTGACCTGGAATCGAATCCGCACACTCATACTTGAGAGGCTGGTGTTTTAACCACTAGGCCACCATGACTACTAGACTACTACATCATCATCATTATCCCTCTATTTTTGAAAGATGTAACACCAACCATAGACCAAAATCCTAAAGTTCGTAGCTTTCGTAGCGAACCCGCTACAGCGTAGGGGGGCTAAATTTAACTCCACAATCTATTTCTATACTCTATACTTAATATAAAGCTAAAGAGTTTGTTTGTTTGTTTGAACACGCTAATCTCAGGAACTTATGGGCCAATTTGAAATATTAATAATTAATTAATTTAATAATTAATTTTTTAATTTCTCGGTGGTAGGCCATAACATCGGCTGCCGGCGGAAGTTACCACCCACCAGACAAAGTCTTGCCGCCAAGGGATTCGTCGTGTTCCGGCATGATGTCTGGTGAAGCCGTACGGAGGGCGGGTCTGAGCAGTTGTGTTGCGATGTGTACCGGGTACGATGTGCCTAATGTTGTTGTGTCGGGAGTTTGGTCGTGGAGGGTCTCCAGATCATCCTCTGGCGCAGCATCGTTGGTCGTGTTGTTGGGTTAAACATTGCATCACTTCCTATTCACTCAGTTTTTTTGAGTGAATAGGTTTAATAAGCTAGTGTGCTTTACCATCAACGATTGCATCACTGCTTACCATCAGGCGGGATTGCAGTCAAGCACTAGTTTATAACTATTAAAAAAAAAAAAAAACTTTTTGCATTAAATAGCCCATTAATCCAGGAAGACTTTAGGCTATATAACATCACGTTGCGACCAATAGGAGCGGAGCATAACTAATACTGGCAACTGGCAGCTAATGTATGATATGTACACACTTTAGAATTCTTAACCCATAGAATTACAGTTTTTAAGTCAGGGAAGCCGTGAGAGCAAAAAAGCAGCGGTTGTTACTTCGTAATTTTGCTTAGAAGAGATATATTTGTCGGGTTCAGCGACGGCGAAGCGATAGGGTCTTCTGCATCTTGGTGTGGTGATAAGGTCCACTACGTAGGTGAGTTTTGAATTAAAGCACGGTGTTTCCGTCACAGTACAATTTGAGTGTCTTCAAGGCTAGAGTGAATAGGATCTGAAGCGTGCTTTACCATCAATGATCGCGGCACTGCTTACCATCAGGCGGGATTGCGGTCAAGAGCTAGTTTATCCATACTAATTTATCCTTACTAATATTATAAATGCAAAAGTAACTCTGGCTGTCTGTCTGTCTGTTACGCTTTCCCGCTTAAACTTCTCAACCGATTTTGATGAAATTTGGCACAGACAATCTTTAGACCCTGAGAAAGAAGATAGGCTACCTTTTTTTCCCGGAAAAATTTGATATTCCCGAGGGAAATCTAAAAAACGCGATATAACCGAACTCCACGCGGGCGAAGCCGGGGCCAGAAAGCTAGTACTTAATATTCTTTAATTTGGAGCAACGTTAATGCAGTCTGATCAATTTTATTACAGTAGATGAACATTTCATATTTGAGTGTTCTATTCTAGTACTTAAAGTAAAACCATTAAAAGAATGTCATGTTTGACAGCAGAAGTTAACTGAGAAAACTGTTTATAATTCACGGATAACTTTTGAAGAAAAGCAAATCGGCGCAGCATTCCTCATCATCATCATCCCGGTGTTAATCCCAGTCGCATCCGAAGCCTTTACAGCTTTGGAGTCTGGGGTTCGCTTTACCAGTCCAACTGCTGTAATGGCTAAACTTCGACATTTTCCATGAAGCTACTGCCGTCTGACCTCCACAACCCGAAGGCGACATTGAAGCATTGCAGTTAAACTAATTGTAGGACTTTTGAGGGCTCCAACAACCCGTAACGACTGCCTCTAGATGTTCGTAGGGCAACCGGGACCAACGGCTTAACGTGCTTTCCAAGGCACGACCAGACCAGTACAAATATTCATATTCATGCATACAAATACTTGCACTGTGCGGGGATCGAACCCGCGCCACCTTGCGCAGCGGCCGCGTCCGCTACCGCTACGCCACGGAGGCTGTCGAATCGGCGCAGCATTCCTATTAGTCCAAATCGTTGAATAACACTTGGGGTTTTTGGTTCCAGTAACTTTTGAAGAAAAACATTGAAACAAAATAAAATATCCTATAAAAACAACATCTAAGTTTGAAAACCCCAAATAAATTTGTTAGAAATTGAATCAAGTTGAAGAAACAACGTGTAATGCCAACAACCGTTCCAGTACAAATATTCGCTCCATTAAAGACTTGTAATTTGAAATATAAACATTTTAAGTAAACTTGATGAATTCCGTTGGTGGTTTCTCCTTAATGCCATCAGAAAAATTGACCGATAACCTAATTTCAACCTTTTGCGTTAGTAATAAGAACGACATAAACAGCAAAACAATTGCGAACGATTTAAATTCTACCTTACGTTTGCATCTATCAAACAAAAGTTTGATCTAAAGTAATTTCTATAAGGTTGCGAATCGCGTACAGATAATTTTAGAACAGCAAATACTAATTGGTAGTTGTTATACGAATTCGTCAGTTTATCAGGGCTCTGCTTAATAATGTATGCAGCACGCCGCAATACAAACACCTTTGATTAGTCTCCTGTTCCAAAAGGAATAGAGGAACTGTTTGAGAGGTCTTAACTTATTTTTATATTCGAATATCATTTTGAAATAGAATTTGCTTCAATGATAAGAGTTAGGAAACATTTTTAACCGCTTCATCCATACTAATATTATAAATGCGAAAGTAACTCTGTCTGTCTGTCTGTCTGTTACGCTTTCCCGCTTAAACCTCTCAACCGATTTTGATGAAATTTGGTACAGACAATCTTTGGACCCTGAGAAAGAACATAGGCTACCTTTTATCCCGGAAAAATATGATGTTCCTGAGGGAAATCTAAAAAGCGCGATATAACCGAACTCCACGCGGGCGAAGCCGCGGGCGGAAAGCTAGTTTATTATAAAGCAGAAATTGAGCTTGGGCTGATTCGGTTGGAGTTGTATTTTTAGCAGGATCTAAAATTACATGAGAAATCCCGTAATACCGGGTGTGCTATTGAACCCTGAAGTTTGTTTTTTGGGTTAAGAGATATCATTGTACATAGCTTTGCTAATGATTAAAAGATTTAAAATATTAGTTGAAAAGAAAATAAAGAAAACCGTTTTAATCATTTTGGAAATAGTGCTCCACTTGTCTTTAGATCCTGTTCTTAATGTGATTAAGTCTAAGATTTTCCAACAAGAACTTCGTTAAAGAAACATTTACGTGTTTTTACCCGACTACGGCAAAGCAAAAGGAGGGTTATGATTTTGACAGGCTATGTATGTATGTATGTATGTATGTATGTATGTATGTATGTATGTATGTATGTTCATCTGTTCCCTCGTAACTTCTAAACTACTTATCAGAATTCGACAAATGACATATCATTAGAAGCGTCTTAATCGTCCCCTGGTTATAGGCTATATGGGGTTTCACAAAATCTAATGTGGCGCCCTCTAGCGGACAAAACATACAGAGTAAAAAAATTAAGTTAAGATAAATATACCGTGTTTGGTATCATTTGATAGCGCTTTACTTGTACATTTTAAATATATATATACTAGCATTTGCTTGTGACTTTACCTGTATTCTTGGGCTGATTGCATATAATTCACATTTTTTCGTTCATAGCTTCTTTACTACTTATCAGGATAAGACCACTGCAGTACCATTAGAAGAGCCTTGATATTCCGTTGGGTATGAGCTATAAAGCTTGTCACCAAATTTAGTATTATGCCCTCTAGCGGACAAAAAGTTCTATGTTAATATAAAATTAAAATAAATATACCGTGTTTGGTATCACTTGAAAGAGCTTCACGAGTACTTTATGCTTGTACATAATTACAAGAATGCTTTAATGATGTTAAATATGAGCGATAATTAGCTTAACAATTTAAATTTTCTTAATATTATGCGCCACAAATACACTTTAACACCAAAATAGTGCAAATAATAAAAAGTAAACAAACTAAAACCCAACTACGACAAAAAACGACGCTGAAAAAGTATAAAACAAGATTTTCAGAATACTGAACTGAACAAAGTTGCTAATGTGTAAACAGATAAATTTTCACGTTTGGAAAGGCGTAGTCACACGTTACATATACCTACCTACCGTAGCACCTTGACAACGTGTGACTACGCCTTTCCAAACATGAAAATTTATCTCTTTACACATTAGCAACTTTGTTCAGTTCAGTATTCTGAAAATCTTGTTTTATACTTTTTCAGCGTCGTTTTTTGTCGTAGTTGGGTTTTAGTTTGTTTACTTTTTTTAGAGACGCTTTGATTAAACGGGAGATTTTTTTACAGTTGTAATATGGCTGTTTATGCCATTGGTACTGCCAATTTCTACGTTGTTATGTATTTTATTTTGAACAGAACGGCCGAACATATATAAAATTTATTTAACATGCATTCTTCTTACAATATTACGTCTATTGTCGTCCTCCGTGGCGCAGCGGTCAACACGCCTGCCTGCAACGTGGAGGCCTCGGGTTCGATCCCTGGCCGGGTCATGATGGAAAACGATCTTTTTCTGATTGGCCTGGGTCGTCCATAGTATCGTTGAGTAAAGTAAGCTCGAGACTTGTGTTATGGGATACTAATCCCATAACACAAGTCTCGAGCTTACTTTGGGGCTAGCTCAGTCTGTGTGATTTGTCCGTATATATTTATATTTATTTCATATTACAAACATTCTGAGTGTATCATCTTCCATATCGAGAACTGTGTTTGGGTTCAGGAGAGCGTTCAGAGATGCCTAATATTCGAGGAATAGGTAACATTAACTTAGCTTTTACATTCTTGTTTCAATCTTTTTGTAAACATTTAATAAATTTTAATAATGAATAAATATTTATTTCTGTTATTTATTGTATATTTTGCAATTAATTTATCATATTCTATTCTCCGCCACTTCATCTCCTCCTTTATATCTCCTTAGAGCTCTTCTGAAATCTGTCTTCCCTTCTTCCTTTCTTTTTCCACGCCATGTCCTCTTAAATCTGAATAACTAGCTCGGTGAATAACTTATTTTGTCTCCACAGTACGGTTGTCCTCATTATGTGAATTATGGATGAGTTGAGACACGGCTCGTAACGACATGCAGATTAAGCGCACAATATGGAGGTTGGAATGGGACGGAATGGATGTGGGAAAGAAGAGGCGGTAATGTTGTGTTAGATGGTGCGTGTCATTTGGAACGAAGGTGTGTAAAGGGTGAAAGTATTGAATACAGATGTTGAATACCTCCTCTGATTTCTGTGTTTTTCGGCGGTGAGCGCTGCCAAAAACTTGAAGAAAACGGAACGCAGACTTAGTGGTTGTGCGTCCTTCCGCCGACCGCCACTCGACGTGGCGCTTTTAACTTCCCTTCGAACTGGCAATATAGCGAGTCATGGCCGCAATCTTGTAATTGTCACAAAATTTAATTAATTTTAGGTATTCAGAGTAACCCCCGGCGGGAGTAGGCCTCAAAAGTCAAAATTATTTTGACTTTGTTCAAATTAAGTTTATATAGATTTTTTTTTTGTGTCTAAAGTAGTGCTCGACCGTAATCCTGCCTGATGGTAAGCAGTGATGCAATGGTTGGTGGTAGAGCGCGCTAGTTCATTAAGAGTCACTCACTCTTAAAACTGAGTGCATAGGAAGGAAGACAGCAGTTGAGCGATGTGATGCAATGTTAAATCCAACAACACGACCAACGATGCTGCGCCAGAGGGAGATTAATCTGGAGACCCTACACGACCAAACCCCTGAAACAACAACATTAGACGCATCGTACCCGGCAAACATCGCATCACAACAGCTCAGACCCGTCTTCCGTACGGCTTCACAAGATATCATGCCGAAACACGACAAATCAAGACAATCAGGTTAAAATAGCTTCATGTATTCTTTTTTTTTTTTAAATAATAAACTAGCGCTTGACCGCAATCCGGCCCGATGGTAAGCAGTGATGCAATCGTTAATGGTAAAGCGCACTAGTTTATTAAGAGCCTATTCACTCCAGCCTTGAAGACACTAAAATTATATTCCTAAATCCACACTTGAAATCGAAAAATACCATAAAATAGGCAGCAGTCTTCAAATTTATTATTGACTAGCTTTCCGCACGCGGCATAGCCCGCGTGAAATTCGGTTACATAGCGCTTTTTAGATTTCCCTCGGGATTATTTTTCATTAAAAGGTAGCCTATGTCCTTTCTCAGGGTCTAAAGATTGTCTATGCTAAATTTCATCAAAATCGGTTAAGAGGTTTAAGCGGGAAAGCGTAACAGACAGACAGACAGAGTTCCTTTCGCATTTATAATATTAACTAGCTTTCCGCCCGCGGCTTCGCCCGCGTGGAGTTCGGTTATATCGCGCTTTTTAGATTTCCCTCGGGAACATCATATTTTTCCGGGATAAAAGGTAGCCTATGTTCTTTCTCAGGGTCCAAAGATTGTCTGTACCAAATTTCATCAAAATCGGTTGAGAGGTTTAAGCGGGAAAGCGTAACAGACAGACAGACAGACAGACAGACAGACAGACAGACAGAGTTACTTTCGCATTTATAATATTAGTATGGATATGGATTATGATTATTTATGATGTTTGTATTTTCCCATAACCGTTTCTTAGTTTTTTGCGTTTTTGTAATTTTTTTGCGTCATATTAACTTGAATGAAATGTATTTTCTTTCTTTTTTCCTCTCTTATTTACCAATAAAAAAACGGTGATACCAGTTCCAAGTTACCTTCTCCAAAAACAACACAAGTTCACGGCGTATCTGCATTAATTTATTCTACCTGCGATCCCGGCTCAGTTTGAATTCTGACTTTGAACGGATTTATATAATTTTGTGACGGAAATTGGATTTTGATTAATATTTGATGTTGAAGTTTGAAATCTTCATCATTATGTTTATATATTAATTTTGGACAATTAATTACTCTAAATACACTGTTGACATTACCAAAATCAGCAGTTAGACTGGTAAAGCGGACCCCATACTCCAAAGCTGAAAAAACTATGGATGCGCCTGGGGTTAACGCTGAGATGATGATAATGACACTGTTGACATTACCATATAATATAAAGCCGCAGTAAAAAGTCACAATACCCCTATACTAGTTGATATTGTGTTTTAGTAGGTACGGTGTCATTCGTCATTCTTGTGACAGGTTTTGAAATTGGAATGTACCTATTATCAGTTATAATCGTATTTTTTTAAATAAGTTATAACTGGCCAGTTTCTCATACATATTAACTTTTTGTCGCAATACTTTCTGAGTGACCTGCCCCCTAATCGGCGAACACATTTTTGTCAAATGATTGCGACTAGTTGCGATCGTTTGGACCGAACGGACCAATGGGCAGCCGGAACGATACCAACTGATCCCAACTAGTCGCAATCATTTGACGAAAATGTGTTCGCCTATTAGGGGGCTGGTTTCATCATCATCATCATTTCAGCCGAAAAACGTCCACTGCTGGACATAGGCCTCCCCCAAGGTTCTCCACGACGACCGGTCCTACGCCTCCCGCATCCAGCGATTTCCCGCGACCTTATAATTTGGTATGCCAGTATCTGGTGTGGTATGGACGAAGCGTTTCGCCTCCTCCTTTATACCGCGTACATCAAGGGACTGGAACAACTTACCGGCGACGGTGTTTCCGTCGGACTACAATTTGAGTGTCTTCAAGGCTAGAGTGAATAGGCTCTTAATAAACTAGCACGCTTTACCATCAACGATCGCATCGCTGCTTACCATCAGGCGGGATTGCGGTCAAGCGCTGGTTTACCAATAATAATAATAATAAAAAAAACATATATACCACGTTAATTTCTATTTATACGAAACCTGAATACAGTTTGTTCAGAATAAGCAACTGAGTCGATTTCAATTATTTTTAAACCATGTTATATTTTTTTTTCTAAATACATTAATTTAGAAATTGTTGCAGTGTGGTTACCGAGCGCACAACAGTTGAAGGTAGATCATAGTACTACGCGTATAGTGAGACAGGGCGCTACAGGCGCGGGCGGGCGAGCGGTGCCTTAACCATATTTTTGTTAGGGCAACCACGTTTTTGAAATTATGTCCATAGATTTTTTACTTAAAACACACGACAGCCTCCGTAGCGTAGCGATAGGGAAAGCGGCCGCTGCGCAACGAGGCGTGGGTTCGATCCCCGCGCAGGGCAAATATTTGTATGCATGAATATGAATTTTGCACTGGTCTGATCGTGCCTCGGAAAGCACGTTAAGCCGTCCGCCCGGTTGCCATACAAACATCTAATGGCAGTCGTTAGTCGTTACGGGTTTTTGGAGCCCTCAAAAGTCCAACAATTGGTCTAGCTGCAATGCTTCGATATCGCCTTCGGGTTGTGGAGGTCAGACGGCAGTCGCTTCACGGAAAATATCAAAGTTTAGCCAAAATCAGCAGTTAGACTGTTAAAGCGGACTCCAGACACTAAAGCTGCAAAAGCTTCGGATGCGACTGGGATTAACGCTGAGATGATGATGATGATGATTCTTACGTGTTTCGGGTTTCGCCTATACAAAATATAACGTTGTAGAAATAAAACATAAAAAATGAAAAACGTGCAATAATTTTGCAACCAAATTGCTACATTTTACAGTAATTTGGCTTCTCATTAATTTTCCGCGTGTCATTTCATACATACGACAGTTTTGATTTGAATATACAGATCATTTACGTTAGTAGTTAATTTATTTATTTCATCTTGAGGAGAATGTAATCGAGGAAATATGAAAAGGGAAGTTGTTCCGTACCAAGATTCAAAGTACAAAAACTTTATTATTTTATTTATTTTTAAATGGTAAGTACCCACTGCAGGCACTCTCATATTCTCCGCTGAGGCGGCGAGCCTTCTTGCCGGATTGGCGCCATGGGATCTGGAGGCCAAAGTCCTCGCCCACATGTGGGAGTGGCGAGAGGAGGCAAAACGCCGGGGCATAACTCCGCTGCCGCGAGATATTGCGGTACGGCGGAAAGAGCTCCGGCGGGATCTCATGGCAACATGGAAAGTGCGATTGTCGCAACCCAGTGCTGG
Source organism: Sesamia nonagrioides (assembly GCA_017933935.1). NCBI lineage: Eukaryota > Metazoa > Arthropoda > Insecta > Lepidoptera > Noctuidae > Sesamia > Sesamia nonagrioides. The sequence goes on from JADWQK010001779.1 coordinate 1,016,651, forward strand.
GCACGCCATAATAGCGGCGGTAAGTCCCCTCTTTGAGGAGTGGCTAGAGAGGCGCCACGGCGCCCTCACCTTCCGCCTGGCGCAGGTCCTCACCGGACACGGTTGTTTCGGGAGGTTCCTGTTCCGTATAAGGCGGGAGGAAACGCCAAGGTGTCACCATTGTGTGGATCGCCCTGAGGACACGGTGGAGCATACGGTGGAGGTCTGCCCGGCTTGGGTAGAGCACCGCCGTGTCCTCGTAGCGGTGATCGGCGGTGATCTCTCGCGACCGACCCTGGTCCAGGCCATGGTCCGGAGCGAGAGTGCATGGCAGGCCGTCACCTCCTTCTGCGAAGCAGTAATGCTGGCAAAGGAGGAGGCGGAGCGCGTGAGGCAACGGGAATCCCAGCGCCCTCACGCCACTAGCCGCCGCAGGAGACGCCCTGGTCGGGAGATGACACCAAACTCCCAGCCACCGCAGGCGCGGGCCTGCGGGCGGTGAGCAATGGGCAGCTCGCCGCCCGGTAAGGACCAGGCCCGAGTCGACGGCGCGTCGTGTTTCACGCGCGCCTCAAAGAGATGTCAGCACATCGTGACGGAGTCCACGAAGACCGATGCCTCCTGGGTCAGGGTTGCGGGTTGGTTAAACAAGAAACCGTGGCCCTGGCCGTCCCACAAGCAAGTGAAGAAACACGGGTGGGTTTTAGTCAGTAAAAGTCTGACACGCCCTTCCGCTCCGCCCAGAGCGGAAGAAGTCATTTGATGATTTACCATCCTAACAAAAAAAAAAGGCTAGAGTGAATAGGCTCTTAATAAACTAGTGCGCTTTACCATCAACGATTGCGTCACTGCTTACCATCAGGCAGGATTGCGGTCAAGCGCTAGTTTATAATATACTAGCTTTCCGCCCGCGGCTTCGCCCGCGTGGAGGTCGGTTATATCGCGCTTTTTAGATTTCCCTCGGGAACATTAAATTTTTCCGGGATAAAAGGTAGCCTATGTTCTTTCTCAGGGTCTAAAGATTATCTGTGCCAAATTTCATCAAAATCGGTTGAGAGGTTTAAGCGGGAAAGCGTAACAGACAGACAGACAGACAGAGTTACTTTCGCATTTATAATATTAGTATGGATTTGTATGGATATCATATTCTTGCTTAGAGTTTGATTGGCCTGAGCTAAAATAGTGTAAAACATTTTTTTTTCATTATTCATGCGAGTCTAAAATTGCCAAACTGCCATGAGCAAACACAGACAGAAAGAAAAAGCCTGCAATTACAGACTGTTTTGAAACATATTATTTTTAAATTAGCTTCTCCCGACATCTCTGGCGTCCGGTACTGGTCCAGCCGATGATCCGAAGCCAGAGTGCATGGCAGGCCGTCCACTTCTTCTGCAAAGCTGTAATTCTCTCAAACGAGGAGGTGAATCAATTACTTAGATAAGAAAGAATAGTTAATTAAATAGAAAAGTACGTCACTGGATATTATTTTTCTAGCATGCCTGTATTATTTTTTAAACTTCATTCCTTGTAAAAGTAAACACAGCATTACTGTTTTGCGATATAACTATATGTATACAAAATTATGTAAAGGAAACCCCATTGACCCATAAGGATAATAAAGGTTAGACAAACACATGAACAAATAAAATATGAAATTTTACATAATCATTATAGTAACAACTCTATTGATTTTTGAAATAATGTTTTTTTCCCGCGAATTAATTCCAACTTCTTCAAAATTTGGTAATTTTAAAATTTTTGCGGTATTATCATGAGCGAATAGCGGTGGGACCGCGTGCCAGGTGCCCTACCCCTTTCACCCGCGCATGTATTGCCTACCACACAATAGGTATTAAGTTACCTCTTTTTGAGAAATAATATTTATTTTTAGGAGCCTTTTTCTAATGTTTAGCCCGGCTGTGTAGGTATTAGTAGAAACAGTTATCGATACCTAACAATAGCTTCACGACAGGGTTTTCTTTACATATTGTATATACAGCGTACATATAGACAGTGCCAACACCGTATAAATTCTTCTACAACGAGCTGTACTACTTCTAAAACTTCTTTTAAACTTACAATACACACAACTTCTTTTCTTTGAATGCAATGTTGGGAAAAGGCTTGCGTAAAGAAGATTAGGAAAGTAATTTGTAAGCAAAGTTAGCTGCTACTTAAAACTCTTCCTTTGCGTGCTATAAACTGAACACAACTTTGGATACAAACATTTGCGACTTTTTCTTGAATGCATACAGATTGTGGAAAATGTGTGTTGTGGATTCACTTTGAGCTTACGAAGGTTAAGACGGTAAAATGATGTCAAAAGCATATAGGTAATATATACTTATGTGAATACAATATTTAAAGAAAACCCCGTCCGACCCACAAGGATAACAAAGGTTATCTAGCACCTATGACCATATGACCATATGCACATATGACCAAATATAATATAAATTTTTAAGTAATCATTATAGTAACAATACTAATGAATTTTGAAATAATCTTTTCTTCCCGTGAATTAATTCCAACTTCCCCGAAATTTGATAATTTTTAAAAAAGTGGCAACACCATTTTGACAATATTATTATAAGCGATGTGACCACGTGCCGCGTGCCCTGCCCCCCGTCGCCCGCGCATGGATTGCCTACCGCTCATGTATTAAGTTACCTTTTTTTGCGAAATAATATTAATTTTTTTTGGCGATTTTTTTTTTAAGTTTAGCCCGGCTTTTTGGGGGCATTAGTAGAATCAGTTATCGATATCTAACAATGCCTTCCCGGATCGGACGGGGTTTTCTTTACATATTGTATAAATAAAGTGTAAAACAGTGGTGGTATAGTGGTATAGCCGCAACTTACAAGTTGAAGGTTTCAAAACGCAACATCGGCTCTCAAAACGGTGAAGGAAAACTATGTGAGGAAATCGGCATGTCCTAGAAGAAAAACATCGATGACATGTGACATCTACCAACCCGCACTGGGCCCACGTGGTAGATAATGGCCCACTCCCTCTCACCGAGAGGAGCCCTGTGTCCCAGTAGTGGGAAAATTAAAGACTGACTATGTTATGTTATAAGTAAATGTATTTTCTTTCTTTTATAAATTATGCTTGTAACAGTGCCTTGCTCATACCTGATTTTAGTTTAAGATCACGAGGGGAAATAAAATCTTGTGGGATTGTACTGTGGGGAAAGATTTTTATCTTAGTTATTTACGCGCAAAATTTATATCATCTTCCAATGACTGCCAATTTCGCTAGTAAAGCTTGTGCCAACTGTTTGATTAAAAGATATTGCAACGGTACTAAGTGAAAAACATAATATTCGAGATTGCATCTAAAGACGTCACAGTTTTGTAAATGTGAAAATCGGTTCTAATTTGTTAATGCCAACAGGTTCTCGAGTTGCGACCACGCACCGGGAGACGCAGAGGGTAGGCCCCCGATAAGGTGGACCGACGACCGGGTGAAGGTTGTGGGAAACCGCTGGATGCGGGAGGCGCAGGACCGGTCGCCGTGGAGATCCTTGGGGGAGGCCTAAGTCCAGCAGTGGACGTCTTTCGGCTGAAATGATGATGATGATTTGTGAATGAAGGATATCAGTAAATCAAGTAATTTTTTTTTTTTGCTAGAGCATGGTAGGTACCATGAGCAGTTCTCCGCCAGCCACTACCAGCCACCTTTTTGATGTCGTCGCTCCATCTCGCCCAAGGGCGTCCTACGCTACGTTTGCCGAAACGCGGTCTCCACTCGCGGACTCGTTGTCCACGTCCAGATTGCCTCAAGATATTTTCTTTCCCTTATAATCAGTCATTGGTGTCCAAGACATACTTAGAAAGTACATATAACTTAGAAAGCTGTACTTGTCTGATCTGGAATCGAACCCGAATACTCATACTTAAGAGCTGGTATTTTAAACACAAGGCCACCACTCCTGTTCGTTCATTTTAAATAAGAGCAGTAAATCCAATCATACTGTGTTTCACCACATATTACATTTAATTCGCTAACGCAATCTCGCAACGTGTTCATTTCGACCACAAATAGTGTTTTAAGAGGGAACTCTAGTGGTGCTTTCTCTATACAAACGTATTCCGCTGTTTTCTTCATGGTTAATACTTTTCGAGCAATTATTTTTTTCTACAATTTTACACCGGGATTATACGTGTATCATTTGATTTTTCCGAAACTTAATTAATAAACGAAATACAAACTTATAAAACTAAATAAATACAAATTACTAAATAAAGCTATTATCCTAATTAAAACTATTATTAAATTACAATACAGCATCAAACAATTCTTCGTCATCGCTGTCGACTGGTAATGTACCCAAGAGACTGGCAGCATTGCCGCGTTGAATGGCAATACTTAGCCGCTGGCCAAGGTAAAAGCCGGCCCTTGGGTCACGGGAAGTGTCAACAAGCCGTTTGGACAGTTCATTAAAAAGGCAATGAGCACTCGGACCCCACGGCCCAAGGGTTTCAACCCCAAACGGCTCGAAAGTATAAACGAAATACGATACTTCAAAATCGCGAATAATAACCCATTTTTACCGTGAAGTTCAGATGACTATTACAAACGTGACAAGTTTTTGACAAAAAAGAAAATAATACAAGCATAGGTCCTATACTGTTCTTCTAAATTTTGATATAAAAATAATTGAGATTTGTCGTGTTTTGAGTAAGAAAACAGTGGAATACGAAAAGTCTTTTGGTCAACGTTTTTGTAGGTAAAATCAGCCTGAGCTGCAACTGTCCTTTTCGCACATCCATACATACCTATTTTCCGAATTCCTCGGCACTAGAGAGACCACTCTCTAGTGCCGAGGAATCCACAAGGACATCGAGGAGGCCTTCCACGATGACCACATCGTGGAAGGCCTTGGGGGAGGTCTTTGTCCAGCAGTGGACATCTTTAGGCTGAAGAAGAAGAAGCCACATACTTAATGTTGAATACATAATATCAATGAATGTGATAACGTAATCACCACGCAGTAAATTAAAATAATTGTGCTAATAATCGATTTTGTATTTTAGTGCTCGTATCTCTAGAAATCTAAATGGGATTTGAAAAATTGGAGTTGAAGAAGAGTCTCCTCTTAAACAACTCTATATTGCGTCGTATGGGTAATATTCTTGTTACGTTGTTTTTCTACGGTCCCGTAGTTAATGAAAGTCGGAAAGGGTAATATTAATGTTGACAGAAGCCTTTCTCTAGGGAAAGTGTTTGTGTATAGTAGCGTTCAAACAGTGTTAAATGAACTGATGTAACGTTTTTGTAGCTAAAAGAGAAAATAATTTAGTGTTCATCATCATCATCATCAGCCTCTACTTGTCCACTGCTGGACATAGGCCTCTTCCATGGCACGCCAACAAGCTCAATCCCGAGCCGTTCTCCGCCAGCCACTACCAGCCACCTTTTTGATATGTCGTCGCTCCATCTCGCCCAAGGGCGTCCTACGCTACATTTACCGAGACACGGTCTCCAGTCGAGGACTCGTTTACCCCAACGGTTGTTGGTCCTGCGGCATATGTGACCAGCCTATTGCTACTTCAGCTTGCTAATGCTCTCAGCAGCTCCTAGCAGCTCTCGGTGACTTTGGTCCTCTGTCGGATCACCTCATTTCTAATGCGGTCATTCAGAGAGACGCCCAACATAGCCCGCTCCATAGCTCTAATCCAGTGTTAGACGTGATAAAAAATTATAAAATAACCCATATTAGCTCTGGTCTCGTGGCTTAACCTCTCATTAATTTACTCACTTATTCATCACACATCCACATAATCATTATCATTATCTCAGCGTTAATCCCAGTCGCATCCGAAGCCTTTTTACCCGACTACGGCAAAGCAAAAGGAGGGTTATGATTTTGACTGGCTATGTATGTATGTATGTATGTATGTATGTTCATCTGTTCCCTCGTAACTTCTAAACTACTTATCAGAATTCGACAAATGACATATCATTAGAAGCGTCTTAATTGTCCGCTGGTTATAGGCTATATTGGGTTTCACAAAATCTAATGTGGCGCCCTCTAGCGGACAAAACATACAGAGTAAAAAAATAAAGTTAAGATAAATATGCCGTGTTTGGTATCATTTGAAAGCGCTTTACCTGTACATTTTGAATATATATATATATATATTGCTAGTATTTTCTTGTGACTTTACCTGTATTCATGGGCTGGTTGCATAATTATAATTCACATCTTTTCGTTCCTAGCTTCTTTACTACTTATCAGAATAAAACCACTACAGTACCATTAGAAGGGCCTTGATATTCTGTTACTTATGAGCTTTAAAGCTTGTCACCAAATTTAGCTTGCGCCCTCTAGCGGACAAAAAGTTCTATGTTAATATAAAATTAAAATAAATATACCGTGTTTGGTATCTCATGAAAGAGCTTTACGAGTACTTTATGCTTGTACATAATTGTGGTGTTCTATAGGATGCTTTTTGGGGAGTGTGCGAGGGAATTGCATGATTTAATTCCCCCATCTCCGTTCCACCATCGGACGACCCGTCGTACGGCGGGTACGATGGGTCCACCCTTACGTTGTTAACACTACTACGATCCTGACGAAGCGTTTCGCCTCCTCCTTTATACCGCGTACATCAAGGGACTGGAACAACTTGCGGGCGGCGGTGTTTCCGTCGGACTACAATTTGAGTGTCTTCAAGGCTAGAGTGAATAGGCTCTTAATAAACTAGCACGCTTTACCATCAACGATCGCATCGCTGCTTACTATCAGGCGGGATTGCGGTCAAGCGCTGGTTTATAAATAATAAAAATAAAAAAAATACAAGAATGCTTTAATGATGTTAAATATGAGCGATAAGAGTAAAGCGCGAATCACGAGAACTGTGAATCGGTTTATGCAATGTAGAGCAGTGTGAACATTAATAGAATATGTAACGCACTAATGAAATCGACATAAGCTGGGAGTAACTCCACGCGGTGAAGGCGGAAACAATTTGATAACATGCTAAAACTCCCATAAAAATGTCCTCTGCACCATATGCCTTAGGGCTTATGTTGTTATATGTGCGTGTAGATGTAATATGTCAAGTACCTACCTAGTTTTTAGTTTATCAATTTAACTTTTGTTAATATTATGCGCCACAAATACACTTTAACACCAAAATAGTACAAATAATAAAAAGTAAAAGAACTAAAACCCAACTACGACAAAAACGACGCTGAAAAAGTATAAAACAAGATTTTCAGAATACTGAACTGAACAAAGTTGCTAATGTAGTTGCAAGTAAATGGACATAGTTAAGATGCCTTCGTTGTAAATTGACAATAATGTCATACAATACCATTCTGAAGTATGCAATATTCACTATGTAGAGATAAATTTTCATGTTTGGTAAGGCGTAGTCACACGTTGTCAAGGTGCTACGGTAGGTAGGTATATGTAACGTGTGACTACGCCTTTCCAAACATCAAAATTTATCTCTACATAGTGAATATTGTATACTTCAGAATGGTATTGTATGACATTATGTCAATTTACAACGAAGGCATCTTAACTATGTCCATTTACTTGCAACTACATTAGCAACTTTGTTCAGTTCAGTATTCTGAAAATCTTGTTTTATACTTTTTCAGCGTCGTTTTTTGTCGTAGTTGGGTTTTAGTTCTTTTACTTTTTTTCAGCTTTGGAGTCTGGGGTCCGCCTTTACCAGTCCAACTGCTGATATGGCTAAACTTCGACATTTTCCGTCAAGCCGTCTGACCTCTACAACCCGAAGGCGACATCGAAGCATTGCAGCTAGACCAATTGTTGGACTTTTGAGGGCTCCAACAACCCATAACGACTGCCACTAGATGTTCGTATGGCAACCGGGACCAACGGCTTAACGTGCTTTCCGAGGCACGACCAGACCAGTGCAAATATTCATATTCATGCATACAAATATTCATATTTGCATTGTGCGGAGATCGAACCCACGCACTATGGAAAATATGGGTCTTTTGCTGATTAAAAATCTATATCTCTCTTATTTTTCAAGATAAACAGTTGAAATTTTGCACCAATGTAGTTCATAGTCTATATATTTAATTAAGTTTACATCTAATAAGCAATAGGTTTTGCTTGCGGTTTTACTCGCGTTTAAACTTACGATTTTGTCAAAAAACCGTAGGAATATTTTAGTTTCACTTGAATGTGTTGAATGTTTGTGTGTATTGTCTCTTTTCGAACCCTAAATAACTAAATAGGAATAATAAAACAATAAAATAAAAATAAATAATTTAATAAAAAATATTTGTTATTAAAAACGTCGTTATTTGTCGTCATTTTGAACTTGTGTATAATAAATAGATAGTGAGTCTAAAATATAAAAAAATAACCTTAATTACCTCAAGTATTATTATCTCTTAACTTTATAATTATGTAAAAGGTAGGTATATAAATAAATAAAGGTAGGTTTCACACCTGAACAACCTCAGGATCCGTGATCAACTAGATTCACTTTCAAGAGATGCAGAGTATCTTCGTCCAATTCCTTGACATTCTTTTCATATGGTTTGCTATTCGCAAACCATATGAAAATAATTGTAATGTGTGGATCCGATGTATATAGTAATGTATGGAATACATCTTCGTTAGTTGCCGATCTTGAACACTTTTTTGTATGATGTAGTCTAAAATTTTTGTAGTCTTTATTACGAGACTCTTGCGCATCTTCCGAAAGTTGTCCTATTGGTAAGACACCAAAATGATTTATGATGCTCTCTCCATGAATCAGTAACTTATGTACCTACTGATGATGGCATGTAATACCAATTGTATTTGGTAACATATATTCTTGCTGTTTCTAAAGCATAATCACCGAACTTTCTACCATCAATCATGATACGAGATGATAAAGCTTGTAGAATTATGTATAATCTGTATATCAGGACCTCATCAACACCTGTTATTTCTGCATAACAACTGACATTACGGAAAAATCTTCTAGCTGTATTACCATCATTCGAGTTGCCACTTACTTGCCTTGGTTTATCAATTATTAAGCCCAGCTCTTCACGGAATCTTTTTTGTACTGTTGCTTTTTTTCCTGTTTTAGTCGTTTATTTTCGTCATTTACCCATGTCGATATAGAAAAGTATCAATTCACGTCTAGAGCAATTAAAAGAACTCATTATAAGTATTTTGTATTGTAATTTAATAACGAACAATAACAAACTGTGGTAAAGGGTGTTTAGTGGCCAAGCTTTTTATAGGAAAATCGAATAAGGGTGGTGTGCATCATATACCTACCATTATCTTAGACGACCTTATTTTCAAATAAAACATGTGCAAAAACTATATCAATAACAAAAACCGCAAAATTTTACCTCAGAAACGTCATACGATACTTATCAATTCAGTTCCCGTGATAATGAATATGGGACGTGTTATCAAAAACCGCAAAAAACCGCAAGTTTTTTTTATTGTACATATTAGGTGGATACCTTGTGCATAAAATTATATCAAATTTAGAACTTCGCCAAGCTTAGCTGACATATAAAAGTCTCGTTGAAGTTAAAACAATTTAATTTTCGTCGGCATTTTACGTAAAAAATTGTGACAGTTATATTTTATCTTTTATTATAATTTAAATAACTGACTATTACTCTACATAAAATATCCTTTCTAAATATATGGCACACTATATAGTTATTTCTTAACCAGTGCTCAATATCTAACTCTGAAAATATGTAATTTACAAGTTACAGTTTGTAGAATTTCTATACTTTCGAGTTCTAATGCATTTTTTTTACTATTTTGTGTATTTAATAGATAAAAACGAATTGAATATCATAGAATGGCTTCATATGAATAAAATAAGACCAAAAACATGTACTATTTGCAACATTTAAAAAAAGTATTTTTAATCAGCTCTTGTTCTACGATAATCCATAGTGCCACGCCTCCTTGCGCAGCGGCCGCGTCCGCTACCGCTACGCCACGAAGGCTGTCATCACACATCCACATAATACACGTTACAAAGTTCAAACTTCCAAATGAAAATGATAAGAGAAACTTTCTAAATAACAAAAAAAAAAAAACGACATGCGGAAAAAACGGAATTGGCAAAAAACATAGTGATGAAGGTAATAAGGTGGGTTTTACTTTGTACGGGATATTTCGAATTAAAAGACGTGTGTTCCACTGTAAGTGTATTGTGCGACTAAGTAAGGTTCAAATTGAATGAGTATTAAATAACAGTAAGACATGCATAACTATAGCTAAGTAAAGAGCGTAGAACGCCCCAACATACCGCCCACCAAAAGGCCTATAGGACTTTTAAGAAACAATGATATAAAAGTAAGTATGAGATTACAACACAACAACGTTATATAAATCTGTAGGTGGGGGTAGTAAAATTAATGTTTAGACATGCATATAACAACTATTAACTAACTAATACAGCATTTTAAAATATAGCCAATTTGAAACAGAATTAATAAGCAAACAATTAAGTTAATTACATTTCTAATACTTAAAACAAATTTTAATTTTCATTTAGAGGCAACGGACATCTCCCTTTCACTTGTTTATTTCCCTTTAATCTTTCTGTTTCTTCCGGATATTCTTCTCTTTGAACCTTTTCTATACAAATTGTCAGTGCGTCTTCTAATTCCTGTGTTGTTATTTGTTTATTTATATCCACTTTGACCTTGTAGTTCAAGAATCTTTTGCAGTAACAAATAACCTTGAGTAAATCTGTCAAGTTGTTAAAATTCTCAAATTGTGTAGTTAGAGATTTTTCTTTTTCTTCTGTGCTAAGGTAAGTAATAACATTGGTTGTTTTAATTTCTATATCCGTTGTCATATTTTCGTGTTTACTAACTTTTATTTCTTTTTCAGATAACCAAGCTGGGCCTCTCCACCACAAGTCACAATTCTTTAGTTCTGAAAGCAACATTCCTCGAGAGGCTAGGTCTGCGGGATTCTCTTTCGATTGTACATGATACCAGCGTTTACTATTTATGTTTTCTACTATTTCAACGACGCGGTTGGCTACAAACGTTTTCCAACGGTTGGGATCACCACATAGCCACGCTATTACTATAGACGAATCTGTCCATGCATACATATTTGAAGTAGGAATTTTCATTGCTCGCCCAATTTGTTTCATAAGCTTGGACGGAAGTAACGCGCCGCACAGCTCTAATCTTGGTAAGGATATTGTTTTTAAGGGCGCCACCTTTGTTTTTGCAGCGATGAGTTTTATTTCAACCGTGTTATTTGTTTCAGTTCTTATGTATACTGCTGCAGCGTAAGCCCTGATGGAAGCGTCACTGAATCCATGTATTTGTATATTTGTTTTGTTTGTTTCGACGATACCAAGCCATCTGGTCACTTGTATGTCATTTACATCAGCAAAATCTGTTCTTATTCGAATCCACTCTTCACGTAAGGGTTCACTGACGTTCTGGTCCCAGTTTACCCTTTCAAGCCATAACTTCTGTAACAACATTTTAGCCATTACGGTACTGGGTGCAATCCAACCGAGTGGATCGAAAAGTTTTTGAATATCAGACAAAATTGTTCGTTTTGTCACATGAGAATCTTCTGGTATTGGTAAACTTATGTTGTACTGAAATGTGTCTGTTTTGAGGTTCCACACTATACCTAATGCCTTTATTGTTCCATCTAGATTCATGTCTATATGTACATTGTTGGATCTTTGAGCTTCATCTATAGAATTCATGAAGTCAATATTGTTTGATGACCATTTTGTGAGTTGAAATCCGCCCTTTTGTAATATCTGTGTGACAGTTTTGGCAAGAAACATAGCAGATTGAGTGTCATCAGCTCCATCGAGCCAGTCATCCATATAAAAGTTCTCTTTGATGGATTGTACAGCAAGTGGTTGATCTCTTCCTTCATCATCAGCAGTTTGATGGAGTGTTCTGACAGCCAAATACGGTGCAGATGCTGTACCGAATGTGACTCTCAGCAAACGGTATTCGTGTAAATCATCTTCCTCATTGTGTCGCCAGAAAACTCGTTGGAAGTCTATGTCTTCACGAGTCACTAAGATTTGACGATACATTTGTTTGATATCGGCCATGAAACAGACACGCTTCATCCTCCATTTAATGAGCAAGTGTCTCAAATCATCTTGCATCTGTGGACCTACCAGTAATTCTTCGTTTAGTGACACATTGTTTGTGCCTTTACAGGAAGCATCAAAGACAACGCGTGTTCGAGAGGTCTCTTTATCAATGCGAACTACGGCGTGATGAGTTAAGTAGACTGATCTTGTTTCTTTTTCTATTTCAGGTATCTTCTCCATGTGATTTTGTTCTATGTAATCATCTATGACTTTTGTGTATTCTCTTTTCAGATCTGGTGATCGTTTAAACTTCCGCTCCAGTTGCAAGAACCTTTGTTTGGCTATCTCCCTTGTGTTTCCTTCAGGTGTTTGTAAAGTGTTCGTGTTCATTTCATTTCGTTGTGGACTGTATATTTTATAAGGTAATTTGACAACGTATCGTCCTTCTTCATTTCTAGTTGTAGTTTTATTATAGATATCTTCACACATCTTATCTTCTTTTGTTAATTGTCTGTCCTTGTCAATCTCTATTTCCCAAATTGATTTCAACATTTCGTCGACGTCAACTTGATGATGCATTACGCAGTAAGTATTGTTTTGTGGTTTGTCACAGATATCTCCAAAGATAATCCAACCCAGATTTGTATTTTGAGCAGTTGGGGTACCTGGTGGACCTTTTATTATGTCTGGCTGTATAATCTGTGCATATTCTTTTACTCCTAGTAGCAGATCTATAGATTCAGGTGTTAAATAACTTGGATCAGCCAAGTTAAGCCCGTCAATGTGGGGCCATGGTTGTTTAATAATTGTTTTGGTGGGTATCTTAGTGGTCAGTTGTTTCGACATCACGTAGGCTTGGATCGGTAAACTATAGGTATGGTCCCACTGTGATCTTATAGTAAGCTGTACCACGTGTTTGATTTCTGTTCTCGCAGACCCCACTCCTACAACACTTCCCTTGAATGGTTGTCGCTTTAGTTTCAAAAGTTGAGTCGCTTTCTCGCTTATAAATGTAGCTTGTGAATTTGGTCTATCAGCGCGCGTAGTGAAATGATTTGGCCTACTGCATTCATTGCTTCCACCACAGCAGTCGCTAAAAGTGCTGTTCCTTGTCTAGTTGTATGATGCGACGCGATCACTGTGTTCACTTGAACTGGTTCTTTTTCTTCTACTACATGCTGTGAAGCCAACGGTTGTGTAGTGCTCGGTGTAGCCGCTGGTTCTGTGTTCTTAGTCTCATGAAGTAAAGAGTGATGACGTCGATGACATTTCTGACAAGACACTGGTAGTCTACATCTCTTCACCGAGTGTCCAAGTGCTAGACAATTAAAGCATAATTGTTTGTTTTTGACATACTCGGTTCGCTCCTTTAGTTTCATATCAATAAATGTCTTACAGTGACACAACGTGTGATTTTCTTTGCACATGATGCATGATTTCTCTGTGATTGGTGTGGCAACATGATAAGAACGTTCCTTAACTTGTTTCTCTCTTGAATTATTGTTAGACGTAACGCCTGTAACTAGCTCCAGGGTGCGGAACTTGGACTCCATGAAATTCTTTATTTCACTCCATGTAGGCAATGCTTCGCTGTCTTCTTTATAGGCAAATCCTTCCCAGTCCTTATGTGTCTCCGGGTCAAACTTCTGAACGAGCAGAAATATTATTACATGATCCCAAGAGGCGGTATTTATTTTTAAATTTTCCAAGTTATTTAGACATTCTGTAGTGGTATCTAACAAGCCTTTTAATTGAGCGGCTGATTGCGAAGTCATTTTCCTCTGGTTAAATAATCTTTTCATAATACAGTTTAATATTATACGTCTGTTACCATACCTCTTATTCAAAACATTCCATGCAGTTGCGTAATTACTGGATGTCACTTGTATATGGGTCAATAACGCCTCAGCTTCTCCACTAACACTTAATTTTAAATAATGTAGTCTTTGTACATCACTGAGGTTATTATTTTCGTGCACTAAAGAAGTAAACAGATCTTTGAAAGTCGGCCATCTTTCATAATTTCCATTAAATTTTGGTAATTCAATTTTAGGTAAATGTACTAAATATTGCTGTGCATGGGATACGTTCATACTTAAATTTGCATTTTTTGAATCCACTGATGACGATTCCGATAATGACGTAAGCATATCCTTTAAATCACCCTGCAGTATGTTGTATAAATCTTCATAAATAAAGAATTCTTCGTTCAAAAAGTATGGCAGACTTCCCTTTAGTTCTTTGGGGGTTATTTTTACTAACGCGTCATGTGCTTTCTTGAATGAAACCCAATACTCGTCAATAATCTTCAAACGTGCTTCTATATATCCCCTTGTTAGTCTAGTTTTCGGACACTTTTTTAAGTTTATTTGCGTTTTCCGTAGTAAATTTGCGCCATCTTCTAAAGCAGAGAGATATTGTTGTTGTTCCTGCGTGGTACACATTATTCTTCCACTATATGAATATCACTCTAAACAATCTTCAATATTATAGTTCAAAAAACTTGCAATGTTCAATAGCAGCAAATTAACTAACGAGTTTGTTGTAAACACTTTCATATAACTAGCAATAATCCGAGGTGATTTTTCTAAGAATCCTTATCTCTGGAATGCGATTCTTTTGTTCAAGCGGCCCGATGTTTACCGGTTCGTAATTTCCACGTTCGGCTCGAATACGACCATATGATGAAGGTAATAAGGTGGGTTTTACTTTGTACGGGATATTTCGAATTAAAAGACGTGTGTTCCACTGTAAGTGTATTGTGCGACTAAGTAAGGTTCAAATTGAATGAGTATTAAATAACAGTAAGACATGCATAACTATAGCTAAGTAAAGAGCGTAGAACGCCCCAACACATAGCAAACAAAATTCTAGCCATGCAAGAAAAGAAAATGATGGCAATAAAAAAATAAGAAGTCCAACAATTAGTCTAACTGCAATGCTTCGATATCGCATGTTGGTTGTGGAGGTCAGACGGCAGTCGCTTCACGGAAAATATCGAAGTTTAGCCATATCAGCAGTTAGACTGGTAAAGCGGACCCCAGGCTCCAAAGCTGAAAAAGCTTCGGATGCGACTGGGATTAACGCTAAGATGATGATGATGATGATCAACACAATACACGGTACAAAGTTCAATCTTCTACATACATAAAAATGATAAGGGAAACTTTCTAAATAAAAAAAAAAACGACAAGCGGAAAAAACGGAATTGGCAAAAAACATAGCAAAAAAATTCTTGCCATGCAAGAAAGGAAAATGATGGCAATAAAAAAATAATAACACATGAGATTTAATTGTTCGTGACGCAACTAAAGTTACAGTAACAATGAAAATAAAGAAGGTTGTGACCTATACATACCTGAACCTCTGCCTAACAATAGGGATGTTTTCTGGGTAAAAGAAAAAAGATTCTATTTTAGTTCGTCATTCAGATTATAGAAAAATATTGGATACGTATATTTTGTTTTATCAAATCAATAAAAATTAAAAGGCATTAAAGATCAGGAGTGGGAGCTGGTGACGTCACTTGTTGCTAAAAAGTGTAGCAAGGAGTGACTTCACACGAGTTTGATGTTACGTGTTGTGATGTTACGTTATTTTTGTTTCCAGCCTCTGAAATACTACGTACATAATTTGGTATTGAAGATTTTGTCAAATACAAAATACTCGTGTCCATAAATTAAATAAAAAATATTGCTGAGGGACTCACCAACAGTAGTAAAAATTGAAATCATTAAAGAACACAGAATTTACAAAAATAAAAAAACAAAATTCGACTACGGTGTCGGGTTGATCACGCTCACGCGAATTCAATGCCCATCCAACAAAAGTGCTTCATGTTGCTAAAGAAACTTTCACTTTAACAAATGAAGACTTTACATAATTTCATTTCTTTTTATAAACTGGTGCTTAACCGCAATCCCGCCTGATGGTAAGCAGTGATGCAACCGTTGATGGTAAAGCGCGCTAATTCATTAAGAGTCTATTTACTCAAAAAATTCTGAGGGAATAGGAAGGAAGACGGCAGTTGAATGAG
The DNA here is from genome assembly GCA_017933935.1 of Sesamia nonagrioides. Classification (NCBI taxonomy): domain Eukaryota; kingdom Metazoa; phylum Arthropoda; class Insecta; order Lepidoptera; family Noctuidae; genus Sesamia; species Sesamia nonagrioides. The sequence continues at coordinate 1,032,728 of JADWQK010001779.1, forward strand.
GTGATGCAATGTTAAACATAACAAAACGACCATCGATGCTGCACCAGAGGGAGATTGATATAGAGACCCTCGACGACCAAACTCCCGACACTACAACAATTGGCGCATCGTACCCGGCACGCATCGCAACACAACTGCTCAGATCCGTCCTCCTAATTAATCTGAAAGCAAAACTTTATACACTAATTAATAAACGACAAACAAAACCATGCGATTACAATTTAAACACAAAAATATGTTTACAACAAACAATGGTGTTTTGTTTTCATACAAAAAAAAAGCTAAAAAAAATGCTTCTGATGACCATTGTGTGTCCGCACAAAAGATCTGCGATGAAATTCACTACTGTTTGGGTCCACGAGGCAAAATGTTGGTATAAACAATTTGTTTTGTGCTAGTTCTGAACAGGCTGAATAGAAGAAGTCGATAAATCTAGCTGGTTATATTGAGTCTTTCATAATTTGGTACTTTTTACAGGCAGGAAAAATAATATCACCGTATGCCAAAAGTACCAGGGTCTCTTAAAATATAAGAAGTTCGGACGTCGCAACTGTAATTACCGCGGAAGACGCAGTGAAAAACTAATCTAAGTTGGTTCAGCACTGACTCTAGAGGCTTGTAAAGGCGTAGTCAACCGGTCACTTAGACCTGAAGGCTGATAAATTCTCGTAATTAAAACTTTCAAAAATCTAATCGCAGCCTTACTTCGATAACAAACAAAACTGGTCACAATTTAAGGAAAATTAGAGACATTTTCGTACAAATTGAGACAGGCAAAATAAAATGTAGTGCTACCGTCGTATGTTGCGCATGATGATGATGTTCCCGACCGATTTCGGCCACGGCGACCACTTCGACTCCTAGACGATGATTTGGTGCTCATGCGCCTATCTTGGCATGTTGCCTATCTTGGTGGCGAAACTTCGTGCACACTGAGGGCGCGCAAGCACGGGGTCGACGTAGTTATATGTGATGGCAGCAGGTGGGCGGGCCTTTACTTGTTCGCGTTTGGCATCGAGGTCAGCTCTGCGCTGCTCCTCAAACTCGCGTACTTGTCCGTACACCATTCTGCGCCATTCTGACCGCTTTGCTGCCAAACGCTCCCATTCAGAGGGTTCTATATTGCATCTATTCATGTGTCGTTTTAAGATATCCTTGAACCGGAGGAATTGTCCGCCATGCTTTCGCTTGCCCTCCTCCAGCTCAGAGAAGAAGATGCGCTTCGCTACTCTTTCGCATAAGCTGGACCCAAAACGTCAGAAATAATACCGTCCTTCAGCGCGTTAAAAAGTCCTCGAAAGTTGTTTCCCACCATGAAAAAACGCAAAATAGAATATCTCCGTCACGTGCTCCGAAACGATAGATATACGCTACTTCAACTGATTATGATGGGCAAGATAAAAGTGAAGAGGCGTATTGGACGAAAGGAGAAAATCGTGGCTCCGAAACATCATCATCATTACTTCCGTCGAAAAACAGTTCCAACTCGCGGTTGAAGAAGAAGAAAAGACATATCTGAAGGCCATACTTACTATTATAGTATACCATAATTAAAACTTTCTAAATCTAATCACAGCATTATCTTGGTAACAGACAAAACTCAAAAGCTTGTCAACAATATAGAGGAGTCGGTCTGGCAAAAACACTTATTGTTCTTCTTATTAAATTGGGCTTGAGATCAGACCGTCAACGTATTTGAAATTACGAGAATAGGTTGTAATGACCTTTTTGAACGAATTTTAAAAAATCCGGGCCAAGCATTGATATTATATTAAACTAAGGTAGATATGTCACTAGCGCACTGAATATGAAGCGTACAAAAGAAGGTAAGTCCAGTATCTCGCTTACTGTGCTCTCGATACACTCGTAAAAACAAACGACAAACACTAACAGCGCAAATGACAAACACTAGCCATCTTTTTCTTCTCTATGCTTTAGATTGCGCCCCATCTCACTCACACTCTATCAACGTATGAAATGTACGCAGAATAAAAAAATTGCATGTGTGTGCTGCTGCTCCGAACGGCACATTTATTTTGGTTAGTTTGTTAGAACATATCATATCTGTTAATACATATTATATCATTGGGTCCAAGCGTTTTCCCTCGTCTTTTATACCGCGTGCATCAAGGGACAATTTGTTGATTGCGTTTTACCATCAACGATTGTACCACTGCTTACCTTCTAGCGGGATTGCGGTCAAGCACTACTTCATAATTATAAAAAAAAAATTGACCTTTAGAAATAAGTAATGTAAACAGTTTGTCCTTAGCTTATTGAGTATAAAGTAGTAAATACACTACCAACTATCCAGTAAACTGGGCGGCATACTGTGAGGGATGGCAGCTTGGGTCACTACCCAGAAACAGAGCACTATTTTGAGCCAAACCTTTTTTTCCTAGCCTTCAACGTAAAGCGCCCTTTATATTCTGCATCTCGCTCCCACCTTACAGAGTTTTGATATCTCTTCGGAGCCCTTAATGATGTCCTTACAAATGAGTAAACTATTGATGAGTAAACAACTTTTATACCGAGAGGAGCTTTTGTAAATTACTTTCTCTGTATCTACATAAGTTCTTCGTAAAGCGTGGAATTAGATGTATAAAATATATTTATTTTTATTCATATACCTTCTTGCTTGGTTTTTACTAAATCGAAAATAATTTTAACATAGACTTGTATATTTGACTTGTATTGTTTTAACATAGAAGATGTTTTACATAATATTCAACAACAAAAAAGACGTCTGTTGCGTATTGAGCTGCAACGAGTGCTCGAAGCAGACAATTCTTGGCGCATTATTACCATAATTACCAAGAAAGGCTTATACATTTGGCAAAACAGTTGTATGTAAATTATTATGTATCTACATAGTATATATGTATCCATGTAACCTGTAACACAACCATAATTTGAGTATTCTGTACATGAAAGTTTTGTGTTTTATGTAAATTGATTTAGTAAATAAAAGGCCAAATATCTAAACCATCTTAAATAAGCGATAAATTTCTTTCAGCTTCACTTGGACATTTAATTAAAACATACCAATCCCCAAAACTAAATCATTGCTGGAAAGCTAAAGGATTATGTTAGATGCTTACGTAATCATTTCAATGAGACGGGGACTGGACTTAATACAGAATTTAAAAATACTGTGTATGAATATTGAGGAACACAACCCGAATGATAACACTACTATAATTATATTAAATATAAGTCCTTAGATCTCTTAGGTCCATAAGTTAGAGATTAAAAAAAATACATAGGTTTTTTTTTTATAATTTATAAACCAGTGCTTGACAGCAATCCCGCCTGATGGTAGGTAGTGATGCATCGTTGATAGTAAAGCGCGCTAGTTTATTAACAGCCTATTCACTCAAAAACACTGAGTGAATAGGAAGAAAGACGGAAGTTGAGCGAGGTGACGCAACGTTAAACCCAACAACACGACCAATGATGCTGCGCCAGAGAGAGATTGATCTGGAGACCCTTCACGATCGAGTTCCCGCCACAAAATATTTGGCGCATCGTACCCGGCACACATCGCAACACAAGAGGCTCAGACCCGTTCTCCGTACGACTTCATCAGACATCATGCCGGAACACGACGAATCGCTTGGCGGCAAGACTTTGCCTGGTTGATATACTCGTATTATGTAATTATCTTCCTCCTCGCGTCGTGTTCCTCATTGCTGAGGGTCGTGAAGTCCCGGTGGGAGAAGCTTTTCCCTGATAGTGTCCCTCTATTTGTATCTTTTCTTGGCGCTACGTAGCGCGGTGTGTAGTGGGGTATCTAATGAGTAGCGAATGTGGTTTGCTATCAACCTTTCCTGTAACGGTTGTTCAAGGTTATAACGCTATTTCTTGGCTAAGTGACCAAAAATCTAAGTATTCTACGGATATGGCTTTTATATTCAGGTCGTGTAATATTGAGACATTTGTTCGAAAAGTAGTCCAAGGGAATCTGTAATTAATTATACTCACCTCGATTCTTTACAGTTACCTATTCTCTCTGAGCAGTGGTGGCCTAGTGGTACCACTCGCAAATTGCAAGTTGGAGGACGTAGGTTTGAACCCTATCAGGCGCTTTATTTTGTGTTTTTACATCACCACTATTCTCAAACGGTGAAGGAAATCATCGTGAGGAAACCGATATGCCCTAGAGGCAAAACTTTGAAGACATGTGACATCTATCAACGCGCACTGGGCCCGCTTGGTAGATTATGACCCACTCCCTCTCACGGAGTAGATGCCTGTGTAATGTTCATGTACCTATTCTGAGTGATGATAATCAAGCAAATACGTTCAGAATGGCTTAGAAGTGATGAACAAGGTGGACCGATGATCTGGTGAAAGTCCCAGGAAACCGATGGATGTGCGCAGCACAAGACCGATCATTGTGGAAAGCCTTGGGGAGGCCTTTAACCAGCAGTGGACCACTATAGACTGTACACTCTATAGATAGAAAAAAAATAAGAAGGCTTAGAAGTTAGAACCAAAATCCAAATCTCGACCACATCAATTCACCACATCAATTCACCACCGCATTTACAACCACCAACTAAAACATAAATCTTTCTGCACTAGTGTGAGTTCACGTCGAACAAGATAAACTCAAACAAGTAATTAAACTCTAGCCACAGTAGATTAATTATTTGTTTGGCCGACAAACTGTACTGGATTGTTGCGGTCTACCATGGTGACGACTGAGACTAGTTTGTAAGTTCGAGTTAAGTTCGAGTTTTGGTTTTAGCTTGTAAATGAAGTAGTTAATTATATATAAATTTAAAAGTAGCCAGCCTGTCGGTAGTCTCATCTTCATCATAATTTCAGCCGAAAGACGTCCAGTGCTGGACAAAGGCCTCCCTCAAGGATCTCCACGACGACCGGTCCTGCGCCTCCCGCATTCATCCTACATCTTCCGGTGCGTGGTCGCCACTCGAGAACCCGTTAGCCCCATCAGTCATCGGTCCTACGGGCAATGTGACCGGTTCACTGCCACATAAACTTTTGCAATTTTTCGGGCTATGTCGGTTACTCTCGTTCTTCTGCGGATCTCCTCATTCCTGATTCGATCACACAGCGAAACCCCAAGCACAGCCCTCTCCATTGCTCTTTGAGTAACCTATTATTATACCATTGTTGATAGTCTACACCTAGTATGCATTTTGGAGAGTGTGCACTGGAATTGCACGTCTTAATTCCGGTATCACCGTTCCATCAGCCATCGCACTGCGAGTATCCACCCTTAGGTTGCTGACACCACCATGATCCGGACAAAGCGTTTCGCCTCGTGTTATATACCGTACAACGAAGGACTGGAACAATTTGCCTGTGGTGGCCTTTCCGTCTGACTACAATTTAAGTGTTTTCAAGGCTAGAGTGAAAAGGCTCTTAATAAACTATTAACGATTGCATCACTGTTTATCATCAGGATCGAGACCGCCATGAAGAACTAGTTTAAAGTGTTAAAAGAAGTGCTCGTATACAAGGCACTGTCACTATTTTATCTACTCATGCACTCCATGCCTTGTCTACTGTCTTAGGATTGTCTCCATACTAAAGGTCTTCTCATCATTATTATCTCAGCGTTAATCCTAGTCGCATCCGAAGCTTTTTCAGCTTTCGAGTCTGGGGTAACTGTTGATTTTGGCTAAACTTCAACATGTTCCATGAAGTGACTGCCGTCAGACCTCCACATTATGTAAAGTCTAATTCAAGTGAACATGATAGTTAAAACAAATGGTGTTGAAGTCATGCTGAGAGAGAAGCCTTTTGGCTTATTTTTATTGAAACATTAATTTAGTCTTTTTATTATTAACTAAACGTAAAGTGACAAAATGTAAAGTAAAACTAAATTCAATAATTATTGCATTCCACCAAATTTTAATGTCTTTGCATTCCACAATGTGTACATAGCAGTTGGTATCTTGAAATATTGAATCAATTATAGTCTTACACCCGATTGCGTAACACAATATTACTATCAATTGGATTCATTTTGAAGCATATCGTTAACCCACTGCTACATATTGTTACGGGCTAGGAGTATTAAAATGCCGGTTAAGGGTTACAAAGTTTATTGCCAACGAAGGTACAGTCGATAGTAGGCAATGACAAGTAGAACGTAGCTGATGTCGCACCGAAGTCTTCCCTTACGTCCACGAAGTTCGTGTCGTACTCACACAACAATAGATATAACTTTACGTAGTCCTCAAAGTTCTCGTTAGATTGTCACTGTAGATCTTCTTAATAATTATCGCTTCTTCTTTATCGATTGTTTCGCGTCGATAGTCAAATGCAGACTAACTGCGCGCTGGCGTCACGGGGCTTTATATAGATCAGCTGATCGAACATTCCAGATCTGTCTAGAATTAATAATAATATCGTATGGCATGTCACGCAATATTTAACTTTATGCCATTGACATTAAGTGGATTCTTAACATCATCATCATCATCCCAGCGCCCATCCCGGTCGCATCCGCGGCTTTCGCGTTAGAACCCGGGGTCCGCTTTCCTGCACATTCTCCTCCATTTCGCACGATCTTTAGCATCCTGTGGTAAGAGCTTGTTGGCATGCATGTCATCTCTTACAACGTCAAGCCAGCACTTCTTTGGTCTACCCCGCTTGTTCCGGCCCGGCGGAGGCGCCATGGCAAGACATTTGTTACCCACGTAACATGCCGGTTTGCGCAAGACGTGGCCGTACCAGCGTAGGCGACCCTCCTGCAATTTGTCTGCAATGTCACGGACACGAAGGCTGCCCCGGATGTGGGAGTTCCTGATGCGATCTTTCCGCGTAACTCCACACATCCACCGCAGCATATTCATCTCCGTGACACGCAGCTCCTGCTTGTGTCGCTCAAGCACAGTGGATTGGATTCTTAACAATATGTGAATAAAATGAGTGCTAAATGACGTAAATGACGCAATCAATATTGTTCAACTGTCAAATTGAAACCCATTGCTACTAATAGTGCGTTACGCAATCACCTGCCGGTTGGGCACAGCAAAGTATTTTTTCTTAACAACTAGCATATAGGTAATCGTAAAATCTCACCCAATAATTTCGAGTTATGGAAACCAAAGGTACGAGCTCGAACAATTACAAGCACCAACTTTATATTATCAAAGTTCGCAAGTTGTCGCGGTCCAGCGAAAGTGTTTGGTAGTTATCTGCACAACAATCAGTTTGTTTGCACAAACATTTTGTACAGAATTATATTGTTGGGTTTCGGTAAATATTTAAAAGGAAAGTTTGTGCTTGATTCTGTTGGCTATGATTTTGTTCAACTTTGTTATTTTGTTTTTATTAAATATGCTATGGATGGTCTACCTCTAGGCTGATTTTATATAATAGTAATAGCTTTTCTACTAATAATGTAGAAACAGGTGGTGGCTACGACAGTTCCAGTCATAGAAATAGTAATGAGGTTCATTAAAATTAAACTGAAAATCATGAAAGTCAAAACTACTTAAGAACCACAGTCCCCCAAAACGCCCTTCACCCCGCTTTTTTTCAATAAACTCCCCAGGAGCTGAACTGCTAGGCTAAAAGAGTACCAATATGCTGTTGATTTAGAAAAACTTGATTGTGTACAATAAGTAGCTGTAGTTATTTTTGATATTTTTTAATCCTGTCAAATTAAGATAAATAAATAATAAATATATACGGACACATTACACAGATTGAGCTAGCCCCAAAGTAAGTTCGAAACTTGTGGGATACTAACTCAACGATACTATATTTATAATAGAGACATATTATATAGATAAACATCCAAGACCCAGGCCAATCAGGAAAAGATCGTTTTCCATCATGACCTGGCTGGAGATCGAACCCGGGGCCTCCACGTCGCAGGCAGGCGTGTTGACCGCTGCGCCACGGAGGACGACATACACGACGGAGGAGATATTCCATAGATAGTTTAGTTGCGACTATAAATATGGCAACCAAAAATACATCAATTTACGTCAGACGCAGACTAATTTGATAGTTTTAAAATAACATATATTATTATGCTGTGTCCTTTTCTTAATCCTTACTAATATTATAAATGGGAAAGTGAGTTTGTTTGTTTATTTGTTCCGCTTTTACGCCGTAACTACTGAACCGATTGTTTTGAAAGGAGACGGGCGAATTTGGGCCTGAACTGTACACAAATGAATTATTTGTCAATAATTTTCATTTATTTTTTTTGTTTTCAATCATTTATTACTAATTCTGGATTCGTCAGAATAAAAAAGATAATATTTAATGAAATAATACTGACTTTCTTTACTTTCACTTTTCAACAATGTTACCAGATGAAATGCGAATCATTTATAAGTTATAATCGATAAATCAAATTATTAAAAAAAAAAAAAATTAAAAGTGAATCAGTACATTACTACAGATTCGGTTTAGAAAATCTTTTAATATAAGGTCTTAATTATATTATATATTATTAACATAATTACAAAAACATCTTAAAACAAATTGATCAACTGATCGATTTGATAATCGATCAATCATACTTTTTTATTATACAGGCAACATAGTAAAACTCGTGACAACGTGATTACGTGACGTTAAACGTCAAAAATTATTCTCTTCCGGGTTTGAACTTGCCCTAATAGATATTGTATTTTGTTGTATTTCGTGTAGTTTTATATTATTTTGCGTCTTTGGCAACGTATTTAGGATTCTGACGGTTATTATTTTGTCGGATGATCCACGCATTTCTCACAACGGACTTTGATATATCTTCCTTACTCGACTTATTTCGAAACAACATACAATGAGTGACCGTCTTCATTGTATCATAAATAACGAGTTACGACAAATAAAAGCGGAAAGCATTCTTTCAGATAAAGAGCAATGGATTGCACCTCAAGTGGTAAGTATTTATTTAAAACGTATGTATTTAATTAAAACTTCACGTTGTGATATTTTTCGAGTAGAGTCTAACAAGGATACCTTTAGATATGTATAATATTGAAGTAAGTTTCAATAATAATATTCCAATTTCAATATAATATATATATCTCACTATAATGCACTTGATTTATTTGAATTCCAAGTAAGATTTACAGTTTGATGATCAATTACGGAAGATAGTTTTTTTTATATAACTTGTAAGAATTCAACAAAATCAATGAAACAATACTAAAATTGAATGACCTTATATGAAAACATCAATATAAGTACTATAATCCTAGTATCAGCATGATCTCAGTAAGAAGTGATGCAATTCTGAAAGATACAGTTTTATCACTGTTTCTATTTTGTGCAAAGAATATAAACAATGTTCTGCATCATAATTCTGTAATTATTATTCGTGGAAGCTGTAAATAATAATCTAATATTGTTGTAGGTTAATAGATCTTATCACATTTACCAAGGATGCAGAGATTTAGCTGTGAATGCCTTGGGCATAGATGAGCAACTTCCATCTCCAATGACTGGACATCTCCAAGTGTGTGTGAACTGTGGACGTGTTCAGTGTTGCGGGCAAGATCTCAATCATTGCTCTCTAACACTCAACGTGAAAGAAGAATTCATGCAGTCATTTCTGAATGGATATTGCCTCGGACTGTAAGTTTTTATTAGGTTTAGTTGTTTTGTATTTTATACTACCACAGGGTAATCTATGTATACTACTGTTTTTTTTTTTATTTTTTCACACTAATCTCTGAAATGTAAATTAGTGTCACATTCATGAGAAAAAATTATATGGAAAAGTTAGTGTAATATATCTAGGCATTGTAAAAAAACACAACTAATTATATTGCAGCCTGTATTTCCCGAAGGTGTAGATTAGAAGAGATTTGCGTTATTATTATTATTTATTTTCTTAACCTAGTGCACAATACATTGAGATAAAAGCACAAAACCGTTTTCATGGTTTGTCTGTAGGAACGGAACAAACAGTGTATCAACAATGATTAATTATTACTAGCACGGACATTTAAATTAGTATCTAGCAAAGAAGTTAGGTCTTACAGAATTGCTTACAGACTACTGAGTGATGTATGTATTACTTTTTTTAGAAAGAGACTCATGATATAATTTTTTTTCCAGATTTCAAGAGCTCGAGCTCTCATATGTCATCATTGCTGGGTGACAGCTGATAGAAATGCTCATCATTTTATGACTGGATCATCTGGATCTTCAGCAGCAGTGGATTTCACAAGTGAATATGATGGTACAACTTTGCAGTCAACTTCACAGTCTACCACCAACGTAGCTGTGTCACAGGGCACTCAACAGTTTACCCCCAGGATAAATACATTTATAATACTAGGTTATAGAACTTACCTACCATCATCATTGCCGGAGGGTGAATGGCAGCATTCCTGATTAGAAGCTAATAAATCAAGGGCCGTCACCATATGCGTATGGGTTGTTGAAGTGGTGAACAGAAGGCCTAGGAGAGCTTTTAAATTATTTAGACAAGATTATTTTAATACTGCTTCAAAACAATTAATGACTGATTTTAAGGCTGCCTTACTATTAAATGCTTTTCAGTCTCCCATTACAAATCGTGTTGATGCTGAAGATATTTTACAAATAATCAATGACAATATGAACAGAGAAAAAGATTTAGGTTATTATGTCATTCAAAATAATATAAACCGATGTAGGGCTGATTTTTCAAGAATAAATGTTCAAAATGATAACTTAAATGATTTTCCACAGCTCACACAGTGATTTAATAAAAAGTATCTTTAGGTATTTACCAAATTAAACAGCCTAGCCGTGTGTGTGTGCTCACTGAGCATATACGAGAAGATGGTAGATCTGAAACAGAAGTGTGTCGAAATATGGACAGTAACCTACTAAGAGAACTGTCAACATACACTCATTCTTGCTGGCTATTGAGAGGTCGAATTAAATCAAGACATGTTAGTTCAAAAACATATTTTACTTATATTTTAGTTGACAGTTCTTTTAATGGAGAGAGGCTATAAAACAATATTACTGTAATTTCTCGGTCTAAGGTAAACGGATTGGTATTTTGGCGTAACTACTGGTATATAATAAATAATTTCATTGTTGTTGTGTTTTCTTGTCTTCATTACTATACCTACATAGTATTGTATAAAGTCAAGTTTTTTTTTAAATGAACAGACAGCTGTGTTGCTGGGGAGTTTGTTCCGCTGCTTCTGTCCAGCGAAAGCACTAGGAAGTGTAGATGGGTGGGCGTTTTGGGGGACTGTCTTATGTAGGTAATAACGATGTTCAAAAAGTGCTGATGCTCAGGCTATTTTAAATAAATTATAGATTCTTTTTTTTTTGTTTAACCCGCATACCAGAGCCTATGATCGCCGGGAGTTCGATATTGTCTCCCGACCAGGGCGTCTTTTCCTTCGGCTAGAGGCGTGAGGGCGCTGGGAGTCCTGCTCTCTCACGAGCTTCGCTTCCTTTGCCAGCATTAATTGTATATGATGAATTGGATGATTAATAAATCGATATAAGATAAATGTGATTTTTATTCTTGCTTACTCTTTTCTATAATTAGATTGTAAATGGTTTTCCTAATTCTTTTTAACCTTCTTTGTAACATTTAATATGCAGTTAAGCGCCGCCAGCCCTTTGGAAACCACACTCATGATTTGTTAATGTCATAAAAATACATTCTGATAAAATCTAGTCTACAAAAAAGTCTGAATAAGTACTGTCAGGGCTCTTAAGGTATATTTAATACCTTAAGAGCGCTGACAGCTTGTAGAAAACTTATAAAAAAGCAAATGAGGTTAGTTTTGTGCAAGCTAATAATACCCTATTTCTTTTTTCTCCGCTTCTGCCATTCTAAATAAAGTTTTATTTTTTAAATAGTAATAATATTGTAATGATTTAATGCAATAATCGTGGCTGTCCAATCAGGCCCAACTTTGTATGAACTTTCGCCCGTCTCCTTTGCAGACGTAAGTCCGGATTAAATAATAGGGTACTTTTTATCGCGGAAAAATTTTATATTCCCGAGGGAAATCTGAAAAGCGCTATACAATATGTAAAGAAAACCCTGTCCGACCCATAAGGATAATAAAGGTTAGGCAATCACATGACCAAATAAAATTTGAAATTTTGCATAATCATCATAGTAACAATACTAATCAATTTTGAAACTATCTTTTTTCCCCGCGAATTTACGCTAACTTCCCCAAAATTTGGTGTTTTTAAAAAAATGACAATACCGTTTTAGGCGGTATAATTGTCGGCTTTCCTTTTATTGTTTTGTTAGATTATTTATTTCTTTGGCGGCGTCGCGCGTGAGCTTTGTCGGCGACGCAAAAAAAAATAACTAGTGATGCACTAATTTTTGCGCAATAACGTTTTTTTTATCGCTATTAATCGAAACTTGTATCTGGTTGAATGATTTGTTAAAAACACAGATTACCCAATGGTAAAAGTACTTTTGTTTGTTTATCGATTAATTACTAATAACTTTATTATAACACAAGTATTAGTAAACAGAAACGAGAAGGACTTATGAAACACAATTTTGGTAAAATTTTACAAATATTTTAACGATCAATATCATCGATTTTGAGACAGAAACTGAAATTAAAACTTTGGCATGATTTTCATTTACAGCAGTGTACCTAACTAATTTAAGTTTTGTAAAAGTTCTAAACAATTCCATGCGATGTTGAATCTAGAATGAGAATGAGAAACTACAATACTAAATCGATAACAAAAATAGACGAGTAAATTTTTTCCATCGAAAATCAATATTTTGATTACTTACACATCCCTATTTACTCAAAGGATGCCGCGAGGCCAGCGGCGTAGGTTCAATTTTATAAAATAAAAATCATTTTTACTTTAAATTATCAGTTGCGCGTAAACATCGCTCTCGTGAAGACTATTCGTGTATTGTGTGATCATGTCGTTTCCTAATGTAGAGTAATGTAACATGCTGATGGAAGGTAGCAACTGCTGTTTTATGATCAGGTGATTGTGGTCAATGTGGTCAATGTGGTTCCAGTATGACGGTGCGTCACCATATCTTTGTCCTGTACGTGAGTACCTCCATTATCAGTTCGGCGAGCAGTGGATTGGTAAGGGTGGACCAACTGTGGCCAGCGCGGATTTGACACCACTTGATTTTTATTTGTGTGCATGTCCGTGCTAATCTCGTGCGACGGTGCCAGCTGGGCCTGTATCGTTATTAGTGAACGAAATATGGAACAATATCTCCGCCAGAGCCATTATGCTCATCGAATGAAATGATACATTTGGAGAGTCAGACGACCTTCCTACTTAAAAAAAAAGTTCTTTTCACGAGCTGCCTAAGTATCATTATTTCTTTCGAGACTCGATAAACGTGAATAAATTACCTATACCTACATGCATGAGGTCAATTGAGGTTATGAACTGTGCCTGTGTTGCCATGAAATTACCTATTTATTTTATTTTATTTTTTAGGGGGAATTTTTTTTTAAGTTTAGCCAGGTTTTGTAGGCATTAGTAGAATCAGTTATCGATACCTAACAATACCTTCACGGGTCGGACAGGGTTTTCTTAACATATTGTATAACCGAACTCCACGCGGGCGAAGCCGCAGACGGAAAGCTAGTCCTTACTAATATTAAAAATGGGAAAGTGAGTTTGTTTGCTTGTTTGTTCCGCTTTCACGCCGTAACTACTGAACCGATTGCTGAAGTCCGGATTAAATAATAGGGTACTTTTTATCCCGGAAAAATTTGATCTTTCCGAAAGAAATCTAAAAAGCGCGATATAACCGAACTCCACGCGGGCGAAGCCGTGGGCGGAAAGCTAGTGAAATATAAAGAAAAAGATGCATTGAATTTATATTTATTTTAATTTATATTTATTTTAATGTAAATAAAGGAATTGAGGCCATTGTTTCTCGACCAGAATTACTAAATCCTTCGACCGATTTTCTTCTATTTTCTTCAGGATAGTTTTCAACCATCTAGAACCAACATAATTAACATCCCAAAACGCTCATAATAACCAAGAACACTGATATGTACGAACCGACTACGTCTGAACTCACGAACCGTAAAATTGGATAGCTTTGACCTGTTTAAATCGATGACCTAATTTACAACAGAAGGAATATTCGTTTTTTTTTTTGTAGTGTCGTGACAAGGGTTTTCGGGAGCGCTGATCACGAAAGGACGTCATTTTTAATGTATTGCATAACATTGAAAAATTAAATTTAATGGTGAAAAATGGATTTAAAATTTTTCGCGCTGTTTTGATGACATTACTGGTAAAAACTAAATAAATTACAAAAAAGAAAATAACTATAGTTTCCATTTATAGGCTTAAAAAAAGGGAAATTAAAAGAAATCGAAATTGAAAAAAGCCTAGTGAGCTCAGTGAAATTTGAATAAAGAAGCCTAAAAAAAAATAACCTTGCACAAAGCAACGGATGGCGCTATAGGCTATATACATTTCCCAAAATGACACGATTAGCGACATTATATAAAAATGTTCTCTGTGCGCTTACCTACAAAGTCTGACTTTAACAATGGCACAAAGGCCAAGGAGCCTGCCACTCGGGGACTGCCGCGGTAAAGCTTTCGCATAGTATTTTTTATCAACTTGTGCAATTATCATTATTTATTATTTTATTTATGCAGTATTTTAATTCCTTTGTTTTTTTTTTCTTTAACATTAATTCAAGTTATTTTCTTGTTTGTAATTTATTTAGTTTTACCAATAATGTCATCAAAACGGTGTTAAAAATGGTGTCGATTTAGGGACTAAACTATAGTTTAGTCGCTAAATCGCCGCTAAATGTTGTAGATAAGTGCACAGAGTACATTTTTATATAGGGTATAATGTCGTCAATGGTGTCATTTTGGGGAATGTATATAGCCTATAGCGCCATCCGTTGCTTTGGGCAAGGTTATTACCCGACTGCCAGGAGGGTTATGTTTTTAGCTCCTATCTTGTATGTATTATTCTTTATTACCTAGTATCTCCAGAACCGCTGAACGGATTTTCACATTTGAGGTATCGTTAGATTTGACTTAATTGCCCAACTGCTACTAGATAGGTGACATTTTAAAAAATCCAAAATGGCGGATGTATGACGCCATATTGTGAGATCTAAAGAAATAAATTTCTACCAAGGATATCGAGTGGGATATCAAAATGAAGGATTTTAAACACTGATTCTAAATATGTATATAACTTAGTATTAAATGGAACAAAAAAAAAGAATTACATGTTTTTTTCTGCCAAGCATATCGAGTTGGGTATCAAAATTAAGGATTTTAATCACTGATTATAATAAATATATTGATTCTAAATATATTTTATATAAAAAAGTCTTTAAATATAAAATTGCCGTTTAATAGGAAAAAAAAATCTTTTGTATTAATTGAAGTAATTACCCATGCAATCAATGTATTTTTGCCAACACAGTGGCAGTTTATTGATTCTTAAAGAAACCAGCTGGACGAGAGGCAAGTGGCAGTCTCCGAATGGGGCAAAGCCAAACTTGTAGCATTCAATACCGCCAAAACACAGGCGTGTCTTTTCACCCCCAAAAGGAGCCCGTTCATCTTGGCTCCTACTTTTCAAAATGTATCCTTGGACTGTACCGACCACCTTCAGCTTTTGGGAGTTGAGATTTCCTCCACCCTAAACTTTGGGCGGTTCATTGAGTCCAAAGCCAAGGTGGCTGCCAAGGAACTTGGCGTTATCGCAAGGGTCCGGCGGTACTTCACACCAGGGTACCTTTTAATGTTGTACAAAGTACAGGTCGGTTCGTGTGGAGTACTGCAGCCACATTTGGGCTAGTGCTGCTAAGTGTCACCTGGCCACTTTGGATTCAGTGGAGAGGCGGGCGAAGAGGCTGATTGGTAACCCTGACTTAGCTCGAGACGGTCTCCAAAGCCTAAAGCACAGGCGTAGAGCAGCCAGCCTTTCGGTCTTCTATAGGATGCATTTTGGGGAGTGTGCGAGGGAATTGCATGATTTAATTCCCCCATCTCCGTTCCACCATCGGATGACCCGTCGTACGGCAAGTTTCCACCCTTACGTTGTTAACACCACTACGATCCGGACGAAGCGTTTCGCCTCCTCTGTTATACCGCGTAGATCGAAGGACTGCAACAGTTTGCCAGCGGCGGTATTTCTAATAGTGCACTTTACCATCAACGACTGCTTCACTGCTTACCATCAGGCGGGATTGCGGTCAAGCGCTAATTTATAATTTAATTTAAAAAAAACCTACTCAAATTCTGGAAAAAGTAGTAGTCTGTAGGCGAAAGGTCTGGTGAGTAGGGCGGATGATGAAGAGCCTCCAACCCCATCAACCTTTTATTGCAACTTGAAGACTGTCTGTTGTGCGGTATGAGGTCGCGTGTTGTCGTGCAGGAGCAGCGGAGAGGAGTGATTGACCAATGCTGGTTGGAGATGTGCCAGTTTCTCCATCATTGTGTTCAGTTCTTCATAGTACACATCTGCAGTAATGCTCATCCCGTTTGGTAAGAAGATGTGATGAATCACACCGGTTAGACCACCAAACAGGGACCATCGCTTTTCTAAGGGTAAGATTTCGTTTGGGGCATTGTTTAGGCGCTGAACCAGGATCTAATCAACTTGCTAAGCGCTTGCGGTTAGCAAACAGAAACCATTTTTCATAGCAGGTAACAATGTTTTTCAAAGTTCCTTCATTTGTTTGTCTGTTGAGCACTGCCAGGCACGTCTCGCGTACTTCGCGCTGGCGATCATTGAGTTCGTGGGGCACCCATTTGGTAAGATATTATACCTTGCCAATTCAACACATATGGTCCAATATAGTTTGTACTTTTTGTTTGTTTTGTCGAAAGCTGTTGCTATATCAGCCGTAGATTGTGTATCATCAGTTTCCACAATCGTCTTCAATTCGTCATTGTCGAACAAAAGTCTTCAGACGACTGCGGGGTTCATTTTAAAGTCGAAATTCCACGAACGGCAGTGAGCAAACCAATAACAAGTGCTGCGTTGGTTTGTAGTGTTAGCTCCGTAAACGTCGTAGATGTTGCGTGCCGCTTGTGCCGCGTTGTTAGCATAACGGTACTTATATTCCATAATTACTCGAATTTTTAACGTATCCATAATGACGAAAAAGATTGAAATATGATGGAAATATACCACTATTCAATAAACAAACGACTACTTTTGGAAAAAAAGAACTCCATGTTGAAACAAACAAAAAACAAGATAAAATGAATTTGAAATTAGAATTATTAGCCAAACAGGTTTTTTTTTATTTGAAATGGCCAGTACTGCAGGCAATTTGGCACGGCAATTTCATAAGTAAAGAACTACTATAACGTGCAGTATAAATTATAAATGGAAAGAAAAAAAATCTGCTACATTAATATGTATATAACGCGACCATGACAGAAAAGTTAGAAAAGCTCACAAAAGTATACAATGTTAGTGCTGTAGACATCTCACTTGATCCTAAAACATATGGTCAAAAACCACGAGAGGAATACATACCTGAAGATACCAATAAATCAGGTAGTAGGTATACCAAACCAACTCAAATTAGGTATAAGCTCTCGGGCCATGCTAAGACGGAACATCAATGCTAACCATAGGCTGGTTAACGGTGCTTGGGTATTATCCGATGAATAGATTGGCCAGCACTACGCAAAAAGCAGTTGGAGCCAGGAAAACTACCACAAGCGGTATTTGTGGAGCTCGATAACACAAGTATAACAGGGAACCTACCTGGTATTGGAGTCTGGATCCAGCCTCGTGCTACAGAATTTAATGCTTTACGTGGTAAAGGCAATGTTGAATGTTTCCCTTAATTTTATGCTGGGCAGTGACGGTGCATAAACTACAGGTCACACCTTTAGACCCAGCAGTTGTAGATTTAAATAGAAACTTATTTGCAAAAGGTCAAGCTTACGTTGCTTGGAGTAGAGTGAGGACTCTTTCCGGACTTGATATCAGTTTTATCAACCCTAACAAATTGCTAAATCAACTACATGACATAAACTCATTTAAGGAATTAATCCGGTTACGTAATATTTCTTAACTAAAAAGACATACATTTATTAATAATTAAATAAACGAAAAAAACCACTTGCATGAATAACTATAATTAAAAACCAACTAAAAAGACTAAAACAAGATGAAAATTCAATGATAAGGCATTTAAAAAAAATAACAATGATAAATCCAGAAACCTACATTGAAGCAGTACCAAACCTATGTACAGACGACATCACATCAAGCTACTACAATCTGTCAGATTTCCTTATTAGATTTTCAACTTTATCTCTACAGCACTAAGGCTCTATGTTGATTGGAAATATCTGACCGTTTGAGGTAGCTGGACCTGCTGTCGTCCCCGTACCTACGTAATTAATGAACACTTAGAAATTTCAGCACAAAAGTCAGTCAGTTTCAATTTTTTGTAAAATTATAAACAGAATTACATTCTGAGACAAAGCGCGTATCTTGTATATATGAATGTATGTAATATTCTTTATTATCTTGTATCTCCAGAACCGGCTAACGGATTTTCACATTTGAGACATCGTTAGATTTGTCTTAGACGGTGACATTAAAAAAAAAACAAAATGGCGGATGTTTGACGCCATAATTATGAGGTAATTTTTATCAACCAAACTTATCGAATTGGTTTTAAAATGAAGGATTTAAAATACTCATTAGAAAATATGTATATAACGTGCACTTTTAATATTAAGTAGAACGATGAAAAAAAAAATTCAACAATTTTTTAAGTTTTCCAACTTTAGAAACATAATTTGTTAAAACTAAAAAGATAGAAATAAAAAATATTATTTAAAAACAAAAAACCCGCCTGCATAAAACTCTAACGAACTGAAAAGGTAGAAACAAGTTGAACAATCGCAGTTGGGGGACTTCTTAGCTAGATAAACAAGTATTCCATAGAACAGTCCCCCAACTGCGATTTTTCAACTTGCTACCTTTTCATTTCGTTAGAGTTTTATGCAGGCGGGTTTTTTGTTTTTAAATAATATTTTTTATTTTTCTTCTAGGCTTCTTTATTCAAATTTTGTTAGGCTCACTTACTAGTTTTTTTAGATTTCAATTTCATTTAATTTTCCTTTTTTTAAGCCTACAAATGGAAATTAAATACTTAGTACTTAGATACGTCATTGGAACAATTTAACTTTAGATTAATCAGCCATTTTTGTTTTTATTATGCTTTGCTTGTCCTACCTGTCATGACTTACGGAGCAGAGACGTGGGTACTAACGGTCAGACTAGTCCATAAGTTTAAAGCCGCTTAGCGAGCTATGGAGCAGGCTTTGTTGAGCGTCTCTCTGAAGGCCCGCATCAGAAATGAGGTGATCCGACAGAAGACCCGAGTCACGGGC
Organism: Sesamia nonagrioides; assembly: GCA_017933935.1. Lineage (NCBI taxonomy): Eukaryota > Metazoa > Arthropoda > Insecta > Lepidoptera > Noctuidae > Sesamia > Sesamia nonagrioides. The sequence goes on from JADWQK010001779.1 coordinate 1,052,071, forward strand.
ATAGCTAAGAGGATTAGCAACCTGAAGTGGCAATGGGCTGGTCTCATATGCCGCAGGACCGACAACTGTTGGGGTAAACGAGTCCTCGAGTGGAGACCGCGTCTCCACTCGGAGATGGAGCGACGACATCAAAAAGGTGGCTGGTAGTGGCTAGCGGAGAATTGCTCAGGATCGAGCTTGTTGGCGTGCCATGAAGGAGGCCTATGTCCAGCAGTGGACGAGTAGAGGCTGATGATGATGATGGTCATGATGAAGTATATACATTTTTTCGCGATTGAAATCCTCAAGGTCTTTCTCCATCTCCTTGGGGGTGACAGAGGAGTATCTGAAATCTTTCACCGGTTAAACTACACAGTGTTTCACTTTCACATATGATCAGGGTGCGGGATCCGCATAACGCACCTCCCAATAATAAATGAGTCGTGGTGGCCTAGTGGTTAACATACCAGCCTCTCAGGTATGAGCGTACGGGTTCGATTCCAGGTCAGGCAAGTACCAATGTACCTTTTCTAAGTTATATGTACTTACTTTCTAAGTATATCATGGACATCAATAACTAATTAGTTATTGATGCCTTATAATTATAAGGTGAAGGAAAACATCTTGAGGAAACCTGAACTTTAAGTCTGAAATCGCCAACCCGCATTGAGCAAGCTTGGTGATTACACTCAATCCTTCTCTGTATGACAGGAGACCAGCTGTGCCCAGCAGTGAGACGATAAAAAAAGGTTGATGCACCTAGAGAATGTCGTGGTGGCCTAGTGGTTAAAACACCAGCCTCTCAAGTATGAGTGCGCAGGTTCGATTCCAGGTCAGGCAAGTACCAATGTAACTTTTCTAAAGTTATATGTACTTTCTAAGTATATCTTGGACACCAATGACTGAAGGTGAAGGAAAACATCTTTTTTTTTTATTAGTTATAAACTAGTGCTTGACTGCAATCCCGCCTGGTGGTAAGCAGTGATGCAATCGTTGATGGTAAAGTGCACTATTTTATTAAGCCTATTCACTTAAAAAACTTAGGAATAGGAAGGAAGACGGTAGTTGAGCGAGGTGATGCAAGGTTTAACCCAACAACACGACCAACGATGCTGCGCCAGAGGATGATCTGGAGACCCTCCACGACCAAACTCCCGACACAACAACATTAGGCACATCGTACCCGGTACACATCGCAATACAACTGCTCAGACCCGTCCTCCGTACGGCTACACCAGACGTCATGCCGGAACACGACGAATCGCTTGGCGGCAAGACTTTGTCTGGTGGGTGGTAACTTATGCCGGCGGCTGATGTTGTTGCCTACCACCGAGAAACCTGATCTTGAGGAAACCTGGACTTCATAAGTCTGAAATCGCCAACCCGCCGTACTTAATAAATTAATAATATTAATCATGAGCTTTTGCTTATAGAAATACACTTCGCCCTGAATTTAAAACGGTTTCCTAATACATTTCGAAGAAATTTAGACTGTACCTAACCTAAAAATTGTCATTGCGTCTAACTGGCTAAAAATAAACAGTACATGTTTACTCCTTTTGGAAATTTAATCGTTGACTTGCTGCAGCTCTGATGATCTCTCTCTCTACATATCTAAACATTCATCATCATTTAGGCCGAAAGACGTCCACTGCTGGACATAAGCCTCGCCCAAAGATCTCTACGACGACCGGTCCTGTGCCTCCCGCATCCAGTGGTTTCCCGTGACCTTCACCAGGGCGTCGGTCCACCTTGTCGGGCTTCTACCCACGATGCGTTTTTCGGTGCGTGGTCGTCATTCGAGAACCCGTCGGCCTCCTCGAGCATCGGTCCTACGGGCAATGTGCACGACCCATTGCCAGTATTGCAATTCTTCGGACTATCTCGATTACTCCCGTTCGTTTGCGGATCTCCTCATTTCTGGTTTGATCTCGCAGTTAAACCCCAAGCATACCTCTCTCCATTGCCGTTTGTGTGTTTATTATTACATTACATTACGTTTCAGTTCCATATGTCATCACTGGCAACACACACTGACCTCAACTCTTGATCAATGGCCTCTGTGGAATAGATACCACAATTTTGCCAATAACACGTGTAACAAATTAAAGAAATTCTTTGAAAATTTTATTTCACAATAATATCGGATTTCGCCAATGACAGTTGAAAAAGACGGCCGCGTGAACCGTCTTTGTTGGAGGATTGAGGCAAAGCCATGATGTGGCCACAATGCTGCGATATTTCAATGTTTCGTATGAATTATTTACTAAATGCACTTTTTTACTACATAAATCAAGCGCTTTTATTTAGTAAACGACACTCTAAATAATTTTAAAAGTCCATTGAAAAATGCGCGGGACAATCATCGTGACTTTTGTCTGACACATCTACCAGAAATAAACTCAGAATATTATAATCAAAGGGTTATCAGCCAGCTTTTTACCAACTACCTTAGGATCCTCTTCCAGTCCAGCTGGATTCAGCTGAATATCAGTATTTTACAAGGAGGGCTGCGTCCCGGCAAACGTAGCGTAGGACGCCCTTGGGCGAGATGGAGCGACGACTTCAAAAAGGTGGCTGGTAGTGGCGGGCGGAGAACTGCTCAGGATCGAGCTTGTTGGCGTGCCATGGAAGAGGCCTATGTCCAACAGTGGACGAGTAGAGGCTGATGATGATGATGGTGATGGTGAGATCTTTCTCCATCTCCTTGGGGGTGACAGAGAAGCATCTGAAATCTTTCACCGGTTGAAACTACACAGTGTTTCACTTCCACATATGATCAGGGTGCGGGATCCGCATAACGCACCTCCCAATAATAAATGAGTCGTAGTGGCCTAGTGGTTAACATACCAGCCTCTCAAGTATGAGCGTACGGGTTCGATTCCAGGTCAGGCAAGTACCAATGTACCTTTTCTAAGTTATATGTACCTACTTTCTAAGTATATCATGGACATCAATAACTAATTATAAGGTGAAGGAAAACATCTTGAGGAAACCTGAACTTTAAGTATGAAATCGCTAACCCGCATTGAGCAAGCTTGGTGATTACACTCAATCCTTCTCTGTATGACAGGAGACCAGCTGTGAAAAAAAGGTTGATGCACCTAGTGAATGTCGTGGTGGCCTAGTGGTTAAAACACCAGCCTCTCAAGTATGAGTGCGCAGGTTCGATTCCAGGTCAGGCAAGTACCAATGTAACTTTTCTAAAGTTATATGTACTTTCTAAGTATATCTTGGACACCAATGACTGAAGGTGAAGGAAAACATCTTTTTTTTTTTATTAGTTATAAACTAGTGCTTGACTGCAATCCCGCCTGGTGGTAAGCAGTGATGCAATCATTGATGGTAAAGCGCACTAGTTTAGTAACTAGGTAATGTAGTCGTGGTAATGTAGTTTACTCCTTTTGGAAGTTTAATCGTTGACTTGCTGCAGCTCTGATGATCTCTCTCTCTACATATCTAAACATTCATCATCATTTAGGCCGAAAGACGTCCACTGCTGGACATAAGCCTCGCGCAAAGATCTCTACGACGACCGGTCCTGTGCCTCCCGCATCCAGTGGTTTCCCGCGACCTTCACCAGGGCGTCGGTCCACCTTGTCGGGCTCCTACCCACGATGCGTTTTCCGGTGCGTGGTCATCATTCGAGAACCCGTCGGCCCCCTTGAGCATCGGTCCTACGGGCAATGTGCACGACCCATAGCCACTTAAGTATTGCAATTCTTCGGACTATCTCGATTACTCCCGTTCGTTTGCGGATCTCCTCATTTCTGGTTTGATCTCGCAGTTAAACCCCAAGCATAGCCCTCTCCATTGCCCTTTGTGTGACTTTAGCTTTCTTATATAGTCCATTGTATGCGACCACGTTTCAGTTCCATTGTCATCACTGGCAACACACACTGACCTCAACTCTTGATCAATGGCCTCTGTGGAATAGACACCACAATTGTGCCAATAACACGTGTAACAAATTATAGAAATTCTTTAAAAATTTTATTTCACAATAATATCGGATTTCGCCAATGACAGTTGAAAAAGACGGCCGCGTGAACCGTCTTTGTTGGAGGATTGAGGCAAAGCCATGATGTGGCCACTATGCTGCGATATTTCAATGTTCCTTATGAATTATTTACTGAATGCACTTTTTTACTACATAAATCAAGCGCTTTTATTTAGTAAACGACACTATAAATAATTTTAAAAGTCCATTGACACATGCGCGTGACAATCATCGTGACTTTTGTCTGACCAGAAATAAACTCAGAATATTATAATCAAAGGGTTATCAGCCAGCCTTTTACCAACTACCTTAGGATCCTCTTCCAGTCCAGCTGGATTCAGCTGAATATCAGTATTTTACAAGGAGGGCTGCGTCCCGGCAAACGTAGCGTAGGACGCCCTTGGGCGAGATGGAGCGACGACTTCAAAAAGGTGGCTGGTAGTGGCGGGCGGAGAACTGCTCAGATCGAGCTTGTTGGCGTGCCATGGAAGAGGCCTATGTCCAACAGTGGACGAGTAGAGGCTGATGATGATGGTGATATAGAGCGACTGCCTATCACCACATCCCAGTTACTAGGTAATGCGATGTCCCTTGGCAAGACTGATGATCAGACTTTCGGACTTTCTGTCGACCCGTAACGACTGTCAAAGATCTATAAATGACAGCCCGGACCAACGGCTTAACATGGTTTCCAAGGCACGCAAAGACCCCTGTGTATCTCGGAGAGCACGTTAAGCCGTTACGTAAAATGGTCACCCATCCATAGGCCAACCGCGGCAAGTGCAGTTTAACCTGATCTATCGACTTTTGCGGCTGTTATCATTTAACGATTCCTATATAATAAAAAGTATATCAATGTAATTATTCATCATCATCAATATTTCAGCCGAAAAACTTTCACTGCTGGACATAGGCTTCCCCCAGGGACCTCCACGATGACCGGTCCTACGCCTCCTATATCCAACGGTTTCCCATGAACTTCACCAGGTCTTCAATCCACCTTGTCGGGGGCCTATCCACGCCGCGTCTTCCGGTGCGTGATCACCACTCGGGAACCCGTCAGCCCCTTCGGGTATCGGTCCTACGGGCAATGTGCCCGGCCCACTGCCACTTAAGGCTAAGGTCTCAGGAAGCGGTTTTCACCCGCATCCGCCGCGGTGACGAAATGTAGTTTTATTTTCAAAACTCACCAGATCGAAGTTTTGTGCGGTTACGCAGCCGTCGCGGTAGCGATTATCACCCGCAAACTTGGCGGTAGATTATCGCAAGATGGGCGGTTGTAGAACGCGCGGGAGCAAACCGCCGCGGCTGCGGGATCGCGACCAGCGCCCGCCGGTACAAGATAACCGCAGGTGCAGTGGGACCCGCAAACAACCGCGCACACCGCGGGAGTAAAACGCGTCGTGAAATGTGCTTTAACTTTTTACATATATATCTGCATTCTACAGAAGCTGCGGGCCCGCAATCGCGGCGGATGCGGGTGAAAATCGCTCCGTGAGTTCTTGGCCTTACTCTCGTTCTTCTGCGGGTATCCTCATTGGTTTGATATGGTGATTAAAATAAAAGGAAATTATCCTTTTACAGCTGAGGTAGATTTATAAATAGCATCAGTATTTAAAATGGCATTAATAAAAAACAATATTGGTATTCACGATATTATTAATTATTTATTTAATCCATTATTTACACACATATGTATATTCAGACAAGGACTAAAAAAGTACGTAGAAATGTGCTGCAATTTTCTAAAGAAATCTCTTCCATCATACCTAATCTATTATTTAATGAATGACTTGTATTGAGATTAAATTCTTATACATTACACATTTGGCAACTAACCTCACAGAGTATTTAAAAAATTCTTATAAATACAAAACAAAACTTTCATTCACTTTAACTATATTCATTTTAAACATAATAATGGCGTCGACACCCTTGTTCACTACCTAAACTATACCATCGGCATCGCCTAGCTCCTTAAAGAATAGAGGTAAACAAACCAATTTAGGGTTATCACAACTCACGTTTTACAAATCTCCTGTTATTTACATGCACACACACACAACTTTTACATGTACATTATCTATTAACAATTCCTATTTCAGTATATTTCAATAGAATCACTAAAATAACATGCATAATAACTTGGTATTTCGAAAACCCATTAAAAAGTCGACATTAATTTTACGTGATAGCCCTACAAAAAAAGAAAGATGGATGAAATCCAGGTATTAAACACATTTTGTGGAATTCAACCAATGAATAAAGTTGAGGCATTTGTTAGTACAATTTTGCGGAATTTAATTACTTTCAAATCAACTGCGTAACACATGCATTGTAATACTTTCAAGTACGGACTAATTATATATGTATCAAAAAATTTAACCTATTAATAGGAAATTAGCTTACATGTGTGTCATATTTCATTCAAATCGGTTAACCGTTCTATGCAAATCATAAATATCTAAACATAAATAAACTGTTTAGATTAGTAGGAAGTAGGACTATTACTTTTATGAAAATCATCTATGTAGGAAAGGTTTTTAACTTTTGTATTTCAGGCGTAAACTACTCGTTGCCTAGCAACGGCTTGTTTACCTAAGTTCAGTGCATCTTTTCCTTTCTACTGTATTAAGAAAGAGACAGAAGATAAAATATTAGTTTCTTAATCTCGGCCTTTAGAGGTCCACTGCTGGACATGGGACTCCCTCCAAGGCTTTCATTCTATTGGGGGGCATAGCCATAATCCCTACGCTTGTCCGTTGGGTTGGGGATCGCAGTAATTCGTCATTCAACAGGAGAAGCTCTGCTGCCCGCTGCCCTGGTGAGCGTTCCCTTAGTCGCCTCTTACCACACCCACGGGAGGATGTGGGTTGTTACTATTCTATGCTCGGTACCACACGGGATTATAAGAACGGGAAATATTAGTGTAGTCATTGATAGAATATTAAACAGATACGATATATTCTAACAAACTGACCAAAAAAAATGTGCCGAACACAGCAGCAGCACACATGCATATTTTTATTCCGCATACATTGGTACAGTGTGAGTGAGATGGGGCGCAATCTAAAGCATAGAGAAGAAAAAGATGGCTAGTGTTTGTCGTTTGCGCTGTTAGTGTTTGTCGTTTGTTTTTACGAGTGTATCGAGAGTGACTAAAGCGAGATACAGGACTTACTTCCTTTTTTACGCTTCATTTTTAGTGCGCTAGTGACATATCTACCTTAGTTTAATATTTTATCAATGAGTGTAGTCCTATAAAATTAAGATACTCCATAGACAGTTTTGAAGTGAAAAAAAAACAGTCTAAAAAAACGCCAATAGGCTATTTGACAGTATTCAATTTTTTTTCATTTTTTGCTTTAATTGCATAAAATGAGGGTTCTTTATGTCATTTACATGAGTTTTAATAAAAAATAATAACAATTAATACATCCAAAACACAAAAATATGATTGGCTTTTTGTATATCGCGCCCACAGAGATATTAAATTTAATAGAGTGGCCTCGGGGGCGTAACCCGTGAGAACACAATTTGTGCAAAATGGGCAAATCGCTCTAAAACGCTATTCAGTCAGAAATTGTACGTCGTACGCGTAACACGTAAGTATTTGTTTTAAAATGCCGACTTGTTCTGTGGTTGTGTGCAAAAATAGAAGTGCTACAAATAATCTAAAACATCATGGTATCACCTACCATAAGTAAGTACTATAATAATTGTGTTTATTACGTATATTATAACAAAAACATAAAGTTTGTCAAAAATATTGTTCTAAAATTTTTCGGTCAACTATTACGCGATAAAACTTTAATCGATCAAATAAACGCATTACATTGCTTGCCGGGTGTTGTACTTATGTTAACAATAATATTTCGCTCACGTAATGAATATCGCCCGAATCAAAATGGTCGGTAACGTGGTACGGCCGCAGCTTGACGTCGTGAGCTAGAGATGTAGCTAGTAAATTTGTACTATCGACAATTATGTTTTTATATTTATTTTTAGATTTATAAACATTAATAGCTAAAATTATTATGCAAATAATGTCGTAGAACTTGTAATACCTGTGTCACAGTTAAATAGTATTTAAATTTATCCTTGTGTATTAGTATAAAACATTCTTTAAGAGTTTCAGATAGAAACACATAACAATAAAATATATTTCGTAATATAATCTTTGTGTTGTATATCAATACGTTCATGTAGTATTTTTATTCTAGATTTCCATGCGAAAAATCTATTAAACAGAAATGGATAAGTTCAACTGGAAGAGGACCCGATTGGTGGCCCACAGAAAATAGTACAATATGCTCTGTACATTTTGAAGAAAAATGTTATCAGCCATATAAAAAGAAGCGAAGGCTTTTTGAATGGGCTGAGCCAACCTTAAAACTGCGTCTTGTCTTTGCAACGGTTTGTCTGATGGAATATATAAGTATTTTATGCTAAGAATATTTTTAAATAAGTAATCGTAAAAAGATAATTATATAAATAATATCGTTTTTGCAGGATAGCGTAAACACAAAACGTGCCAATAATTGTGCGCCCACCCAAGCTATTAGTAAAAATGAAGTAAGTAGATATATTCAGTACACAGCAATTTATTTATATCTTGTTGGTAGGTATATGGATACAATTTATAAATGAAACTTGATAATTATTTTAATATTGTTTTAGATACTAAAAGAAAATAATATGCGAGAAGAAGAGGACATACCCAATAGTTCACAATCGACCTCTCCAATCCCAGTAAGCACCTACTTATTCAGTTCTCATGTTATCTATCAGTGCATACTTTTTAACTAACAAAATGAAACAAAATTGACTATTCATCTATTTATTTTATGAATGTTATCCTTTATTTTTATTGTGGAGGTACAATTAATTGTTATGTACTTGTTTAATAAATCAATAAAAAAATACATATATTTAAACACATACGTTTTACAAATACATATATTTACTTGCATGTTGTTTTTTACAGACTTTAAATGATCACTTAAATCCCGGAATTGACGACACACCTCGTAAGAAGCTGATGCGAATTAAATTAGAACGATGTGCGAAATTATTGAAAAAGAAAAACCAAACAATAAAAACTCTTCAAAAGAAAGCAAGCCGCTATAAAAAAAAAAATTATAGTGCTAACAGACATGTTAAAAGAACTTCAAGATAAAAATTTTGTAAGTCCAGATCAAGTAAATCATTTGGAATCACTTGGAGATGGAGTTAATGAGCTCATTCAGAGATATGCTAAGAAAAAAGACAGTGTAGGTACTATTGGTCAATATCCACCAGCCTTGAGAACTTTCGCATGCACGTTACATTTTTACTCCCCGAAAGCCTACCAATATGTAAGAAAAAAGTTTCAAACTTGTCTGCCACATCCTAGAACAATTCGAAAGTGGTACGAATCAGTAGATGCACAGCCAGGTTTCACGAAAGAATCATTAGAGGCTATTAAACTTAAGGCTGCCAACACTAACTACAGGCTTGTCTGTAGGACTTTTTGGCGGGAAGTCGACCTGAGCGGCAGCTTTAAATTTTCTATTTAAATAAAAGTTAATTTTCCTTGCCTTTCCTATCATAAACGTCTGAAAACTAAAAATAAACCAAAATGGGCCCCCCTGGTGATGGGGAGGACCCTGGGGACGGAAAAAAGAAACGGAAATACGACAATGTTTTCTCCAGCCCAAGCAACCAGCAAGATAAGTACAAAATATTTACCAAACCCAATTATAAAAGACAATTCCTAGAAAGCAGTATTGGTGATTTCACAGTATTTGTTCAATCAACCGAACAAGAAAAACTAGGCAACAGAAATCCGATATCACTTACGAAACTATTTACAGAAAATGTTAAGGGCATTACTGGTGTCCACCGTGTCAATGCGCACAAAATTGGAGTCTCTTTTAGGAAAGCCATACCAGCTAATTATTTTCTTAAAATGGATGAATTTTTATTAAAAAATAAAATGAAGGCATTCATACCGTCACACTTAACTGAGAAAATAGGTATTATAAAATATGTACCCAAAGACATGTCCAACGAAGAAATTTATAAAAATATCACGTGCGATGTCGAAGTTATATCTATCAAAAGATTCATGAAAAAGATAGATAACATACTAACCCCGTTGACCACAGTTGCCGTAACCTTTGCCACTACAACATTGCCACAACATGCTTACATTCAATTATTTCGTTATCCTGTACATCAATATATACCTCCAGTCTTGCAATGTTTTAAATGTCTTAAGTTTAACCACTCGGCCAAGGTTTGCAGAAGTCCTCAGCAGATGTGCTCCTCATGTGGTGGAAATCACTCTTATAAAGAATGTGATGTGGAAGAAATAACTTGTATTAATTGTGGTGGATTTCATTTAGCAATATCCAGAGATTGTCCAATAAAAAAACAGAAAATAGATGAAAATATGAAGAAATATACTCAGCAAAACTATGCCACTGTGGTGAGTTCTCCACCATCTAATGATTTGAAAGCCTATCCACCTCTGAATGTAAATAATGTAAAGAAGTCTCTAGATGTAGATACAATTGTCAACAATGACATTATCCTAAATGCTATTGTAAAATCATTATTGGCCCTAGGTAATAACAAAAATAAAGAACCTTTAACAGCTAAGAAAATAAAAGAAATATTTATATCAAACTTAGTTTAATGGAGGATTATTTACATATAGTTCAGTTTAATATACAAAGTTTACAGAGCAAGAAAACATTGTTACATAAATTACTTGAAGATAAGAAAATAGACATTTGTTTACTTAATGAAACTTGGCTTAGTAATAAATCTATTATCCCTTATATTCCAAATTACAATTTTATTTATAAGAACTCGGCAAATAGATGCAATGGTGTAGGTATTTTAATTAAACATGGGTTGAAATATTCTGTATTGAACACTAACTTTCATGAAAATATCCAAAACATAGCCATAAATTTTGAGACAAAGTCGGGGAATATCAGTATACTTTGTGTATATTGTCCACCTAAAAGTGGCAGATTTGATACTAATAAACTTAGGCATATTTTTAACAATATTCCCAAACCTTGCATAATTATGGGTGACTTTAATGCACATCATATCAGTTTTGGTTGCAATAGCAATAATAATAGAGGAAATAATATATATAACTTAATTGATGACTTAGATTTTTGCATATTAAATGATGGTACTCCAACAACATGTCCATATCCCAACAGGCAGGCTTCTGCAATAGATGTCACTCTTGTCAGTCCTTCAATTGCTCATTTGTGTAATTGGCAGGTTCAAGATGATCCTTTAGGCAGCTACCACTATCCAGTTTCCCTTTATGTAAATATTCAACCATGCATGTATGAAGTAGGTCCTGTGGAAGAAAGATTTATTTATAGTAAAGCTAACTGGTCTGAATTTTATGCTCTATCTGAAAATTTGTTTTCCAATTTAACCATTGATTCTGAAGATTGCCTAGAATTGTATAATCGTTTTGTAAATACTTTAAATGATTTAAGAGATATAACTATTCCTAAGAGTAAGAGAAAAAATAGTAATGTTGTTCGTAGAAAACCTGCCCCATGGTGGAATGCAAAGTGTGAGGTAGCCGTGAATGCATCTAAACAAGCTTTAAAGCAATATAAGTCATGTCCAACTATAGCTAATTTTATAGAATATAAAAAACTAGATGCTCAAAAGAAAAGAACTATTAAAATTGAGAGCTCAGAGTCATGGAAAAATTTGTGTAGCAGCTTTAATAGAATGACTCCAGTTTCAAGGATTTGGGATTATGTCAAAAAATTTAAGAGAATTGGAAATAGTAGTCACAATAAGAACTTTGATGATACATGGATTCCAACTTTTCTAGATAATCTATCAGACAACCACAGCTTCAATGTAGACAGGTTGTTATCATTGTTTCATAGTGCTCAAGAAAATGCAGCTAATTCTTTTCTTAATAAACCTTTTTCTTTTAACGAAATGACTGCTTCATTACAAAGTAGAAAGGATACTACACCAGGCTTAGATAATTTACCCTATTTACTTATTAAAAGGTTACATCCAAATGCTCAAAAAATACTACTTTGTATATATAACAAACTTTGGCAAAGTCATATTATACCAAAATCCTGGAAAACTCAATGTGTCATTCCAATATTAAAGCTAAATAAACCTATAAACACTGCTTCTTCATACAGGCCTATATCGCTATCTTCATGTTTGGGTAAGTTATTTGAAAATATGCTTAAGCTACGTTTGGAATACTTTTCAGAAAGTAATAATTTAATTCCTGAAATTCAGCATGGTTTTAGAAAAGGTAAAAGTTGCTCTGAAAGCTTTGTGTCTCTGATTCATGACATTAAACAAGTCAAACTCAGTAATTCTAACATGGTTTGTGTTTTCTTAGATGTTAAAGGTGCTTTCGATAATGTAAATATAGAACAGCTTATTGAAGTTTTATGTGACATTGGCATTCCAGGAAGTACTTTGAAATGGTTATTTGAATTTTTAAGTAATCGAACTATTTTTGTAAAGTACAACAATAAACTACATGGCCCTAGATTTGCTAATAAAGGAACTATGCAAGGTGCCACTTTGTCGCCCTTGCTGTACAATCTATATACTTCAGAGATTTTGAAATATGTCAATACTGAAACGGTCAACATCTTACAATTTGCAGATGATTTACTATTATATAGTATAAATCAAAATATAGATATAGCTAAAAATAACATAAATAATGCTTTAAACCAATTGTATAGATATTATCATAACAAACTTAAATTAGAAGTGAGTCCAGAAAAGAGTTCACTTTTAATATTCAGTAAAGAAAATACAGTAATGAAAATTTATTATAATAACACAGAAATTCCCATTGTTGACCACCATAAATTTTTGGGTGTAGTAATAGATTCAGATTTAAAATTTGATAAACATATAGACTATATTAGTAAGAAGGCTATGAGAAGTATAAATATCTTACGCCATTTAGCAGGTACTTACTGGGGATCAGACCCCAAAACTATGAGTATGTTGTATAAGAGCATAGTCAGAAGCCACTTTGACTACAGTAGCTTGGCTTACTTAAATGCTAATAATTCCTACCTCCACAAACTGGATGTAATACAAAACATAGGGTTAAGGCTAATTTGTGGAGCAATGCGCTCTACTCCTATAAACTCATTAGAAGTGGAAACTTGCATACCTCCTTTGTTCCTTAGAAGGCTTCAACTAGCAGAAAGATTCTTTTTAAAGTTAGTATCTTCAGATAATCCTCTCAACACTAAACTTCACAACATGAGAGAGGCTATGCACTTCATGCCCATGCCTACTATATCTCCTCAGTCACTTCTTTCTGGAACTGAAATTATAACTATTTATAGTCATGTTAAAAGTAAAACGCAAGATGTACATAAATATAAGAAATGGCCAATTTATGAATGCTCATATAACAGTCTCATAAACTATGATAGAAATAAGTTTCATTTAGATTAAATAAAAAATAAAACAGATTTCTTAGAATTCAAACATAAAAGACCTGATTGTTATTTTATATATACAGACGGATCTAAAAAAGAACAAAATGTAAGAGCAGCCTTTTATGATCCACAAGCCAATTACAGTGAAAGCATTCAGTTAAATAGCAATTTTAGTATTTTTTCTACAGAAAGCTATGCTATCCTTAAATGTCTAATGTATATAACTAGTAGTGTAAGTAATGTAAATATTGTTTTAGCCACTGATGCTAAAAGCGTTTTAAGTTCATTGTTTTATGGACTTCGGTCCTACAAAACTAACTACATTTTATTTAAAATATGTACTCTCATAGAAAATTTACACAACAGGGGCATTAATATAGAATTTATATGGGTTCCCTCCCACAGTGGTATAGATGGTAATGAGATTGCTGATACTATAACACATACAGATTCTAATCGAGATGACAGTCAATCACAGCGAGTACCATTCTCCGATTACTATGTTTACTTCAAAACCAATTTGCGAAAGCTTTGGAAAGAGCACTGGGACACTACAGTTGAGACCAAAGGAAAGTGGTATGCTGAGGTGCAGAAAAACTTACCAATAAGACCGTGGTATGATAAACTTGACGCAAAAAGAAGCCGGAAATTCATAACGATTATATCAAGAATGCGGCTTGGTCATTGCCTTGTTCCTACACATCTCCATCGAATCAATATCTATCAGAACAGTCACTGTAAACATTGTCCTGAGGAATCTTCCGATTTGCAACATCTTGTTTTCTGTTGCCCAAAATTCAACAACCAGCGACAGCTACTCTTCCAAGAAATAACTGACATTGACAATAGTGAGAGTGATAGTGACAGTACTCGACCAGCAATACATATTAGTTTACCCCGCCACGTCAAAGATTTATTATATAGACCGCAGTTTTTTGTTCATCTCTTTAAATTCATTACAACAACAATAGAAAAAATTTAGCTTAGTTTAATTGTTTATTTGTAAAAGTTTCGTCATTTATTTTAGAAATTAACTTTAATTTTAATATTCATTGTTATCCCTCGTATTATTGTCTGTATAGTTTGTAAGATTCCATTTTTTGTTGCTTTTGTATTAGGGTTTATATTATAATGTATACGGCTAAAGGACTTTGAATCCAGGTCAGAAATAAATTAAAAAAAAAAAAAAAAAAGCTTGTCTGTAATTTAGTAATGGACGAAATGGCCATACGGCAAAGAGTAGAATGGGATGGCAAAGAAATGCACGGATATGTAGATATATGTAAATCGGGAACCGAGTCAGACTCATTACCAATAGCCAAAGAAGCTTTAGTGTTTCTACTGACAGCAATTAATGGCTCATGGAAAGTACCCGTTGGTTACTTTCTGGTAGACGGTGTATCGGGACAACAGCGCGCCAACCTTATCATTCAATGTTTAGAATTACTACATGAAACTGGAGTTGATGTAACATCGTTAACATTTGATGGTTGCCCAGCAAATTTAACTATGGCGAAAGAACTTGGTTGCAATTTAGACACTGGCCACTTAAAAACTGATTTTGAGCATCCGATTACTAAAAAACCTGTTTACATATTCCCTGACCCATGCCATATGCTCAAGTTGGTACGAAATGCTCTTGAAGCTTACAACATTTTTATTGATGGATCAAACAGAGAGGTTACTTGGGATCACTTGAAAAAATTAAACAGTATTCAAGAAAAAGAAAAATTACACTTAGCTAATAAACTGAGAAGAAATCACGTTTTTTTTAAAAATCAGAAAATGAAAGTTCGTTTAGCATCACAATTGTTCAGTAATAGTGTTGCTGATGCTTTAGAATTTTGTTCGCAGCTTAGTGTACCTGGTTTCGAAAATGTGGATGGCACAGTATACTGTTTGAGAACTGTAAATAATCTTTTCGATACATTAAATTCCAGAAATATGGCACAGTTACATTTCAAGAAACCTCTTTCCTCACTCAACAAACAAAATATTTTTGATTTTTTGGAAAATGCCGAGTCCTATTTACTTTCTTTAAAATAACCAAATGAAATTAAAATCACCAAGTCTAGCAGGAAAACAGGATTCGTCGGGTTTCTTGCATGCATTAAAAGTTTGAAATGTTTATATTCCCAAATTGTTGAAACTGAGAAGAAATTGAAATATCTCCCTGCTTACAAAATCAGCCAAGACCATATAGAACTACTATTTGGTCATATTCGGAGTCATGGTGGATGTAACACAAACCCTACGGCTCGACGATTTCGAGCCATTTATAAAAAACTTCTCGTTAAAGCGGAACTGAGAGATGCAGACACTGGTAATTGTCAAGCACTCGAAAAAATCTCACTCCTGACTTGTTCCTCGTCAATTCAGAATATAAATATAACAACGGAACTAAGAGAGCTCAATGTCACTGAAGAGGATGAGTATATTTCACTTTATGAAATGGCCGTATTTGATGAAGAAGTCACCATGCTCGTCCAAGATTTATCAGATTTTAGCATACAAGCCATAACATATATTGCCGGTTTCATTGTTCCAGCTTTAATGAAAACTTTAAAATGTGAAACTTGTATCGGAGCTTTGACTGAGGCAGATAAGGAACAAGAATGTTATCACTTCACTAAATTCAAAGACAAAGGTAGTCTCGTATATCCATCTAAAGATGTGATAAGCATATGTAAACGGATGGAAGTAACCATCAAAGCTACAGTGCTAACTGAAAATGAAGTCACTGCCTCGACAAAAGACATTAGAAGCATTTTAGTTGCAAAAGCAATGCCACATTTTATTGGTATGAACCTGTTTAATGACATACATTTTCACCAATTTGATCAGTCACCATTAAATAATCATTTGATATTGCTTACCAAAGCCGTTATGGAAAAATACATGAATGTGAGGCTTCACTATTTAACAAAAAATGCTGCACCAAAACTATCCAAGCGTCAAGTACTTTGTAAATATTTACATTTTAGTGGACAGTAAAATAAAAACTGTTATTAAATTAACTTATTATACTTAGTTTTCCGTATCTTGTTTGAATATATTAAAGCGTGTATTATATTGCTGATTGTGATTCCAGAAGACTATTATTGAAATAAATGTAACCATCCAACCACTATAAACCATCCACCTACAACGATTCTATCAACGATTGCATTAAAACACTTGTTTGTAATATTAAAGAAAAGTGAGAGTAAGAAAAAAAGTTTATTGCTTATAATATTCTTCTATTAAAACGTATTTTTTTTTATTCCTTTAAATGTTAAGTGAATATAAAAACAAATTAGCAATATTCGCAAAAGTAAAATTGTTTAGTAAATCAGCTTCTACAAGCCGATAACTTGAAATTGTATACAGGCGACACGTAAGAAATTGCATATCGATAAATAGTTTATCGACTTTCAAGCACTAGCGTTGCTGTAAAATTGTTGAATGTTGTAGTGAATGTTTACGCGATTGAAAGGGCCAATAGGAGCGCTTGTGTGTGTGAGTTTCAATGTGTGCGTTGATCAATGATTGGTCAAGATTTGTCAATATACGCGTGGAAAAGTGTACTTATTTATATGTGCATGTGAGTGTAAAATTTTTTGGCGACATAGGACCTAGAACAAATTGCGCGTTAGAACCGATCTCTTATTTCTGATATCTATGATCGCGCCACACATTGTGAAACGATCCGGATTGGCTAATGTCGCTATGACGTCATGCGCGCATCAACGCTTATTTTCGGCAAACTTATAAACTGTTTTTCGGGGGCTTTTAATCGATTTATTTGTACAACCCAGTACAGCACACCACTTGTAAACCATTTTATTAGATAACAACAACAAATAATAAATAAAAACAAACACCACTGAAAACCGAAAACCGCTTGTGACGTCACTAAAGCGCGTCGCCATATTGCTATATATATATTGTTTTCGCGGCTTATTTGAATTTTGAATTTTTATTTGCATATTTCTTACGAAATACGTATTTAAAATTAAAATCAATACTTTCGGTGAACTTCTTAACCGCAACCAAGTAATTCAAGATAAAAATTATAAATTTGTCAAATAGTCTATTTACGACAGGCGCGGATTAATTTAACAGGACTATACTAATGTTTATCTTCTGTCCTTTTCTTAATGGTATAGAAGGAATAAGATGCACATAGATTAAATTTAGTTTAGTTTCTGAACAAGAGAATCAGGGTCATTGTGGACTAAAACCATTAATTATTAAAAATTAACAACATCGTATGATCGATTTAGTTTAGTTTGTGAACAAGGGAATCAGGGTCATTGTGGACTAAAACCATTAATTATTAAAAATTAACAACATCGTATGATCGATTTAGTTTAGTTTGTGAACAAGGGAATCAGGGTCATTGTGGACTAAAACCATTAATTATTAAACACTAACAACATCGTATGATCCATTTAGTTTAGTTTGTGAACAAGGGAATCAGGGTCATTGTGGACTAAAACCATTAATTATTAAACACTAACAACATCGTATGATCGATTTAGTTTAGTTTGTGAACAAGGGAATCAGGGTCATTGTGGACTAAAACCATTAATTATTAAACACTAACAACATCGTATGATCGATTTAGTTTAGTTTGTGAACAAGGGAATCAGGGTCATTGTGGACTAAAACCATTAATGATTAAACATTAACAACATCGTATGATCGATTTAGTTTAGTTTGTGAACAAAGGAATCAGGGTCATTGTGGACTAAAACCATTAATTATTAAACATTAACAACATCGTATGATCGATTTAGTTTAGTTTGTGAACAAGGGAATCAGGGTCATTGTGGACTAAAACCATTAATTATTAAACACTAACAACATCGTATGATCGATTTAGTTTAGTTTGTGAACAAGGGAATCAGGGTCATTGTGGACTAAAACCATTAATTATTAAACACTAACAACATCGTATGATCCATTTAGTTTAGTTTGTGAACAAGGGAATCAGGGTCATTGTGGACTAAAACCATTAATTATTAAACACTAACAACATCGTATGATCGATTTAGTTTAGTTTGTGAACAAGGGAATCAGGGTCATTGTGGACTAAAACCATTAATTATTAAACATTAACAACATCGTATGATCGATTTAGTTTAGTTTGTGAACAAAGGAATCAGGGTCATTGTGGACTAAAACCATTAATTATTAAACATTAACAACATCGTATGATCGATTTAGTTTAGTTTGTGAACAAGGGAATCAGGGTCATTGTGGACTAAAACCATTAATTATTAAACATTAACAACATCGTATGATCGATTTAGTTTAGTTTGTGAACAAGGGAATCAGGGTCATTGTGGACTAAAACCATTAATTATTAAACATTAACAACATCGTATGATCGATTTAGTTTAGTTTGTGAACAAGGGAATCAGGGTCATTGTGGACTAAAACCAAAAATTAATAAAAATTAACAACATCGTATTATCGATTTAGGCACAAATCAGTCTTAAAGGTTACATTAAATTTCTAGGTTAAAATTTACAGTCTTTACTAACGATGCCAGAAACTACAAAGCGAATATAAGTAAGTTTACAAGCACTATAAGTATACCAAGGGCTATACTCTGCTATTCAGTAATAATCGATCAGTGATCTCATAATAATCGATATTGACAAGTTTGGTAATTTATTAACAAAATGACGTCATTATGATTTAACACAAGTCAATGGAGCCGATTCTGTTCTTGACAAACTAAATTAATTTTAAGTTATTTGCTTAATTTTCTTTCCATTTCCTTGAGAAAAGGACAGACGATAAAATGTCAGGTTAGACTTGTCAAATTAGTGCGCTCCTGACGTTAACTGGCGTATTTTTAGTCGCCATGTTTATAATAGCGTCTAAACTGTCTATGGAGTATCTTAATTTGATAGGATTAAAATGTTATCTTCTATCCTTTTCTTAAAGAAATGGAAAGAAAAAGATGCACATAACTTAAAATTAGTTTAGTTTGTGAACAACAGAATCGGCGCCATTCACTAACACTCCACTCTCATCATCATCATCATCATCATCAGCCCCTACTCGTCCACTGCTGGACATAGGCCTCCTTCATGGCACGCCAACAAGCTCGATCCTGAGCAATTCTCCGCCAGCCATTACCAGCCACCTTTTTGATGTCGTCGCTCCATCTAGCCCAAGGGCGTTCCACGCTACGTTTGCCGAGACGCGGTCTCCACTCGAGGACTCTTTTACCCCAACGGTTGTCGGTCCTGCGGCATATGTGACCAGCCCATTGCCACTTCAGCTTGCTAATCCTCTCAGCTATATCGGTGACTCTGATCCTCTGTCGGATCACCTCATTTCTGATGCGGTCCTTCAGAGAAACTAACACTCCACTCCATATTAATAAGTATTCAAATTGACTAGTAGTTTTTAGAAAATCATTATTAATATCGGGTTTTATTTATAATATTGGCAATATGGCAATGTCATTCTATCACCATTCTATTACGAGACGACTCACCGAATTGATTGATCATTATGAATTTAGCAGAACACGAACTTTAGGCACAATGACAATGGAATCGTGTTGGAATGACAAATTTATAAAAATAGCAGACTAGGGCCCCAGGTTTGGTATTCTGTAGTTTTTTCATTACTGCCTTGTTCTAAACCCTATTATGGGCAGTCAGATAGGCATAAATCGGTCTTTCAGCAGAGTAATAGTATAACACACTATTATCAGCAATGGGATTCATTTTGGCGGTTAAAAACAGATATATATCGAACGTATGAAGTAATGGACTGGCAAAACGACAGGGTTGCTGTAATCGCTGAGCGATCGACTGCAGCACTGCGTGTCGTGCGTTAGATCCTTCACGGAAGAAGTATCTTATACTGGCAGTTTGTGTATGTGACTTTAAATGTTTATAAACGCACCGATGATAGAGGAGTAATTCCCAGTGTAGGGGCAAAGTCTTAAAAAAAAGTAAAAAAAAAAAATAAGGCTTCAAAATGTTTTAAACTGATTGAAATTGTGTTACGTAATATGGTGTTTTCATCACCACTGCTCTCAAAACGGCGAAGGAAAACATCGAGAAGAAACCGGCATGTCCTAGAGCGGAAACTTCAAAGACAAGGTGATAACTACCAACTCGCACTGGGCCAGCGTGGTAGATTATTGCCCACTCCCTATCACCGAGAGGACATTATAGGCTGATTATGATTATGATGACGTAATAAGGGTACAGTAAAGTCGTGGTGGCCTAGTGGTTAAAACACCAGCCTCTCAAGTATAAGTGTGCGGGTTCGATTCCAGGTCAGGCAAGTACCAATGTAACTTTTCAAAAGTTATATGTACTTTCTAAGTATATCTTGGACACCAATGACTGAAGGTGAAGGAAGACATCTTGAGGAAACCTGGACTTTATAAGTCGGAAATCGCCAATACGCATTGAGCAAGCGTGGTGATTACGCTCAATCCTTCTCTGTGTGAGAGGAGACCTGTGTCCAGCAGTGGGATGATAAAAAGGTTGATGATGAATAAGGGTGCAGATGTTTCTATTTCAATTCGGCAGCGTCAAGTTTGTAGTTTAGTTTCAAGTTGGTAGATACACTACCCTAATTACGTAACATACTACAAAGGAGATGTTTCAGAAATGTATGGAGCCTGGGCCAGCACATTGTATTACTTAATGCTAGATATAGTTACGCTATAGTTGACTGTTTTTAATGTTAATATCCTATATTTTATTCCGAACATACAGCCCATTAAATAAACACAACGAACTCAAATCAACACTCGACACGAAAACAACGGGAAAATAGAACTGTCAAAGTCGCCAATCAAACGTCATAAAAAGTGTCATGGCTACCTTTAAAAGGGGCTATCTCACTAAAAAACGTTTCAAATAATTAATTATTATAAAGACAAAGACAAAGACAATTTATTTTGCAAATATGGGTACAATAATGTTGTTACATAAATAAAGGTAGTAAGATCAGCCATATTTTACCAATCGGCATGCAATATATTATAATTGAGCGTTACAAACGTACATAAAAATTGTTGAGTATAAAAATAAGAATAAAGAATTACATTTTATTAGGAATATGTATTGTGGTTCTTCCCTTTGTATGCAATCGGAATTTAGTAGTATTTTTATGCAAATCTATTATTCTTTTTTCTATATACTGTACATAGTGGTGGCCCAAAATGAAACATCTCCTTTGCTATTACTACAAATTTTAACAATTTTGAAGCTTATTGCTAAGCATTACTCCATATGTTTCAAAAACGTATCTGCTCAACAAAGTAAACAACGCAATGAATGTTGCTGATCTTTCAAAATAAAATCCGATAGTGAGTTACGCAATTACTCTACTGGTCCTTCAAGACGAAATTTATTTAAAAACTAAAGTTCTTCCTAGTAAAGTTACCTATGGTGAGGCGTTCTGCAGACTCCTGAAAAAAAGATGGTGCTGTTAATTTAATTTTTAACACCCTTGCTCGTAAAGCTGATGTAATTCCACCGGTTTTAAATATGTAAAGCGGGCCATAACAAACGCGTGTGTTATCAAAGCAAATAGTTAAGTTATAGTCCATATAAATTCCATAACAGCATTATTTTCCATTTCAAGTAAATATGGAACTGATCGCCGCCGCACGACTCGCGCTGCGCGCTGTTCCATATTTGAAATGGCAAATAATAATACTAATGGCGGGAAAGCAACAGTGTGCATTCACAGATTGAGTTTATTTAAAATGAACAAAATATAAAATACTTTTTTTTCTGTTTCCTCGCAAGTGTGTTAAAAAACGTCGTACGATATACGTGCGTATTGGTTATAATATGCTCGGCTCAATTACACCCTCGCCTTCGGCTCGGGCTGAAATTCCGCCTCGCATGTTATAACCATCATTACGCACTAATATCGTAATGTACTATAACACATCACATAAAATAATGCCTGTGTTACAACATTGCAATTCTTTATTCATCATACCGTGAAAATGAAAGTGTGTGGGACCTTTTTGGTGCAGCCGCGAGGCATAGCTTTCTGCTATTTTTAGCCGACTACGGCAAAGCAAAAGGAGGGTTATGATTTTGACAGGCTATGTATGTATGTATGTATGTATGTATGTATGTATGTATGTATGTTCATCTGTTCCCTCGTAACTTCTGAACTACTTATCAGAATTCGACAAATGATATATCATTAGAAGCGTCTTAATTGTCCACTGGTTATAGGCTATATGGGGTTTCACTAAATTTACTGTGGCGCCCTCTAGCGGACAAAACATACAGAGTAAAAAACTAAAGTTAAGATAAATATGCCGTGTTTGGTATCATTTGAAAGCCCTTTACTTGTACATTTTGAATATATATATATTGTTAGCATTTGCGTGTGACTTTACCTGTATTCATGGGCTGGTTGCATATATGTAATTCACATCTTTTCGTTCATAGCTTCTTTACTACTTATCAGAATAAGACCACTGCAGTACCATTAGAAGGGCCTTGATATTCTGTTAGTTATGAGCTATAATGCTTGTCACCAAATTTAGTATTGCGCCCTCTAGCGGACAAAAAGTTCTATGTTAATATAAAATTAAAATAAATATACTGTGTTTGGTATCACGTGAAAGAGCTTCACGAGTGCTTTATGCTTGTACATAATTACAAGAATGCTTTAATGATGTTAAATATGAGCGATAAGAGTAAAGCGCGGATCACGGGAACTGTGAATCGCTATATGCAATGTAGAGCAGTGTGAACATTATTAGAATATGTAATGCACTAATGAAAACGACATAAGCTGGGAGTAACTCCACGCGGTGAAGGCGGAAACAGTTTTATAACTGGCTAAATCTCCCATAAAAAGGCCTCTGCACTGTATGCCTTCGGGCTTATGTTGTTATATGTGCGTGTAGATGTAATATGTCAAGTACCTAGTTTTTAGTTCATCAGTTTAACTTTGTTAATAATATGCGCCACAAATACACTTTAACACCAAAATAGTACAAATAAAAAAAAGTTAAAAAACTAAAACCCAACTACGACAAAAAACGACTCTGAAAAAGTATAAAACAAGATTTTCAGAATACTGAACTGAACAAAGTTGCTAATGTGTAAAGAGATAAATTTTCATGTTTGGAAAGGCGTAGTCACACGTTACATATACCTACCTACCGTAGCACCTTGACAACGTGTGACTACGCCTTTCCAAACATGAAAAATTATCACTACATAGTGAATATTGCATACTTCAGAATAGTATTGTATGACATTACTACTGTGTCCATTTACTTGCAACTACATTAGCAACTTTGTTCAGTTCAGTATTCTGAAAATCTTGTTTTATACTTTTTCAGCGTCGTTTTTTGTCGTAGTTGGGTTTTAGTTTTTTAACTTTTTTTTATTTACATCGGGGTTTTTACTTTCATTTTTTTTTTATTTTGATGCTACCTGATGTATGTTTATGCTAGATGTGTCTTTCTGTATAAAAAATCTGTGTTGAATAAATTTTCTTTCTTTCTTACTTTCTTTCTTTATTTCCTTCTTACTTTCTTTTTCTTTCTTTCTCTCCCTTTCTCTCTCTCTTTCTTTCTTTGTTGAGGGTAGAGTGGACTGGAAAACTGTCATTCAAACTAATACTTGGAATCGACACTACTGATAACTCATTCTAAACTCACTTCATCTTACTTTTTTTTTTTTTTTTTTTATAAATTATAAACCAGCGCTTGACCGCGAGGTGGTACACTCATAATATTTCGCCAGGTTAGTCCTGTGATATAGGTGGCGAATCTATTGCCATCTGGGTACAAATCCAAACTCCAAGGTGCTACTGAGAAATTCCAGATATTAAAATCGAATAACACTTTGTCAGTCCCGAAAATCGAACAAGACTTTTTCTTCTTACTAACGTTCCGTTTCTATAAATCGTTTGAAGATGATTGAGGCAATAATTTTGTAAATATGTCTTACGCTAACTAAACTCATTCAGTGAATTGTGATGCAAGTTGGACTGTACATCATTTGGAGTTTGGAGGAGTTTTAATAACTTTAACAATGATACTTACTTCTAGGAACACCTTTTAGGGTAGACTTTGATATGCTGTCACTATCTTCAGACTCTGAACACACTTGGAAACTCGTTTCTGAAACAAATAAAGTTATGAATCGTTCTTTAGACAATTCTCTCTCTGACTCAGCATCGTTGGTCGTGTTGTTGGGTTTAACATTGCATCACTTCACCAACTGCCGTCTTCCTTTCTATTCACTCAGATTTTTTTAACCTAATTAAAAAGTCCTTATTTAGGTATAGCAATACCTGTAGTTGAAGGCTCCGCCATAGAATAAAGAGGGGAAGTAGGTTATCTGCGACCCAATCCGCGATTTAATTGCCTACTGTCTTAGGGTTGACGACTGTCCGCGCTTCGTCGGTTACGGTTGTCGCCCAAACCGCTAACAAATATTTATAGACTAAGAGCTTATGTTTAAATTATTTGCTTAGTATTTAGTTTACATATACTAGTCAGTTTTTTTTTTGTAATTTTTATTTTTAGTTTTGTACACATAAAGAACCATATTTATTTTTATTTTTAATTAATACAAATATAAATAATACAAACATAACATCTATTGAATCACACATTTAATACAAAATTACAAATTAGCTACAGAAAAATACCTACTTTCTTCGGTTTCGACTATTACGAAACGCGTTGTTTTTAAACTTTAATGTGTAATATATCCGTATCCTTGTAAATAACTTTTAGAAATATAATTTGAAAAATATAAGTCTTTTATTTGTTCATAAATAGACATACCAACTTTGCAGTTTATGTGATCATTTTTTAAAAGCTAATGTGCCGAAAAGCCGTGACGCGCGAACCTCGTTCCGTGCTAGCCGCGACTAGCGCAGTCATAGGCACTCTAATATTGTGTTTAGGTGTGCGTGCGGCGACGCATAGATACTATGGCGCACACATACAAGCCGCGCGCGGTCCGTTTGTATGAAGATAACGTACTTCCCTCTCTTTATTCTATGGCTCCGCTCTTCCCGTACATTTTAAATACGTAAGCAGCAAAAAGGGAAATGAGAAAAACGTAACAAAATGCGATTAATAAGGTGGTTGACTAAAAAAAACTAAATTAGTCCCTCACTCAGATTTCTAAAACTAGATACCTAGGTATTTTTTCGTTTTCCATATAAACAAAAACGAAGACCATACAGTACGTCGAAAACGCGTGTGACGTCACTCTTAGCTACATATTTTAGCGAGGAGTGACGTCACCAGCCACCATTCCTGATCTTTGATGCGTTTTATATTTGTCAATTTTTATTGATTGGATAAAACAATATATACGTATCTCATATTTTTCTAAAATCTAAATGACAGATTATTTTTTTTTTTTTTAAGGAAGCACCCACCAAGAAGGTCCTCTATTGTAGATATGTGTGCGTGTGTGAGACTAAATAACCCTCTGCATCATCATAATTTAAATTATGTAGTCAGATTGCAATTTATTTCTTGTATTCCGTTATTTTTTTTATCATAGATTATATATAAGACAACTTTATCAATTTTGTTGTATAAAAACGATGAGCGTTTTTTGTATTGAGTGCTGGAAAATTCCGTTTAGTTGTGAAAACGTTTACTATACAGTGTTTATTTATCTTTTCTAGTTTTTTTTTTAGGATCGAAAAGTGTTTCCTTGTGGGTTTTGAGCACGTTAAGTAGAATACCTACTTAAAACTAAGGACTAAGAATCTTTTTAGTTATAATGTGTTACCTGTGTCATATCTATATTTCGAGTGTCGCTTAGGCATGTCCTGGTTCTCCACATGTCCGAAAGTCCTGAAGCCCACTGCGAACTGCGCATATGGACTTATTTCGTACAGCTCTGAAAGTAAGAATTAATTTTATTACACACTAGCTGGGACCCGCGGTTTTACCCGAAATAAAAAGTATCGTATGTGCTATTTCTTCTTATAAATCACCTGTGTGACAAATTTTGTCCAAATCCGTTCAGTAGTTTATGCGTGAAAGAGCAACAAACATCCATCAAACTTTCATCATTATCATCATTTCAGAAAGATGTCCACTACTGAACATAGGCCTCCCCCAAGGATCGCCCGCATCCAGCGGTTTCCTGCGACCTTCACTAGGTCGTCCGTACACCTTGTCGAGAACCCGATAAAAGTCTTCGACCAGTGTGTGTTGCTAGTGATGACTTATTGCATTGAGACGTGATCGCTAACAATGGGCCTTATAAGAAAGCTCAAGGTCACTCAATGGGCAATGGAGAGGGCTATGCTTGGAGTTTCACAAACTTTTGTAGTTATTATAATATTAGCAGGATGTATACCATACATAAATTTGCCTGTAGTGTGCATATCTATCAAATGAGTATTATTAAGCGCAGGATATCAATAAAAGCCAGAAAGTCATCTACAAAAAAACATCCTTAGGGAGTACGTAACAGTAGAGCGAGTAGCAGTGGTATAATCGAGCCTTTCAATGTGGTGAAATCTTGCTACGCCAGCCAGGGGCTATGCTATTTTTGTAAATTCGTCATTCCAACACAATTTATTGTCATTGTGCTGAAAGTTGGTATTCCGCTAAATTCATAATAACAAACTAAGGCCCCAGCTCTATTCGTTATTATTACCTCAGACGTGCGATCGTCTGTACGCGCAATCATGGTAATACGCATAAAGGAGGATGAGGCTGAGCATCATCTGTGGCCCCCAAACATCAGGACCCAAGGTGGCGGCGCTAAGTGATCCAGGCACGCCACTCTTAGAGATCACGGGGCAGTCATACGCCTCAGCCCCCCCCCCCCCTTACCCGAGGAGGCCCACAGGGGCGGGCCAGCAACAATCGAGGGTGTCACAACCGGTGTGAGAGGGTACACCGGGGTAATTTTTACTCAGTAAGAGTCTCGACAGACCCCGTCGCCCGCCCCATGGCGGCGGGCATCCAAAAAAAAAGGACGAGGCTGATTGATCATGCAGTCTAGACAAGCCACGTACCATGTTTACTGTTATTCCTCATATGTATAGGAGCGCTGTATATCCTGTTCTGCGCGTTGATGGCGTTCTCTTTGACGTTGGCTAAGTTGGTATGCGAGGTGTTTGCTGTCAGGTTGCCGCTCTCCGATTTGTTGTCGACCGTTATTGAGTCGCGGTAGTCTCTTAGGTGGCCGGCCCTGGAAACATGCACGAGAGTTTGTGGAAGAAGAGTATATTGTAAACAATGCTGGATTCAGTAATCTAAATGTAGTGTATTCCTATGTTTCATGTAGTCTTCAAAGTAGAAACTGCTTTGAAGACTTGCTTACATCAAAATGCCTCCTTATACAATATGTAAAGAAAACCCTGTCCTACCCATAAGGATAATAAAGATTAGGTAAACACTTGACCAAATATAATATAAAATTTTACATAATCATCTTATTAACAATACTAATGAATTTTGAAATAATCCTTTTTTCCCGGGAATTGATTCCAATTTCCCGGAAATTTGGTAATTTTTAAAAAAGTGACAACACCGGTATTATTATAAGCGAATAGCGACGCGACCACGTCAAAGGTGCCGCGTGCCTTACCCCCCGCCGCCCGCGGAAGGGGTTGCGTACCGCACATGTATTAAGTTACCTCTTTTTGCAAAATAATATTTATTTTTTTAGGGGGATTTTTTTTAAAGTTTAGCCTGTCTTTGTGGGCATTAGTAGAATCAGGTGTCGATACCTAACAATACCTTCACGGATCGGACAGGGTTTTCTTTACTTATTGTATAGATAGTTGGCTGACTCAATTTTATCGAAAAATAAGGTCAAGTAGCTTACCATTATACTACTTAACAAGGATTATGTAATTATATCATTAAATTACTTGCCTTATTAAATCTAAGTCAAAGAAAGTCCAGGATATACCTCTGTCTCTTCACAAGTATGTAGATAAAACTAAGCAGGCAGATCGTGAGGAGTATCGAGCTGCAGACTATCACTAGCACGTGCAGGTCGAACAGCTCAGAGGGCGGTCCTACTTCACCTGGAAAGAGATCGATTTATTTAATGATACACAATATTACACAGCTGATTTTGGTCGTGTGGCTCTGTCACTGTCTGGGAATTTGACATGAGCCACACGACATATCGCAACAGCTCCACAGTACAAGATTGAATGTGTTTCAGTCAGATCTTTGCTGTCCTTTAAATAATTAGACAGCTGAGAGTCTAGAGGACACACCAGCGCCTGTTTTTTTTATGCATGAAAGCGTGATCTCTATGAAATCTCAACTTAAGGACTTAAGAGGTCATGCTTGTATTTCTCATAAGGTTAAACTGGACAGTAATATACACTCACATTTCGCCAGTTATGTTAAGTTCAATATAGTTCATATCAACAAAATAGCCTTTCTCAAAAATTTACTTTTCAAGCAGTAAGCAGTTCCATATTTTAGCCCGTTAAAATAAACCTGTAGCGGTATCTACGAACTCCACAAGCGGATATCGCGTCATAATGACGTCACACGGATTCTACATCTCGCAAGCAGAGTTTATTGTGTAACTAACATTTATTCAACTTCCCAACACCAACCATAGACCAAGTGCTTGCCAAGCAGAACACTCCTCTGGTGGGAAGATCCTCTCGTCTCTAAGTAGGATAAGTGAACTTTACACCCCGACCACGACGTGATTTGAACACGCAACCTTTTTCAGACCTCGATATACCCTTCCACATTATTATAAGTATACTGTTTTGGGCTTTAGTATCCATTTCCTACGAGCAAAAGCAATATTTAAAGGAAAGTTAATGGAAAGATAAGTTAAAAGTTTCAAGTTGGAAAATTATCATATTCCTTATTAATGTAGAAGTACTAAAACTTTTTGCATCAGGTTGTAATTTGGCAATAATTAACGTCATGTTTGGTTGAGAATCATCCCCCTTATTTTTGGACCTTTTAACGTCACTTAACTTTTTTAATAATAATAATTACTTTATTGAGCAAATACATACATAGATAAAGTTTGAAGGTACCTACATGCCTTAAAAAAACTAACAATAGATACAAGAAGAGAGAATACAATAATTGTTACTTTAATCATCCTTTATGAATAAACACCTACCTAACCTCGAATATCTGATGGTTACAGGGAAGGTGGATACACGACGTTCCAGAGGTCGCAGTCCAATAAGATGGACTGACCAAATTCGTTCCTCTCTGGACACCGGCCTGCATGATGCTATACTCGCGGCCACGGATCGTAACAAATGGCGAACTATTGTGAAGAAGAGGATAATTCCACAGGGACATCACGACCCTCAGTAATGAGGAGAACGACTTGAGGAGTGGGATGAATAAACACCACTGTGTTTAAAGGGGTTTATTCGTAAACGATGATTAAAGTTAAGTGACGTTAAAAGATCAAAAATGTATGGTTAAAGAATCGCTAATCACTAGTTAACTTTAAGCAGCGTTTATGAATAAGGGGGTTTAAGTACAGCATCGGTAGCAAATCATAACAACACTTACTGCCATCCTCATTCTTAGTAGCATAGCGGTAGATCGTAGGGACACTGCCAGCCTCATTAGTAGCCGTCACTCGCAGCTGGTACCACGTGCCGGGGGAGAGGTCAGATATCGCGTACGTTGGGATGTTCGTCTGGTAGAGGAATGGGAGGTTCCACGATGAGAGGTCTGAGTACGGCTGTAGGAGACGAAGGACAAATATTATTACAACTATTGTGTTCCCACTTGTATAAAAATATAGAGTGGGCATTGAATAGCCTAACCAGATTTTATCTACAATGGAGCTAAGAGTTCACACCTATTCTAATCTATGTACACCAGGAGCAGCGGTGGCCTGGAGGTGCAGTGGCCTAGAGGTGCGGTGGCCTGGATCAGCGGTGGCCTAGCTATATCTGCCGCGACTTATAAGTTGTAGCTCATAGGTTCGAACCCCATCAAATGCTTTACTTTATGTACATTATTTCATCACCGCTGATCTCAAAATGGAGAAGGAAAACGTCGTGAGGAAACGGCATGTCTTAGAGCCAAAACAATCGAAAACATGTGACATGGCCAACTCGTACTGGGCCAGAATGGTAGATTACCGTCCACTCCCTCTCATCGAGAGGAGGCCTGTGTCTCAACATTATAGGCTATTTTGTATGTACACCATATAAATTACAGAACATATTTATATGAAGAATTTAAAAAGTTTTTTTTTATTATTAATTATAAACTAGTGCTTGACTGCAATCCCGCCTGGTGGTAAGCAGTGATGCAATCATTGATGGTAAAGCGCACTAGTTTATTAAGCCTATTCACTTAAAAAAACTTAGGAATAGGAAGGATGACGGCAGTTGAGCGAGGTGATGCAATGTTAAACCCAAGACCAACACGACCAAACGATGCTGCGCTAGAGGGAGATTGATCTGGAGACTCTACACGACCAAACTCCCGACACAACAACATTTGCCGCATCGTATCCGCCACACATCGCAACACAACTGCTCAGACCCGTCCTCCGTACGGCTTCACCAGACATCATGCCGGAACACGACGAATCGTTTGGCGGCAGACTTTGTCTGGTGGGTGGTAACTTCTGCCGGCAGCCGATGTTATGGCCTCCCACCGAGAAAACACAATGCACGGTCTTATTGCTAAGAGCGATCTTTAGATTAGATTCAATTATATTTACTCGAAAGCAGGAAGATAGTCTTATTATTGAATCATTTTCGCATGAAAATGATTAAATAATAAGACTATTTTCCTAACAATAAACAGCAGATTTCACCATATGACGAAGAGCTCTGAGCCAAGTCCTGCCTCCTAGCTTCTTGTACTCCACGTCCATGACTGTAAACGCACACCCGGCGTGGTCCCAGCCAGCTAGTTGTATGTAGATGTGGGATGCGTTGCTCCATAACCACTCATCTGTGCTCGGAGGAATTGGTACTGAAAGGGACCATAAAAAATATATTATGATTGAAGTCAGATGGGCGCGGCATTTAAAAAAAAATAAGGTGAGAAGATTTTAGTGAGGCTGGCATCCCCGGGGCTTCCAAGTTGTCGAATTTAACAAGAATCGAATCGTTACTTTTCGTATATCAGGAATAAAGTGTAATAAGGGTGTAATAATTGTGTAAGGAATAAGGTGTAAAGATGTGTCAGGTTACATAAGAGTATTTTGTATTGACGTGAATAGGTCCGTAAAATTGAGGTATACAATTCAGTGTTACAGCCACTGGATAGCTAAAGAAATAAAGAGTTTAATACGCTTTGTATAGACGATACATAACACAAGGTACAGTGGGAGCACCGGCTGCGGCCCCACAATCTCGTGCCGGCCCGATACGTCCGGGCCTCGCCTTCTGCACGGGGTAGTGACGTGTTAAACTACCCATTGCATGGCCTCTGAGGTGCGCGCCGACACTCGCGCGCGCCTACGCCTCGGGGTACCCAACGAATAGGGGGCGGGGACTTCCACATATCCCTCGCCCCTGGACCCATTCATGGGGGCCGGAAGAGGGCGTTATCCGCCCTTCCTCGGTGCCCGGTGCGACTTCTGTGGCCCGAGAAGGGAGTTGATATCTCCCTCTCCATGCCGCGGGTTTTGAAACAACCCGCAGCAACTTATATATCCTTGCAATAGGAGATACTCACCTCCACCCAAAGTGCTGACATCCAAATAAGCAGGTTGTGAGGTCCCAACTTTGTTAATAGCAGTGATCCTCAAAGAGTACTTGGTGCCACACTTCAGACCAGTCAAGACATGTTTCTGGACGCCTGATAAAGTAGGCAGCTTGTCAGCTGGCCATGCTTCTCTCCAGGCACTGTTGGCTTCTTTCCAGGTAAGGCTGTAACCTGCAGAGTAGCTTGATTAATACACAGTAGTTGTAGTTTAGTTGACTATGAATATGTCGTAGCTGAATGAATACATATTCGTACAGACTCCTAGTAATACATTAAGGCTCGGCCCATATGACCACCGACCACACCACACACACCGAACACACGATATCATTGTGGATTATCGAAATGCAAGTTATGTTTCACTGTAGGACCACCTAAAATTGGATGTACCCAATACAGGCGACGACGGCTGCGTCTACGTCTTATGCTTATTAACAAAAGTGCGAGCAAACTTCCGTGTCAGAATCCATTTTCAGACTGTGCAGCATCGAGCGGGTTATAAAATGTGGCGTCTTCTAGACATCGGTGGCTGTCGCTCGCTTCTGATACTTTTAGAAATGCCGCCACATTTCTAAAAGTAGCGCGCAACAGACATCGGTGGCTGTGGTCGGTGGCCCATTTGCGCCGAGCCTAATGCATTTACAGATATTGATTTAATTAGACAGCAGATACCCAAATTATTTTTTGTAACAAATACTCGCTTTGCATACGAAACTAAACTTACTAATCTTCTGACTAGCATTTCTATTGCCGACAGTATAATAAGGCTGCTCCCACTCCACCAGTATCGAGTCTTTGTACGGAGTCGCGCGTAGTATCGGCGCCTCAGGCAGTGGCAGGACGACCACTGTGTATTCTACCTGGTCAGAGCCGTACAGGTTCTTGGCTAAGCAGGTATAGTTACCGCTTAAGGACTGGTCTATATCTGTAAACAATTAACTTTAAAATGAGCAATTCAGGATCATCTAGGATATCGTACATTTTCTAATTTTTAAAAATAGGCAACACTTACTGTTAATCAAAACACTATCATCATGGTTCCTCGTGAACCTAGGATGGTGGGTGATGATGTTATTTTTGTGATACCAGACAGTACGAGGTGGCGGCACTCCCACACACTGACATACTAGGAGCAGGGAACTGCCCACTCCAACTGATACTGTGCCGCCTAGAGAGGCAACGCCGGCCACGACTGGAAGGAGAAAGGTTATGTGATAATTGACAATTGAAGAATTAATACACCCTTATTGCATAACGCACTATTCCTGATAATGATGATAATGATGTGATAATGTGATATTAATTCATATAGAGCAATCTCTATATGTTCGAAAAATGTCATTGCTCAACAATGTAAATAACGCAATGGATGTTGTTGAACTGTCAAAATGAAACCCATTGCTAATGAAAATTACCCTGTAGTTTAAATATAATAATTCGTTTAGTCCAGCTGTAGTTTTCACGCCCAGACTACGGAACGGATTTGGATAGAAATTTGACAGAATAAAAACTTTTTTACAAAAAAAACAACCGACTTCCAAAAACCACTACAAAGTGAAAAATAACTAATTTCGGAAGTCGGTGTCTTTGGTTTTGTATATTCGTTTTTTGACACCGACTTCCGAAATTAGTTATTTTTCACTTTGTAGTGGTTTTTGGAAGTCGGTTGTTTTTTTGTAAAAAAGTTTTTATTTTACACTTTTTAGTTGTTAAAAGTACTATATATTCAGTTGTATCCGGTCAGACTGGAAGCTGACGCAAATATAGTTGGGAAACGACGTACCAAATCAAATTTACTGCAGACCATTATTTTAACCCAATGTGGATGCAAAGGTCTCATCAATATAAATGAATGAAGTCCAACCACAAAGTAGCTACTGTAAATCGTTGAGAAGTTCCCGGAACTGGCCTTTGTCTTCATCATGAGAGATCTTATGACAGTCACAACCCATCTAGGTGTAAAGTTTTTATCAATACAAATTAATCGAGCCCAAACACAAGGTAGCTGCTGTGAATTGTTGAGGAGTTCCTTCAACTGTCTCCCGGCTCCATCATCAGATCTAGTCCAGACCTTTATTAAATTGTAGTGCTTTAAAATACTTAATGAAAATGCTAAGAAATGCTAAGAAATGCACTAATCGCCCCTGCAATTTTTGAAAGTTCCCTTGTTTTCTCTGGTCTTCCACCATCAAACCCTGATATCTTTATCATGGGACCACCTTGGGAACGTCTTATTTCCAACAGAAAAAGAATTATCAAAATCGGTTCATAAACGACGAAGTTATGCGCGAACAAACATAGAAAAAAAAAAGCATATATACGGTCGAATTGAGTAACCTCCTCCTTTTTGAAGTCGGTTAAAAATAGTTTATGACCGATGATAGTTTGTGCCATATATAGTATACTAGCGGCCTCCTGCGACTTCATTCGCGTGTAGTTAGTTATTATGCTCTGCTCCAATTGGTTACAGCGTGATGGTATATAGCCTAAAGGCTTTCTGGGTTAATAGGCTATCAAACGCCAAAAGAATTTTTCAAATCGGACCAGTGGTTGCTGAGATTAGCGCGTTCAAACAAACAAACAAATTCTTCAGTTTTATACATATATTAGCATAGATTCTAACAGTATATTCCTACCACGTAAAACCGCGGAGCTCAGCTAGTATCACATAAATAAGACCATAGATTGTAGTTACCTCTTTGTGTAGGCGTTTGTGATACCCTCTTGGTGGCAGTCCCCTCTCCAGCCGGCGTGCTGGCAGTGAGCCAGACCTCATACGTCCTGCCGGAGATCAGCTCCTTGACCTCAGCCAAGGTACGACCGAGCGAGTCAATGCGGAATGTCTGTGGCGGACCGTTGCTGTGGTAAAGTGAAATGCTATAGGAATTAAATGTAGTTGAAGATATCGATGGAGGAACATAGGGTTTAGTGAAGATTCTGGGTCTACGGGTTTTCTATCAAATTTGCGATAGTTTAGATTTAGGTTAGTT
The DNA here is from genome assembly GCA_017933935.1 of Sesamia nonagrioides. Taxonomy (NCBI): domain Eukaryota; kingdom Metazoa; phylum Arthropoda; class Insecta; order Lepidoptera; family Noctuidae; genus Sesamia; species Sesamia nonagrioides. The sequence continues at coordinate 1,087,210 of JADWQK010001779.1, forward strand.
GCCTTTTTCTTTCGTTTGTTGTTCTAAGTTCTTCTTGATGTTTAAATTTTTCCTGGGAGAGGGCACCGGCTCTTGTAGCCTAACATAAGGAAGTTTATACAATTTGTAATCATCAATTTCTTCCAGAAAAGAACATAATATACATGTTAGTTTTGTTCTGTCAAATAAGCCCGTGCCTGAGGTTAATTGAGTTATCTTTAGTTGCCATTTTTTTTTTAAAATTGCGACTATACAATATGTAAAGAAATCCCTGTCCGATCCGTGAAGGTATTGTTAGGTATCGATAACTGATTCTACTAATGCGTACAAAGACAGGCAAAACTTAAAAAAAAATCCCCCTAAAAAAATAAATATTATTTCACAAAAAGAGGTAACTTAATACATGTGCGGTAAATAACCCCTTCCGCGGGCGGCGGGGGGCAGGGCACGCGGCACCTATGACGTGGTCGCGTCGCTATTCGCTTACAAATAATACCGGTGTTGTCACTTTTTTAAAAATTACCAAATTTCGGGGACATTGGAATTGATTCCTGGGAAAAAAGAATTATTTCAAAATTCATTAGTATTGTTACTATGATGATTATGTAAAATTTTATATTATATTTGGTCAAGTGTTTACCTAACCTTTACTATCCTTACGGGTCGGACAGGGTTTTCTTAACATATTGTATAGTCTAAGCGTATCACAATTTGACAGTTATAAAATAACATGTTATATTCTCTCCTTTTCTTTATGAAATAAAAAGGCAATGATCCACTGACCTAGAAATTACTTTAGTTTGTGAACAAGAGAATCAAGAATTGGCACCAATCTCTGACGCGACTAGCATTCGTTTTAATTAAATTGAACTAGTGGCTCAAACCTTATGGGTTAAGTTTGATTTTGCAAGGCAATTAAAACTGACCTGGACGTAGGCTTTACATAGACGGTGTAGTACAGCAGTTCTCCGTTAGGATGGAGAGGTTTCTTCCAACTGACGAGGAGTGATGATGATGATAACACCAGGACTTTGATGTCTGCTGGTGGACCGGGCACTTCCGAAAGATTATTTTGAAAATTAGGATACAGGTAATACAGGTACATATTTGAATTGCTCCTATGTAAATGAGTGAGCACTTACCATCTTGTAACGTAGCACAAACAATAGGATAGGAGTAAGGTCCAGCTCCGAAGTTGGAGAATCCAGCGACTTTCACTGTGTAGTTAGTGTACTTCAGTAGACCTTGCAGGTAAAGCTCTGAGTGTAACGATGTCTGGTTCTGCCAGGCCACTTCTGAAATTTTATTTTACAGTCAAAATCTATTCTAAAAATAGAGATCAAGAGTTTGTTTGACTGAAATAACGTTTTGGAGATAACATTGCCAAGATTCAGTGCAGAAGCCAGGGTTGTTACGGAGCCTTGCCTCCGCCTTCGATACTGCGGAAGTTCCGCAGGAAATCGCATCTGCGCCCCCGTCTCCGTCTTAGCACATTTTTAGCACAGTTGTAACGGAGGTTTATTACGTACTAGCTTTCCGCCCGCGGCTTCGCCCGCGTGGAGTTCGGTTATATCGCGCCTTATAAATTTCCCTCGGGAACATCAAATTTTTCCGGGATAAAAGGTAGCCTATGTTCTTTCTCTGGGTCTAAAGATTGTCTGTGCCAAATTTCATCAAAATCGGTTGAGAGGTTTAAGCGGGAAAGCGTAACAGACAGACAGACAGACAGAGTTACTTTCGCATTTATAATATTAGTATGGATTTGTAAAGCAATAACGCGCAAGCAGCGACGCTCGATGACCGTCCGGCGCGTGTTGCGTGCAAAATGGTCAAAAATCAACTAGTGCGAGGCGGGGCTTCTTTATTTTAATTAAATAAAGATTTTTAATAAAGAATATGTATTTAAATAAAGATTTTGTTTTAATTAATCATATTTTTTTATATATCCACTTTCACCTCCCCCTTCGCATCCGTTGTCCTCCATATCCGCGAACGTGAAACTCGTCACCTCCGTTTCCGCCTCCGTCTCGGCTTACAAGGCCTCCGTTACAACCCTAGCAGTAGCAGAGCGCTTAACACATTAGCTTATGAATATCATTTACCATCAGTAGCAAACAGCACAGTGTATCCTACGAGCGAGCTGCCCTCTCCAGGTATAGCGATGGGCTGCCAACCGATACGAAGAGACGTAGAGGACACTGCTGTACATTCTACTGATGATGGGGCTTCTTCTGGAGCTGAATACAAAAATAATTTGATTATACAGGGTGGCCCATCGATTGACGTCATAAAAAAAAATTAGGTCCGGCATTTCGTGGTGTATCTGAAACATCCCCATGTATGTTCCGCGATATTTCATAGTTTTCGAGTTATGATTTTTTTTTTACTTTTCGAGGAATTTCAACCGGACAAGTAAAAAAAATTGTTTTATTTTTTTAATTAAGACTTCTTAAGATTTTTTTTTTTGCAACAGAATCCTCATGTGCTGTACTTTAATACATAAAATAACTAGCTTCGTAACTTTGATGAAAGGTACGAAAATGTTGGTCAGAATTTAAAAAAATACGTTCCGTGAATTAAGACTTTAATTTTCAACTTTACATTAAAAATCTAATCAAGTGTTATTTCACTTCTTATTTACTCTCAAAAATGCGCCAGACTCTCAGCTTTCATAATCAGAAGACAGAAGTAGTACTTTAAAGCAAGTTTGGCTAAAACCGGGCTTTCTAAACACCAAGGTAGCAAAATTGATAAAATTACGTATCTGGTTACAATTGTTTTTTTTTGCATTAATTATTATTTCTGAGGCAAATTAATGATTAAGAAAGCTGAAAACCTATCGTGTAAGTAAGATAAGGAAAGAAAAAGTAGAATTTTATGTACGAATCTTTATTTAAATTTACAATACATTTTCAAAGTGGTCACCGCCAGCGGCAATGCACATTCTACATCTGCGTAAAAAATTGTGTTTTAATCTGCGGAACGCCTGTCTGTTTTCATTCACTACCCGTTTTGCTTCTAAAATCTTCTGACTCAGTTCTTGTTCACTGGAACACTCCAGTCCACTCCACTCCTTCTCTGTATGAGAGGAGACCTGTGCCCAGCAGTGGGACGATAAAAGGTTGATGATGATGATGATGATGATGAAGAAGTGAAATAACACTTGATTAGATTTTTAATGTAAAGTCTTAATTCACGGAACGTATTTTTTTAAATTCTGACCAACGTTTTCGTACCTTTCATCAAAGTTACGAAGCTAGTTATTTTATGTATTAAAGTAAAGCACATGAGGATTCTGTTGCAAAAAAAAAATCTTAAGAAGTCTTAATTAAAAAAAATAAAACAATTTTTTTTACTTGTCCGGTTGAAATTCCTCGAAAAGTAAAAAAAAATTCATAACTCGAAAACTATGAAATATCGCGGAACATACATGGGGGTGTTTCGGATACACCACGAAATGCCGGACCTAATTTTTTTTATGACGTCAATCGATGGGCCACCCTGTATATACCTTTACGGAGAACATAAGCTTTGATGGTAGTGATGTTAGCAAACATCATTGAATAAATTAATGAATAGAAAAATGAAGATACAGTTATTTAAACGTAGTTAATTCATTTAAATTTGAATTATAATATATTTTAGACAAGTGCTTACCTCCTTCTCTTGTATCTTGGAACACTGGCAGAGAGAATGGACCTGACCCCGCATTAGTGAAGGCTGATATCGATACTGCATACCTAGAAATATTAGTTCTAGTTAGATATATGTATATAGAGCTTACCAAGCTAGATGTAAACTCCTAAATAAAATACCTGGTGTTCTTCATAAGGCCGCTCAGCACAGTTTCTTGCTTGCCCGACTGTTGCGACACTTTGATTGTTCGCGTATCGGCTTCGCCTGAAACTGAATGACGGATTGAAATAATTTTCAATCACACATTAAATTTTTCAAGACATGAGTACTATATGTAGAATATATTGATTTGGGAAATGAATCAGTATACCAGCTAACCTCCAAACATCAATGATACCACCTCATGCGAAGGAGGAAGATGCATCGGCACATCGCTGAGGCAGAGCTCCAAAGCGCGGTTTTTATACGTGACGTGCCACCGAATTTCTAGGGCTCCAAAGGCACGCGAGCGCGGTCGTGATTGGTTCGTATATAGGATAGGGTATTTACTGAATTAATATAGTTTTACGGACTACCAATTGGGTTGTATCCTAAAAAATAATTTAATGTCCATCAGATAGATTTATAAAAAATATTGACCACGTATTTTTTCTTTCATTAAAATACTTAGGAAGATATATCAATTTGAATTGTCGCATGACGTCACGCCGTGGTACAAAAAATACCACGGCGTGACGTAATTAGCCCCCACTCCGTAACTTCAATACGCTATATCTCAGTAGTTTTTGGTAATTTCAACAAAATATAAAATACGGGTCTTAATTTTTTTAGACGGACTATTATTTTTTTGATTGAAACACCGTTAATAGGGATGTATCCAAGGTATGAACCTTGAATACATCGCTATTAACGATGTTTTAAGTATCTACATTTACACACCTTAATAAACTTCAAACTTCACGATCTTAATAGACTTTAGGTAAAAAAACAATAAAGCAGAAATATTTGACAGAGATTCGCTGATTTTTGGCTATTTGTTTTAGATTAAGTCGTTTTTAATTGAGTTATAATAACGAATAGAGCGCAATTATATCATCTACAATGCAATTAAACTAATACTGACCAAAATTGCCACAATCATATAGTTCATTCTACAAACCCACCTGCTCCCACAGCCTGCGGCACGGCCTTGACATGGTATCCCACGATGAGTCCATTGTGTGTCTCCTGCAGCGGCGCCGACCACGACACGTGCAGCTCGCCCGGACTGTCTGTCTGCTCCACGCGCACTAACACTGGAGCTGACGAGGGAGCTGGGAATCATCATCAATCATGAAAATCTAGAAAAAAGAAGTGTAAAGAAGATTTTAGAGATAATTACTTCTAAAAATATTCTTGAACCATTGCTATCAGTACCTTCTTCATGAGTAGTGAAGTACACGGGCGCTGAGTACAGAGAGACACCAACTTGGTTGCCCGTAGCGACGCGTACGGCGTACGACGTCGCCGGCCGGAGCTTGTGAAGCTCCACTGATTGACGGATCTCACGCTCTTTCCTATAATAATATATATAACGGCACGTTGATTATTAAGACTAATAAGAAAGATCATAACTCGATTTAATCAATATTGCTTTAGTTGACTCGATTCGAGTAAAATTTAAATTTGAGCAGGTAACCCCGAATAGAGTAGTAGGCGTGATTTGAAGGGGTGGCGACTGCCATATCATTGACAGCTGCCGACGGAGAAATACGCGCTCTAACCTATTGGTGTGTGTACAGTTAAAATAATAAGAATCGAACATCACACTATAGTTATTTTTCAACGTTTTATCGAAATACCGCCCACGATGGATGAGAATCATGGGATGAGAAGACACTTCAAATATTCTGAACTTCGGCCTCGCCTTCCTGACGGTTTTTAAACTAAACGAAGGAATTAAAAAATATCTTTTTATTTACATATTGCACATTAACACCTTACTAGCTAACACAAAAATATATACATATATACATATTACACAAGTACAAAAAAAAAAATAAGAATAAGTCTCATAAGGCATCCAAAAATTCGTTCACATCGTTCTGAATGGGCTAAAGGCCCAAAAGATTAGCAGAATTACCACCTCCGATAGCACTGCTGATGTTTTGGAAAACAAATAAAGCTATTTGTTTCAAATAGGTATAATAAATAGCTATATGTTTGAGCCATTTGAGATAGAAACACTAGGGCCTTGGGGTCCGAGTACTCGTTGAAGTTTTCGAGACAATCAGCTTTGTCTATTAATGGATAGTATAGAGGTTAAAGACATCCAAAATAGGAATGAGTGTTAATAACAGAAAAAGTAATGAATAGGCAAGATGTCCACGTTGATCAACAATACGTAAAAGATCACAGACTAGTTCAATAAGGCCCCGTCAAAATAGAATGATGAAACTGCTGAAAAGAAGTTCAATAAAGCAAAGTTGCTAAAAGACACACAGTTTTAAAAGCAAATAGTTTTCTAGAACCTAACCTAAGGAAATATGATGTTGATGCATCTGGATGCTGGTAGAAATGAAACCGAGTATTTACATATTCCGTACCTGGTAACATTGAGGGTAGTAGCATGTTCCCACAGCGCGTCACTGTAGTGCACGTGTGTGTACTGCAGCGTGTAGTATCGTGCGTGCGCTCTGAGAGTGTCGCGCCATGATACTGTGGAGGTGCGCGAGCGGACTGACTCCACACGCACGTCTGACGGCGGGCTGGGGGGCTCTGTATACAATATATTTACAGATTCCGTACCTGGTAACATTGATGGTAGTAGCATGTTCCCACAGCGCGTCACTGTAGTGCACGTGTGTGTACTGCAGCGTGTAGTATCGTACGTGCGCTCTGAGAGTGTCGCGCCACGACACTGTGGAGGTGCGCGAGCGGACTGACTCCACGCGCACATCTGACGGCGGGCTGGGGGGCTCTGTATACAATATAATTATTAAAGAGACATGAATGATAGCGTGACGGTTGATGGGGAAAAATTGAAATAGGAAAAGTGTTACACCGACAGCAAGTAAACATGAAAAAAGATCAGCAATATGATGATGAACACTTTAACGGAGACATGATTTGTTCTAAGTATACATAAGCACAATGTACTGTCAATATTTTCAGATCTAGAATTACGCCAATAGTGCCGGTCGTAACCGAGAAAATGGAAATACGGGTCTATACAATCTATAATAACAGAAAGATTTTTAAAGGGAAAATCAGAGATTAAGAATAAGTATGTGAATACATGAGGAACAGCGAGTAAAGTTCACTCATCCTCCATAGAAAAGGGAGGATCCTCGGACCAGACTGATATTGTTTGGCGGGCACTGGCCCACCGGTTGATGTCGTGTATTTGTATGCATGCTAGTTGCACAGCAAACTTTGCTTGCGAGATGCAGGATTTGAGTGACGTCAGTGTGAAGCGATTTTCGCATGTATCGTTATGACGTTATTGTAGGAACATTGGAAAAGTGGATAATAAGAAAGAGATAAGCCTGGTATACTACACTAGAATAATGCTCACCCAATATAGTTAGATGCACACTAAAACTAGCTGTTCCATATGGGTTGGTAGCTCTGCACTGATACAGTCCAGCGTCACCTGTCTCTGAGTATTGTAAGCTGATGCTGCTCAGGACGCCGACTGCTGTCTTCGATTCTGATATCTTTGTTCTGGAATCAGTCAATCAAATAGTAATAATGCAGGACATCTTCATTTTTGTATCATTGTTGGTTGCCGTTTTGGCCGCGAATCCATACAGCTTACGTGAGTTGTAACAGATCGAAGCTGGAAGGGGGTTTTACAGCAATAAACCACACTTGTGTGAAGTTTTCCAAATTGTAAAGCTGATCCCAAAGGTAATTATGTGCCTATCAAAACACTCAATGTGTGTCAATAATTAGATACAAAATTCAAATGCCTATTTACATATTGCATATTTAAAGTACTGGTGCATATTTAAACACTAATATTTCCTTAATATGTTATGGTTTGACTCTCTACAAGAACACTTAAACAACTAAAACGTTCATAACAAAATATACATACTTTTGGCTTATAAAATCTAACGCATTTCCATTATGAGTCCAAGTGACTCTGATAGGTTCATCTCCTAGTGGTTGACATTCTAGCGTGACTGGATGACCAAGTCTCGACGTCACGTTTGTTGAAGAGACTTCGAAGTGGACAGGCTCTGAAATAAAAGATAATAATAATTATATTGGAACTGCAGTATATTGGGAAGGGTAGAAGAGCAGGAATTACTACATTTTCTTATTTCAAATATACACACTATTAACACTCATCCAAACAGTCTTGCTCAAAGGTTGTCCCACTCCATTTTCAACGTTACATGAGTACAATCCCTCATCAGTAAGTGATACGTCTTCAATTATGAGAGTCCCGTTTGCTAAACTCAGGATCCCGCCACTAGCCAGCTCTAGGACCGGCTGCCATGTGCCGAGGAGAGCTGGAACAGATTAAGCAAACACATATCGTGTAATAAACTCTTCTGATCTTATATACATACATGCATTTCAATGCTTGACTATTAATGAAAAAGAACCGAATTTCTTAATAGTAGTTAGACATCGTCGTGGTAACGCAAAAAGCTTGTGTTACATTCAAACACAAAAAGTATATATTCACAGGTATTTTGCCTTTATCATGAACCTTATATTAAAGGGAATAAAAACCACAGTGATTCAAAATCAGACGTAAAAGAAAACTGAAAGGATCCTGGCGCACAGGCAGGTAAAGGAACACGGATAGGTTTTATTCTAGTACAAATCTGATACGCCCATCCGCTCCGCCCAGAACGGGAGATGTCTTTTCATGATTCCCATCCAGAAAAAGGAAGTGATTACCGGGGCGACGGGTTGTTCGTATATAATACGGTGGGCCTTGGTACAAGTGAAGGAGGAACACGGGTGGGTTTTAGTAAGAGTCGAACCCACCCTACCGCCCCTTCCCTCCCTTTCCTTTGTTGCATTGGAATACCAATGCAACAAAGGGACGGTTGCATGATTTAGGTACATCAATACTTAGTGGGTAGGTGAGAAAGAAAATATTTTGGACTTATAAATATTCTTTGTGCGTCTCTCAAATATCGTAGCTAGACCGTAATGAAAAGGAAATGCAGACCTTACAGCAGTAAAAAAGAAGCTGTATATCGACTAAGGTACTAAAGAATAGGGAGAACAATTAACTACACTTTGTGATACACAGTGAGGTAGAAAACAATAGACGATCAAAATGTGGTAAATAGAAAAGCCTTACCATCTTTCTTCATCCAATGCACTTGCGGCTGCGGGTAGCCGTTTGCACTGCACGATACTGTAGCTCTTCTGCCCAGAAGGAGCGAAGAGTTGTGTGGTTCTTCCAACCATTTTGGCGCGACTGTAATGAAATTAAACATTATGCAAAAAAATTGAGTAAGTATTGAACAATATGTTTTATTCGATGACCTTATTTTTAGACGAGAGAGGATTTGAAAGATAATCTTGTGTATCTTTTTAGCGACCAAACGAATTCTCTGTAATCAGAACTTTGTTTTGATACGTCTAAAGTTGAATCTTGTTTGGAAATATTGGTAGTTACCTTTTATATACAGCTCAGTGGATTTGTTGACTTTTGCTACATGGTTGGATACAATGCATGTGTAAGTACCACAGTGTTCTAATGATACTTTCTTGATCACTAGCGCACTGAAGAGCTCCGAATTTCTTTCGACTATCTGTAAAATAATATGTATTTTACAATTTTTTCTGAGTTGAATACAAGAAAGTGTTAATTTTTTTAGTTCCGTTATAGTTTCAGGTACGTAATTAATTTGGGTTTTGGGTGGAGATAAAGGTAAGTAAGTAAGAAGTAAGTTTTCGGTAGGCAGTTCCGTTGACGAACGGCATACGATTCTTGTTAAATAGAGGTGCTTTTTTTTGTTTGGGATGGGAAATCATCAAATAACCCCTCCCGCTCTGGGCGGAATGGAAGACCCACCCGTGTTTCTTCACTTGCCTATGCGCCAGGGCCACGATTTCTTTTTTAACCAACCCGCAACCATTCCAAAAAGATGTGCTCGCGTCATATATTTTGAAAAGAAGCTTCTGGAATATTTTAGAAGCTTCAACTCGCCCTCATTGGCCAGCGGAACGAGAGGCTTTTACGCCAGAAGTGCGTGGATTTTTGCGGGAGTGGTTGCTAAAAGGTTTGTCTTATAACTACAGATAACATAAAACAGAATCTGCATACTCATATAGCACTTGTAGCGGTACCTATAAAACGCCACATGGAAAAACGCGTTATACTGACGTCACAGACATTCTACATCTCGCAATCAGAGTTTACCGTGCAACTAGCATACATACAACTTCCCAATTTCAACCATTGGGCAAGTGCCCGCCAGACATAACACCCATCTGGTCGGAGGATCCTCCTTTTTCTACGAAGGATGAGTGAACTTTACTCCCAATTCCTCCTGCCTTCACAGCACTACTTCCAACTCAGTTTATAATATCAGTTTTTGAGCTGATCTGCGGCAGGGATCGTGGAAATTGCTCTCAGTGGACTTCGCGGTTCTAATTGCATTTCATTTACTGTTTACAGATAATAAAAATTAAATGACAAAAACATCTTACCTTCAAATCACTAGGAATTCTTTTCCCATCTTTCAACCACTCAAAATGTATCGGCAGATCTCCAGTCCTTAAATTGCAATAAATATTCACAATCTGACCTTCCTGAAGGTTGGTTCCCAACATGAGATCTTCTAGCACTGGAGCTTCTATGACCTGAATCTCGAAGGCTCTTCTCGCCATTTCTCCTGAAGGACTGGTTACTATGCACGTGTATACTGCACCATTGGATGTTTTAGATATTTCTGGTATGGAAAGAATTCCATTAATGTTGACGCTTGGAGCGTTCCGTCTAGTTTTACGTTTCTGATATGATCTCTTGTAGCGGGATTGGAAGATTGCGTTAGATGTCAGTAACTTTCCTTTGAATTCCCAGTCGATTTTGCTGAAATTTGAAGAGAGTTTGTTATAGGAAGTTTTTAGGGAGATATCCATTTCTCCCGACACGACATGATATTTTAGTTAAAAATTCATCCCATGTCATTTTGTAAGATTTTTTTTTAATAGAAAATTTCTTTAAAATGATAACTTTTTTACTGTTGAGGTATCTAAAGTGATGTCGTAAATAATATTGTTTTACCGCATTTGCAAAGAAACGCAGGCTTAACCTTACGAGATTCATCAAAATAGTGTCCTAAATATTGTACACATTGAAAAGATCTACAGAAAAATCCGCGATGGTATATGTCTATCTCTTATGTATATTCCACAATGAAAAAATTTTTTATTTACTTTTTACCAATTTGATTTTAACCAATACAGTATTAATCCTTATCCAATTTAATACCTTAAATAAATTGTTGATTTAAAATAGATCTATATCGCTCTTTACAGCATATATGATTTAAATGGATATTTTCGAAGATATTACAGATTTACAAATTGCGGGGCGTCGCGTTTGGAGTGGCGGCGCGCGGGTCGCTAATTTATTTTATACAACAGTTTTTCTGTAGTGTATTTAGTATCAGCATTGCACCCGTGCGAAGCAAGGGTGGGTCGCAAGTTATTATATAAAATTACCTTATCGGATATCCATAAAACGGACACCTCAAGTTAACAGATTCCCCACTTTGCACTTTCACTGGGGGAAGAGACCTGATGTATGGTGGGCCTGAAAAATAGATGTAATAGAAAATATTTATCACAGAAATATAGTAATTCAAATACGGTTAAATGACTAGTTTGAATTCACTATTGAATGATCTCAGTCGCTACACCTATGAATGATGGAAAGCATTGAATGTGATCAAGCGAATTTACCCAGAAGCTGCTTGCGCCAGCGAGCGCGGTATTTAAGCCTCTGCCTTGAATCTTGCGTGCAGCGGCGGCGGAGGTGCGGCAGCGGTGCGGGCAGTGAAGACCTGTTCTCGAAACTAGCGGAAAAATCGCGCGTCACTACAGCCGCGTAGTGTTGTGTTCACGATTGCGTCGACGAGATATTGGTTTTTATTCGCGAAAGAAATGTCTGAACAATGGCGGCAACATCTTTTTGATTCAAATTTATTCCTAACGTTCGATCACCGTTTGACTTAAAGTACACAGCTCGCTGCCCGCCCGCTGCCCGGAAGATTCGAGCGCGAGAAGTACACCGCTCGCTGCCCGCCACCGCCCCGCTGCCGCGCCGCTGTTTTCGAAAACCGGTCCGTTTGATTTTACGCATAAGAGCCTGCCGCCACCGCCGCACTGCCCGCAAGATTCGAGGCAGAGGTTTTTTTTATTTTATAATTTTATTAATTACTAGCTTTCTGCCCGCGGCTCCGCCCGCGTGGAGTTCGGTTATATCGCGCTTTTTAGATTTCCCTCGGGAACATCAAATTTTTCCGGGATAAAAGGCAGCCTATGTTCTTTCTCAGGGTCTAAAGATTGTCTGTGCCAAATTCCATCAAAATCGGTTGAGAGGTTTAAGCGGGAAAGCGTAACAGACAGACAGACAGACAGACAGACAGACCGACAGACAGACAGACAGAGTTACTTTCGCATTTATAATATTAGTATGGATAAACTAGTGCTTGACTGTAATCCCGCCTGATGGTAAGCAGTGATGCAATCGTTGATGGTAAAACGCACTAGCTTATTAAGCCTATTCACTCAAAAAAACTGAGTGAATAGGAAGGAATACGGCAGTTGAGCGAGGTGATGCAATGTTTAACCCAACAACACGACCAACGATGCTGCGCCATAGAATGATCTGGAGACCCTCCACGACCAAACTCCCGACACAACAACATTAGGCATTGTCTTAAAAACAAGCAAAACACTTCCCCCGGATCGCAGTGGTGTCCGCAACATAAGGATGGATTCTCGTCGTACGACGGGTCTTCCGATGATGGAACCGAGATGGGGGAATTAACTCATGCAATTCTCTCGCACACTCTCCAAAATGCATCCTATAGAACACTGATAGGCTAGCTACTCTTCGCCTGTGTTCCAGGCTTAAGAAGTTACCCAGAGTTCACACCATATCTTTCCACATTGTCATAGAATAGAATAAAATAGAATACTTTTTATTCATCATCATCATCATCAGCCTCTACTCGTCTACTACTGGACATAGGCCTCTTCCATGGCACGCCAACAAGCCCGATCCTGAGCATTTCTCCGCCAGCCACTACCAGCCACCTTTTTAATGTCGTCGCTCCATCTCGCCCGAGGGCGTCCTACGCTACGTTTGCGATACTCTTTATTATGTACACCACATAGATAACAGAACACGCCTGCCTGCGACGTGGAGGCCCCGGGTTCGAACCCCGGCTAGGTCATGATGGAAAACGATCTTTTCCTGATTGGCCTGGGTCTTGGATGTTTATCTATATATGTATCTATTATAAATATAGTATCGTTGAGTTAGTATCCCATTACAGAAGTCTCGAACTTACTTTGGGGCTATCTCAATCTGTGTGATTTGTCCGTATATATTTATTTATTTAATGGGCCAATATTCGTTTACTTACCTTTGTGTATTTTTAGTTGTATCTAATTGTTTTGCTTCTAGTGATATTTATTTTAGAAGTAAGAATGTGATGTGAATAATAAAATGTATTTTTTCTTAATTTTTTGTTTTTGTTTTTGCGAATAGAATTTGTATTTTTGTTAATTTTCGTCCTTTGCTTTTTACACTCCGTCTATTTATATTTCAGTACTTATTGTCCTATTGCAGGTATGCTGGAATAGATTTCTTATGCTAATTTTGTGTGTGCATAAATGGTATAATAAATTTAAGTTAAACGTATAAATAAAATAATTAATATGTTTTATAAAAAATACATTTTTCAATTTTTAGGTACATTAATATTGCATTACTGACAGCCTCTGTGGCGTAGCGGTAGCAAACGCGGCCGTTGCGCAAGGAGGCGCGGCTTCGATCCCCGCACAGTGCAAATATTTGTATGCATGAATATGAATATTTGCACTGGTCTGGTCGTGCCTCGGAAAGCACGTTAAGCCGTTGGTCCCGGTTGCCATAAAAACATCTAGAGGCAGTCGTTACGGGTTGTTGGAGCCCTCAAAAGTCTAACAATTGGTCTAACTGCAATGCTTCGATATCGCCTTCGGGTTGTGGAGGTCAGACGGCAATCGCTTCATGGAAAATGTCGAAGTTTAGCCAAAATCAGCAGTTAGATTGGAATAGTGGATCCAGACTCCAAAGTTGAAAAAGCTGCGGATGCGACTGGGATTAACGCTGAGATGATGATGATGATTAATAATCCATTACAATAAGTACAATAGGTTTATCCCTGTCCCCTAAGCTAGGCCAGGCCTGTATCTTAGGGGACAATGTCCTGCTATAGGGTAAATAAAAACGTATATAGCTGTAAAATAATAAAGGTCTTTTCTAAGACCCATATTCCACATATCACCTAATTTATACTCATATCATATCAACCTCCTTGCATTATAATACACTTACCATACACATCAAGCCTGTTCTCATGTGAGGCCACGTGCTCTCCTTCCCTGGCTGTGCAGGAGTACAGGCCTCCGTCTTCGACCCTCACTCGAGTGATGTTCAGCTGTGAGGTCACTGAGTTGTCTGATGTCATCAGCTGGCCTAGGGCGTATCTGTAAACGAACGGTATCTGAGTTTATAATTAGGTATATGCGGGTAATTCAATAAAGTAAAATAATTATGTTAAAATACCTACTTGTAAATTGTTATTTTAAATCTATATTAATTTATAAAGCTGACGAGTTTGTTTGTTTGTTTGAACGCGCTAATCTCAGGAACCACGAGTCCGATTTGAAAAATTCTTTTTGCATTGGATATTCCATTAATCCAGGAAGGCTTAAGGCTACATAACATCACGCTGCGATCAATAGGAGCGGAGCAACCAACTACACGCGAACGAAGTCGCTGGCGGCCGCTAGTATAATATACGTTGCAGACTATCTAATAAAACCTTTTTTTTTTTGTTTGTAAACCTAGTATTTACAAAGGAAATCTTGAAGAGAGATTTTTGTAATTAACACGCGATTTGCAATAAATATCAAGATTATTGAATAACAACAAAGTTAGGTTTTGAAACTAGGAAATTTAATTATTGCTAATCTTAGTCAATTTATAATGTACCTACTAGCTTTCCGCCCGCGGCTTCGCCCGCGTAGAGTTCGGTTATATCGCGCTTTTTAGATTTCCCTCGGGAATATCAAACTTTTCCGGAATAAAAGATAGCCTATGTCCTTTCTCAGGGTCTAAAGATTGTCTGTGCCAAATTTCATCAAAATCGGTTGAGAGGTTTAAGCGGGAAAGCGTAACAGACAGACAGAGTTACTTTCGCATTTATAATATGCCGGAGACCTGTAACACAGGTTGTCCTAGTACAGGCTCCAGTTTCCACTACATCGTTATATCATACAGTATGTTAACTAACAGAGGGCGTTCCCGTTAACCCGAAATAGTATAGCATACATACATGCTAAAAAAAATATTTCCATTCTAAAACAAAATGTTTTAAATTTTTTTCCAATATGAAAATATTCAATAAAAATTTTAAATTGACATGTAAAAGAAACACACTGTATACGCGAACATGAAAGACGGCAACGTCGCAATTTATTTATACATGATGACTACTATTTTGATTTAAAACAGGTTTCAAATTTATTTTCAATTATATTTTTTTTTATTCGGATTTTTTTATGCTTATTTTTCTATGCTGATATTTTTATTTTAATCTATTAATGACATATATTAACGAGTTTAAGGGAACGCCCTCTGTTATTTAACATACTGTATATACTTAATTTTGTGTCAAAATTATGTTTAATTATGTGGTGGAAAATAAAATAAAAAAAATAAAAAAATATATATATTAGTATGGATTATTCTGCACCCTAATTGCGTAATACAGTATTGCTACCAGTTGGAATCATTTTGAAGCTTATTGCTATTTCATTGCTCCCTATGTTTGAAAATGTGAGTGCTCAACAACGCAAATAACACAATGTGTGTTGTTGAACTGTCACAATGAAACCCATTGCTACTGATAGTGTGTTACACAATTACCCTGCTGGTTGAACAATTGGCATATGGCTCATAATCAAACGAATGCTCTGATTGGAAAAAACAATCTAACAAATCAACAATTTTTCCAAGTATACTGCGACATATACAAAGGATACTCTGGAATAAAAAGAAAACATAGAACACATTTTAAAAATATAGCTCCGATTATATCTATACTAATATATAAAGCTGAAGAGTTTGTTTGTTTGTTTGTTTGTGCGCGCTAATCTCCGGAACTACTAGTCCGATTTGAAAAATTCTTTTTGCGTTGGATAACCCATTAATCCAGGAAGGCTTTAGGCTATATAACATCACGCTGCGACCAATAGGAGCGGAGCATAACTAACTCCACGCGAACGAAGTCGCTGGCGGCCGCTAGTAGTTAATACAGATTGAAAACCACGAAATGTGACACTAAATTGCGACGTTGCCAGACGTGCATAGTAAACTAAAAAATGATACTCCTCTCTTGCGCAGCGGTCACACACAACCTGCGACGTGGAGGCCCCGGTTTCGATCCCTTGCCAGGTCATGATGGGAAATGATCTTTTCCTGATTGGCCTGGGTCTTGGATGTTTATTTATATATGTATCTATTATAAATATAGTATCGTTGAGTTAGTATCCCATAACACAAATATCGAACTTACTTTGGGGCTAGCTCAATCTGTGTGATTTGTCAAAATAAAAATGCTCTTAACTAAAAAAAAACATGGCGCTCTAGAATTTTAGATAATGTTTTTTTTTATCCTGAAAATCATGGCCAATAATTACCTTTGATCAGTATTACTCGACACAATAACGCCGTCTCTTTCCCAGACGAACTGTGGAGGTCTATCACCTCTCGCTGCACATTGCATACTGATCTGGAACACAGGAACACAGACATGGATCGGAATAGTGTAATAATACAGAGAGATGAAAAGTGGGAAGGGATTAATTAATTATTAGGTATACAGTATGTTAACTAACAGAGGGCGTTCCCGTTAACCCGAAATAGTATAGCATACATACATGCAAAAAAAAATATTTCCATTCGAAAACAAAATGTTTTAAAATTTTTTCACATATGAAAATATTCAATAAAAAATTTAAATTGACGTGTAAAAGAAACACACTGTACACGCGAACATGAAAGACGGCAACGTCGCAATTTATTTATACATGACGATTACTATTTTGATTTAAAACAGGAGGTTTCAAATTTATTTCCAATTAGATTTTTTTTTTATTCGGATTTTTTTATGCTTATTTTTCTATGCTGATATTTTTATTTTAATCTATTAACGATATATATTAACGAGTTTAAGGGAACGCCCTCTGTTATTTAACATACTGTATATTAGGGATATAAATCAAAATTAAGCCCTACGAAACCGTAGCAGTGGTTTGACTGTTGAGTGTGACGGGTCTTTGTACTCTATTTAAAATTCACATAATTATGTACGTCATGCATTCGTACTGGGGACTCCGTGCATGGTTTTTTAAAGTACTTGCGTCTTTTTTTAGGTTTTATTTTATACTTGATCTAACTTAAGACTTGCCTAATAAAGTTCCCAGATACTCACATCTCCTCCTGGTGTGACTGTTCTCTCCGTGAAGTGTTGTGTGATAACCAACCGCATATCTGCTAGCCTTTTTCTTCTGTCAAGTCCTGAAAGAGAGTAGATACAATATAAAATTAAAGAAGAATAAATTTTTCTTACGATTCATTCTTCATATACGTTCTGCTTTGTTTAAAATATGTTTTTTAGGGTTCCGTAGGCAAATGGCAAAAAACGGAACCCTTATAGATTCGTCATGTCTGTCTGTCCGTCTGTCCGTCCGTATGTCACAGTCATTTTTACCCGAAACTATAAGAGCTATACTGTTGAAACTTGGTAGGTAGATGTATTCTGTGAACCGCATTAAGATTTTGATGCAAAAATAATAAAAAAAACTATAAGAAATATTGAGCCCCCAATATTTATTAATATACCCCATACTTAGAACTGAAACTCAATTTTTTTCCCATCAAATACATACGTGTGGGATATCTATGGATAGGTCTTCAAAAATAATATCGAGGTTTCTAAAATATTTTTTTTTCTAAACTGAATAGTTTGCGTGACAGACGCTTCCAAAATGGAAAAAGGTTGGTCCCCCCCCTCTAACTTCTAAAATAAGAAAATGAAAAATCTAAAACAAACATATGATGTACATTACTATAAAAACTACCAACGAATATTGTTTTGAACGAGATCTAGTAAGTAGTTTTTTTTAATACCTCGTAAATCGTAAATCGCTTATTACCGCGTAATCTTTCATACAAATAACTTAAATCCTTTAATTTCATAAATCAATGGTACGTGCGTGAGTCCGACACGCACTTGGCTGGTTTTTTTTATGATGTTTTTTTTAAACAAAATAGTTTTATTGTATTTTTTTTATATACAGTAAAACCCGCTTAAAACGATTTCTCAGGGACCCCAACCAAAAACGCGTTTTAAGCGAGAAAGCGTATTATGCGGGATAGGGAAAATAAAACCAACGTACTACGTCTTATTATGTAATTTGTTCTTATTATTTTATATTATGTACATTCAATGCATTATTTAAAATAATCACTTATTTTGGGTAGACAGAAAGATTTTGATGCATTAGCAATTAAAAGATTTTCAACATAATTCAATTTTGCAGTGAGTCCTAAATTATTAACAGCTGATACCTGATACCTGATACCAGCTGATACATGGGCGTTTGACAAAACCGAAGTTGACTCATCATAATAATAGAATTATGCGTCGGTATTTAATCGAGGAGTGATCATCTAAAGCTTTTAATCATTCAATGAACCAAATGCCGGCCATCCAAGCTCGAGATTGTGCATCATATGTTACATTTCACAGATCTTACATTTACAGAGATCTTTTTTAGAGATCT
Organism: Sesamia nonagrioides; assembly: GCA_017933935.1. NCBI lineage: Eukaryota > Metazoa > Arthropoda > Insecta > Lepidoptera > Noctuidae > Sesamia > Sesamia nonagrioides. Next base: position 1,105,915 of record JADWQK010001779.1, read on the forward strand.
TACATTTTTGAAACAATCACTAGTAAACGTAACTTTTCTGAACAATTAGCACAGGCCAGGACAGTCAGTCTCTTTTTATTTAATTTACCACCATGACAAAACCCCTTAAAACGCCCCCTTTGGCGCCCTTGAAACAGGATTTACCTGGCATCAATGGCCTGAGCGGGGACGTATTAAACGGGATGACGAATCATATTAAGCGTTAAGAAATGTATGGAAATATGTCTCAAGTTGCAGGGACTGCCGTAAAGTGGCGTATTATGCGAGAAATCGTATTAAGCGTGATCGTATTAAACGAACATTTTTTTCAGATCTGCCAAAATTTTCATGAGGGTAAAAACATGAATTTATCCCACTAAATTGGAAACCCAATGGGCTTTAGGCCATTTAATTACATCACTTTTTTTTTTAAATGGTAATAAACTAGAGCTTGAGAGCAATCCCGCCTCATGCGAAGTGCTCACGGTTAGCAGATAACCGTGCTTCAAGATCTTCCTCTGATTCCTGAGATCTACTAAGTCTCATTCTTTTGCATTTCGGCTACGTAGGAAAAGGTCTGTTTTTTTTTTGAGGTTTTCAAGGAAAATATCAATGCAGTATACAAAACCAACAACACCTGTGGCTGAATAGCTTATAAACTTAAAAGAACAGTGCGTCGAACAGTCTCGTATGACAACGAATCGTCTGTTTGTGGTCGCGACTCAACGAATTGGAAACACTAACTGTAAAACGATTGGCAACTATTCAAACTCATCTTTACTTTTTACTTCAACCAATAACCAAACGAAAACAAAAAGCCAATACTTCTCTATTGACCAATTTAAAACATCGATAATTTTTCAAGCAACCAAAGACCATTTACGACACACTCAAGATCCTTTAAGACGTCTAACGAGACCCAATTTGTCATGTAAACACGGCCAAGAGTGATTCTCGCGCGGAAAATTTTAACACCGCCATTCAGAAAATGACGCCATTTGCACAACACCATCTATCGGATTTGGATTTCAACTATCAACATCAGTTCAATTTTTAGTCTCAAGATGTCGTTGCAAGTACCATACTGAATTGCGTGTGGTAATATTTTACTTCTTCAACCCACTAAATTAATTATATATTTTAATAGAGTCAACGGATTTCGATGAAACAAAAACTAAGTTATACCTCAAGTTGCGTATAACTTTTGTATATAAACGTTGTCTGCATTGAATTCCTAGATTTTACGTGATGCGTGCACAAACAAACATATAAACAGACAAAATTTACAAAAATAATGGGAATAGGCCCCCCTTTAACACGCTGGGTACTTTTTTTTTCAATTTCTTCAATGTACAAAAATGACTTTTCTACAGATTTATTATATGTATAGATGAAAGTATTTTTCTAAGCCACAAGTAGAAACATTTTTTACGAATCAAAGATTGAGAGACAAATAAAAGGGAATTGATTTTGATGCTGCAAAAATGCCTTGCTTCTTAGTAAACATAGAGGCTTAGTTTAAAGTTTATCGTACAGTTATGAAAAATTAACACATCATTCAGAAAAATACAAGATACATCAAAAACAAAAAAGTTTCGAATAAAATGCATACTATCGAAACTTTTAAAATATCATTAAAACTCAATTTACTCTCTTGTCACTGGTAATACGGCGCCCAACTAACGAAAGTAATTCTTTGAACCAAGTGTTTGTTAAACTAACCAACCACGGAAGCGAACGTTGCTGACAGCGATAGGCGGTGGAACACAGAGCATGTAGGAAATATGGAATATCAAAACGGTATTGCTGATGAGATTGGGAAGGGTTGTGTTGTTCGAGGTTGTTTTTAGCCGCAATAGTGAGTGTCTCACAGCTGCGATTTCATCGTTTTAATAACAGACAGGTGATGTCCAACGGCTGCCTTTATTCTACGTATTTCTATTTCCAACGCTCCGATTCTTTGACATGGCTACTTGGAGTGGAAAGTAAAGGGGTTTTAACAGCTGAGGATAAAGTTACCAGTAGAGAAGTTGTTTATATTGTGCCCGTTTTTGACGACGTGAAAGGTGTACAGGGAAACAAGCTGTAGCTTAGAAATAATGTTTGATTTCTACAGCTAGTAAAGGCATAGATGTTTATGTAAAAATACTTTGCGAGGTTCAAGCTGTATACTTCAATTGGTCATATTAATGCGTTGTAATATTTATTTTCTTGTGAAATCTATACACTAGATGTGTATTTTTAGCGATACAAGAAAAGTATCATCGATCCATAATAATATGCTTCGTACGCATGTGTCAACCACAGTGTTCGTGGTTCGTTGATTAGGATTTGTGTATTGTCATATAAATTACGAAGTTAAAAACATGGTACGAAGTTAAACTGTTTTTTGAAAAATATTTTAATGTGCTTTTAAAGAAGGCAAGAGTAAGCGAGGCCATGTTTATACAATATGTAAAGAAAACCCTGTCCGACCCCTATGGATAATAAAGGTTAGGTAAACACTTGACCAAATATAATATAAAATTTTACATAATCATCACAGTAACAATAATAATGAATTTTGAAATAATCTTTTTTTCCCGGGTATTAATTCCAATTTCCCCGAAATTTGGTAATTTTTAAAGAACTGACAACACCATTTGTGACGGAGCGAATAGCGATGCGACCACGTGCCGCATGCCCCGCCCCCCTTCACCCGCGCATACATGCGCGGGTGAAGGGGGGCGGGGCTATCGGGTTGCCAACCGCACATGCATTAAGTTACCTCGCGTTTTCGAAATAATATTTATTTTTTTTGGGGGATTTTTTTTTAAGTTTAGCCCGGCTTTGTAGGCATTATTAGAATCAGTTAACGATACCTAACAATACCTTCACGGATCGGACAGGGTTTTCTTTACATATTGTATATATAATGTTAAATACTAGTGCTTGATCGACACCCTCCGTGGCGTAGTGGTAGCGGACGCGGCCGCTGCGCAAGGTGGCGCGGGTTCGATCCCCGCACAGTGCAAGTATTTGTATGCATGAATATGAATATTTGCATTGGTCTGGTCGTGCCTCGGAAAGCACGTTAAGCCGTTGGTCCCGGTTGCCATACGAACACCTAGTGGCAGTCGTTACGGGTTGTTGGAGCCCTCAAAAGTTCAACAATTGGTCTAACTGCAATGCCGATATCGCCTTCGGGTTGTGGAGGTCAGACGGAAGTCGCTTCACGGAAAATGTCGAAGTTTAGCCATATCAGCAGTTGGACTGGTAAAAGCGGACCCCAGCCGCCAAAGCCGAAAAGGCTTCGGATGCGACTGGGATTAATGCTGGGATGATGATGATGATGATGACTAGTGCTTGATCGCGATCCTGCCTTTTGGTAAGCAGTGATGCAATCGTTGATGGTAAAGCGTTTATTAAGAGCCTATTCACTCTTGCCTTGAAGACAGTTAAATTGTAATCGGGAAGACAGCCGCAGGCATATTGTCCCAGTCCTTTGATGTGCGCGGTATAAAAGACGATGCGATACGCTTCCTCTGGTTCGTAGCAGTGTCAAACACGTAAGGGTGGATACTCGCCGTACGACGCGTCATCTGATGATGGAAAGGAGGTTATCCTGCGCACACTCTCCAAAATGCATCCTATAGAATACCGAAAGTCTGGCTATTCTACGTCTGTGGTTCAGGCTTTGGAGATTCTTCTTTACCAATTTGCCAGCGGCGGTGTTTCCGTCGGACTACAATTTGAGTGTCTTCAAGGCTAGAGTGAATAGGCTCTTAATAAACTAGTGCGCTTTACCATCAACGATTGCGTCACTGCTTACCATCAGGCAGGATTGCGGTCAAGCGCTGGTTTATAATATGTAAAAATAAAAAAATAAAAAAAATAAATAATCTGGATCACTAATTAACCTCTTCGCACGCCTCTCTAACGAGTTCAATGTTGCTAGGTGGACTTCTTTTAATTATTCAATTTTGACTATTACCTCTGTTTGATTATAACTGTTGCACTGATATTTGCAATATTTTCGTGACACAAGCTCAATTTCAGATTACCATACTTTTTTCGGCTTGCCAGTCAAAACAATAACAGTCAAATCCCCACCAAACATCCAACAGTTTCCGATTGTGCACAGCATTTCCGACACATCCAGCAATATTTGAGTCTGTACCATCCTTTTAGCCGCTAGACCGCAAACTTCAATTAGCGTAAACGATTGCATACCTGTCGGTAACGGCGTGACTTCACTAAATTCTAATATGTTTACCAAATATGCATGTGGGATACATCCGTGTTTTGACCATATTTGACCAATATGGTTCTTATGTTATTTGGCGGAAAATTGTAAACCTCTCTTTTTATGATTCTTATTAAAAAGCCTCTACGAGTGACGTACTGTCATTCGTAGAGGCTGCTTTGATGGAAATACCGTGATCTCGGGTGCACAAGCAAGTGAAGAAACACAAGTGGGTTTTAAGAAAAGGCACAGTTCTAGCCAATCAAAACTCTTGTAGATGTGAACATATTCTTTTCATTGGTTAATCCCAAGTCACGATACAACATGACACAGTGATGTGGCAGTGGTTTAACGCGCTTTACGCTCTGCCCAGCGCGGGAGCGTTCGTTTCTGATTTTCCATGCAAATAAAAGGTGTCTTTATCACATGACAAATTTTGTCTGAATATACTTATTGTAATTTTATGGAGTAAATAATAAGAATATTTTCTACGACCATTTGGTTATTTGCTTAATACATAACCATAAGTCACATCTCAATAGTACTTTACTCATTCCTGCCAAGTTGTGTTACAATTTCCACAAGGGTAAACCGTACTACAATGAAACTTTTTTTTATGACAATGGCATAAAAAAATTAAGATTTGATCATGCCAAAAAGCGCACGTATTTGCGCCACGACTAAACATCGCATGATGCTGTATAGTTGAATTGCTTTTGCCTTTCATTTGTGGGATTTTAATAACAAACACGCCGTACTTTTTTCACGCCATTGTTCGGTTTTTTGTATTTATTTATTTCACGGTCGTAGAAAATGTTTTGTATGCCACTGTCACAAACAGCTATTGTAAAACTATACTCGTTCTGATCTACTGTACAAACTATCACTCATATTAAAATAGCTATCATTGCTTGACAGTGCCATAAATAACTATTCTATTCAATTTTAGAAACCTACATAAAATAGATTATAATAAAATACTCTTTCTAGGCACATTTGTAGAAACGTTATATTATAGGTAAGTAGTTATCGTTAGCATGTAGTTACTTAGTATAGTTACTTAATATTGGTTATGATTTAATAAACATGTCAAAGAGTTGCAAGGGCACTTTACACAAGGACAGCTTCTAATGTTATACAAAGAACAGGTTCGTTCGTGTGTGAAGCACTGTAGTCACATTTGGCTGGTGCTGCAAAATGCCCCCTGGCAACTTTGGATTCGATGGAAAGGCGTGCGAAGAGGCTAATTGTCGACCCAGATTTGGTTTCAAACTATATCCATAGCCTGGAGCACAGGCCAAGAGCAACCAGCTCTTCGGTGTTCTATAGGACACATTTTGGAGAGTGTGCGAGGGAGTTGCATGACTTAATCCCCCATCTCCGTTCCATCAACGGATGACCAATCGTACGGCGAGTGTCCACCCTAAAATCCGTACGAAGCGTTTCGCCTAGACTTTTATACCGATAATATCTAGGGACGGGAACAATTAGCTAGTGGCGGTATTTCTGTCTGTCTATAATTAACGTGTCTGCATGACTACAGTTAGGCTTTTAATAAACTAGCGCGCTCAACCATCAACGATAGCATCACTGCTCACCATCACGCGGGATTGCGGTAAACCACTAGTTTATAATTATAGAAAAAAAAAGAATAGAAGGTGCGATATTTTTTTTACATGCTTTTTATTAGCTTCACTTGTATGTTTGCTTGCTTGCTTGTTTGCTTGCTTCCTTGCTGTTTGTTTGTTTGTCCGTCTCTAACTCTTTGGACTACGAGTGAGCGGCTCATTACTGTAAAATGTCCCACCGTTTTCAATACGTTCGTTCGTTCGTTTTTTTTTTAAAGAATATCTAACTAAAAAGTTGAAAATAAACAGTTTAAAAAACTAAAAAAACATGCTTTTAAAAATATCAAACTAAAAAGTTAAAAGTAATTTAAAAAAAAAGCGTGAGGCGCTTAATATACAAAAATTATGGCACAAAACGCCTCGCGCTTTTTTTTTTTATTTTAATTTTTAGTTTGATATTTTTTTAAAGCATGTTTTTTTAATATTTAAAACTATACTTATCAACTGTACCATTAATAAAAGACAAGAAATTTAACATCCATACAAACTATACGACAGTTAGGCGGGTTTCACACGGCCGTACTCAATTCAGACATTTGAGTCGGCTCCCGGAGATAAATAATGGCAATAAATAATCTGCTCGTGACACAGGCCGTTTGTGGGCTTAACTTCGCGTCACCGACTGGGAGTGGACGCTAGTTACACGGTGTGGGAAATATTTTTGTATAAATTTTTATGCCGTAATAATCAGCGAATTATTTTAATGCACCCAGGTGTTCAAAGTTTACTAAAAGTGTTTAGTTAACCTAGGTCAGGGATGGCGAACCTCTATGCATCTAAGTGCCGTTTTTTCCAACTAAAAATTTCATGTGACCATGACGTGAATTACTGAAAACAAAATCCATAACTATACTTGCGTATTATTATTTTCAATCTCACTAGACATTTCTAGACCCTGCCGACCCGGAACTTTTGAAGACCGTTTTTCAAAACCAACTTGGAGACACCCTATGGTAGTTTTTAGCACATTCCACATTTAAATCATGCCGTGCCGAAATTATTTCGTTACGTGCCACGAACGGCACGCGTGCCATTGGTTCGCCATCCCTGACCTAGGTGAATTAGCTCAGGTGAATTAAGTAAGGAGTTTTTGTTATAATAATGGTCTGTCTGAAAGATAATTTTGAACGCATTTTATTCCAATGTTTTCTTTTTTTTAACCAGCGAAATTATCGTGAATGAACGCTTATACACTAAACAATGTTTAAGTTCTAAAGTATTAAACTAAATTGAAGTTAAGTGCATCGTTTTATTTCTATTCCATTATGAAAAGGACAGAAGATGACAGAGATTTTCCCGGTGGTAGGCAACAACATCAGCCGCCGGCATAAGTTACCACCCACCAGACAAAGTCATGCCGCCAAGCGATTCGTCGTGTTCCGGCATGATGTCTGGTGAAGCCGTACGGAGGACGGGTCTGAGCAGTTGTGTTGCGATATGTACCGGGTACTATGTGCCTAATGTTGTTGTGTCGGGAGTTTGGTCGTGGAGGGTCTCCAGATCATCCTCTGGCGCAGCATCATTGGTCGTGTTGTTGGGTTAAACATTGCATCACCTCGCTCAACTGCCGTCTTCCTTCCTATTCACTCAGTTTTTTTGAGTGAATAGGCTTAATTAGCTAGTGCGTTTTACCATCAACGATTGCATCACTGCTTACCATCAGGCGGGATTGCAGTCAAGCACTAGTTTATAACTAATAAAAAAAAAAAAGATGAAAATATTAGATTAGTCATTAAAAACAAGATGACTAAATATATGTTTTTAATCACGTATAAACTGTCATATATTTTTTTTATCTTCTGTCCTTTTCATGCATCAAAAGCGGACTAAATTGACAGGACTGAATTAATATATATCTTCTGTTTATTTTTTTTTTATAATTATACTAGCTTTTCGCCCGCGGCTTCGCCCGCGTGGAGTTCGGTTATATCGCGCTTTTTAGATTTCCCTCGGGAACATAAATGTTTTCTGGGATAAAAGGTAGCCTATGTCCTTTCTCAGGGTCTAAAGATTGTCTGTGCCAAATTTCATCAAAATCGGTTGAGAGGTTTAAGCGGGAAAGCGTAACAGACAGACAGACAGAGTTACTTTCGCATTTATAATATATTAGTATGAATAAACAAGTGCTTGGTCGCAATCCCGCCTGATGGTAGGCAGCCATGCAATAGTAAACTGGTTTATTAAGAGCCTATTCACTCTAGCCTTAAAGACACTCAAACTGTAGTCCGACGGAAACACCGCCGCTGGCAAATTGTTCCAGTCCCTCGATGTACGCGGTATAAAAGAGGAGACGAAACGCTTTGACCGGATCGTAGTGGTGTTAACAATGTAAGAGTGGAAACTCGCCGTAAGACGTGTCGTCCAATGGTGGAACCGTGATGGGGGAATCAAACCATTTATTTCTAAAAAAAAAATACAAATCAAAAATAAAAATATAAGCATAATGGTTAATATGAAGTGGCTACTTTATCTGGTTAAAAATTAATTCCTAATCATAAAAACGTGGGGTTGATTTCCCAAGAAACATTCAATTGATGCCGTACGGTGGACGGGTCTGAGCAGTTGTGTTGCGATGTGTGCCGGGTACGATGTGCCTAATGTTGTTGTCTCGGGAGTTTGGTCGTGGAGGGTCTCCAGATCATCCTCTGGCGCAGCATCGTTGGTCGTGTTGTTGGGTTAAACATTGCATCACCACGCTCAACTGCCGTCTTCCTTCCTATTCACTCAGTTTTTTTTGAGTGAATAGGCTTAATAAGCTAATGCGCTTTACCATCAACGATTGCATTACTGCTTACCCTCAGGCGGGATTGCAGTCAAGCACTAGTTTATTACATTAAAAAAAAAAAAAGTAAGAAGAATCCAAATTCACAACAGTCTATGTTTGCCCCGTACCTCGCTCGTTCACGTCGGTCTAACAGAAGCCTCTATATATTGGAACGCCTTTTGTTGTTGGTCGGTAGATGTTCTTTTGTTTTGTTTTGTTTTACTTATAATGGTAATGATTCATGGCGTACGCTCTGACGCCTCTCTGAGTTGTGTAATTCACTCTTTTTTTGTTGGTTAAGGGCATGCAATTGATCATCCCTTGATATCGTTTGATCTTATCGTTTGGGATTAATTGAAACCTTTTACACGGCTTCTGTTACTTTTACCAAGTCCTTTTGGAGCTGCTGAAGAGTCATATTTTTGGTAAAAGCTAGTTTATTACTATGAGGCAAGGCACTAATAGAACTTGCAAACAGTGATGCTGGTAGAGGTGGAGGCGGAGTGCGTGAAGGAGTGGGAATCTCAGCGCCCTGTCTTAAATCAGTGCTTGACCGCGATCCTTCGTCAGCCAATCATTGATGGTAAGGTGCACTAGATTACTCATCATCATCATCTCAGCTTTTATCCCGGTTGCATCCGCGGCTTTCGCGTTGGAGCCCGGGGTCCGCTACTCAGCTGTCACACTAGATTACTAAGAGCATTAAAGACACTTGAATTGTAATCAGACGAGATGACCGCCGCAGGCAAATTGTTCCAGTCTCTCGATGTATGTGATATAAAAGACAAAGCAAAATGCTTCGTCTAGATCGTAGTGGTGTCAACAACGTAAGGATGGATACTTGCTGTACGACATAATACGACGAATCGTCCGGTGATGGAACCGTGATGACTGAATTATTGTCACGTAGCAAAAATATAGCAGGCGACATCTCTTGGACATGGGCTAAACTCGTGTCACATATGTTGCATCGAGCCGAGAGATGGCGTTGCGCAAAAGTACGGTCGATAATATAATAAATAAATTCAAATAAGGAACGACCGGGTTAAATAAAATAAAAAAGGAAATAGGATAAATAAATATTAAAAATAAGAACCAACTCATGAGTCTGAAATTAAAATACAAGTCGCGGAACGCACAGAGTCTATGGTTCAAGAAAAGACAATTGGGAGAGGTCGATCGGTAGGCTACAGAAGTTTCGAGAAGAAAGATCGAAGTCTTGCTCGGATGGTGGCTGGTTTGCTGGCGTTGCTGGTACGCAAGGTTGGCGTGTTTGCACCATAACCCATGGGGTTAAACGTTTAGCGATTTGGCTGATAATTCTATTTGGCTCTTTTTGGCGGGCCTAGGGCAGGAACCCGTGTGGAGGCAACGCGTCCTGACTTGCCTCAGGTAGCCTTGATTCCGATTGGATCAGGCTTGTTTGGAGTAGAAGTGTGCTGAACCCTGGTGGTACGGCACATCCAATTCTCTTTCGACGACGACTAGACAGGTATAAGCTGTCATAATTTCTTTGCTCCGGGTGTTCCCGAAATACCTAATCCCGCAGGCCGCGTTCAACCGTGCATTAATCTGACACCCGTCAGTTAGTGAAGCCAAGGGTCTTTGTACCGTAAACCAGAAGAGTTAGTCAGGAGAGCTAATCCGAAACGTAGACTCCCTGTCCTTATTTATTTGTTTTGATGTATCTAGTGAGTGAGAGTGAGTTTACAACAGGTTGCATGTAAATATGCTATTGGCTTGATATTGTTGCGCATAACCTGAGATACTTTTGTAACGACTGAGCCGTGATCACAACGGTTCACCTCACGAATCCTTCATCAAGCGACCCTGAGCTTGCCGAATTGTTTCATGTGGATTCACTCCGACCCGAGACGGAGTGAGTCAGGAAATCGACTAGGTAAGTTAGGAGATTGTTTTGTCATATATTTATGACACAGGGTAATTATAAAATAAATTTGTAATTGTATCCATTTATTGTTTTATTTAATGCTCCTAGCTACCAAGAATTTACATAATTAAATTTACTGTAACTGCCTGGTAAGGGAGGAGTTAGCCACCCTGCGCATTTATTGTCTCACAGCGTTACATTATATTGTTACGAATGGACCTTATGTCGATGGCATAAGGTTCAATATCGCGTGACATGCAGTGTGTCACTTTTAAGCCCTATTTTTCCTAGATCTAGACATTTTCTAGGTACAATAATAAAACGCATTACTAGACTTAGGACGGCCTATCGAATGGTACAGGTCTCAACAGTTTTGTCAACAAAGTGTCGACATCGAAATTTCTAGAAACCCGTTTCCGGAAATTACCGTAGGTACTTCCGAGTGACCTCGAAGTTATGTGCTATTATTATTACGTCTAGAGGAATCTGGAATGTTCGATCAGCTGGGCTATATAAGGCGTCGCGACGCGGCGCGCAGTCAGTCTACACTCGACTAGCGATACGAAAACAGCGACAGTTAAGAAGCGATCTTTGAGAATACCTACTGCGACAACTGTAAAGAGAACTGTGAGTACTACGTGAAGTAACATCTGTACTGTTATTGTGTGATTATGACACGGACTTCGTGGACGTAAGAGAAGACTTCGGTGCGACATCAGCTACGTTCTACTTGTCATTGCCTACAATCGACTGTACCCTCGTTGCTAATAAACTTCGTAACCCTTAACCGGCGTTTAAGTACCCCTAGCCCGTAACAATTGGTGTCAGAAGCGGCATGCCGGTCACGCCAAGGGAAGACGAAAGAGTTCGCACGCGACGACAAGCAGCGATGGATTTGGCGCGTCAAGAGGAAGAATCACTTGGTGTCCCTGCACCCGTAGAAGATGCGGCCGTCGTAACACCGACGAATGTGAGTGCGCCTACTACCACCACTGTTCCCGGAAGCAGTGGATGCGATTTATCGGCGTTGCTGGCTCATTTGACGCTACAAATTAAAAGTGTAGCAGAATCCCAGGCAAAATCCCAGGCAGAAATCCAGGTACAAATTAAAAGTGTAGCAGAATCCCAGGCAAAAATCCAGGCTGAAACCCAGGCTCAAATAAAACAATCCCAGGCAGCAACCCAGTCACAAATAAAGGAATCCCAGCAACTGATATTACAATTAAATGAAAAGTGGAAAAAGACCAAAGAAGAGGTCAATGAACTTAGAATAAAAACAGCTCAACAAGATGCCCGGCTGGACCAGCAAGACACGCGCATAGACAAACAAGATACGCGTATGGACCAGCAAGATACGCGCATAGACAAACAAGATGCGCGTATGGAGAAATTAAACAGTACCATCATGGAGTTTGGGAAGGAAGTAGAATTTTTGCAGGAGAAGGTACAGAAAGGCGTTATTAAAGGCGTGGTACCGGTACCCAGTGCTTTGCCGACTTTCAAGGTACCTCATTTTGATGGAACAACGTCATGGGTGGCCTTCCGTCTACAGTTTGAAAAGGTCGCAAAAGGCAACAATTGGGACGACGATCAAGCCGTAACCGCCCTTACGCTTGCTCTGCGTGGTGAGGCGGTCCAAATCCTCGAAAATATTTCCGGCGATTGCAATACCCTAACCTGTCTGTTAGAAGCGCTGGAGTCTAGATATGGGGAGAAACACCTGGAACATGTCTACAGGGCTCAACTCCGCGAACGCACACAGAAGAGCAGCGAGGGTTTGCAACAATGGGCCACGGAAATTGAACGTATGGTTCGGAAGGCGTATGCATCAACACCGGGATTGATTGGCGCTACTACTCTACGATTATTTACCGATGGGATTCGAGATGCAGAAGTCAGGGCTGCGGTACGTCTGGGTCACCATCAGACCCTGAAGGCAGCTTTGACGCATGCTCTGGAGGTGGAAGCTGTACGTCAGGATGGCCCACAACACGACCGTATTCGAGAAGTGACCGCACAAATAAAAGGCCAACGAGGACCAACTTGCTATGAATGTGGCGAAAAGGGGCACATTCGAATTGATTGTCCCAGGAAGGCTAAGGGAAGAAGAACTTCTTGGTCACGTGAGGAGGCCGCGGTGATGGCGTGGCGCAAGCGCGATGCGAAGGTCGAGCCCGAGCGCCCGTGCGAGCGAGTCAAGTGGCGTGAGCGGAGCGATCGGAGCGGGCATCGCGAGCGACCCGCTGAACGAGAGCGGGAACGCGAACGTTCCGGCAAGCGAGAACACGAGCGCGAACGGTCGCCCGGAAGGTCGTGGACTGAGGCAGACGGAAGCCGGGACAAGGAAGTCGAGGACGAGGCCCGTAAGAAGAAGCGCCTCGAGAAAAAGGCAAGACAAAAGGACCGCCGTCGCCAGGTTACGTCAGGAAGTAAGGGCCGACATTGTGACAAACAGGAAGAGAACGTACGGATTATCCAGGTGAACGCTTTGGATGAAGACTGGGATAATCAATCATTGGAAGACGCACAAAAGGAAGACAGTGACCTGAAGGCAGTAATCGAATGGAAGAAACGTGGCCAAAGGCCCACTTGGAGTGAAATATCAGCGCTTAGCCCAATAGCGAAAAGTTACTGGGCTCAATGGGATAGCCTGATAATTGATAATGGAGTTCTCAAGAGGAAATGGGAATCACCCAGTGGACAGGAGGTCACCTTACAGATAGTTGTCCCCTGCGATAAAGTCGCGTCAGTACTACGACAGGTGCACGACGGAGTACCCGGAGGACATCTAGGGGTAAAGAAAACCCTGGAGAAGGTGAGAAAAAGATTCTATTGGGTGCATTGCCGCGAAGACGTTGAGGACTGGTGTAGAAAATGTGTAGCTTGCTCCTCAGTAAAGGGACCGCAAACGAGAGCCAGAGGTCTGCTGAAAGTGTATAATGTTGGTGCACCTTGGGAAAGAGTTGCTGTCGATATAGCTGGGCCATTCCCTGTTACTGAAGAAGGGAATAGGTACATCATCGTCATGCAAGACTATTTCAGCAAATGGCCAGAAGCTTTTGCAGTACCTAACCAAGAAGCTCATACAGTCGCCAAAAAGCTAGTTCACGAGGTGTTCTGTCGATTTGGCGTTCTCTTGGAGTTACACTCTGACCAGGGTAGAAACTTTGAGTCTTCACTATTTCAAGAGGTTTGCCAACTACTCGGGATACATAAGACGCGTACAACACCATATCACCCTCAGTCAGATGGAATGGTCGAAAGATTCAACCAGACGCTAGAGAATCATTTGGCCAAAGTAGTGGAAGAACACCAGAGGGATTGGGACCAATACATTCCACTCTTCTTAATGTCATACCGCTCTGCAATACATGATAGCACAAATTGCACACCGGCGAAAGTCAACTTCGGCCGAGAAATTAGACTACCAATAGATGCACTAACCGGAACACCTCCCGAAACTCCTATCCTAGCCGTCGACTATGTGGCTGAGCTGCGGCGTAAATTAGATAGAATACATGAGCTAGTGAGAGAGAATGGTCTCAAAACCAGCGAAAAAATGAAGATCCGATACGACCGCAAAGCTAACGTACCCGGATTTGAAGAGGGAACTTTGGTATGGTTACATAATCCCATAAGGAGAAAAGGAAAGAGTCCGAAATTTCAAGCCAAATGGGAGGGTCCGTACACGATAGTAACCAGGATAAACGATGTCACCTACCGGATAAAGAAAGGACCTAGAGGGAAGCTGAAGATCGTACACGTAGACCGCCTAGCTCGCTATTATGGATCAAATCATGCTCGGGACGAGCATGACTAAGAAGGGGGCAATGTTACGAACGGACCTTATGTCGATGGCATAAGGTTCAATATCGCGTGACATGCAGTGTGTCACTTTTTAAGCCCTTTTTCCCCAGATCTAGACATTTCCTAGGTACAATAATAAAACGCATTGCTAGACTTAGGACGGCCTATCGAATGGTACAGGTCTCAACAGTTTTGTCAACAAAGTGCCGACATCGAAATTTCTAGAAACCCGTTTCCGGGAATTACCGTAGGTACTTCCGAGTGACCTCGAAGTTATGTGCTATTATTATTACGTCTTGAGGAATCTGGAATGTTCGATCAGCTGGACTATATATAGCACCGTGACGCCGACACAGAGTCAGTCTACACTCGACTAGCGATACGAAAACAGCGACAGTTAAGAAGCGATCTTTGAGAATACCTACTGCGACAACTGTAAAGAGAACTGTGAGTACTACGTGAAGTAACATCTGTACTGTTATTGTGTGATTACGACACGGACTTCGTGGACGTAAGAGAAGACTTCGGTGCGACATCAGCTACGTTCTACTTGTCATTGCCTACAATCGACTGTACCTTCGTTGCTAATAAACTTCGTAACCCTTAACCGGCGTTTAAGTACCCCTAGCCCGTAACAATTGTCGTGTAACGACAAGAAAAGACTTTAGAGGGAGACAGTATTTATTAAGTATACAGAAAAGACAAGATGGAAGTATAAAAATGAATAATGTAGATGAATGATTGATGGGTGATGGTGAAGGGCGGCCCCTGGTGGACCGGCGGCAGTTACGGAGAAGCGGCCCTGGCGGACCGGCGACAGCAACAGACGAGCGGCCCTGGCGGACCGGCGACAGCAACAGACGAGCGGCCCTGGTGGACCGGCGACAGCAACGGACGAGCGGCCCTGGTGGACCGGCGACAGCAACGGACGAGCGGCCCTGGTGGACCGGCGACAGCAACGGACGAGCGGCCCTGGTGGACCGGCGACAGCAACGGACGAGCGGCCCTGGTGGACCGGCGACAGCAACGGACGAGCGGCCCTGGTGGACCGGCGGCAGCTGCAGAGGAGCGGCCCTGGTGGACCGGCGGCAGCTGCAGAGGAGCGGCCCTGGTGGACCGGCGGCAGCTGCAGAGGAGCGGCCCTGGTGGACCGGCGGCAGCTACGGAGGAGCGGCCCTGGTGGACCGGCGTCAGCTACAGAAGAACGGCCCTGGTAGACCGGCGGCAGCTACAGAAGAGGGACTGCCCCGGCGTCACAAGGCCGGCAGCAGTCGAGGGCTCCGGCGGCAAAGGGCCAGGCAGCTCCAGGCGCACCAGTTATATAGAGACTGGCACAGCAGGAAACACCCTAGAAGGGCTCTCGAGGCAGCGTTTACTGGAGACCTACTTTTAAGAGGCTTGTTTGGAAGCCAGAGCTCGACTGACCACTGCTCTGCGATGATTCCTAAAGAAACCTCGCAGAACGGTTGGAGGTCGAAATTTAAAATATTCAAAAATAGGGACGAGGAACGGTAAATAATTTTACCATAAAAGAGTTCGAATAACAATTATAAAATAAAAATAGCAGACCAACAAGAATTTTGATGAGAAGGTTGTCATAGATACATCATCAACAATGTTGTCAAAAAATGTCAAAATAATGAAAAAGTTCTGTAACAATGTAAATATAAATGGTATTAAATTAAAAAGTGCAGTGTTTGATAGGAAAAAGTGATACAGTCCTGCATAGGTACGGCTTCCTACGCTAAGGGGTCAATAAGTCGCCGAAACTTAGGCTTAAAGTTGAGGACTGTGACTGTGAACTGAAAAATGAGTCCTGGTGTAGTGGAATATGATCAAAACAGAGCTTCATAGTAATGGAATGCATATTATGGACCGTGGAAATGAATGATACATATATAAGTATGAATATGAGTATAAATAATAAGTGTAAGTATATCTGAATATGTACATAACACTACATTTTCCCCCCGACCCTGGAAAAATTTTCAACTGTAGAAAATTTTCTAATAAGATTTCAAGTAGGGACTGTAAAACAACACTTCACACATTCATCCATCTCCATTCACCCATTCATACCACCCATCTCTTTCAAGCAATCTTCTTCATACAGGTATGGGTGGAGTTCACAATTGATGACTGCCACTCATAGAAGTGTGTTTTAGAATGACGACAAGGCTTATTTTTGGAGTTGTCAGCCGCTCCAGACTGGAAGGAAAAAAAAAGGAAACATTAGCTAATGTAGGTAGAAATTTAAGCTCCTACGAGAGCGAAAGAGTTAGCATTTGGTTTAGGCTTATTTTAGGAGTAACCAACCGCTCCTGCATAGGCTTATTTAATGAGTTGCAATCCGCTCCTTACGGTAGAAGAGTGAGACTGAAGAGTAGGGTCGAGCAAATGTAATGTAATGTATATATAATATAAAAAATAAATAGAATGTGCAACTGTAAACAAAAGAAAGAAGTAATATTTACATAAATAATTAGTAGATAAAGTAATTGACAGTAATAAGAATCGTTTTTCAAAGAATCGAAAGTTTCGAAGTTAAAATATCTTCCGATGGTGTAGTGGGAGCTAGCAGAAGTATCTGCTTCTTTAACAATATAACGGTTTTTGCTGTTCCTCCAGTCTTATTGTAACCTCATATTCGAGCTCGTTTTTATTTAAGAGTTCAAATTTGATTGAACGAGACATATTTAAGTGTAAGTTAGAAAAAAAAGATAGTTAAGTATGTAAAAGTATACCTTGTTTTCCTGTTAGGGAAAATAAAGAAAATTAAGTTAGGTGAAGTATATATATATGAGTGAATGAGTCATGTAAGTGTTAAGAGAAAATGCAAGAGATAGAATAGCCAAAATATTTAACCAAAGAGCTGAGAATGTACGACACTAGACGAAGTGTTTCTTTTGAATTTAGGAAATTAAGGGGGTGCAGGAAATTTTCGTTGGGCGCCAAACTGTCGTGTAACGACAAGAAAAAGACTTTAGAGGGAGACAGTATTTATTAAGTATACAGAAAAGACAAGATGGAAGTATAAAAATGAATAATGTAGATGAATGATTGATGGGTGATGGTGAAGGGCGGCCCCTGGTGGACCGGCGACAGTTACGGAGAGCGGCCCTGGCGGACCGGCGACAGCAACAGACGAGCGGCCCTGGCGGACCGGCGACAGCAACAGACGAGCGGCCCTGGTGGACCGGCGACAGCAACCGGACAGAGCGGCGGCCCTGGTGGACCGGCGACAGCAACGGACGAGCGGCCCTGGTGGACCGGCGACAGCAACGGACGAGCGGCCCTGGTGGACCGGCGACAGCAACGGACGAGCGGCCCTGGTGGACCGGCGACAGCAACGGACGAGCGGCCCTGGTGGACCGGCGAGCAGCGGCCCTGGTGGACCGGCGGCAGCGGACGGCCCTGGTGGACCGGCGGCAGCCTGGTGGACCGGCGGCAGCTGCAGAGGAGCGGCCCTGGTGGACCGGCGTCAGCTACAGAAGAACGGCCCTGGTAGACCGGCGGCAGCTACAGAAGAACGGCCCTGGTAGACCGGCGGCAGCTACAGAAGAGGGACTGCCCCGGCGTCACAAGGCCGGCAGCAGTCGAGGGCTCCGGCGGCAAAGGGCCAGGCAGCTCCAGGCGCACCAGTTATATAGAGACTGGCACAGCAGGAAACACCCTAGAAGGGCTCTCGAGGCAGCGTTTACTGGAGACCTACTTTTAAGAGGCTTGTTTGGAAGCCAGAGCTCGACTGACCACTGCTCTGCGATGATTCCTAAAGAAACCTCGCAGAACGGTTGGAGGTCGAAATTTAAAATATTCGAAAATATGGACGAGGAACGGTAAATAATTTTACCATAAAAGAGTTCGAATAACAATTATAAAATAAAAATAGCAGACCAACAAGAATTTTGATGAGAAGGTTGTCATAGATACATCATCAACAATGTTGTCAAAAAATGTCAAAATAATGAAAATGTTCTGTAACAATGTAAATATAAATGGTATTAAATTAAAAAGTGCAGTGTTTGATAGGAAAAAGTGATACAGTCCTGCATAGGTACGGCTTCCTACGCTAAGGGGTCAATAAGTCGCCGAAACTTAGGCTTAAAGTTGAGGACTGTGACTGTGAACTGAAAAAATGAGTCCTGGTGTAGTGGAATATGATCAAAACAGAGCTTCATAGTAATGGAATGCATATTATGGACCGTGGAAATGAATGATACATATATAAGTATGAATATGAGTATAAATAATAAGTGTAAGTATATCTGAATATGTACATAACACTACACAATATCATGTAATTCCCGCGCACACACTCCAAATTGGGTTGTATTCTAAACAATAATTTAATGTCCATCAGATAGATTTATAAAAAATATTGAACACGTGTTTTTTATTTTTTCTTTCTTTCAAATACTTAGGAAGATATTTGGATTTCAAATGTCGCATGACGTCACGCCGTGGTACAAAATATACCACGCCGAGACATAATTAACCCCTACTCCCTTTAATACGCTATATCTCAGTAGTTTTTGGTAATTTCGACAAAATAAAAAATACGGGTCTTATTTTTTTTTAATATCTATAAGACAGACTAATTATGGTTTTGATTTTCATACCTTCGATGCATCCCTATTGAATCCTATAGAACACCGAAAGGCTGGCAACCCTACGCCTGTGTTCCAGGTTTGAAGATTGTTCCTGTTCTCTCTCTTCGGTCACCTGTGCCACCTGGCTACTTAGGACTCAGTGGAGATTACTCCACTCAGTCCTACGTAGCCAGTTGGCATTTTGTTGCAACAAACAGCCCAAATATGGCTGCAGACTCCTCACATAAACGTTCCTGCGCTGTGTATAACATTAGAAACTGTCCCGGTGTGAACTACGGCCGGACCTTTGCAATAATGCCTAGTTTCCTGGCAGCCATTTTAGCTTTGGATTAAATGAACCGCCCAATATTTAGGTTTGAGGTAATCTCAACTCAAAAGCTGAAGGCGATCGAGTCGGAGTATTAATTCTTTGATAGAACATTATTTGCAATATCGTTTTAGTGAAGTTTCAAAGTTATATCAAATATTCATTTTCAAAACATAATACTTTAAAAGTTTTTTTTAAACTCATTGGCAACGAAATTCTATACCATTCTATAGCTGACCTTTAATGCGGTACAAAAAATATCATCCTTTTTTTTTGCGAAAATTCTTAGCAAGATTCAATGGCTTTTTGTCATTGAATTCATATGCACTGTCATTTCAAAACCAAATCTAGCGCCTATACATCAGATCTTAAAACCCTTACAAAGTTTCGCAAAATAAAAAAAAACAAAAACCGGAATCCAATTGGTTTCACTGAATTCTGGGTCATGCATGCATGTCCCAGTTAGTGTCGGTGTTAGTGTGCCAGTTAGTTCAATGAAGTGGGAGTTTGACGAACTATATCGGTCTGTTTTCTGTTGTTCATAAAAAAAAAATACAAAATTCAATGCGCTGAGGTTTAATAGGAAATAGAAAAGTTCTTATTAATAGAATAGAATCTTCTTCTTCTTCAGCCTATAGATGTCCACTGCTGGACAAAGGCCTCCCCCAAGGCTTTTCACGCTGACCAGTGTTGTGCTGCCCACATCCATCGGCTTCCCACGACGTTCACCAGATCATCGGTCCACCTTGTTGGGGGCCTCCCTACGCTGCGTCTTCCAGTACGTGGTCGCCGCTCCAGAACCTTACTGCGCCATCGGCCATCGGTTCTACGAGCAATGTGCCCTGCCCACTGCCACTTAATTTTAGCGACTCGAAGAATAAAATACTCATAGAATAGAATACTCTTTACTAAATACACCATATAAATTACAGAACATAACTACAAATATTTTACAAAGGGTGACACAATGGGTGGTCTTATCAGTAAGCGCGATCTTTTACAGACAACCTTTTTTACTTTGTGTTTTATAAATTTTGTTGTGTGGTTTTAAAATGAAAATAATGGTGTATATTTTAAAAAAGAAAACAGTTATTTTTTAAAAAATATTATTGCTTCTCTTTTTTCAAGATTGCAAGAGCTTGAGTTACTGGAAATATCCTATCCTTGATTGAGTAAAACTACCAGATTTTTTTTATGATACCTGAGTGATCTAATCTTGTTATAGATTGTATAATAAAGGTTTTCATCTGAAAGTATTATATCAAGAATTAATCACCAATGAGATACTATTGCTAATCCCGGGGGTTCAACTTGCATCAACAAGATAAACCAAAAATTGTGCGTGCGGGCTAGCCACTGGCGTGGAATATACGATGGATACCAGATCTGAGAGAAGGATTATGCAGAGTTATTCTGAATTAAAAATACAGCAAATAATCCTATGACACTGTATTAAGTAAATATTTAAACATATTTTTTTTATCTTATTCATCTGCACGATAATAATTAGGTAAAAACTTTTTTTAGTTATCTAGAATATTATAGCTCATAGCCAAATTAACAACGGGGCTAAGTGGTTTACTGAGTCAGGAATCTGTCCTCGGTATTAATATTTTATCAGCCGTCAATTACAATATACAAAAGTAGCTCATAGTCAGTAAGACTGGCAATTACGGGGTTAAGTAGTTTGCTGGGTAGGGGATCAGACGTCGGTACTAATATGGAATTAGCTATGAATTAGTTCAACAAGAATATAATTTCACTCAAAGTCGGCGGATGGGTCTGAGCGGTTGTGTTGCGACGTGTGCCGGGTACGATGCGCCAAATGTTGTTGTGGCAGGAGTTTGGTCATGGAGGGTCTCCAGATCAATCTTCCTCTGGCGCAGCATCGTTGGTCGTGTTGTTGGGCTTAACATTGCATGACCTCGCTCAATTGCCGTATTCCTTCCTATTCACTCAGTTTTTTTGTGAATAGGCTCTTAATAAACTAGCGCACTTTACCTTTAATGATTGCATCACTCCTTACCATCACAGCTTATCATCACCACATCACTAGTTCAAAATTATATTTTAAAAAAACATACTTAAATAAAAATATTAATTATAAACTAGTGCTTGACTACAATCCCTCCTGATAGTAAGCAGTGATGCAATCGTTGATGGTAAAGCGCACAATTTTATTAAGCCTATTCACTTAAAAATCTTAGTGAGTAGGAAGGAAGACGGCAGTTGAGCGAGGTGATGCAATGTTAAACCGACCAACGATGCTGCACCAGAGGGAGATTAATCTGGAGACCCTCCACGATCAAACTAACGACACAATAACATTTGGCGCATCGTACCCAGCACACATCGCAATACAACTGCTCAGACCCGTCCTCCGTACGGCTTCACCAGACAACATGCAGGAACACGACGAATCGCTTGGCGGCAAGACTTTGTCTGGTGGGTGGTAACTTCTACCGGCCCTTTTTTTGTTGAATGGGATATCATCAAATGATCCCCCTTTCTGGCCAGAAGGGAAGGGCCTGTCAGACTATTACTGACTAAAATCCACCCATGTTCCTTCACTTGTCAATAACACATTGAGAAATTCATAGTTGCCAGTGGATTTAACTTAAGTACTTAGACAATCCAAAACACAGAATCCTCGTCTTCACACAATAAACACTCATGCCGTTGACCACTCAACGTTCAGGTCCTCAAACTTCCATCGAATTGTTTACACAAAGCAGGTTTGACGTAAAAGTTTTAATACACCCGTAGTCCGAGCCTCATTATTATGAAACACCTGTATTGCTAGCCTAGTTTTAAAACAGTACTTAGAAGTTATGTAAAGTGTTTCTTGAATATAAAAGTTTGAATATAAGAGTTTGTTTGGAAGTACAATCTGTTATTGTGTTTTTTGTAGTTGTACGTAGGTTTTTCTTGAATATTCTACAACCAAATAAATAATGGTGAAAGTAATTTAGGAATAAGTGGAGTTAATAATTTTGAAGAGATTATTGTTAATTGGGATTATGAGAAATGATGATAGCATAATTATGGTAAACCAGTATTAATAATGCACCAAATTCAAATGCAATCACCAAATTTTTGCATATACCCCGATACTAGTCTGGGATACCATTATTTCGTTAACCTAGCTTAGAAACCAGATTTATTTGAAAACGGTCTAGGCCTGAGGAGAGTTTTAATTATGAATGTTGATGGCTATAAGAGTAGGGGAAGACCAAAGAAACGATGGATGGAATGTGTGAAGGATGATATGGCTAAGAAGGGGGTGACTGCCAAGATGGCTTCTGATAGGGATGTATGGAAGATAAAGACACGTGTCTTTATCTTCCATACATCCCTGCCGACCCCAAATAAATTGGGATAAGGGCAGGAGAATGATGATGATGATGGTCTAGGCGAGGAATGGCCAGCCTGTCGATGTTCTTTAGGATGCATTTTGGCGAGTGTGCGAGGGAACTGCATGACTTAATTCCCCCATCACAGTTCCATCATCGGACGACCCGTCATGCGGCGAGTATACACCCTTACTTTGATGACACCACTACGATCCGGACGAAGCGTTTCGCTTCATCTTTTATACAGCGTATATCGAGGGACTGGAATAGTATGCCAGCAGAGGTGTTTCTGTCTGACTACAATTTAAGTGTCTTCAAGGCGAGAGAATAGGCTCTTAATAAACTAGCGCGCTTTACTATTAAAGATTGCGATCAAGCGGGATCGTGGATAAAAAAACACTTCCTCCGAGTATCCCGGGCATAAAATTATGTAATTAAAACAGTCGACTTCTGTTTGATATTCCAATTATTATTCTGTTTTATACTGCTATCAGGTATACGGAAGGTAGGTACTAATGTTTCCAGGTTAGATTTTTTGGTCCCAACATTAGTAACTTCTATTAATTGTAAACAAAACATGAGAAAATTATAATTGAATAAAATTTTTCGATTATTTCAACAACCTGCGTCCTAATTGCATAAAACACTATTAATATCAATTTGAATCATTTTGAATCATATTGCTAATCCATTGCCAAAATTAAAAAAAAAAATTAAAAGAAGTCACATCAAAACGTACCTAAATGACGCAATGTCAAAATGAAACCCATTACTAATGATAGTGTGTTACATAATGATCCTTCAGGTTACTAACAGTTGCCACTAAATATGGATTAAAATCGCTTCACACAAATTATACTTCTTGAACTTCATATTTCAGCCGAAAGACGTCCAATGCTGGACAAAGGCCTCCCCCAAGGACCTTCACGACGACCGGTCCTGCGCCTTCGGCATCCAGCGGTTTCCTGCGACCTTCACCAGGTCGCCGGTCCACCTTGGGGGGCACCTACCCACGCTGAGTCTTCCGGTGCGTATTCGCCACTCAAGAGCCCGTCGGCACCACCGGGCATCGGTCTTACTGGCAATGTGCCCGGCCCACTGCCACTTAAGTGTCTCAAGACAAAAGTCTTCGACCGAACACACACTGTGTTGAACTGAGATGTGGTCGCTAACAATGGGCCTAATAAAAATTCTCAAGGTTCTTTAGGGACCTTTAAGTTATTAAAGGGCAATGGAGAGGGGTATGCTTGGGATTTCACTGCATGATCAAATCAGAAATGAGGATATCCACACGAGAACTAGAGTAACCGACATAGCTCGAAGAATT
Organism: Sesamia nonagrioides; assembly: GCA_017933935.1. Classification (NCBI taxonomy): domain Eukaryota; kingdom Metazoa; phylum Arthropoda; class Insecta; order Lepidoptera; family Noctuidae; genus Sesamia; species Sesamia nonagrioides. Next base: position 1,129,806 of record JADWQK010001779.1, read on the forward strand.
GCAACACTTCAACTTCGCTTAACATAAATTTTGGCCATTATTATATAATTATTGAGTGCATGGGAACCACTCTTGTTGGAATAAGCTCAAAAGCCTTTAGCTACAGCAACAGGATACCGCAAGAACAAACATAAACTTAAATTATCTAAGAGGTTATGTTAGTTAAACTTGAACAACAAGCGTAGTTTATATAGTTAATATTGAACAAAACCATGGTAGAGAACACACGGAAGTCCTGTATTTTACTTTCCTAACAAAGTTTATCACCAATTAAAACTCAAAGCAATTAAACCATTTTTTTAAATTGTCAAGGATTCGGGATGTAAAGCGAGTTGCCTATTTACAACTTAGTAGGTTCCTATGAACAAGACGGAACAGAAACTCCCTGGAGTCTTTTTTAAATTAAAATATTGATTGAATCGCTTATATTAAAATTATAAACATAGTTTTTGAAAAGGAAGAGGCATTTTTAATGGAAACATTAAATGGCTCAGGTACCTAATTTTTGAATAATATACATAGTAACATATGGTTACAACGATAACACATTAATTTTGATGTCAGGAAATGTGGCTTGTTCGTTCATAACCATATCTAAAGTTAAGTTACGAATGATCAAGCCAGTATAATGTGTAAATTAAAAATCTGCCTTAAATCTTTTTAAAACTTTAATTTATCAGTCTAAATTAACCGTATAATCTAGTAATTACAAAACAAACAAATTTACTATACCACTAAAACCAAGCAAATATTTACATTAAAACGTTCAAATTCAAACATAAAATCCGAAATGGTTTTCAAATTTCACTTTGTCAGTTTCATTACCTACATTTGGTATTCCATTTGGGCAGATGGATGGAGTTATAAAATATGCAGCGCACTTGCTGCAACTGTGTTTGTGTTTATGTAGCTCTTATATCATACCTTTGTATATATAGGTAGATACGTAAGTGACTGATAGATTTAGTCATCATCATCCCAGCGTATTAACGCTGCGATGATGATGACTAAATCTATCAGTCATTAGGATTTCGACTTTATCGATTTCTTAAAGGTCACGAGGATTTCGACAGTGTTACAAAATCAGAGGGCCATTTCTCGTAATTTAAAACACAAACAGATGTCAGAAACTTGTTAAATTCAGGGAAACTTAAATTATTATTTGACAGATTGAAACTGAGATAAGATTGTGTAAATTCTGAAAATTAGTAGGTAATTCTACTAATTTTCAGAACTTTCACTTATAAACATTGCACAATGCATAATTTTATTATTAACAATACGTATTTTATTGACAACCCCAATAGACAACCGCGATTTGGCCTGTTTTAAGCTACTTTGTAATTACGAAATAAAAAATCATTTTAAAAGTCGTCTTTTATAGTGCTTACATCGAGAAACTGGAACAATTTTGCAGCGGCTTTGTTTCCGTCTAACTACAATTTAAGTGTCTTCAAGACTAGATTGATAGGCTCATAATAAACGAGCGTTTTATCATCAACCGTTGCATCACTGCTTATCATTAGGCGGGATTGCGGTCAAATCAAAATTAAAATCATTTATTTTAATTTTTGAGACTCAAAGCTGAAAAGGTTGGATGCGACTGGGATTACCCAGTCGCATCCGAAACCTTTTCAGCTTTGGAGTCTGGGGTCCGCTTTACCAGTCCAACTGCTGAATGGCTAAACTTCGACATTTTCCGTGAAGCGACTGCCGTCTGACCTCCACAACCCGAAGGCGACATCGAAGCATTGCAGTTCGACCAATTGTTGGACTTTTGAGGGCTCCAACAACCCGTAACGACTGCCACTAGATGTTCGTATAGCAACCGGGACCAACGGCTTAACGTGCTTTCCGAGGCACGACCAGACCAGTGCAAATATTCATATTCACGCATACAAATACTTGCACTGTGCGGGGATCGAATCCGCGCCACCTTGCGCAGCGGCCGCGACCGCTACCGCTACGCCATGGAGGCTGTCAACTGATAGATTTAGTATCGAATAGAAATGATGTTTGATAGGCTTGTATCATGTGTTTATTGAAGCAACTGGGATCAGTTTCGTATGTAATATTGACGCTCAAAAAGTGCTGATTCTCAGAATAATTAAAATAAATGATTTTAATTTTGATTTGACCGCAATCCCGCCTAATGATAAGCAGTGATGCAACGCTTGATGGTAAAACGCGCTCGTTTATTATGAGCCTATCCACTCTAGCCTTAAAGACACTTAAATTAAAAAAAGACGACTTTTAAAATGCATTTTTTTTTTCGTAATTACAAAGTTGTTTAAAATAGGCCAAATTGCGGTTCCCTATCGCGGTTGTCAATAAAATACGTATTGTTAATAATAACATTATGCATTGTGCAATGTTTATAAGTGAAAGTTCTGAAAATTAGTAGAATTACTAATTTTCCTACTAATTTTCAGAATTTACACAATCGTATCTCAGTTTCAATCTGCCAAATAATAATTTAAGTGTCCCTGAATTTAACAAGTTTCTGACATCTGTTTGTGTTTTAAATTACGAGAAATGGCCCTCTGATTTTGTGACACTGTCGAAATCCTCGTGATCTTTATTTTCGATACCATAAGGTTGACGTTGGGTTGCTGCCACTGACAAGTCTGTTAATATCAAAATGTAGTTTTAAAGCAGATATCCTAGCGATAGCTTCATCATTGTTCCAAATTGTCCACCATTTAAAAAGTTATAGGTACCATTGTGGATATTGACGGTGAGCTACTTTTCAATCTTATTTCTAAGAGCATTGTATTGAAGGCTACATAATGATTACACAAGTTTCCATTCTATTGCACAATATAATTTTTGGATAATATAGGGGCGGCATGGGTAAATACTGCGCAATATTTTACAATACTCTATTGGAGTTCGAAGGGCTCAATTACGCATATTACACAATTAAAATGTTGCGCAAACTTAAGGCAGGTGCAGGGTCCGCCACTTGATGCCCACATTTTCGCGGAGGGCGTCAGGATTGGGGTCGAGGCCCAGATGAATTATCTGGGCCTCATGTTGGAGAGCAGGTGGCGCTTCGGCCCGCATTTCAGCGGGCTATCGACGCGCCTGCTGAAGGCTGCGGACGCCCTCTCATGGCTCATGCCGAACATGGGAGGGCCGAGCACGCGGTGCCGGCGGCTATATGCTGGCATACTGAGGAGTATGGCCCTTTATGGGGCCCCCATTTGGGCGGACTCTCTCCATAGGAGGGAGAACGTCACCGCTCTTCGGGCGCTCCAAAGCGCCATCGCCCAGCGGGCAGCGCGTGCCTACCGCACGGTAGCCTTCACTTCGGCACGCGCTCTGGCGGGCACCTCATCTTGGGAGTTCGAGGCGTGGGTGCTCGCCAGAGTGTACGAGTGGATGGCGGGGCGCAGGGCGCTGGGCGAGCGTCCAGCCCCAGAGGAGAGGGAGGCCATCCGGCGGGAGGCGAGGGTCGCTCTTGTTCAGCATGGACGCAGGACCTTGCCTCCGCCGTCTTCGGCCGCCGTACCCTCGACGCCATCGGGCCAGTCCTGGAGGACTGGCTCGACAGGCGTCACGGGTTCCTCTCCTTCCGTTTGGTGCAGGTACTCTCCGGTCACGGCTGCTTCGGCAGGTACCTGTACCGAATAGGATGAGAGGAAACAACGTCTTGCCACGGTTGCGGCGCGGCAGAGGACACGGCGGAACACACCCTGGCGGTGTGCCCGTCGTGGGCCGTGCCGCGCCGCCATTCATTCGGCTGTCATTTTTCCCATCGAGAACAAAAAAAAAAGTGCAGGGTCCGCCTTAGACACTACGCTCCAAACTATAGCACAAGTAGTCTAGGCACGTTTATCTAAAGTATACTAGAATTAACCCGTGCTTTTTAAACGACATGAATTGCAAACTGTCTAATCTGACTGGTAGACTCGCGAGTTTGCTTATAAATGACCTCATTTAAAGGATTTTCCAAACCCGAGGAAATTTAACAAATCTAGAAACGTGCAAGTGAGCAGAAATGTAAACTGTAGAAAATAAAAATATTGTAGAGTTAACCTAAACGTACTATAATTGAACTTTTATTTCCAAATATAGCTAGATTATAATTCATATTAATCCTTCACAAATCAAATCAGATCAAACGTTTATTTGATAATAATACACAGTCTTGATTGAGGTAAGATCTTATAACCTAAATGTCACTGCTTGCAACCAAACGTGCAAATTTTAATGAAGTCTACAAATCACATAAATCAAAACCAAAAGTCAAATTGATTACTTGGTGTGCATGGCTAATCATCAAATGACTGCTCCCGTTCTCGGTGGAGCCGAAGGGCGTGTCAGACTTTTACTGACTAAAACCTACCCTTATTCCTTAGGTTTCTTTTTAAACCAACCCGTAGCCCTGCCCGGCATCGATCTTCGTGGACCTAGTAACGATGTGCTGACATCTCGATACATATCGTGGAGTCGACTCGGGCCTGGCCCTTGCCAGGCGATGAGCTGCCCACTGCTCGCCGCCCACAAGCCGGCTCGAGTGCTAGGCTAAGCTACGAGTGTGACGCAAGTTGAGTTGTAGAAGTATAAAATACTTAGTCTAACTGGGCAAAACTTTAGGGTAGTGTTGAGAGATTGAAGGCTAAGCCCGATAACACTTTGCCCGACGTTGTGGGTATCAAAATGAGTTACGTAAGCTGATAAGACCAACTAGGCAGGTGTCAGACCTTTACGTACCCGTATATCCTTCATTTTACGACGCCATTTCAAGTAATTTGGTTGAAATTGTAATAAACTCAATTTGTTAATCCATTTGTTGTTATACTATTATCACAGAATTTGTTCATTACACCAATAGATATTTATCCATTTTATTTTGCTGTGATTTTGCATAAAAATCAAAAGTCAAATACCTACTCAAATTACGTTGAGAATCATCATTTTTTGAACGTAAATATTACATAAGACAGTCCCCATAACTCCCGCACCTTCACAACTGAGTTCTGTACATTTGAGAAGACTTTTCTTGCTGTTAAGGTCCATAATAACAATGATAAAAAAAATTATGTAGGTATGTGCGTTATACCATAGCCAGAAAACGTTTAGATAAATACACACATCAAAAGTGTCTAGGGATCAACATATATTTTTGCAATAACTTTTCTCCTGATTGATATTAATTAAAATTTTCTTTAAGGATTCATCAAATAAAGTGTTTTCGTTTGTCACAGTAACGATAAACCAAGTCACCTTTGCATTAATAAAGAAATTTGCCATTTTCCTAATAAAGGGATATTTGACATTTGAACCACTAACACAAAAGTTCGAAAAAAACACTGAAATAACAGTTTTCTCTAAAATTTTATTGGGTAACTTAAACAATTAATAATCCGTGTTTCTACCGCGAACACTAACAACACAAGAACATCGGTTTGGCATACTCAAAATGAGTTCATCCAAATCACGCTGTGGAATGGCCGCCCATGTTCGTTGCAACAACAAAAAAAGGTCTTCTTGCGACTGGATACCCTCCATATTCGGCAGAGCTCTTCTCTGTAGCATATCCCATGCATGCTCAATCGGGTTCAAGTCTGGCGACTGAGCAGGCCAGGGCAGGACATTGATGTTAGCTGCGGCGAGAGTCTGTCTTACAACTCTTGCGGTGTGCGGTCGTGCATTATCATGCATTAACTGAAATAAGGGACCGATTTGCACTTGTAGAGGAACGATGACGTCTGATACAATCGTTTCAGCATAAATTTGAGCGTTGAGGTTGCCTCTGATCCAAATCAACTCAGTTCTTCCGCCGATCCAAATACCCGCCCATACCATGATGGTTCCACCACTATAAGGATGGACTTCCTGGCAGGATTTTAATCGCTGTTGGCGTCCAGGGGTTCTCCAGTGTCGTATACGTCTTGTATCCGGTCTCATACCAAAACGAGACTCATCAGAAAAGCACACGAAACGCCATTGTTCTTCTGCCCAATTTCTGTGTTCAAGAGCCCATTGATATCGAATCCTACGATTGTGCATTGCTATAGGTGGTACCCGTAGCGGTCTTCGGGAATGAAGGTTCACTTCATGCAAGCGGTTTCTGACTGTTTGGTCGCTAATTAAGTTCCCTGAAGAGTGATGAAGCCTCACGGCTAACATCATGGCGGTTATTGTTGGAGCTCTTCGAGTTAAGATTTGAATGTATCGGTCTTGTCTCCGTGTGGTGCAGCGATACCGTCCTCCATGGCGCTCAGCCACGGTACCAGTGCTTCGGTAACGTGTCCAAAGTCGACTGATAACACTCTGACTTGTATTCAGAGCTAAAGCCACAGTACGTTGCCGGGAACCAGCTTCTATCATTCCCACGGCTCTGAGCATTTCTTCCCTGCTTAAATGACGTCGCCGCTCCATAATAACGTTGGTTTTAATCAGTAGTAGGGAAACAGTAGCACTAATAATGTCTTCAATGCGTTGTATGTTTTTATAGGGAAAATATTGACAGCTGATTTTCATCTTTTACTCGAATTTGATTCACAGTTCCTGATTCAAATTATGAAATGCACCAAAAAGGATCCATATAAATTTATAAAATCATAAATTTATTACAAAGCCACATCTCAATCTCAAGAAATCCGCATAAAAATGCTTGATCCCTAGACACTTTTGATGTGTGTATGTGACAGGTTTTGACTTACGTAAAAAACAGCCTTTTTTGAAAATGTAAAGTTAGTTGTGTAAAGTAGCTAGAACAGATATAACAGAACTCAAAGTTCATCCGATAAACCTAAAATTCTTCTTGAACAAAACTAAAAAAAGTCACAAAGTTATAAGCTTGTAATGTTATCTGGTTGTACCTACAAAAATTTGGTCAACGCACGGCTCGCCCGCTCGTGCCTTTAGTGGTGTGGCGCATCGGGGGAACTAGGACACTATGATCCACTGTGAACTACATATTTCGTGCTGTTACGATTGCCAAATGCACCCTAATAGTACATTACGATATTAGTGGTAATGATGGTTATAACATGCGAGGCGGAATTTCAGCCCGAGCCGAAGGCGAGGGTGTAATTGAGCCGAGCATGTTATAACCAATACGCACGTATATCGTACGACATTTTTTAACACACTTGCGAGGAAACAGAAAAAAAGATATTCAGAATACAAGTACAAAGAAAAGAAAATTTGAGAAAAATGGCGCGAGGTTTATTTTCTGCCGTAGCTGCGTGAAAATGTTGGCAAAGATGCTAGAGCATGCAGTCAAGTTTTTAAATTACCGAATAAACTGTTTTTTTTTTTTACAAATACTTATTTAAATACAAACAAATACAAATTTGTTTATTTCAAATAGGACATCAGTTATTTTAAATAAACTCAATCTGTGAATGCACACTGTTGCTTTCCCGCCATTAGTATTATTATTTGCCATTTCAAATATGGAACAGCGCGCTGCTCACTGGCTAGAGCCACGCGGCGGCGATCAGTTCCATAATTATTTGAAATGACAAATAATGCTGTTATGGAATTTGTATGGACTATAACTTAACTATTTGCTTTGATAACACACGCGTTTGTTATGGCCCGCTTTACATATTTAAAACCGGTGGGATTACATCAGCTTTACGAGCAAGGGTGTTAAAAAATGCATAAATAACCAAAATACTTCAAAATTAGCAATAAAGCTCTCTACGTCACAAAAGTGCTTAATCAGCACTTTCGTCACGAGTACATCATTCAGGCAGTCTGCGTTCAATCTTTATCGCGAGCACATCTCTTAGACGTACCAGTTCATCCTGTCTGTATCTAAGTGCTAAATATAGTGTTTTAATTAAAAACGTTTTTTTTAAAACCTCTCCGACGTTTTCCCGTCTAACAGTGCGCTCGGTAACCACACTGCATCATTTTTATATTTAGAAAAAATATAACATGGTGTAAAAATAATTGGAATCGATTTCATTTCGGGGAGTGTGCGAGGGAATTGCATGATTTAATTCCCCCATCTCCGTTCCACCAGCGGACGACCCGTCGTACGGCTGGTTTCCACCCTTACTTTGTTAACACCACTACGATCCGGACGAAGCGTTTCGCCTCCTCCTTTATACCGCGTACATCGAGGGACTGGAACAATTTGCCAGCGGCGGTGTTTCCGTCGGACTACAATTTGAGTGTCTTCAAGGCTAGAGTGAATAGGCTCTTAATAGAACAGTGCGCTTTACCATCAACGATTGCGTCACTGCTTACCATCAGGCAGGATTGCGGTCAAGCGCTGGTTTATAATATGTAAAAAAAAAAGATTCTGTTGCTTATTCTGTACAAACTATATTCAGGTTTTGTATTAAAAAAAAATAACGTTGTATATACTGCAATTGAAAACGTTGGGGACGTTGTGTACACATCAATTTTCAGCCCCACTGGCTCGCGTAATGTTATTTTTTAATACAGTTGCTCAAAAAGTGGTGTATTACAGGGACGTATAGCGTTCGGAAAGTGGGCTATTACACATTCGTGCTTTTTCTTTACCTTTTCCGAACTAGTGCGTTCTCTTTCCCAACTGTCAAAATATTGTCTATTAAAAATAAAAAAAAACCAACCATGAAGTTTTTACTTTAAAAAAATCATAGAAGTTTTTATGATTCATGCAAATAATTCTAAAAAGAAGCTACTAATTTGTTTCAATATCAGATTTAATGATTTAATTCAATGAGTTAGGTTAGGTTTTATTTAATTTCATCTCATTTCATTTTCATTTCATATCAATAAAAAAATTCTACTGAAGACTTGGCTGTATGGGCATAGTTCCCTTTGCCTAATCGAATGGGTGAAGAAAAAAAATCTCTGCTTATATTCTTTTACGGTTTGCGCCATTTTTCAAAAATTTTCTTTGCGAGTTTAGTTGTTTGTTGCACAAAATGAGTAATTTCGACGATATTTTATTTGAATTAACACCACCGGAACTCAGTATAATTGCACAAAATGCTTCGGAGAACATTTTACCGGAAAAGTCAAAAAGTCGCTACATATCTATATACAACGAATTTATTGCGTGGAGAGAAGAGAAAAAGGCAAATAGTTTTTCAGAAAATGTTATGTTGGCATATTTCTCCGAACTGTCAGCAAAATTAAAACCTTCTACATTATGGTCGAGGTTTTCGATGATAAAAAGTATGCTGAAAATAAGAAACAACGTGGATATAAGTCAATACCCAAAACTAAATGCTTTCTTAAAACGACAATCAGACGGTTTTACAACTAAAAAGTCGAAAATATTAACATCGAATGAAGTGGAAAGGTTTTTAAACGAAGCTCCCGATGATCGTTATTTAGCCACAAAGGTAATTAATTAATAAGTACTTATATTTTTCTTTAGTATTCAGTTTACGAAATCGCAAAATACAGTCATTAAATTATTTAAAAAAATATTAATCAAATCCCTTTTTTTTGTAGGTTGCGCTGATTTTTGGCATTGTTGGTGCTTGCCGCAGAGAGGAGTTATCCAATATTACTTTAAAAGATATTGAAGCCCATGAAAAAATGCTACTAATCAAGATTCCGAATACAAAAAATAAGATACCGAGAAGCTTTGTTGTTGAAGGAGATTTTCTTAGAATAGTGCAAAAATATATGAATCAGCGGTCCCAAAAAGGAAAATCCGACCGTTTTTTCCAAAATTATCAAAAAGGAAAGTGTACATCTCAAGCAATCGGGATAAACAAATTTGGTAATATGCCAAAAGAAATAGCTACGTTTCTTGGTCTGCCGGATGCAGAGTATTATACTGGGCACAGCTTCAGGAGGACCTCTGCTACATTATTGGCAGATTCAGGAGTCAATTTGACGTCCTTAAAGCGACTAGGAGGTTGGAAGTCAGACAAAGTTGCAGAAGGCTATATTGCTGATTCATTACACAACAAACTAGAAACTGGGAAAAAATCACACAATCCATTAATTTAAAGTCCAGTCCGTCACCTTCACATGACAATAGTGAAGAGAAAGTTCGTCCATTTACCTTCGTTGCTATTGATAAGTCATAAGATCCAATTCCATCAACTAGCAAACGCCATTGTATAACACCTTTGACAAATATACATGAACAATCATACGAAATTAATAATAGTTTGTCTCAAACAAATATGCAACCTAAAACTTCCCCAGTTAGTATAAAAAACTGTACCAATTTCAATGTATATGTGAATTATAACTTTTCTAAGAAATAAATTATTAGTTAGTTGAGTTTATTGTGTTTTTATTATTTTAATAAATTGCTTAATTTTTTCGCAACTGTATTAAAAATAGTTGTTCAGTACACGTGCGGAACCGTCATTGCAACTTGTTCCGACTGTCAACCCTCACCTTCGGCTGCGCCTCGGCTCGGGTCGACATTTGTCGGAACTCGTTGTAATGACAGGCTTTCCGCACTTGTAATGAAATATACTATAGTTATCAATTCAAACATTGATCCATATAAATAAGCAACATTAATTGAATATGATACCGCTTAGTATGGATTTTATAAATATTTAGATTTCGTGTTGGATTTTGAAAGGACACTTGTTAGTATTTTATTTTTTCTTTTTGCAGTTTAATTTAGTTTTAAACGATCTTGACAGCTGTCGACTTGATGTAAAATTGACAGCTTTTTAATTTCTGAATTTTGATGATGAAAAGAAAATCTCGTTAAAATTTCAAACACGCGATCGTGGATATACTGATGTGTTGTATGTTATATAGTTATGTGTTTAGTTATTTTCCATATGGTAATGTATTCTGTGGAATAGGAGAGATATGATCTTGGGCCGACTTTAAAACAAAGTGGGTCCTTTTTTTACTTTTTTGTTATTACATAACTTTTATAAATAAAAATGGAACAACCGATCGTAAAGGAAATTTAACAAAGAGTTTTCAGCAACACTGACAGATTCTAGATAGATTTCTTATAACTTGCAGCGCTGCAGTTTGCTGTAAAAATATCAAATGAAAAAGCACACTTTACTCCTGCACATAAAGTCCAATTTCAATAACATCTTTTTTAATAAAACAACTGTAAACAAAAATGATCTTTATTTCATGGTGTACAAAGATTAAATTACTGTGTTACCTATTCACAAGAAGACGTTCTACTACATTTGTCGGGGACTTTGTTTCTAGATTTCGTCCCGTACACAAAGGGTAGGAGAAATATTGCTGGCTAAATATGAGAAGACAGCTCTCTTGTTTGCTATCCTAATATACGGTAGCGTGTGCAGGGTTGGTATACATTTTAGAATTTTTGTTTTATGAGGAAAGTGGGCAATATTTATCGACAGGGAAACAGGCAATTATGGAGGGAGGGAATAACGTTCTCGATTATTGTAACATAACACATTGGTGCAATATGTTATGTGACGTATATTTTAGTTCGTTTATATTAGTTCGTTTCAACTAGTAGGGAATATTTTATTTGTTGTGGTATTTTTTTTTTAATAATTATAAACTAGTGCTTGACTGCAATCCCGCCTGATGGTAAGCAGTCATGCAATCGTTGATGGTAAAGCGCACTAGTTTATTAAGCCTTTTCACTTAAAAAACACAGGAATAAGAAGGATGATGGCAGTTGAACGAGGTGATGCAATGTTAAACCCAAGACCAACACGACCAAACGATGCTGCGCAAGAGGGAGATTGATCTGGAGATTCTCCACGACCAAACTCTCGACACAAACAACATTTGGCCCATCGTACCCGCCACACAACGCAACACAACTGCTCAGACCCGTCCTCCGTACGGCTTCACCAGACATCATGCCGGAACACGACCAATCGCTTGGCGGCAAGACTTTGTCTGGTGGGTGGTAACTTCTGCCGGCAGCAGATGTTATGGGCCACCACCGAGGTAAAAATGACAAAAAACGACGACCGTGGGGAAAATGGCAAATAAGGCTTTGTTTATGGAGTGTTTTCTTAGTACGTGCTACACGCTCAGTCCTCTGTACGAGTATGAGAGGAGACCTGTAACCAGCAGTGGGACGATAAAAGGTTGATGATGATGATGATGTGCATTTTTAAATGCCTTTGCACCTTTGCAGATTAAGCTGAAAAGACTTATCTGAAATGTAACTAACTGATTTTTTTTAATTTAACATTGCCCCACATTAGGAATTGAAAATGCTGCCAAAAAAGAAACGCCTGGACTTACACCACAAAGGCAAATGTTGTAATCTAAAACGTTTAAAATCTACTCTTAGTGTTACCTCAGTGAAAAACAGTAGTAAAACCTACTCCTAGTGTTACCTCAGTGAAAAACAGTAGTAAAATCTACTCCTAGTGTTACCTCAGTGAAAAAGTAGCAAAATCTACTCCTAGTGTTACCTCAGTGAAAATAGTAAAATCTACTCCTCAGTGTAGTACTACTAGTGTTACCTCAGTAAAAAACAGTAGTAAAATCTACTCCTAGTGTTACCTCAGTGAAAAACAGTAGTAAAATCTACTCCTAGTATTACCTCAGTGAAAAACAGTAGTAAAATCTACTCCTAGTGTTACCTCAGTGAAAAACAGTAGTAAAATCTACTCCTAGTATTACCTCAGTAAAAAACAGTAGTAAAATCGACTCCTAGTGTTACCTCAGTGAAAAACAGTAGTAAAATCTACTCCTAGTGTTACCTCAGTGAAAAACAGTAGTAAAATCTACTCCCAGTGTTACCTCAGTGAAAAACAGTAGTAAAATCTACTCCTAGTATTACCTCAGTGAAAAACAGTAGTAAAATCTACTCCTAGTGTTACCTCAGTGAAAAACAGTAGTAAAATCTACTCCTAGTATTACCTCAGTAAAAAGCAGTAGTATAATCTACTCCTAGTGTTACCTCAGTGAAAAACAGTAGTAAAATCGACTCCTAGTGTTACCTCAGTGAAAAACAGTAGTAAAATCTACTCCTAGTGTTACCTCAGTGAAAAACAGTAGTAAAATCTACTCCTAGTGTTACCTCAGTGAAAAACAGTAGTAAAATCTACTCCTAGTGTTACCTCAGTGAAAAACAGTAGTAAAATCTACTCCTAGTGTTACCTCAGTGAAAAACAGTAGTAAATCTACTCCTAGTGTTACCTCAGTGAAAACAGTAGTAAATCTACTCCTAGTAAGTTACCTCAGTGAAAAAACAGTAGTAAAATCTACTCCTAGTGTTACCTCAGTGAAAAACAGTAGTAAAATCTACTCCTCAGTGAAAACAGTAGTACTACTCCTAGTATTACCTCAGTGACAAACAATAGTAAAAAACTTTGTCGTTAAGAGAGTGCATGTAGCCCGTCACATCCTTCTGGGAAGCATTGATGTTAGCAGCGAGAAGGCGGAGCGCGTGAGGGAGCGGGAATCCCAGCGCCCTCACGCCACTAGCCGCCGCAGGAGACAACATCGAACTCCCGGCCACCGTAGGCGAGGGCTTGCGGGCGGTGAGCAGTGGACAGCCCACTGCCCGGTAAGGACCAGGCCCGAGTCGACGGTGCGCTGTGTTTCATGCGCGCCTCAAAGAGATGTCAGCACATCGTGACGGGGTCCACGAAGACCGATGCCTGCTAGGGCCGTGGTTTATTTGGAAAGATGCTGTGTGCCTGGTGTACAGGCAAGTGAAGAAACACGGGTAGGTTTTACTCAGTAAAAGTCTGACACGCCGTTCCGCTTCGCCCAGAGCGGGAGAGGTCATTAATTGATGATTTCCCATTTAAACAAAAAAAACCTATTGACACTGAGATTGCAAACGTTTCTATAGTTCTGAGAATCACCCGACGTAATTCATTCAAGAAAAATCGGAAAGCAATATAATATATATATTTAACAGCCCTGCAAAGAACAACATTGCCTTGAACATAAATTTTGAAATAAACCATCAGGAGTGTAAATTTTGTTTGGTTGGCGTAAATTTAATTCAATGAGAAATCATCCTTTTTCTGTTAGGTGGGTAGGCAGGGACCTTGATGCGGTGGTTTCAAGTGGAATAAGAATGAGTTGCTGTCTATTCATATTGACAAATGTATTGACACGATGGTTGTCGTATTTCGAAAGAATATGGCGTAGAACAAGTGTAGAACTTCTAGTGACATTCTACTAATATAAGATACTAGTGGCCGCGCGCGACTTCGTTCGCGTGGAGTAATAAGAAAAAACATACAGCATACATTTTAATGTTTTGTTATGCTTCACTCCTATTGGTCGCCGCGTGATATCATATAGCCTAAAGCCTTCGTGGATTATTGACCTATCCAACGCAAAACGAATTTTTCAAATCGGATCAGTATTTCCTGAGATTAGCTCGTTCAAACAAACAAACTCTTCAGCGTCGTAGATTAGTATAGATTATATATTATAAATGCAACAGTTTGTGAGCATGTATGAATGAATCTTTGTTACTCTTCCACGCAAAAACTACGGAACGGATTTGGATTACATTTGCCATACAGAGGTTTATAACCAGTAATAACACAACATACTTTTATGTCGATATTCCCACGCGATTGAAACTTACTACCCCACGGTACGGTACTTACTACTACGTTATTCCATGGGGTGCAGATAGTTTTCTATAATAGGGATGTTTCCTGGGTAAAAAAAAATGATTCTATTTAGTCCGTCATTCAGATTATAGAAAAATAATAATAATTTATTGACACAACGACACATACATTAGTATACACAAATTAACTAAATGCTAAAAAATGGTACAAAAGTCTGGAAAAATATTGGATGCGTATATTTTATTTTATCAAATCAATAAAAATTGACAAATATAAAAGGCATCAAAGATCAAGAGTGGTGGCTGGTGACGTCACTGGCCGCTAAAAAGTGTAGCGTGCAGTGACGTCACACGAGTTTTCAACGCGCTGTGTCGTCTTCATTTTTTGTTTATATGAAAAAAGAAAAAATACGTGTCTAGTATTTTTTGGAAATCTGACTGACGGACTAATTAGTTTTTTTAGTACCTATTGGTAATCGGTAAGCTGAATATGCTTTCAAGTATCACCGCTGTAATTTTCAGGGAAATTTTATTGTGAAATGCGTTTTTTTTCGCCAACCCGCATTGAGCAAGCTTGGTGATTACTCTCAATCCTTCTCTGTATGAAAGGAGACCTGTGCCCAGCAGTGGGACTATAAAAAGGTTGATGATGATGATGTGTTCATTTTTAGTTCATTGATAAAATGAAGATACGACGAAAAGAAGCATCAAATGAATTTTGTCGCCTACATTAACTAGTACTACAATGTCCGGGATTTTCGGTAGGTGTAGAAAAGTTAACACACAAATTTTTGCAATTCATCTTGATTTAAATTACTTTTATATGTTTTATTTAACTTAGTACAATTATTTATTTGCATAAACTGTTAACCGAAATAGCAGCTATAATTGTGATATATTCAATGTAACACAGGCGCTTACATTGCACCACCTGCCAGTTCAACACTTCACTTCATATTCATTGCAAGATTTACATTACTACAAATTATACAAATTATATAATGTCATCTCAACTGGATGATATACAGACGGCACAGAGGAATCTGGAGGAGTGCTTCATCAAGAAAATGGGTGAGCTTGAGGCACAGATCCAGTGTGCGGGACCCACTAAGGACACTGTTGCAAGGGTTGCTGAAGAGTTCCGAACCTTTCGTGAGCTTATGTTTGGCATGCTGGGGCTTCTCAAGAAGCAGATCGCGGAGTGCACTGGTCTGGTTGATGCATTGGAGACAAGATCTCGTAGGAAGGCTCTCATTTTCACGGGGTTTCCTGAAGCGGACAAGGAGGATTGCAGGGCTCTTGTGTTGGAGGTCTTGAAGAAGAAACTGGCACTTCCTGACATCACCGCATCTTCCATCAAAGTTTGCCACAGACTTGGTTCGTCCAGCAAGGGTCCAACTTCCAGCAGGCCGATTTTGGTAAAATTCACCAATGTTGACCTGAAGTCCACTATTTGGAAAACTAAGTCTGCACTGAGGGGCTCCACGATCACCGTTAAGGAGTTCTTGACTCGGTCTAGACAGGCAGTATTCAGCAGAGCGCGCTTACACTTCGGGATGACTTCATGCTGGACCCAGGACGGGGTTATTGTCATCAGAACCCATGATGGAACACGGCATAAGATTTGTTCCATTGGGGAACTCAATCCCTTGATGGCTAAGTACCCCAAGAAGCCCGGGGAATCATCTGGATCTGGTGGCAAGCCTGGCAGTGAAGTGCGTAATACCTAAACGCTTGTTGATGTGTTTGTATAACTTATCTATACATAGCAACTTATATTATCTATAGAAACTTATTCATATCTTAGTTCTTTGTGCTCGGGTAACTTATTGTGATCCGGAGGTAATTATGTTTTTGATTTTGTTTGTGTTTCGTAATAAGTTACTGTCAAGTGTCATGATCAATTGATCACATCTGTCAATAATGTCAAATGTCTATGGTTTGACGTCTCTATTTCAATGTGTCACGTTTAGTTAGTGACTTAGTATTCTGTAAATTGTATTCCATTTTTATAATTGATTATGTTTCGTTTTGTTTTGTTTTGCTTGTTCCAATTTTTATATATTTCTTTTTTTTTCTTTTGTGCTATGTTTGTGATGCTACCTGCTACTGGTGCTACTGGTGGGTGGTGCACGGATGGTGGCAGTGTGCCTTTACAAAAGCAATCCTAGTTATAGTTAATTTTGTAAGTATTGGTAGTTTTAATTATAATTTATTTGGGTATATATATTATATATATTGGTATATTAATTATGATATCTGATGATGATTCTTTTCACTCTGCTATTAATTCCTCTGCTTCATCCGCTAATGCTAGTTTCAGCTCCTTGACTGACACACTTAACGACTTTGTGCGACGTAACTTCAGCCAACAGAAGAGTCACCTATTTAATGTGTGTCATATTAATGCGCAGAGTATCCCAAGTCATTACAGTGATTTGTTGGACACGTTTGCTGACACCAATGTCCATGCCATTCTGGTATCTGAGAGTTGGCTTAAGCCTTCTCTTCTCTCCACCTACTCTCTCCCAGGTTTAACTCTCATTCGCAATGATAGAGTTGGAAGGGGAGGGGGTGGTGTAGCTATCTATCTTCGTAGTGATTTCCCTTTTAAAATCATTACCTCATCTCCACCACAATACAATGCTTCTGCCGAGTACCTCTTTTTGGAGGTCAATGTCAGAGGCGTTAAGACTTTACTTGGTGTTGTCTATTGTCCGCCCGCCGTTGACTATTTTTCCAATCTTGAATTGGCGCTTGAGTCAATAAGTTCAGAGTATGCACACTGCGTCATCATGGGCGATTTCAACACTGACCTTACCCATCACTCTCCTCGATCCCGTAAACTCCTTCATATCATTGAGTCCGTTAGCCTTCATATACTTCCACTTCAACCAACTCATTTTAATATCTCAGGAGATGACACTTGGCTCGATTTAATTCTTACCTCTGAACCCTCACTTGTTCCCTTTCATGGTCAGTGTCTGGCGCCTGGTTTTTCCCATCATGACCTCATTTACTTATCTTATGTCCTAAAGCCACCTAAACCTATCCCAAAAGTTATGCACATGCGGTGTTTTGCGCGCATGGACATTGAGAGGCTTCGTCAAGATGCGTCAGACCTCAATTGGGAACGCCTGGCTGTGACGTCAACGGTTGACGATAAGCTGCACATTTTCGATCAGGCGGTCCTTGCACTCTACGATAAGCATGCTCCTGTCAAGCGGGTTAAAGTTCGACGTCCTCCTGCTCCCTGGATCACGACAGGAGTTCGAATGGCGATGAGGCGTAGGGATCGGGCCTTTCGAAAATTTAAAAAGGATCGCAGTGAGGAGAATCGGAACGTTTACAAATCCGCTAGAAATAAGTGTAATCAGTTGATACGCAACGCCAAACGCCGCCATATTCTCGAAAACATATCTTCTTCTTCACCTGCTGATATCTGGAAGTTCCTTGGTACTCTTGGTATCGGCAGACCACGGCATGTGGATTTTCCTAATTCAATTGGCCTTGATGATATCAACCGTCATTTCACAACTACTTGTCATTTGGATCCCCACATTGTGGCCCAGACGGTTGATTTCATTGCTGGCCAATCGAGCCCCTCCATAGAACCATTTAAGTTCTCTCCGGTGTCCATGGACGAAATTAAAAAGATCATCCTGTCAATAAAATCCAATGCTGTGGGCTATGATGGCATCAGTCGTAATATGGTTGTATGGATCCTTGATAGCCTTCTCCCTCCGATTTCCCACATCATTAACTATTCTCTCGATTCCAGACAATTCCCATCCCTGTGGCGCATGGCCTATGTCCGCCCACTCCCTAAAATTTCAAACCCTTCCCAACCTAGTCACTTTCGTCCCATTTCCATTCTCCCATTCATGTCTAAAGTGCTTGAGGCCTGCGTACATAGGCAGTTTTCTGGATTTATTTATCGGAACAGCCTTATCAGTCCCTTACAGTCTGGTTTCAGACCTGGGCACAGTACAGCCTCCGCTCTCCTTAAAGTGACTGGTGACTTAGGAGAGGCTATGGAGGATACCAAAGTTACTGTCTTGGTATTAATTGATTTCTCCAATGCCTTTAACGCCGTCAGCCATGATATTCTCCTTGCTGTTCTCTCTCACCTTATGGTTTCGTCCGAGGCTCTGGAGTGGTTCTCTTCTTATCTTCGGGGACGTCAGCAGTCGGTTCGCGTTGATGAGAGCTCATCGAGTTGGCGTGACCTGTATGCTGGTGTTCCTCAGGGGGGTTTTCTTTCTCCATTATTATTCTCCATTTTCATTAATTTTATAACTCACTGTCTTCGGTGTTCGTATCATCTATACGCTGATGATCTCCAATTATATACAGCTGAGCGAGTGGAAGGTATGTCGAATGCTATAGCGGAGGTAAACCGAGACTTAGAGGCTATCAAAAACTGGTCTGATAGATTTGGGGTGACAGTAAACCCCATAAAGTGTCAGGCCATTATTATTGGAAGCTCACGCATGATGAGTAGGTTAACACTTAGCTCTCTCCCTTCTCTTATCTTCAACGGTACCGTTATACCTATTACCTCCACAGTGAAAGATCTTGGTTTGTATATTGACTCGACGCTTAGCTGGCAACGTCAGGTGTCATATGTTAGTCAACGGGTCAAGGGTACCCTGCGTTCCCTATATCGTTTGAGGAATTTCTTACCCGCTAAAACGAAAACCATGCTTGTGCAGACTTTGATTTTCCCCATAATCGATTATGGTGACGTGTGCTACTTTGACCTGAATTCGGTTTTGCTGGATAAGCTTGACAGATTGCTCAATAGTGGTATCCGGTTTATATTCAATCTGAGGAAATATGACCATGTATCCAGCTACAGGTCTGAACTGAAATGGATGCCCATTCGCCAAAGAAGAAATTTACGAGCCTTAACCACGCTTTTCTCCCTTCTTAATTCGCCCACTCCTCCTTCTTATCTTACGAATCACTTCCAATATTTGTGTTCTTCACACAGCAAGAATCTGCGTTCTTCTAATAATCTTCTCTTACTCTGTCCTTCTCATACCTCTGACTTTGTTCACTCTTCATTTCATATTCAGTCAATTCTTTTGTGGAATGCGCTTCCTCTTGATATCAGAATGGCGACTAGTCGGTTTGCATTTAAGCGGGAATTGCAGAGTTATTTTGCGAATGGTTAGGGTAGGGTCATCTCAACACCTCTCTTACAAGTTTTATTTTTGTATATATTATAAGTATATATATAGTAATAGTTTGTATATGTATATAGCTTATTTAAGTATTTGTTTAGATAGTGTTATGAGTTTTTCTTTTCCTGTCCATTGTACGGTAACTAAAGCACCTGCCATCTAGTCTCTTCACCACCCGAGGTTGACTGGTAGAGAATGCCTAAGGCATTAAGTCCGCCTCTGTACATTTTCTTTGTGCGAAAGATTAAATAAATAAATAAATAAATTCTTCCGAACCACAAATGGGACTGTCGTTGGTGCAAATAATAATACTACATTTATCGAACATAATGGAGCAATGGACTAGCAATATGCTTCAAAATGATGACAATTGATAGTTATACTGCGTTACGCGATTGGGGTGCAGGTTCATACATATCACGCGGGGAATTCCCTGACTCCTGCTACGTGTACTCTTAAGCGTGCATTTTTCGCTAGTTTTGGAGTCAACATATTTGATTTAATTTGTTTCAAAGCTTTTGTTCATTTAATGTGATGTAATATGCTAGTTTGGGTTTTAATTAACTTCATTTAATTTCTTGTTCATTTTTAAATATACCACTTTTTTTTTTGCTGTTTAATAATGTCTTTTTTTGTGTTTAAATGAAAATTCTCCTACCAGCACTTCTGACCTTGCCTCCGCCTCTGGTTCAGACTCCGATAAATCAAATTTAAAAACTCCGGTTCCGGTTCCGATATAACTACCTCCGTTACATACCTACTTCATAGCCATATTACAACTAAAGAAAGGGGTCCCCATTTACCCCCTTTCTTCAGTATTTGTCTGTCCGTCCCGTTATTAATACATCCAAAGGTTGTCTTTCTCTTTGAAAAGTCGCTCTTAGCGATATTTTTTTTTTTTTTTTTTTTAATTTATTTTGGCTCGGTTACTAGACCTTTAAGCCATGTCATTATTTGGAGTACACTCTTATTTACATTAGACTACTTCACAAACTATAGAGGTTCACTTCACTTTAGGACTTCATATAAGTTGTGTTTTTTGATCACATCATTTAAAGTTTTTCAACAGTGTTTTTAATATATTTGTACAATGGTTCGTAACACTTGTTAAACTTTAATAAATCAGTCAAGCGGCGGGAGGAATTGAATGGTATTATATCATTAATTTCACTGGCAAGTATCAGTCTTTGCATATTGTATTTAGGACAGAAGAAAATCATATGTTCTGCGTCCGCTTGTGGAGTTTTGCATTCTTTGCATTCATCGCTTGTTACAATACCCAGTCTCGCTAGGTGGGAAGGTGTGGTGCAGTGCCCAAAACGAAGCCTATTAATTGTTGTAATAAATTCTCGACTGGCATATTCTAGTTCATTGTACCACGGCTTAAATGGTATGTCTTCTTGAATACTTCCATACCATTTTCCTTTCTGTTCTTGGTCTTTCTTCCACATATCTTTCCAAATATTAATTGTTTCGACACGAAATGAGCTGTAATAATCAGTTATTGGTATAGCAATTACGTATCTTACATCCAATGAATTAATCCCTTCAAATGCAGTTTTATCAGCTATTTCATTACCTGAAATGCCACGATGTGAAGGTATCCACATAAAAGTAACTTCAATTCCTTGTTTGAATAAACAGTATATAAAGTCTTTAATTAAATATAGAATATAATTATTTTTAAAATTCATTTTCAATATTTTCAAACTATCTATCAAACTTAATGAATCAGTTAAAATTAAGAAATATTTACAATTATTTATACGACGGATTAATTTTAAGCCTTCTAAAACTGCATATGCCTCTGCTGTAAATATTGAACAATGATTGTCTAAAACAAAGCTTTGAGCAAATTCAGTTTGTGGATCATAAAGAGCAGATCTCACATAATCATTGCCTTTACTACCATCTGTGTATAAAGTATAATATTTCCTGTTTTCTAATAAAAAGGTTGACATCTCTGCATTGCAAGTGATTATGTGTGTTAGGACTTTAACAGGGTGTATGATACTACTGAATGAATGAGTATAACATGGCCACTTAGATTGCTTCTTAATTTTAATACATTTTTTGTTTATTTCCATGTAAATTCGACATAATTGAGGAGAGATGCCCCTCAGTAGATCATCTACAGAAACTAATTCTCCAGAAACACTCACTAGATGTGGGACTATCCTATTTATGAGAAAAGTATTGTCAGATGACAGGACTTTGATGCAGTATCTTTCTGTAAGTAAGATCCTTCTTAAAATTAAAGGCATAATTTTAGTTTCAATCTCCATGGCTCTTATGGGGGTTGAACACATAGCCCCAGATATCAATCTCAAAGCCTTGTTTTGTATCACATCTAACTTATTTACATAAGGACTATTCAAATAAACTAAAGTACTGTAATCAAAATGGCTTCTTACAATTGTTTTATATAATATAGACAGTATTTTTGGATCTGCTCCCCATGAAACTCCAGCAAGGCACCTTATCACATTTAGACCTTTTAATGCATTTACAGATATATATTTGATATGATCTTCAAATTTCAACTTTTGATCTATAACAATCCCTAAAAATTTATGTTGTTTAACCCTTTTTATTACATCCCCATTGTATGTGACATTGGAACATAGAGGATCATTTCCAAAAATCATTGTATTACTTTTTGAAGCATTGATTTTTAAATGCAATCTATTACTATAATAGCTACTTAACTGTTCCAATGCCCTGTTCATATTTTCTATTGCTGTAGTTAAGTTAGAATTAGAAGTATATAAAACCAAATCATCTGCAAATTGAAGGATATTTACAAATTTCATATCAACATATTTACATATTTCACAAGTGTACAGGTTATATAGTAAAGGTGAAAGGGTTGCACCCTGCATGGTGCCTTTGGAGGCAGTCTCAGGACCATACATAATGTTATTATACCGAACATACATTGTACGATTACTCAAAAAGTTATAGATCCAGTTTGAAACTTGTCCTGGGATACAAACAGTTTCTGTCAATACTTTAACAAGTATTCCAGGGTCAACACTGTCAAAAGCCCCTTGAACATCTAAAAATACACAAACAGTATGTGACTTAGAATTTTGTGCTCTTTTCAGGTCAGATATTAATGAAATGAAACTATCTGCACAGCTCCGACCCCTACGGAAGCCATATTGAACATATGGGATGAGACCATTAGATTCAACATACCAGTCAAGGCGATTCTTTAACATATTTTCAAACAGCTTTCCAAGACATGACGACAATGAAATTGGACGATAAGAGTCTGCTAGATGTGGTGGTTTATTTGGTTTTAGTATTGGAATAACACATTGTGTTTTCCAAGGCTCTGGAATAAGTTTTTTATGCCAAAGATTATTAAGAATTTGAAGAAATTTTCTTTGTATAGATTCATCTAAATTTTTTATTAAAATATAAGGGAAATCATCTAATCCTGGTGTGGTATTTTTTCTAGACTGTAAGCTCATTTTGAATTCGGTCCACGAAAAGGGATCTAGCAAAAACTTAGAATTAGGATTTTCATTATTAACATTAAAATAATTACAAAATGAACTAAAATCTATCAAATTGTTATTGTTAGATAATTTTGATAATAAAAAATATTATTTAAAAACAAAAAACCCGCCTGCATAAAACTCTAACGAACTGAAAAGGTAGAAACAAGTTGAACAATCGCAGTTGGGGGACTGTTCTATAGAATACTTGTTTATCTAGCTAAGAAGTCCCCCAACTGCGATTGTTCAACTTGTTTCTACCTTTTCAGTTCGTTAGAGTTTTATGCAGGCGGGTTTTTTGTTTTTAAATAATATTTTTTATTTCTATCTTTTTAGTTTTAACAAATTATGTTTCTAATGTTGGAAAACTTAAAAAAATTGTTTAATTTCTTTTTTCATCGTTCCATTTAATATTAAAAGTGCACGTTATATACATATTTTCTAATGAGTATTTTAAATCCTTCATTTTAAAACCAATTCGATAAGTTTGGTTGATAAAAATTACCTCATAATTATGGCGTCAAACATCCGCCATTTTGTTTTTTTTTTTAATGTCACCGTCTAAGACAAATCTAACGATGTCTCAAATGTGAAAATCCGTTAGGCGGTTCTGGAGGTACAAGATCATCATCAACTTTTTATCGTCCCACTGCTGGGCACAGGTCTCCTCTCATACAGAGAAGGATTGAGCGTAATCACCACGCTTGCTCAATGCGGTCCAAAGTCCAGGTTTCCTCAAGATGTTTTCCTTCACCTTCAGTCATTGGTGTCCAAGATATACCTACTTACATATAACTTTAGAAAAGTTACATTGGTACTTGCCTGACCTGGAATCGAACCCGCGCGCTCATACTTGAGAGGCTGGTGTTTTAACCACTAGGCCACCACGACAAGATAATAAAGAATATTACATACATTCATATCAAGATACGCGCTTTGTGCATGCCTCCGAATGTAATTCTGTTTATAATTTTGCAAAAAATTGAAACTGACTGACTTTTGTGCTGAAATTTCTAAGTGTTCATTAATTACGTAGGTACGGGGACGACAGCAGGTCAAGCTACCTCAAACGGTCAGATATTTCCAATCAACATAGAGCCTTAATGCTGTAGAGATAAAGTTGAAAATCTAATAAGGAAATCTGACAGATTGTAGTAGCTTGATGTGATGTCGTCTGTACAAAGGTTTGGTACTGTTTCAATGTAGGTTTCTGGATTTATCATTGTATTTTTTTTTTAAATGCCTTATCATTGAATTCTCATCTTGTTTTAGTCTTTTCAGTTGATTTTTAATTGTAGTTATCCATGTAAGTGGTTTTTTCGTTTATTTAATTATTAATAAATGTATGTCTTTTTAGTTAAGAAATATTACGTAACCGGATTAATTCCTTAAATGAGTTTATGTCATGTGGTTGATTTAGCAATTTGTTAGGGTTGAGAAAACTGATATCAAGTCCGGAAAGAGTCCTCACTCTACTCAAAGCAACGTAATCTTGACCTTTTGCACATAAGTTTCTACTTAAATCTACAACTGCTGGGTCTAAAGTTGTGACCTGTAGTTTATGCACCGTCACTGCCCAGTATAAAATTAAGGGAAACATTCGTCGCTCAATCTTGCCTTTTCCACGTAAAGCATTAAATTCTGTAGCACGAGGCTGGATCCAGACTCCAATACCAGATAGATTCCCTGTTATACTTGTGTTATCGAGCTCCACAAATACCGCTAGTAGTTTTCCTGGCTCCAACTGCTTTCTGCGTAGTGCTGGCCAATCCATTCATCGGATAATACCCATAGCACCGTTAACCAGCCCATGGTTAGCATTGATGTTCCGTCTTAGCATGGCTCGAGAGCTTATACCTAATTTGAGTTGGTTTGGTATACTACCTGATTTATTGGGATCTTCAGGTATGTATTCCTCTCGTGGTTTTTGACCATATGTTTTAGGATCAAATGAGATGTCTACAGCACTAACATTGCATACTTTTGTGAGCTTTTCTAACTTTTCTGTCATGGTCGCGTTACATACATGAATTTCGACTTTAAAAATGAACACCGCGGTCGTCTGAAGACTTTTGGTCGACAATGACGAATTGAAGACGATTGTGGAAACTGATGATACACAATCTACGGCTGATATAGCAACAGCTTTCGACAAAACAAACAAAAAATACAAACTATATTGGACCATATGTGTTGAATTGGCAAGGTATAATATCTTGCCAAATGGGTGCCCCACGAACTCAATGATCGCCAGCGCGAAGTACGCGAGACGTGCCTGGCAGTGCTCAACAGACAAACAAATGAAGGAACTTTGAAAAACATTGTTACCTGCTATGAAAAATGCTTAGCAAGTTGATTAGATCCTGGTTCAGCACCTAAACAATGCCCCAAACGAAATCTTACCCCTAGAAAAGCGATGGTCCCTGTTTGGTGGTCTAACCGGTGTGATTCATCACATCTTCTTACCAAACGGGATTAGCATTACTGCAGATGTGTACTGTGAAGAACTGAACACAATGATGGAAAAACTGGCACATCTCCAACCAGCATTGGTCAATCACTCTCCGCTGCTCCTGCACGACAACACGCGACCTCATACCGCACAACAGACAGTCTTCAAGTTGCAATAAAAGGTTGATGGGGTTGGAGGCTCTTCATCATCCGTCCTACTCACCAGACCTTTCGCCTACAGACTACTTTTTCCAGAATTTGTATAGATTTTTTTTTACATTATATAAACTAGCACTTGACCGCCATCCCGCCTGATGGTAAGCAGTGACGCAGTCGTTGATGGTAAAGTGCACTGTTAGTTTATTAAGAGCCTATTCACTCTAGCCTTGAAGACACTCAAATTGTAGTCCGACGGAAACACCGCCGCTGGCAAACTGATGCAGTCCTTCGATGTACGCGGTATAAAAGAGGAGGCGAAACGCTTCGTCCGGATCGTAGTGGTGTTAACAACGTAAGGGTGGAAACCAGCCGTACGACGGGTCGTCTGCTGGTGGAACGGAGATGGGGGAATTAAATCATGCAATTCCATCGCACACTCCCCGAAATGCATCCTATAGAACACTGAAAGGCTGGCTACTCTACGCCTGTGCTCTAGGCTTTGGAGACCGTCTCGAGTTAAGTCAGGGTTACCAATCAGCCTCTTCGCCCGCCTCTCCACTGAGTCTAAAATGGCCAGGTGACACTTAGCAGCACCAGCCCAAATGTGACTGCAGTACTCCACACGAACCGACCTGTGCTTTGCACAACATTAAAAGCTGCCCTGGTGTGAAGTACCGCCGGACCCTTGCGATAACGCCAAGTTCCTTGGCAGCCACCTTGGCTTTGGACTCAATGAACCGCCCAAAGTTTAGGGTGGAGGAAATCTCAACTCCCAAAAGCTGAAGGCGGTCGGTACACTCCAAGGATACATTTCGAAAAGTAATACTACAAGTTTGGCATTGCCCCATTCGGAGACTGCCACTTGCCTCTCGTCCAGCTGATTTCTTTAAGAATCAATAAACTGCCACTGTGTTGGCAAAAATACATTGATTGCATGGGTAATTACTTCAATTAATACAAAAGATTTTTTTTTCCTATTAAACGGCAATTTTATATTTAAAGACTTTTTTATATAAAATATATTTAGAATCAATATATTTATTATAATCAGTGATTAAAATCCTTAATTTTGATACCCAACTCGATATGCTTGGCAGAAAAAAAACATGTAATTCTTTTTTTTGTTCCATTTAATACTAAGTTATATACATATTTAGAATCAGTGTTTAAAATCCTTCATTTTGATATCCCACTCGATATGTTTGGTAGAAATTTATTTCTTCATATCTCACAATATGGCGTCATACATCCGCCATTTTGGATTTTTTTAAATGTCACCTATCTAGTAGCAGTTGGGCAATTAAGTCAAATCTAACGATACCTCAAATGTGAAAATCCGTTCAGCGGTTCTGGAGATACTAGGTAATAAAGAATAATACATACAAGATAGGAGCTAAAAACATAACCCTCCTGGCAGTCGGGTAAAAAGGACTGTATAAATTCATCACTAAATGATCTGTTCCCCTTCTTGATGCCCCTAAACTTTTTAATAAGATTCCAAATCATGCTTATTGGTGTTGTTCTATTGAAAGTATTACAGAAGCTGTTCCATCCAATTTTCTTTTGTTCTGAGATAGTCCGTTTCTTTAAAGAATCTATTCGTTTATAATTAATATAATTCTCTATTGTAGGATCACTTCTGTATAATTTCAATGCATTGTAGGATGCTATTACAGTTTGTTCACACACATTATTCCACCAGGGGGCTGGTGATCTACTTTTAAAATTGTTAGTTCTAACAAATTTTGGAATGATTGTCTGCTTAAGAGCATCAAGACGAGAACAGAATTCTAAATATGATGACATTGGATCCTCATCATTAATCGTCATGTCGTTGAAAACAGTTTTAGATTGTTCCAGGAATTTACCCCAGTCTGTTTTATTATACAAAAATCTATCAATAGGCGGATTAACTTGGTATCTTGGTATCTATCAATATTCAGTGCTATATTAGTAATTGTCGGGTAATGGTAACTTCCCATGGCATCATCGTGCACAGACCACTCACAGAGTGGAGCAAGATTCGCGCTGACAAATGTTACATCGATAGCCGAAGGATTACGTGTGGGATAGTTAATAGTAGTAAAGCTGCCATCATTTAAAAGACATAAATCACATTCATCTATTACGTTATATAAATCTTGTCCACGGCCCTTCGTAGACAGGCATCCAAATGCAATATGATGTGCATTGAAGTCACCACTAACAATTACAGGCTTAGGAAGATCTCTTATAATGTTGCGGAGTCTATTAATTCTTATATGTCCACTGGTAGGTGGGCAATATACACACAGGATGGTTATGTTTCCTATCTCAGTAGTTACAGATAAAGCAATGGTTTGTATTTCTTCATAAAAAGGTGTATATAAAGTAGTGTATTTATAATAAGGTTTAATCAAGATTGCTACACCATTATGACTATTTGTAGAGTTTCTATTATAGATATTATAACCGGGTATTCTGAAGTTTTGGTGATCTTTTAACCAAGTCTCGTTAAGCAAACAAACATCTATGTTTTCATTTAGTAAAAAATTGATCAATAAGGGCTTCTTACTGTTGGCGCTCTGAATATTAAATTGTGCGATGCGTAACGAAGATATTACATTGTTGAGGAGGCTAGCAGCCCCAGCCATCAGAAAGATTTTTAACAAGCATTTTTTTGATGGATGATGTGGTTACAGGTACATCATCATTATTATTACCTAATTGAACTAAGGTTTGTACTAGAGCCATGAGGATATCATTGTTACCAATGATTTGAGACTTAAGATTAGGTAGGGAAGCAACTTTGTTCTGTTTTGTAGGCTTTACAATGTTTGCGACAGTTACATTTTTTTCCGGCAGTATATTTTTTTTATTTTGAGTTTGTTCAGGCAAATTAGGGAAATCAGCGTCTTTATACTTGAAAGACTCTGTAACACTGGCATATGTAATTTTATTTTTCTTGTCTAGCATTTTCTTTACTTTGACGGGACAGGTCCTTGATACAGCCAAATGAGGTCCGCCGCAGTTAACGCAGCAAAGCTTATCAGGCTTATCACATTCTTTATATGAATGTTCGCCTGCACAACAGCTACAACGTTGCTTTCCATTGCAAACTTTTGCAGAGTGGTTAAATTTAAGGCAGCGAAAACACTGCAGCAGAGGAGGGACATAATCAGAAACGCGATATGAGAATAAGTCGTACTGGACACATTCAGGTAGTGAGTTCGATAAAAACGTAATGCTGACTGTTTGTAATGGGACACGGTTCAGCCCAACTTTCTTTGTGAATCGCCTTACAGCTACAATTTCATATATCGAAGAAAGCTTGGTGTATAACTCTTTGTTTGAAATATTTGTTGGTACATATCTGATAATGCCAGTACGTTCGATTTGTGTTGCTGGAATATAGGCTTTCATTTTGTGTTTATCTAAAAAACTTGAATTATGAATAAAGTTATTTGCTGTATTGTATTGCTTGAATACAACAACAATTTTATTAGCGTTCACACGTCGAATCGCCACCACACCTTTTATTTCCGCTGCAAAAATATGGTTCAAATATATTGGGCTTTTGTTGCCCAGACGCTCCTTGTCCTGACTCTCCACAAAAACTTTAAATTCAGAGTTACCTGAATTTTCTGGATAAAGACGTTTATAGTTGGGCTTATAGTAAGGATTATAACTGGAAAAGTCACTTTCCTCACCACCGCCGCTGTTGCTAGGAACAAATTCCTCCTTTCTCTTCCGACTTCTAGGGGGTCTTTCTCCCTCATCTTCGTTACCTTCCATTATTAGAAGGTACAGAAACTATTAACACTTTATATAAACTAATTAGAAAATAAGAAAAATGAAATTTATTTTTGAAAAAACTTGGACTAAATTTAAAATTGACCGCCTCGGTTCAAATTCCCGCCAAGAATCTCGCGTCACTCCACCTTTATCCAATGTTCTCTTAGCGATAAGCTCGCCCATGGTGTTACCCTTTGTAAAATTTCTATAGGTATTTATGCCATTAATCTATGCGGTGTACATAAGCCAGCACATCATGCTATTGGCGCAGATTCTTTTGTTCACAAACTAAACTAATTTTAAGTTATGTGTATTTCTTTCTTTCTATTTCAATAAGAAAAGGATAGAAGATAACATTTTAGTTTAATCCTGTCAAATTAAGATACTCCATAGACAGTTTAGACACGACTATTAACATGGCGACGAAAAATACATCAATTTACAAGTCATCAAGCGCGGACTAATTTGAAGAAAAAGATGCACTGAACTTAAATTCAAGGTTCAGTTTGTGAACAACGAAATCGGGGTCATTATCTGTCAAATTTATTTAATAAATTTTTAACTTTATGCTGACGCAATAAGGTTCAACTGTTCAAGGTTGATTAGTAGTAAGTGGAGTAGTAGACTGCAGTTGGAGCTGGCATCTGTACAAAATAGAGTATTTTATTCTTCCTGATTCAGTGCGTTCCTTATCCAGCTGTTTCTCGCGACTTTAAAGACAACGCAGACGAAAACGCAGGGCGCTTTTGGACTGTCCTAGTTACTTAAGCCTAGCAAGACTAATATTAAGAAAAACAAACTATGTATATGATTTTTGAGGTTGTCTGTAAAAGATCGCTCTTAGCGATAAGAGGGCTCACTGTGTCACCCTTTGTAACATTGTACATAATAAAGAGTATTCTATTCGATTAATTTTTACCTGAAATCATTCTGCAGCTCCAAAGACATAACATCACTCTCAAAGGGAAAGATCTCACACTTGAACTCTTCGATGGACAGGTTGGCCAACACTCCTCGGTTAGTCAGGATATTCTTGCAGAACTCACTCTTACGAGGCACAAAGAATAAGTGGAACTCCACTGGTGTGGTCTGCTTTGATCTGTTGATAAAAACATCATATAAACTGTCAATCTTACAAAACTAAACAATAGTAATTTGCACTCAAATTATTTAGTTTTTTTCTGTTATGATGTTCCTTGTGGCATGTTATGATCTGCAGACCAGTAATGTAAAAAAATCTGAGCTAGGCTAAAGAAATGTAGTTTGTTCCAACCGGGTGTGTTTAATTGGGGGAAAAAGGAAGTTTTTTTTTTATCAAATATATGTAAAATGCTTCAATTACAGGTTTACTTAGCTGCTTACCTAAGTGACAGAACATAATCAGCTACTAAGTCCATTAGTGCTGGTTTAGGTCTTGCAATGAACACTATATGCTTCACCGAGATGGTCGGCAGACTGCCAGGCTTCAATGGAAACATTTCCGTCACTCCATGGTCTTTCAGCAGAGAGTACTGGGCCACTAGGCCCACTGGACCAGCTAGCCATTCGTCCCATATAGTCACCTAATAAGAAAAAGTTTAGCTATATATTTTCTGATTGGAAGTTCTTGATAGATATTTATTATAGTTCTTGAATAAAGAGAATGGTGTTTCCATTGTTTCTAATCAATACATAATCATAATCTATTATTTTGCCACTCTTGGGACACAGGCCTCCTCTCAGTGAGAGAGAGTGGGAGATAATCTGCCACGCTGGCTCAGTGCGGGTTGGTAGATGTCACATGTCTTTGGCACTAGGACATGCCGGTTTCCTCACAATGTTTTCCTTCACCGTTTTGATAATAGTGGTGATGAAATAATTTACACAAAGTAAAGCGCCTGATCAGGTTTGAACCTACAATTTATAAGTCGCGACCGATACCACTTGGCTACCGCTGCTCTTGCCATTGTCTGTGTACATACAAAGTACAAAAGAGAAAGAACGGCAAGCGCTCCTGTTTACAATGTATATACATTTAATTGGTTTTATCATGAGGAAAACCAATGCTTGATAATTTAAGTTTCAAATCAATAGAGGGATACATACTTTTGGACCTTTGTAAAGCTGTAGTAGATTCAATAATTCAGTTCTCATTGACTCTTGGATAGATGCAACGTTTAGTCTACCACCAGAAAGGTGGGTACTCATCTTTGCTTCACGCATTATGTTGTACTTTTTTATTTAATTTTCTTCTGAATCACGATCGGACAGGTAACTTTGTTGTTATTTTCCTGTCAGCTGTCACTCGATCATTTTGTCAGTCTGTCAAAGTCAAAATGGAAGTTTAGTTATAATAAATTAAATCTTTTAGCATTAAAATGAATTAGGACTTTTTCTATTTTGCCAAGGCAAAAAAAAGAGAATTGTGAAACGTGAGTTAATGGAACGCATAGTATTTTTTAGTTATAAACTGAAAAACATCAAGAGAAATTAACAATGGCAGCACCTAAAATCGCGGTAAAATTTGAAACACGAAACGACGTTGTCCTTTTCGCCAGTTGTTTTATGCAAAGTTTATTGATTTGAATTAATTAATTATTTTAAAATGTAGTAGATATTAGTTAGTTAGATTATATAACACCGTTAAATTCGATTAGAAGAACTTGTGCCATTTTTTATAATTCATAGTTTGAAATAGGTACATACACACCTACCTACCTAATTAAGTCCTGTTAAATCACTAATGCAAAATACTTTAGTAGATAACAATAGCATTTATTTACAGAAAATTACATCAGTACCCCGCCATTTCCACCAATTTATCAATTTTCGTTATATACGCGCAGCTTTTCTCATAACTCTCGAATCAGCTGCTATTAAACATAAGCATAAAGAAACTTCGATAAGTATACAGCTATTAAAGCCTATATGTATGTACCTATGTAGTCAGGACAGGATAGCTACAAGGCTGTTGCTGGCGCGGCTCTTGCCTCTTATCATTCGTGTGTAGCGGCTCTCTGCGCGCGGCGTCGCATCGATTTTTCCACCAAACAAGCCATTTTCAACTAACAGTTGTATTGTAAACACGTTTCATAAACAAGTGACGCTCGCTGACGTGATAATACGACTTATTGACGTTGTGAAATGTGAAAGTTTTGAAGGAAAATAATGCGCCACTCCCCGTGGGCAGAAAACTATAATGGCCGCCCAAAATAAAGGTAGGCATGTTTCACGCAGATTTTTCCCGAAAAATAAAATAAATATACGTGTCGTTAGAACGAAATATTTTTTTTACTGCGTAAAATATTTTCAAGCTGTTGTTTTTGTTGATTTTGCTTGTATATTTAGTTCGGCTTTATATTTATTGATATTGTCATTTTGACATTACTTAGTAATGATAACAGAAAGCGTAGGCGAATGTCGGCCATGTGAGTTGTTTGCAATCTTGTTTTTGTAACTCGTGGAGATAAGGGAGTGTTTCAAAGTTTCAGGACCGAATCTGTACCTAAGCATTCACGAATAATATAGTAGGTAGGTACATACATGTAACCAAATTGATATAGGAAATTAATTTTATAGTAGAAGATTTTTGTCCCTACGAAGGAATGGAAAATTTTGCATGAAAAACATTAATTAAAATTAAGAGAAGTAGTCGTAGAGGCTAATTAATCGTTTTATCTACATTGCGGCCTCAGATAGTTTTATTAGAATTCTTTAGGGACTTTTAAAAATGTGTGATAGTCACGAATAACACGATTTTCAGGTTTTAAATAAACTTTGCCTTTTAGGTAATGGCAAAATTATTAGCTATAGGGATTGTACAGGAGATTAGGTATAGTTACAGCATAAATGAGGCATAGACAAGAAGATGTTTTCAATTTACGTTGGTATCAGTAAATAGGTATAATTTATAGGTACCTATACATTACGCTTGTGCCTATTCTATCAAGTTGCCCTTGCCGAGTTACTCTGTGGGTGACCGTGAAAGTATCCAATCAATGTTTTATTATAATACTCTATAGCAGGTAGGTACCTACCTATCTATACGGTTATCTCTCTGCTTTCATGACAGGTACGTAGGTTGGCATTTACCTATCTTGTACCAGTAGATAATAATGTTTTGAAGCTTTGATTGAAGAGAATAGTATATAACTTTACCTAACTACTAGGTACTTTCAGGACAATGTTTTGTAAACCTAAATACATATGCTAAGACCTCCGTCCTTAACAGGTATTTTACGAAACGGAACACGGTTTTATAGGTAGGTATTAGGTAGTCGATCTTCATAGAGCTCGTTTACCAGTTTTCGTAATTATAAGAACGTTTATAGCATAGAATAAAGAGGGGAAGTAGGTTATCTGCGACCCAATCCGCGATTTAATTGCCTACTGTCTTAGGGTTGACGACTGTCCGCGCTTCGTCGGTTACGGTTGTCGCCCAAACCGCTTACAAATATTTATAGACTAAGAGCTTATGTTTAAATTATTTGCTTAGTATTTAGTTTACATATACTAGTCAGCAGTGGCGAAGAGTCCATACAAGCCGATTCCCACCGGGTTACCTTTCAAAAATCAGTTCCATATTCATACAAAAGTATTTACATTCTATTTCATTAACAAAGTATTATTAATTAAATGCCTGCGCGATTTACAATAGCAATAGTAATTCTTAGCAATACCCTAAGTATCACATTTCATTTTATAGTCGTAAAGGTAACTCGACGAATTACAGCTTATCTCGGCCAACGTTTTACTATAAGGCGAAAAGAGACAGAGCGTGTCACCATCTCTTTCTAATGCTCGCTAACTGTACGTAAAATTTAAAGAAAGATAGGCTATTCGCGACCGGGTTGCAGTTCTCTCCTCTCCTCTATTAGAAAGAGACAAAGAAATTATTGTTATTGAAGCACGGCACGGGAGAAAGAAAACACGACAAAATTAAAAAGAATTAGCGTTATAATGAAATCCTTCGCAAGTCATATTCTTTTTATTTTGGCATATTTTCGTGTTCCATTTCGTAAGGTTGAAAATAAATTATTGTTAGTATGTGACATGTTGCTATACCACTGGTGCGTGATAATTTCGTTTGTTATATTTTAATATTTGTGTTATTTAAACTGTGACTGATTCTGTAAGGTAATTTAATCGCAGATTTGGTTAAATACTGTGGATTTTGTTTGTTATTATGGCTTATATTATTCTACCGGCAATATTATTCAAGATATCCTGCAGTAGGTAAGTGTTTAAGTGTTTATTTTTTTGGACCGGCTTCCCTTTGTCAAAATTTCACCCTTCGCCACTGCTAGTCAGTTTTTTTTTGTAATTTTTATTTTTAGTTTTGTACACATAAAGAACCATATTTATTTTTATTTTTAATTAATACAAATATAAATAATACAAACATAACATCTATTGAATCACACATTTAATACAAAATTACAAATTAGCTACAGAAAAATACCTACTTTCTTCGGTTTCGACTATTAAGAAACGCGTTGTTATTAAACTTTAATGTGTAATATATCCGTATCCTTCTAAATAACTTTTAGAAATATAATTTGAAAAATATAAGTCTTTTATTTGTTCATAAATAGACATACCAACTTTGCAGTTTATGTGATCATTTTTTAAAAGCTAATGCGAACCTCGTTCCGTGCTAGCCGCGACTAGCGCAGTCATAGGCACTCTAATATTGTGTTTAGGTGTGCGTGCGGCGACGCATAGATACTATGGCGCAAACATACAAGCCGCGCGCGGTCCGTTTGTATGAAGATAACGTACTTCCCTCTCTTTATTCTATGTTTATAGTCTCAGTCTCTCTGTTAACAATACCTCTAATTCAAAGAGTATAACAATATAATATGCTCTAATTTCCGACATTTTGGTAAGTTTTTGGCATTGATAGTTGCTGAGATGTGATTGCGCCTAGATTTTGTACATTTTTGATTAGGAGAAGTCTTCAGACCTCCGTGACGGGTTGCCTGTCATGGGGTAGCTTGTCAAACGCCTATCAAGAGGTATAAAAGAACTAAGGAGTAGGTACGAATACCGCTGTACGATTTAACATTTATTGTCACCACTTTCGCCGAAATCTATATCTGACTAACGTAAGGTGGTAAGGTATTCCTGCTTACATCGTGACGGAGTCCAGGAAGACCGATGCTTAGGCCAGGGTAAACCCGCCACACTGTTCCCAACCCACTGCAACTCCTGAAAGCCAGAATCAACAGTGGAGACCGCCAGAAAAACGCCGAGCAATGAAGCTCGACGAGTCCCGGAGAAATGTTTCAACTGTCTTGGGTCCCGCAACGAAATTAATCAGAAAAGAATAGCGGAGGAGTAAGAAAAAAGATATTTTTTCCACTTCCCTCCATAATAAGCAGGAGACAGAATAGAACTAGGCCAATCGGCACAAAGGGACATTATTGCAACTGGGAGAAGCCCAGATTGCCAAGCACCACGGAATAACATTTGATCAAGTTAATGGGTCCTAAGTAGGTATTTGCTGTTACAATTGATTCCAATAATAGGTATGGCAAAAGCGCCTGAACGCACGGAAATTAGTTCTAGTTTCAACAAGGTCCGTATAATAAACAACTCCGGATGTAACTTGTACACTATCCAACATAATATTGCGTTCATTCTGCCAAAGAATACACTCCCACAAGATGTGATGTGCGGACTGTTCAAATTCACAGTTCGATGTAGAACACTGACACAAAGGCGAAGGAACAAGTTTAAAAGAATACAGTTTACTTTTAAAGTTGCCATGACCTGTGAGAAATTGGGCAACGCAGTGGTCAACCTCCAGCCATGTCTTAGCCAGCCGATCGCCAACGGATGGAAAGAACAGATGGAGGTGCCGGCCCTTGATGGAATTATCCCACCTACTTTGCCATTCGGATAAGAGGTCCTCCCAGACGTCAGTCTGAGGTTTAAATAATCTAGAAATTCTATTGAGGTCGCGTTGTGTAACAAAGTTAGTGTCCATGGCCTCCCCCTCGCGGAGTAGTACATTGAAGCACGTCGCTGTACTTCAAGATCGACTGGAAGTACACCTGCCAGAACGGGTAAGGCTTCAGTACTGACTGTTCTATACGCCTTGCATAAAAATATCAATGCCAAACGTTGGCTTTGAAGCAGTTTACGTCGCGCCGCCCCTATGCTGGCCCTATCGGCCCAAACAGGTGCACCGTAGCACATACATCCTAAGTAGGTAGCTCCATATATAGTTTTTAAAGTTAGGAATGATAGACCCCAAGTTGCTTTGGATATTCTAGTTAGGGCATAAAAGTTCCTTTTAGCTTTTCGCCAACTATTTTTATATGTTCGATAAATGAAAAATTCCTTTCTAAGACCATACCAAGGTAGCATACGGATTGCTGTTTTTTAACGGGAACGTTATTAAATTTAATAGTAGGCAATGATTTAAGATTACCTTTTAGTAGAAGTTGATAGGTTTTATGCGGCGCAAACGCTAGGCGGTTACGATCACCCCACTGAGATATTAGATTTAGGCAAGTATGGGCCAAGTTCTCAAGTCCGGCTCGGGTACTTGATTGAATGAGCAGTAGGCCATCGTCCGCGTAACCAGTAAGTGAACAGCCGCAAGGAAGCGGGATCGCGAGAAAATCATCAAAACCCAAATTCCATAAATAAGGACCGACAACTGAACCCTGAGGACATCCCATGGTTAGTGCTTTAGTACTAGAAAAATGACCGAGCTTAAGTACCGCGGAACCGTTTATAAAGTACGAGTAAACGAGATTATATATGTTTCTATAGCAACCGCGGTTTTTTAATTTTAACAACAGCATAGGCCACCAAGCGTTATCAAAAGCCCCAGAAATATCCAAAAAGATACCAATCACGTACTTGTGTTCCGACTGGTTAACGGTTCTTCTGACAGAAAGCGCCGCGTCGACTGTTGATTTACCGATGGTGAAGCCATATTGATTACTATGAAATTTTGGACCGTTCGGTAGTAAACGTGGAACGATGAGGCGCTCAAGAAGTTTCCCCAAAGATGGTAGAAGCGTGATAGGCTGATATGACTTCGGATCATCCGGTGGTTTATCACCACACTTTGGTATTATTCGTATGAAACCGCGTCGCCATTTACGAGGAAAAACGCCTTCAGCAATGCATCGGTTATATACAGTTAAGATGGCATCACCCGCTGATTTACACGCTTCTTTAATCATCCTATTAGATATTTTATCTTCCCCTGATGATTTGTTGACCGGTAGTTTTCTAACAATATTTATAAATTCGTCATTAGATGGTACGTCTGACATTGGTGATTCAGGTGGCACAGGAGCCCACGCTCGAATCTGTTGGTGGTAGTCGCTATCGTTAGCCGGTGAATCATCAGGGATAAGTGTATTAATTAGTACTTTTGTTGTTTCCTCTATGCCCGTGGTATGCTTATCATTGACCTTAATGTTTTGAACGTATGCAAGGTCGACCGATCTGTTAGCTTTAAATTCGTGATATAAGGGAGACCACGGACCCTCCCTGTCAAGTTTGTCAACAACAACAAGTTTGTCAAGTTTGTCTTAGGCCAGGGTAGCGGATTGGTTGAAAGAGAAAACGTGGCCGCTGGC
Source organism: Sesamia nonagrioides (assembly GCA_017933935.1). Lineage (NCBI taxonomy): Eukaryota > Metazoa > Arthropoda > Insecta > Lepidoptera > Noctuidae > Sesamia > Sesamia nonagrioides. The sequence continues at coordinate 1,167,922 of JADWQK010001779.1, forward strand.
GCACAGGCAACTGAAGGAACATGGGTGTGTTTTAGTCAGTAAAAGACTGATACGTCCTTCCGCTCCGCCCAGAGTGGGAGAAGTCATTTGGTGATTTCCCATCCACACCATAAAAAAGGCTTTGGCGAATAAATGTCTTGAGGAAAGTTTTGAGTAAAAACGACGACGAAACGATGGAAGGACAGTGTGAATGATGGTTAGAAAGGGGAAACTGTCGAGATGGCAGCTAACAGAAAAGTATGGAAGAATACAATATGTAGGGCCGACCCCAAATAAATTGGTCTAAGGACAGGAAAATGATGATAACCTATCAAGACGTTTATGATGTTGGGGTTGATAAAAACGAAGAACGTTTTCCCGAATGTATAAAATGTGGGCGGCATTTTAAGAGCTTCATAATATGCTATTATGTTTGTTGACAAAGATACCGCTGATGTTGTCGCAAAAAGACGAGAAATAGTCAGGGCCGGTAGTCTATTGCAACGACACTAATGCGTTTCTAGAAAAGGTAGGTCATTAGAAAGCTTCCATTACGGTTTTTAATATCTATTTTGATTTTCCAACTATTGTATAGTGATAAATAATTTTATTTCTGTAAATAGCAAGATTTCTACACGTCAATCATAATACTAAAAATTCGACGAGGTTTCTTATACGAGAAGAAATCCCGAAATAAACTGAGAGGTCACTGTTTCTTTTAAAGTCTAGACATAATCTTGTTAAAGTGAAGGCCAGGTAGATTGGTCTCGAAAGTGGCTTTTACTTTAACAAAGAAGAAAAATAGTTAATAGAAAGCAGCTTTTGTTAAATGAATTGATTATTCAATTTACCTACACCATTATAGTCAAGGAAATCCATAAGTTACTTAAGTTTGGCTTCGGAGGTCAGACGGCAGTCGCTTCACGGAAAATATCGAAGTTTAGCCAAGATCAGCAGTTAGACTGGTAGAGCGGACCCCAGACTCCAAAGCTGAAAAAAGCTACGGATGCGACTGGGATTAACGCTGGGATGATGATGATGATGACTTAAGTTTGGCTTCGGGCTATGTCGTTTACCTTGATTTTACTGTTCTGTTCATTCCATATGTGATTACGCCCATAACCCATTGCCGTTTGGGCGACTCTAGGCTTTCTCATAAGGCTCTTTGTGATTGACCAAGGCTTTCAGGCTGCTCGTTGAAAGATGGGAAGGTCGTTGAGGCCAATAGACTCCGAAAAAAAGACCGCGTACCGGTAGATTACCGTTGCAAGGCCCACATGGTGGACCTTGTGAAGACCGCATGAACCCGTTAGATGCGGAAAGCAGAGAATCGGTCTAAGAGAAGGTGCTTGGGGTAGGCCTTTCTCCATCAGCAGTCATGACATCTTTCGGTTTCAATATAATTTTTGATTATTATGGTGGTGAATCTAGAAGTTTTTATATTGATATTCTTGACTTCTTTTCTTTTCTTTAGAGTGAATACTACTTCAACACTTCAATGGCCTCTGTGGTTAGATACCACAATTTTGCCAATAACACGTGTAACGAATTATAGAAATTCTTTAAAAAAATATTTCACAATAATGGCGAATATCGCCAATGACAGCATTCTTGACTTTATCCTGCCATTTTTGCATTGTTGACAGTTCTTTTCAGATCTTTGACAGGTATGATTTAATGAATAGTTGGGACCGATTTCCTTGTCTACTAACTAAACTAAATGTAAGTCCAGAGCATCTTATTGTATCTATTTTATTATAAATTATAAACTAGCACACGAAAATGGTTTTTTTTAGTCACCGTACCTATATGGAATAGGTATTATAATTTGATAAGACTAAACAATTTTTTTATCAACATATATTATTTCTACAAGGGTCTGAAACCGTTTTCTCCCTTTTTCTCTCGTTCTATCGAACCAATCTGAACGTCCGACCCACCAATCGACAGATATTCGTCCCTGGTACCATGGAATACTATTTTCAAATTATTCCGCTTCACTGTTTATTGATAAAAACGACTTAAAAATTCTAATTAGTATAGTGCGAATTTTTCGCACGGGTCAGCTAGTCTTCTGAACTTTTGATTATCATGCAAATTATCACGAGAGTGCCTATGTACCAATATAAAAATATCCTGTCGAGGAGTTTACATTTGCCAAATAAAATATTTGAGAATAGGAGCCGAATACATTCTTATTTCAAACTTCATGCAGGTTTTTTCTTTTTTTCTTTTCTTTAGAGTGAATACTTCTTCAACTCTTGATCAATGACCCCCTGTGGATAAATACCATAATTATGCCAATAATACGTGTAACAAATTATATAGAAATTCTTTTAAAAAAATATATCACAATAATGGCGGAGATTTGATGCAAAGCCATGATGTGACCACTATGCTGCGATATTTCAATGTTCTTTATGAATTATTCACTGAATGCACTTTTAACTACATATGTAAATCACGTGCTTTTATTTAGTAAACGACACTATAAATAATTTAAAAGTCCAATGAAAAATGAACGTGACATTCATCTTAGCTTTGCCGTCAAAACAGTGTAAAAGGTTTTTTTTTTAAGAAACTCTATGTTCAAATATTTTAGAAGCACAAAAAATTGCGCGAAATACATTCAAATTTCAAACCTTTTAAAAATAAATTTGTAAAAATCTGCATGGTAGCTACAAGATTTATTCACACTAATTTCTCCGCTACCCTTTCCAAGGCTTGTGACACTAATATGTAGAGTAACGCAACATGATTGATGTCTTCAGGCAATTTGGTAGGCTTTCTGCAAACTGCTCCACAAAATTGCTCGTAGCCTGTCGCCCGTCGGTTTGAGACAATTAATCTTACCTCTTTCAAGTACACTTCTATAATACTTACCAATGTATTTTTTAACGTAAAGCTATGTTTTTGCTAGCTAATGGTCTAAAAGGAAAGGGAATAAAAGGTTTTTTTTTTTTTGTGACGGCGGGGATAAATCGTTGCCGGTCGTAGCACAGTACTTATTTTTCCCGGCTTTTAAATGTCAATCCCTTGTGAACGTATTCATGCAGCTGTCAATGTAGATATTATTATAATTAAATTTCGTCCATACACTTATAAGAACAATGGATTTTTGAAACATATGAATTAATGGCTTAGGAATATGCCTCAGAATGATTCAAATTGATGTCATAGTGTGCAGCTTTCGCAGAACATGTATGAACTCCCCTAATTACTAATCTATACTAATACTAGCTGACCCGGCGAACTTCGTTCCGCCTTAAAGGCACATATCACATGAGTACTTTTTAAATCAGGATAATTTTAAATAAATAACTATTATTATTCAATGATTCTTTATTTGGGAGCAAAAAAATCTTTAATGTGCTACAATACTCGCAAACAACATCCATTGGCCCAATGCGATCGTCATTGCGCTATATTATAGGCGTATTGAAACGCTGCCCGATTCAAATCAGTCTTCTCTTCTTGTGCTTCGTAATGCTCTGGTGAGTGAGAAGCACGAAGTCGAGCCATACTAAGGCTGCGCTCTTCAAGTGCAATTTCTTGCTCTTCTTCAGGTCTTTTTTTTTTGTTAGGATGGGAAATCATCAAATAACCTCTTTCGCTCTGGGCGGAGCGGAAGGACGTGTCGGACTTTTATTGACTAAAACCCACCCGTGTTACTTCACTTGCTTGTGCAACGGCCAGTGCCATGGTTTCTTTTTTAACCAACCCGCAACCCTGTGGAACAGTCCTCGTGGATCCCGTCAAGGTGTGCTGACATCTCTTTGAGGCGCGTGTGAAATACAACGCGCCGTCAACCCGGGCCTGGTTCTTACCAGGAGGCGAGCTGCCTATCGCTCGCCGCCCGCAAGCCCGCGCCTACGGTGGTCGGGAGTCCGATGTTGCCACCCGACCAGGGCGCTTCCTGCGGCGGTTTGAGGCGTGAGGGTAGTGGGATTTCCGCTCCCTCACGCGTTCCGCCTCCTCCTTTGCCAGCATCACTGCTTCACAGAAGGAGGTGAAAGCTTGCCATGCACTATTGTTCCGGACTATGGCCTGGACCAAGGTCGGACGCGAGAGATGAGATCGCCGCCGATAGCCGCCACGAGGACACGGCTGTGCTCTACCCAAGCTGGGCAGACCTCCACCATATGCTCCACCGTGTCCTCGGGGCGATGCACACAGTGGTCACCCTGGCGTTTCCTCCCGCCTTATACGGAACAGGAACCTCCCGAAACAGCCGTGTCCGGTGAGGACCTACGTCAGTCGGAAGGTGAGGACGCCGTGGCGCCTCTCTAGCTACTCCTCAAAGAGAGGACTTACCGCCGCTATTATGGCGTGTTCAGTGCTGGATTGCGACAATCACACTTTCCATGTCACCATGAGATCCCGCCGGAGCTCTGTCCGCTGTACTGCGATTTTTCGCGGCAACGGAGTTATGCCTCCTCTCGTCACTCCCACATGTGTTCGAGGGATAGTGTTTCTCAACAATTTAATGGATGTTATTATACATATAAACGTTTCTTTTTAATTACTCTATCTATTAAAAGAAACCTCATCAAAATCTGTTTCGTAGCTTTAAAGATTTAATCATACAAAGGGACATAGGGAAAGAGAAAGTAACTTTGTTTTATAGTATGTAGTGAAGTGAAGAACAAATGAACCGCTAACTTATGTATAGTTTGACTGAGTTGTTTTGTTATTTCATATCAGTTGCGTTTTGTTATACCATGTCTTATGTCATGTCACACGGGAACGACGGGAACAACTGGAACGGGATAAAAAGTATCCTATGTGATATGTCCTTCTCCCAGTTCTTATCTACCTCCCTACCAATTTTGAGCCATACTGGTTAAGCGGTGCTTGAGTTGAGTAACTAACACGACTTTCATTTATATACATAGACTTCATTCAAATCGGACCAGCCTTTTAGGAGGAATTCAGTGGCGTACACAGGTACAGCAGATTTAGGAATATACCCATGGAAAGCATTGTCATCTACATTTGTAACAAAGATATCATACCTCTCTCTACCCCTAGAGCTCTTGTTTCAGTCTCTTAAAATTAAATAAAAAATCTTAAATATTTATTTATTTCTATTTATTTTTTTCTCTTTTAGTTCATAAGTACAATTTTACTATAAAAAAATAAATAAAAAAAAATTTGTTTATTTTTTCCCCTTTTAGTTCTTATGTACAATTTTCTTTTTAAATAATTACAAAAATTAAAAAAAAAACTAATAAACTTGTCTAAACCAAAAAAAAAAAACTTGTGATTGCCCGGGATTGAACCATGGAACACCAACCAACACGAGTAGACCATACCACTATCCACTACGCCACAGGGGATTATGCGTGAAATATTGCGAAAGAGAAAACTCGAAAACATGCGCTTACCCAGTAATAAGCTCCATCTAGATCGATTTCTCGTGCCCGAAAACCCCCACATATTAAATTTCAGCGAAATCGTCAGGGCCGTTTCCAAGATCACATGCTTTTTCAAGCAATCAGCGCCACCTGCCGGGCTGATTTGTGAATCTAAACCATTCCGGGCGCCACTCAAACGCATACAGAAAAATTCATTAAAATCGGTCAAGCCGTTTAGGAGGAGTTCAATGACATACACACGTACAGCAGAATTATATATATAAAGATATAAAGTTTGCTTGTTGGTTTGAACGCGCTAATCTCAGGAACTACTGGACCGATTTGAAAAAATCTTTTTGTGTTAGATAGCCCATTAATCCAGAAAGGCTTTAGGCTATAACATCACGCTGTGACCAATAGGAGCGGAGCACAACTAACTCCACGCGAACGAAGACATCAGTATCACGTGTGCACTTCACTTCATTTTGTTTAAAACATTCCTCACATCACATTGTATAATTTGGTTGCAGTTCTCACAGGACTGTCTCTGGTCTGCTTTACTTAAATTCTTTGTTTCACATGGCATAGGATCAATAGTAAACAGACCTTTAAAATATTTCCTATATTTTGATCCCTGAATGTAGGTAGTATCTGAACTGGGCCGTTTTTTTTTAACTCCTAAGTGTCGAGACACATTTGCGGAACGTACCGCGCCGAAAGTCCGGCCAAATACGCTCGCAGTGTATTTTAAGGACTCTATGACACATCAGCCCAATCGCGCGCATGGCGGTAGCGAAGAGCGGCAACGTCCTCTAGGCCCTCTATAATCTAATTAAATCTAATCTTCTAATTAAATCCATTTTTTGGGCAATTCAGGTATGTCACAAAAACCGCACATCATAAAGAGTCGACACGGACAGACTGACGATGATGCCACGTAACTTTCCGTCGCGTAGCGCGCTGAACAAGACGCCGCGTTTTGACCGTTTGGTTTGTCATAACAACTGATATTGCGACTGACACTTCAGCAGCTGAGCTTTCGGCGCCGTACGTTCCGCAGATGTGTCCCTAAACCTTTAAGCCTTATGTTTTGCCGCCAGTATATCCATTTTTATTTCTTCTCAAAATTCTTTCGGTATCTCACACATACTCATCTACTGAGTCCCGTAGGCGGCTTGCCCTGTAAAACTCAGTTACTGAAAGCATGCGAACTCTTTTTGTGTCATTCTCCTACGTACTTATTCCACCCTATGGTACATTTTTTCTATTCTTTATTCTGTTTTACTTAAATTTTAGGGAATTGTTCAGTTTTTAGAAACAATTTAGAGGTTTCCGAATTCTTCATTTTTTATGCGATGCTTTCACGGAGGGCTTCGGGTTTAATTTCTTTAGAAAATGTTGATGAAACAAACGTTTAAGGTAATTGAGGTGCTGCGTACGAAGAGTAAGTATATATATACTAGGTACATAAATCCGTAGCGTTACGTTTCAAAATAACTTGGTCTAGCTAAGTTCTCAACGTCGACTTCTATCCATACCTACTAATATTATAAATTCGGAAGTATCTCTGTCTGTCTGTCCGGCTTTCACGCCACAACTACTGAACCGATTGGTACACAGATAGTCTAGAGCCTGAGCAAGAATATAGGCTATATATTATCCCGCTATAACTGATAGGAGCAGCGCAGTAACAAAAAAAAAAATGCGAAAACTGGAGCAAACGCGTACGTACATATTGCTCCTATTATTTTAACAGGCGCTTATTTTAGATCAACTGCTACGGCTTTGAAATTTGGCATAAATATTGTTAACTAGCTTTCCGCCCGCGGTATTGCCCGCGTGGAGTTCGGTTATATCGCGCTTTTTAGATTTCCCTCGGGAATATCAAAATTTTCCGGGATAAAAGGTAGCCTATGTTCTTTCTCAGGGTCTAAAGATTGTCTGTGCCAAATTTCATCAAAATCGGTTGAGAGGTTTAAGCGGGAAAGCGTAACAGACAGACAGACAGACAGACAGAGTTACTTTCGCATTTTGTTTGCTATCGGGAATCACCCCGCGCTGTAAACTGAATTCCAACGGACGGAGTCGCGGGCAACAGCTAGTTCTATATAAAGCCGGGAATATGTGCGAAGCCTCATATTACTGTGGACCTGCATAATCGGCTTAGCTAGTCCTCTGAGCAAGGCAAATTTTAGGGTATTTCAAAATCTAGGCCGGCGGTATTTACATAGAACTATTCTAGAAAAAAAAAAAAAAAAAACAGAAACATCGCAGATTCACAATAAATATTGAATCACGAAACTGTAACTGAAAACAAATAAAAAGCGGCTTTGGCTCCGATGGAAAATTAAAAGCTTCCGCCTGCGTAAATAAAAAAAAAGTAATTGACCAGAGGGTATTCTGCAGGATTCGTTTTATAAATGTAGTGCCAAATTAATTCTTTGAGAATGACAGCTCTGATTTTTGTTTAACTTCACCGAGTTTTGTAATTTCGTCGTGATTACATTGGTTGATGAAATTGGAGGTAGATAGAGTGAGTAATTATTTACTTTATGTTAGTCTTGGCAGTTTTCCAATAAATAATTTATCTACTTGGTTGTAGGTACCAACTAGTTTCGTGCTTACTTTCTATTTTAGTATTCCTCGGGACGTTCTTTCGGTGTTGAGAATAAAGCGAAATCGATTAGTTATTCGAGAACTGGTCAATAGAGAGCTATTTGATTTTGTAGGTACTTGTATATGTAGATATGCTTTCATTACAACGATGTTATTAATTTTTATAAATTTAGCTTTTGGCATAGAGTAGAAAGATATCAAAACATGCGCAAGTTATCCCGCCTATCTGCATTCTGCCTATCTGGCAAAATTACAGACGATTACCAAAATTATGTGTGGAAAATCCCGGTTTAATTAATTGAATTCCGGATGAAATTGTCAAACCGACCTGTTTGTTTTGATCCACGTAAACATATTATGAACAAATTCGACTAAGCTTGTCCTTTAGAGAATTGACAACCGTCATTTACGTCATAAAAAATCTCGGTAGGCACAGGTGCTATTCATTAAACCCAGTCCAATTTTCGGACCATATTTAATAAGGGCCAGTTAGTAACTGTGTCTGAATAGAGGTGGTATTATAAAGGGTGTGCCCAATTAGTTTTAGAACTCAACGAGTTTTTTATAAGTTGATACTATTTCATATATAGAAGGAGAGAAGAGAAATAAGACTCAGCTTGGAGAGCTGACAGTGCGTCTAGATTTGCATAATCAGGTAGATTGGCATTAGTAGATATTTTGGATTTACCCTTGTAGAATTTAGATATTTTCCAGTTTGATAGAATGATTGATAGAAATGAATGGTCAATGGTCATATTATTGACAATATTTGAATACGCCTTTCTTTCTGTAAGATAATGTGAGTCGCACAGGCCTTATTAGGCACCTAGGTAACTAAAGACTTATAAAACAATTAGGTTTCCCTTGAGCTCACTTTATACAATGGAGGAAAATTCTGCGGTGCTTTCACCTGCGCTTCTCATTTAAAAAGGGTCGGTTTATTGTACTTGACTATAGGTACTTAACATTAAAATTTATTTAGGAAAGATTTACCGTGATATCCTTTAATTTAAAATTGGGAAGTTCCTTTGACATAGAATTAATTTTAATTTAAGTACTTCCTACACACAATTGCGCGTCGAACCATGCTCAGTTGAGGGTTCCGTAGTTTTGGGTACGCCACAATAGCGGCGGTAAGTCCCCTCTTTGAAGAGTGGCTAGAGAGGCGCCACGGCACCCTCACCTTCCGCCTGACGCAGGTCCTCACCGGACACGGTTGTTTCGGGAGGTTCCTGTTCCGTACAAGGCGGGAGGAAACACCAGAGTGTCACCATTGTGTAGATCGCACTGAGGAGACGGTGGAGGTCTGCCCGGCTTGGGTAAAACACCGCCGTGTCCTCGTAGCGGCGATCGGCGGCGATCTCTCGCGTCCGACCCTGGTCCAGGCCATGGTACGGAGCGAGAGTGCATCGTCACCTCCTTCTGCAAAGCAGTGATGCTGGCAGAGGAGGAGGAGGAGTGCGTGAGGCAGCGGGAATCCCAGCGTCCTCACGCCACTAGCCGCCGCACGAGACACCCTAGTCGGGAGACGTTATCGAACTCCCAGTCACCGTAGGAACGGGCCTGCGGGTGGGGAGCAGTGGGCCGCTTGCCATCCGAAAAGGACCAGGCCCGAGTCGATGGTGCGTTGTGTTTCACGCGCGCCTCAAAGAGATGTCAGCACATCGTGACGGGGTCCACGAAGACCGATGCCTCCTGGATCAGGGTTGCGGGTTGGTTTAACAAGAAACCGAGGCCCTGGCCGTCGCACAGGCAAGTGAAGAAACACGGGTGGGTTTGAGACGCACTTTTGCTCCGCCCAGAGCGGGAGAAGTCATTTGATGATTTCCCATCCCAACAAAAAAGAAAGGGTTCCGTAGTTTTCGGTCCGCCACAATAAGTGTCCCCACCTAAAAGTTAAATAAGAGTCAATTAATGGGATATTGGTTACATTGAGTTGACATATCAAGTAGGTATGGAATGCACCTTCTTTTCCAGCATCACTGCTTCGCAGAAGGAGGTGACCGCCTGCCATGCACTCTCGCTCCGGACCATGGCCTGGACCAGGGTCGGACGCGAGAGATCGCCACCGATTGCCACCACGAGTACACGGCGGTGCTCTACCCAAGCCAGGCAGACCTCCACCGTCTCCTCAGTGCGATCCACACAATGGTGACACCCTGACGTTTCCTCCCGCCTTATACGGAACAGGAATTTCCCGAAACAACCGTGCCCGGTGAGGACCTGCGTCAGGCGGAAGGTGAGGGCCTCTTTAGCCACTCCTTAAAGAGGGGACTTCCCGCCGCTATTGTGGCGTGTACCATAATGGTTAACTTCCATTCTAAACGGATGCAGTTAAATATCCGTATTTTATATAAAGCTATTGCCTATTTGACCTTCACAACGCAGATACTGCGTAATACGATAACCCTAAGTAAGACTGGCTGTCAGACTTTTCGGCTTCTGACGACCCATATCGACTGTCAGAGATCTACGACAGACAGCCGGGATTGACTGTGTAAAGTGCTTGCTCAGCCATGGATGGGTCTTGATTTGTAAAGTTAGTATAGCGTAGCAAGCGTTGCTTAACCTGACCGATGAACTCTTGTGGTTATTATTACTTAGTCGCAATAACAAGCAGTTAAAGATAATTATTGTTAATTCAACAGCATAGGGCGGTTTAGAATTTCTGATGGATCAAAATTTTGATGTGATTTTCGCTATCATTCAGAGAACTTATTCCGAAGGGTTCAAGTGTAAAACACATTGACATTAAACTTGCTAAACAAATAATAAAAAATCTGAAGAAGTAAATGATCCATTTCTGTTAGTAGTTTAACAAACATTTTTACATGTCAATACAAATTTTTAAGTTAAGGCGCTGTGTTCAGTAAAAATAGGCTTCTTAAAACAATTTTTTAGCCAAATGTATGCATTTCAGAGCAGCCAAAAATTTATATGTTAATCTTGATTATATGTAGCAGGAAACCATTGTTTTCAAAACACGTTTTGAATTAATTTTCTCGATAGAAAAAAATCCTAAAGTAACCCCTAAAATTGAATTTATAACAGTTGTAACTGTATTATTAATCATCAAATCTTGATAAAATTGAGAAGAGCGATGTAAAATATAATAGTAAATGAAACCATTGTTTTTGTTTATCGATTTAACTAAGATATTCTAAAATAAAAAATGTATTTAATGATAAATAACGTGAACGAAACGTAGCTCCATCGCGGCGTCCATTGCCTTCTCTTTCACTTCTATGCTTAGCGACAGTGACCGCTGAGGCGCTGTGCTTGTCGGACCTATGTCACTTTTTGCTTTACCCCGCACAGAAAATAATTATATTTACGTGTCTGTTTGTTGATGAATAATCATATTTCGTTTTTGCCCGGGTTCAAACCCCAGGTTTACATTATATGCTTTTTGTAGATTTTAATTGAAATAAATGCTTTTTAATTTACTGTTGTATTTTTGCCGATATTTTATTTGATTTTTTTCTGTAATTATTCTTTTTACTTTTTCCCGGCACATTTTTCTTCACCTGTATGTGTTCGGGTTCAAACCCCAGCTTTACGTTGTATGCTTTTTGTTGGATTTCTTATTTGCAATTGTTTTTTTTTTTAATTATTATTAATTTATCCGATTTTCTGTATTTTTTGTAGTAATTGTTCCATCTTTTTAAATATATTCTTTTTGTAACAATTATAATGCAAACTAATATTTAAAATCAATTCGTTATAATTTTCTTTCTACAAATTTCTAGAAATTAATAATAAATAATAATAATAAGCCTTGTACCTCCATCTATTTCACTCGTACAAACCCGATTTCGATAAGAGTTGCAGTTTTGAAGAAGAAATCTTTTATTTTTTTAAATATCCGAAAATGCATTTTTTTTTAACAGTTACTCTAAACAGCTGTTTATATATAGTAATTTCTAGAAATGATATATTTCTAACAGTTTCATGAAAAAAGGACATAACACAAAAAATTTAAGCAGAACGGACAAAGCGCATTATAAAAATAAAAAAGAAAACAAAAAAAATAATAAAAAATGAAAATATGTATAAAATACACATTTTCGAAAATCGCAAGGTAAAGTCGGATTCGATCCTGGTGCTCGTCTAATGCGAACCGGGACTGTGACGAACAGAGCCAACCATGCTTCGGGGTTGGGTTGTGAAATAACCCTTCTAAATGGAGATGGAATAGAAAAGAAAAACAATAAAAATAACAGTTAATTGATAATAGTTCAAAACAGTAAATTTAGATTTCATTTTGTTGCATTATTCATGACCCCTTTCAGTATAGGCCTCCTCCAAGTGCCTCCATCTATTTCAATCTTTTTGTGTTGTGTTATTCTAAGCACTCGTACAAACCCGACTTCGATAAGAGTTGCAGTTTTGAAGAAAAAATCTTTTATTTTTTTAAATATCCGAAAATGCATTTTTTTTTAACAGTTACTCTAAACAGCTGTTTATAAATAGTAATTTCTAGAAATGATATATTTCTAACAGTTTCATGAAAAAAGGACATAACACAAAAAAATTAAGCAGAACGGACAAAGCGCATTATAAAAATAAAAAAGAAAATAAAAGTAATAATAAAAAATGAAAATATGTATAAAATACACATTTTCGAAAATCGCAAGGTAAAGTGAACGGATGTGGGATTCGAACCTGCTGCTCGTCTAATGCGAACCGGGACTGTGACGAACAGAGCCAACCATACGTCGCGGTTGGGTTGTGAAATTACGCTTCTAAATGTAGATGGAATAGAGAATGGTTGGTATAGATTTAATAGAACGTGCGTATTTCTCGATGCACGACGCCTCACCTCACGCATCGATGTACTCGCGCGGAGCGCCCCGCGCCCCGCAGTGGGCGGGGCTAGTCGTGTCCCACTTCGTCTGCTTCACCCCCTCAAATACCTAAAAGTTTGCTATTCACAGCGTCTTAAGTAGGTATATGAAGCCGGTAGCAATCGTTTAGGGTTTATGTTTTGCGGAATGGAATTGCTATTACGTTTTTTATGATTTGCAAGTCAGTATCAGGATGTCCCATGTAAATTATAAACACTAAAAGAATAAATTGTAAAGCTTTTCCAGGTTTCTTTTAGGTCGTATGAAAGACCAGCAACATTTTCTATATCCATACTAATATTTTATATGCGAAAGTAACTCTGTCTGTCTGTCTGTTACGCTTTCCCGCCTAAACCTCTCAACCGATTTTGATGAAATTTGGCACAGACAATCTTTGGATCCTGAGAAAAAACATAGGCTACCTATTATCCCAGAAAAATTTGATATTCCCGAGGGAAATCTAAAAAGCGCGATATAACCGAACACCACGCGGGCGAAGACGCGGGCGGAAAGCACACAATCTTTAGACCCTGAGAAAGGACATAGGCTACCTATTATCAGGGAAAAATTTGATGTGCCCGAGGGAAATCTAAAAAGCGCGATATAACCGAACTCCACGAGGGCGAAGCCGCGGGCGGAAAGCTAGTAAATAATATTTTTACTTATTTTCGAAATATTTCATGAATTAGATGTTTGTAACTGAAATATCATTTAGATTTTTCCGTCTCCGTTTTTCACGAGGAATATTTTTTTTACCATAATTATCCTTTTGAACATAATAAAAGAACAAATATGTTAAGAAGTATTTTCTTTTCATATCAGAGATACGTACTGGTTTACAACCCAATAAAAAAATTCCAGCGGAAAATGTAATTTCCTCTTTTCCTTTAATCAAAATCAAAAATGCCGGCAAAAATCTCTCAACGTATTCACTCAACGCACAAAACCAACATTAATTTGAACAAAAATGTTTTTGACGGCTTTGATTTACGCAATCGTGTAGGGTTTATGTTTTTACTTAAGGCGAAAGCGTTAGGGTAGGCAGCGGAATTGAATTGTTATTCCGTTTTTTATAATTTGCAAGCATCGATCACTTATACACCAGATACAGTCTCGAACAAAACTCTTATCAAAAATGGCGACAAGTATTAAGCAGTCTAAATTAGTCAAAATAAATATACATTAATTTAAAATCAGCCTGTGCACTGTATAAAGTTCTTATCACACAAAGCAGTACAAAAAGCCATTATGTTTACGACCGAGTCTGACATCAAACCAAATTCAACCTTTTTTTTTTGTTGGGATGGGAAATCATCAAATGACTTCTCCCGCTCTGGGCAGAGCGGAAGAGCGTGTCAGACTTTTACTGACTAAAACCCACCCGTGTTTCTTTACTTGCCTGTGCAACGGCCAGGGTCACGGTTTCTTGTTCAACCAACCCGCAACCCTGACCCAGGAGGCATCGGTCTTCGTGGACCCCGTCACGATGTGGTGATCTCTTAGAGGCGCGCGTGAAACACGACGCACCGTCGACTCGGGCCTGGTCCTTACCGAGCGGCGAGCTGCCCACTGCTCACCGCCAACCTTACACGCATGCATTAAAGTCAGAATTATAATGTAAGTACTAAATGAAAGAAGCACCCAAGTGCTGTGTTGTGCGTTTGTTCAGTTCAACCATTTTTTTTACGCTGGTTGTGAATCTAGTGTATAAGTGATCGATGTTTGCAAGTTGATGTATGCAAATTGTTCTAGTCCTTCAATGTACGTGGTATTAAAGACGCGGTGAACGGCTTCGTCCGGATCGTAGTGATATCAACAATGTAAGGGAAACTCCCCGTACGACATGTCTTCCGATGATGGAACGGTGATGATGGCGAAATTAAGTCATGTGATTTCCGCTCACACTCTTCAAAATGCATCCTATAGAACTATTTTATAAAATCATTGCTGATTCTAGTAGTTGTAATTATGTACAACCGCATTTGTTAAGGTCGTAAATAATACTTTAATCAATATTTAACCTGACACTGACCAGAAATTTCCAAAAAAAAAAAAAAAATAGAGTTAATTTAAGCGCATCCCCCTTAAAAGCCGGTACTGTGTTTATGATTGATCTGCTCGGATCTTTCTTGGTCTATTAATTATGAACAGGTGAATTCAGTTATTCTAGTGATGGATCGGTTAGTCTAAACCGTTCCAACTAACCGTTTAAACTAAACATCACTTGGAAAGCTGCCACGCTATAATGGAATTGGGCTGGACACATGTGCCACATAAATGTTATAAAATGTTGAAATTTAATTCAAAAAGCGTGGAGTGCACTTACAATTTGCTTAAATCTAAGTACACTCAAGCCTTTCAAGCTGGACTATTCATGACTGATTATGACACCGGGTGTTGTTGAAAATTTTTTTAAAAATTTGCGCTTCCGACTTTGCGGAAAGTAAGTAGGTAGTTATAATTGTACCTATTTGATTTTAAATTGTCACTTTTTCTCATTGAGTCACGACAGCCTTGCGCAAGGAGGCGCGGGTTCGATCCCCGCACAGTGCAAATATTTGTATGCATGAATATGAATATTTGCACTGGTCGTGCCTCGGAAAGCACGTTAAGCCGTTGGTCCCGGTTGCGATACGAACATCTAGTGGCAGTCGTTACGGGTTGTTGGAGCCCTCAAAAGTCTAACAATTGGTTTAACTGCAATGCTTAGATATCGCCTTCGGGTTGTGGTGGTCAGACGGTAGTCGCTACACGGAAAATATCGAAGTTTAGCCAAAATCAGCAGTTAGATTGGTAAAGCAGACCCCAGACTCCAAAGCTGAAAAGCTACGGATGCGACTGGGATTAACGTTGAGATGATGATGATGATGATGAATTTTTCTCATTGAGTGGATTAAAAGCAATGAACTGAATACTATCTATACAATCATATCTCGCTTAATTATACCTATAGAAATTTTAGATACACTTGAACTGTTATGGGTACCTATACAAATATCCATATTTGAATCAAAATATGATTAATTGTAATAAAATAGCTGTTTTTTTATATTTTGAACATTTGCTTCTTCGATAGTCCCAATCCTTTTATGCGATGCTCAAACCTGGACTTTTACATAACCAGCTGAGGTTTAAGCTTCAGGATTTCTAGTAAATAAAAGTAAAGGAGCGTAGCATTGTTTACATTATTAGATTCCTGCACTTCAAACACAAATCACAATGTCACTCAAACTCTAGCTAAGAATAAGAGCAACTGGGCTTGAGGCCTGGCACATTTGTCCGATGAGATTGAGTCAGACCCAGGAGAAGATGACAGGGTATGCTCAATGTCTACAGATGGGAGTGGTCTGTGGAGGTATGAGGAGCAGCTTGTAAAGCTCACTCATCCTATAAAGAAAAGGGAGGATCCTCCGACCAGACTAGTTGTCTGGCGGGCCACTTGCCCCCGATTGATGTCGCGAGCTTATACATATATGTACTAGTTGCTCGGTAAACTTTAGAGTTTACTGACGTCACACGAATTCTACATCTCGCAATTAGTTGCGAGATGTAGAATTCGTGTGACGTCAGTATGACGCGTTGTTCGCATGTTGCGATGTAGGCACCGCTACAGGTCTATACTAGAACAAGACAGAGGTGTAGAAAGAATAAGTCTTTACCTTGCAGTGGGACTATTTTGTCCCGCAGAACTCACGACTAAAAACAAATAAATGGGCATCCGGTAGGGGTTGGCGGCGAAATAAGACCGTCGTCTTATTTTTTTTACATGGGCAAGATTCATAAAACCTTTATGGAAACTAACTTGTTTTTACAACTTGACATAACTTCCAGATCATGTCAGACAGCAGACACTGATGATCTGACCTAGACCCTACATTTATTTGGACTTTAAAAGAGACTGTAATGTCCGAATCCTTTTAGGCGTTTCTTCTCAAATTAGCCAGGATAGGAAATACCGAAGTTGTTGATAATTATATATACCTGCGAGAAACAGTCCAACTAGGTAGGCCCAACTTCGAGAAAGAGGTGTCTAGTCAAATCCAGCCGGGCTGTGCAGCGTTCGGGAAGCTACGCTATATCTTCTCGTCATGCAAGATACCACAGTGTTTCAAGACTAAAGTCTTTGATCAGTGTGTGTTGCTAGTGATGATTTACGGAACTGAGACGTCTCACAATGGACCTCATACGAAGACTCAGAGTCATATAAAGGGCGATGGAAAGAGCTATGCTCGGAGTTTCTATGCGAGATCGAATCAGAAATGAGGGGATCCGCAGAAGAATCAAAGTCACCGACATAGCTCTTCGAGTCACTAAAATTAAGTGGCAGTGGGTGGGGCACATTGCTCGTAGAACTGATGGCCGATGGGGCAGTAAGGTTCTGGAGTGGCGGCCACGTACCGGAAGACGCAGCGTAGGGAGACCTCCATCAAGGTGGACCGATAACCTGGTGAAGGTCGCGGGAAGCCGATGGATGCGGGCAGCACAAGACCGGCCATCGTGGAAAGCTTTGAGGGAGGCCTTTGTCTAGCAATGGACTGAAGAAAATAGGATAAGAAAATAGGCTGAAGAAGAAAAAAAGAAGAAGAAGGAAATACCGGCCTTATTTAGCTTATAAAATATGATTGGCGATAAAACTGTTCGTTAAACCTACTTACAGAAATGAATCATTTATTTATAGAAATTTCTTTATTATTTGTTTAGCTAGTTTAATGTCAATGTATTTTACACTAAATCCCTTCGGAATAAATTCTCTGCATGGTTCAGGCGGTAAACCGCCCTGTTTTGTAAGTAACAATTAACGCAGGGTGTCGCCCTGCAGATCTAGATATAAATCACGCCGACAAAATGGTAAAATAAGATGTGGAAATAATTAATGTTTTATTAGGGTACACCCTCATACACTTAAAGTGGGGAATGATTTTTTTTCCTTTTCACCCCAACGATATACAGTATGTTAACTAACAGAGGGCGTTCCCGTTAACCCGAAATAGTATAGCATACATACATGCTAAAAAAAAAATTTACATTCGAAACAAAATGTTTTAAAATTTTTTCAATATGAAAATATTCAATAAAAATTTTAAATTGACATGTAAAAGAAACACACTGTACACGCGAACATGAAAGACGGCAACGTCGCAATTTATTTATGAATGACGAGCTGCGTATGCGGCGGCGATCTAAGATCTAATTGATTGATATGTGTTGGTTGATGTGTGTTGGGCAATGCAACGTTAGGTAGATACTATTCCGCGCTACTATTTTGATTTAAAACAGGAGGTTTCAAATTTATTTTCAATTATAATTTCTTTTTATTCGGATAATTTTATGCTTATTTTTCTATGCTGATATTTTTATTTTAATCTATTAATGATATATATATATTAACGAGTTTAAGGGAACGCCCTCTGTTATTTAACATACTGTATAATTGTTGGATAAGTATTTATAAAAATGAATAGGGGTTTATTCATATGATTTTTTGATATTGTTAATATTTACGGAAATAGTCGCTCAGAAAATAAAAATAAAATGTGTTCCCCTCTGACTATTGAACCGTAGGTTTAAACAGTTTCTTAAGAAAGGAAAGAAGTTTAAAGATTTTTTTTCTAGGAAAATTATTTTGAACTTGATGGGTTGAACAGTTTTTAAACAGTTGTGTAAACTAATTTCTGAACTAAGTTTATGAGGCAACCGTGTATGCAAGCATTTTTTTTTTATCTTAGTTTACTGATTTTATCATTTTAAAGTATATTCTTTTGAATAAAACACAGATTATTAAAATCGATTCACGCAATCCAAAACCACCGAAAAATCAACATACATACCGAGAGATGGCGCTGTAGTTTGGGCTACTTCGCGTTGCTAAGATTTTTTGTATGAGCTATTTAATAGTTAAAATCTATAACTGCTTCTATAGATACCACCGTCCCTTGTGGGCCCGTTTTTAAACTTGTTAACTCAATTTATTAAATAGCCATTTTTTGTCTCGAAAATCTTAAGTGGCGTTATTTATCGTGACGGGCGGGAAACTATGAAACCCTACACTGTGTGACCCGACACGCTCTTGACAGGTTTTTACGCCACTTTTCATACTGAATTGTAGGTCACGGGCGCTGGACAAATACTTAGACCGACGTCAAAACGTTTTCCTGAAGACTGCTCTACTTACCGTTTTCTACTGTTTTTCTTTTATTTTAGACGAGTTGCTGTTTTTTAGGTTTTTGAGGTTGGCAACACTGTCTGCGCGACAGAGTTGGCATTTCTTTGTCTCCATGTTGTCACCCCTTGATTCTTTGCAACCGGGGCGGACAGCCCCCCCCCCCCCTTTACGCCGCCACTGCTGCTCTTAACCCAACACATATAAATAAACCTCACATATCAAGTCTGTATGCAACGAATGCTGAAATAGACATATTTAGTATATACTTACATTCACATTTCGCCTGATATATCTCAGTCTCCAGCCTCGTATCCATACTAATAAATAAAGCTGAAGAGTTTGTTTGTTTGTTTGAACGCGCTAATCTCGGGAACTACTGGTCAGATTTGAAAAATTCTTTTTGCGTTGGATAGCCCATTAATCCAGGAAGGTTTTAGGTTATATAACATCACGCTGCCACCATTAGAAGCGGAGCATAACTAACTCCACGCGAATGAAGTTGCTGGCGGCCGTTCGTCATAAATAAAGGGTGAGTCTATTGATATCATTCGGGAGAGGTTCTAAATATTGACATGCACTCTAATTGCGTAACACACCATGAATTTCACAAATGACTTTTCCCGCTCTGGGCGGAGCGGAAGGGCGTGTCAGACTTTTACTGACTAAAACCCACCCGTGTTTCTTCACTTGCCTATGCGACGGCCAGGGCCACGGTTTCTTGTTTAACTCGCAGCCCTGACCCAGGAGGCATCGGTCTTCGTGGACCCCGTCACGATGTGCTGGCATCTCTTTGAGGCCTGGTCCTTACCGGGCGGTAAGCTGCCCACTGTTCACCGCCCGCAGGGCCGCGCCTACGGTGGCTGAGAGTTTGGTGTCGTCTCCCAATCAAGGCGTCTCAGTGAGGGCGCTGGGATTCCCGTTGCCTCACGCGCTCCGCCTCTTCTTTTGCCAGCATCACTGCTTCGTAGAAGTAGATGACCGCCTGCCATGCACTCTCGCTCTGGACCATGGCCTGGACCAGGGTCGGACGCGAGAGATCGCCGCCGATCGCCGCTACGAGGACACGGCGGTGCTCTACCCAAGCCGGGCAGACCTCCACCGTGTCCTCTTATGCTTGAGGCCTTCACTATAGATTTGATTTGAATTTCGTTGGGAATTTGTCATGGAGGGTGAGCTGAATGGCTTTACTGGGCTGATATACTATACTGGATACAAATACAGTACCGGGCCGTTTCTGCCCAAAAACACTATTCGCAACTTTAGCGGGAACCAGAGTACAGGATCTCTAGGTCAGGTGTTTGATTTGCAACCACACTAAAAACTAGTCTATACACATTTTAGTTATAATATAATAATAATATTTATTTGAAAGAGGATACAAACATATTTTACAAACAAAAATAGGCTAGTTTTAAACACAAAAGAGTTAAGAATCTGTAACCGAATTAGGAAAGGCCTGTATTTCAGCTATCAGCGCCAATGCCCTCGGATAATATTACATTTATCATAGCCATTTGTATTCTTTTCTACAAGTTGAGTGTTACGTTTATATCAATGTTATTCTACACAATTTAATATAATATGTAGAGTATTGAATACGTGTCCTCTCAGTGTGTGAAATGAGATGTGAGTGTGTGAATTGAGAGAGGGTGTGTGTATGTGTGGGGTGTGCGTGAATATTTGTATTCCTTGAAAAATAACTTTCTCAAGGAATACACATATACACACATAGACCCTCTCTCAATCAAAACTCACTCAGACAAATTCATTATATTGTGATCATTGAGCTATATGCAGTAGAAGTTCAGTATCTTCATAATTTACATTCTGTAAATATTCAGAGACCTTTTTTTTACATTCTTTTTTAGTCAGTGTGTACCCATTTATAATTCCGTTCATGTTATTAAAAAGAAAGGGTTTAATGAGGTTCGCGAAGCGTCGGCTAGTTAGTTTATATCTATACATTTTATCACACAATGTTATAAATGCGAAAGTTTGTGAGTGTGTGTGTCTGTTTGTACGTTTGTCATTTAATCATGCTCAAACACCTGATTTTGTTTGAAATTGGTATAAATATGATCCATAGCCAGGATTAGTATATAGCTTACTTTTATTCCGATGTTTTAACGAAGCTTATGCTGGTGAAAACACGGGGTGAAGCTAGTAACAATATACCTAAATCTGAAAATGAGTTTGTTTGTTACTAATTTCATCTCTTAGCTGCCAGTGGGCTTAATTCATTTTTATATTTTAATTAATTTTACATTGTGCTCACATGATAGAAGCAACCTAAATATGTAACGAAGAAATGTAACCCATATATTACGATTTTAAAAGAGTGTCCATGGAGTTTCTTGCACGTTCTTCTCCATAGAGATCTACGCTTTGGAACGTGCAATTTAGCTTCACTTTTCTTGGATTGACCGACATTGACTATTCAAAAGTACCAAGTGATGGTTAATTTGAAATAAACGATTTTGATTTTTGATTTACACAAAGACTCCTGATAGATTTGGTTGAATTTAAGCTTACAGCATTTTTACCTGAGTGCTGCATAAGCTACTTTTCGTCCCCGATCGCATACGATGTTGCAGGTATTTTTTTTATAGAAACTTTGCTCCACACTAGGAATTACTCCTGTATCGTCCTGTAGGCCCATATAAATATTTTGTCCGTGCGGGAATCGAGCTCGCGACACGCAGCGCAGGTATCGATCACTTAGCTACTGCGCCAACCGTGTTGTCCTTGCTAGTAAAGCAATACTTATATAATAAAGCTGAGGAGTTTGTTCAAGTTATATGTACTTTCTAAGTATATCTTGGACACCAATGACTGAAGGTGAAGGAAAACATCTTGAGGAAACCTGGACTTTATAAGTCTGAAATTGCCAACCCGCACTGACCAAGCGTGGTGATTACGCTCAATCCTTCTTTGTATGAGAGGAGACCTGTGCCCAGCAGTGGGACGATAAAAGGTTGATGATGATGATGATGAATCTCAAGAACTACGGGTGCGATTTGAAAAATTATTAAATTTATAATATCACGCTAACCATATAGTGGCGGAGCATAACTAACTCCACGCGGACGAAGTCGCTGGCGGCCGCTAGTTACATATAAACTGTAATCACTTTTCGTGTCTCTTGGTGTGACCGCATTGTCGTTCTAAATTACACGATACATACATTTAGAAATTTACTGTTGCCGTGTAGTTACCGTGCGCACAACACAGTTGACGGTAGATCATAGTACCTACTATAACCCGCGCAGATAAAGAAAAGATCTGTAAATGGCGTCCGCTCGCATGCGTTCTCAGTCACTCTCTATCGCTGTCTATACTCACACAGTGAAGTAAGCGCTGCAAAAAAAAAAAAATCATCGATCAGGAATTCAGGATTCGCTTTCCAAACTACTGAAGCTACTTTGACGCACTCCGAGTTATTGTTAATTTCGTTCTACTAAAGTCTCTGTTATTTTACTGTTTTTGTTGATATTGTTGTTTTTATTGAGTTTGAACAATCAAACTCAACAAAAACAACAATAAAAACAAACACAACAACAAACAAGTAAAATGTCAAATTTACGTTGTAAGTAACAATATTTACAACGTAAATTTGACATTTGACTATCTTAGCTTTTGGTTTGTGATTGAACAATGGCATGTTTTGTCAACAGTACCATAAGTATCCGCCGCCATTTTCAGATCTTTTCTTTATCTGCGCGGGTTATAGGTTCACATTGAGACAGGGCCACTCGCACCGCGCCGCAGTAGGCCATATTTTTGTTGGGACAACCAGGCAAGAGAACAAGCACATAACTGTGGTTTTCATGACATCTTTTTGAAATTAGGTACACGAGTCTTTACTTAAAAATACTAGACACGTGTTTCGGGCTTCGCATATCCAATAAATAACGTAGCATAAAATTTATTATAGCTTTTATAATAAAAAGAAATCTAGATGCTTTGACAAATCGTAAAAGTGTGCGAAGTATGGGGGTAGTTAGTTTATTTTACAGTTGAATACACTTCGCATTTCTTGGACTTCGTGCGCCGAGCTTCATAATAGAAAAGTTCTTACAAAGAAAGCTCTGACTGATGTTGCCAACACAGACAAATTAAATTAACCATTAAAGTTCTTTTGTTCAAGGTGTCGACTATTGTTCTCTTTAATTAATGAGCTCATTACAAGCTTTGTTTGTAAAATCTTTTCTATTATGAATAGGTTTTACTGAAACATTCTGGGACAAAATTGCCAGTATTTTTCTTTTTATAAGTAAGCTGCAGTAATAACGAATATTTACTTGTGTTGATGGTGGCCAAGATTATACAATATGTAAAGAAAACCCTGTCCGATCTGTGAAGCTATTGTTAGGTATCAATAACTGATTCTACTAATGCCTACAAAGCCGGGCTAAACTTAAAAAAAATCCCTAAGAAAAAAATATTATTTCGCAAAACAAGGTCCCTAGACCCCGAGTCTCGGGATCAAACCGCAAAATTAAGTTCGTTTTTTATTTTATAAACTTTTTCAGGATAAAAAGTACCCATTGCGGTGGCCAGGATCTTAAAAAAAATTATAACAAGTTTCATCGTAATCGAACCGGTAGTTTTCGCGTGATGCCTGAACAGACAGACAGAGAGACAAACAAAAATGTTTTAAATCACAGATTTGATATTTGTAATGTACAGAATTTATACTTGTGCAGATTTCTTATAAGCATAGATAAACAAGCATAATGAAGTAATTAATAAAGAGATTAGCCAGTATACTAATACAGGATAGTCTTATTCTATATGGTATTAAAATAATTTCTATTAGCCCGTAGCACACGCTACGCCGTAGCGCTACGATGCTACGAAAGTGTAACAAAGTGTAGAGGGATTACATAAATACTTAATCGATTAATTGATACAAGGCAAAGTTTGATCTAACTAATCCCTACAATATATGCGTGGGTTTCCAAGGGAACCCCGGTTTAACCTTGGACTTTGTAATCGAAGAAAAAGGTCTTGTGGTATACCAGACTTGATCCTTATTGAATTGTCTTGTCAAACGATTTCAAGGGCGTCGTCTACATCGGTTGGGGTAAGACCCTGAACACGATGTCCTTGAAATAACGAGAATGGATTACTCTTATATTGCCGAGTTTTTTGTATTTTAGCTATATCTATACTAATATATAAAGCTTTCTTTTCTCGGTAGTTGGCCATAACATCGGCTGCCGGCAGAAGTTACCACCCACCAGACAAAGTCTTGTCGCCAAGCGATTCGTCGTGTTCCGACATGTCTGGTGAAGCCGTACGGAGGACGGGTCTGAGCAGTTGTGTTGTGATGTGTGGCGGGTACGATGCGCCAAATGTTGTTGTGTCGGGAGTTTGCTCGTGCAGAGTCTCCAGATCAATCTCCCTTTAGCGCAGCATCGTTTGGTTGTGTTGGTCTTGGGTTTAACATTGCATCACCTCGCTCAACTGCCGTCATCCTTTCTATTCCTAAGTTTTTTAAGTGAATAGGCTTAATAAACTAGTGCTCTTTACCATCAACGATTGCATCACTGCTTACCATCAGGCGGGATTGCAGTCAAACACTAGTTTATAATTATTAAAACAAAAGCTGAAGAGTTTGTTTGAACACGCTAATCTCAAAAACTGCTAATCCGAATTGAAAAATTCTTATTTCGTTGAATAGCCCATTAATTCAAGAAGGCTTTAGGCTATATAACATCACGCTTCGACCAATAGGAGCGGAGCATAACTAACTCCACGCGAATGTAGTCGCTGGCGGCTGCTAGTGTATGATATGAGTCAAATTTCTTAGCAGGGTAGGTCTTAATAAGGGATATCTAAATTTATTATGTCCAATATATTTGATTGCCTTTTTAAGATGCTGATTATTTTTTTATTTAATGTTTTTACATTTACGTAAAAATTTTGAAATTAGTAAATTTAAACGATTTTATAGATTAGGAATTAATAGTAAAAATAATAATAATTTATTTTATTTATAATAATGTATACATAAATCCTAATGGAATATTTTATCCTAAATATTAAAAGCATTATATCCTGGTGGATTGATGTGTAACAAAGTCAACATGTCAAAGGGTCTACCAAATGAACTATCAAAGAACTGTTTACCTTTAAAGTAGCGTTGTACTGTATGTAGTACGTGTATATTGTGTAAAATCATAAAACATTTCCTACGTGTATTTCGAGCGAGCGTGTTCACATCACCGCGGTTAAATTTTTACTCTTTCCAAATAAAACCTATTAAAAAATGGATTTGAAGGTTTGCGGATTACCTTTCCGCCATTTTATTTTTCAATATGACAGACACGCATGAAACATATTTGACAATTGAAATTAATGCTAGTAGAAAACATCCTAACTTGAAACTTATTTTTTAAAACTTTTTATTTTAATTTAGTTGATTTTAGTGAATATAGTCACTTATTACATTCCTGAAAAATTAAAAAAGAAAATGTAGTTTTAACGTGTACTGAACAGTATTACGTGGGAGTTAAAATAATTTTTCCTTATACTTATATTTGTTTTATTTTTTGGCAAATAACTCGCGGTTGCAGATTATGCTTTTATAGTAATATTATAAAGAGGTAAAATTAATTTGTTTGTATGTAAAAGGGATAATCAGGCAAGTGGAACTATAGATAAGATTTAAATAAAATCTCTATGCACATCAAAGCTCACGTAATAGCTTCATATCTATTTAAAACCGCGCTGCGTTAATTTGAAGCCGATAAAAAAATATAACCGGAAAAACCCCAAAGGTAAAACAAAGTAAAAGCGGATTAAATATTTAAATCTCCTCAAAATCCGTTTAGTAGTTATCCCACGAAATAGTAGCAAACACCATCCCTCTCTCATCCCAAACTTTCGCGTTTATAATAATTTAGTGAGATTAATAAGATTGATAGTCCCATCAGCTGGTCCCTATTCAACCTTAAACATTTATAATATATTGTATGCTATGTGTGTGTGTATTGTACAGAAACTTCTCAACACATACCTATCCCATACATCATAATCATAATAATATATTAATTAATATATCCATCTAATATTTATTGTCGGGAAGCCGCTATTACAATATAATGCCTTTACCAAATGAAGATGAATAGGCGAGGTATTACGAGGGAAATGAAAATGAGCATAAAAGGTTATAATATGAACGATTTCTAGAGATTATTTTGTCCTTTGAGTGCTTTGCTAGGTTTCGTTTTGAATAGAAGAATAGAATAGGACTTAATGGCTTATATTTCGTATCTAAGGCTTTGGACTTATACACAATAGATTCCGAACCTGATTCTGTTTTTTTTTATACGGATATAGGTAGTCTTTAGTTAATTCATTACTAACATTAGGCTAAGATTTACTTGTACTAACACTATATGGATAATTATGTTTTTAAATGCGAAATATTTTTTTAAAAATTTGAATAGGTATAGATTTGTTATAGGATGGGTTGTGATAAAAAAAGATCTGCTGTTTTCTATAAAACTGCAATACTTACGAGGTTAAAGTGTATGGGACAGCATATTTCTTCTTTATTAGCCTACGAAAAAAGTCATTTTTTATTTGACTTGGTTTGAAAAACGTAAGACCTTGCCTTACGTTTTTTGCTCTTTAATCATGTACCGAAGTCATTGTAAATTGTAAGAGGTTGCGCGTTGATGCCACCCTGTGCTTTTCTGATTGGTTTGCCATTCATATGCCAATTTGCTTGAAGTTGGTGCAGCACGTTTTCTTCGTTCATACGTCTTTATAAAGGATGACTTCCACCAAAAAGCTCGTATCGCATTGTATCGGAAAGGACTTGAACGGATGCAGTGACAGCTGATTGAGTACGGCGAGATGTCAAAACGTACGATCGGCTCCGTACCATCGCTTGCGAACAGAACGTATATGTTTCTGTGTAATACGTATGTGTTGAAGTGCTCTTATTTTTGAATTTGATTCGATTGTATACGAAGACAGCTGAATTGAGCAGATCGCGCTACACAGCATACTTTCGGCTACAATCGCGTGTCACGGAAGACGATCGTGGTAAAGCTGCTGTGCGCCCCTTGGTAATATAGATTAAAAATATTGTGTACACGATTTAATATCTTTTAAATATTTTAGAGTCCGTTCTGATCCGATACAACGCGAGCCATTTAGTGGAAATCATCTTTTAGTCGTCATCTCTGTAGCCAATTAGTCACTTCTATTCTGGCCGGATCATCTGTTTTTTCTTTCTTTCTTTTATGGCTTCGTACGGTTTGTGCAGTTAGCCAATGTCACGTAATGAATTATTCATGTCGAGAAAGACGACAAGTCTTACGAGGGAGGTTTGAGATAAAGTCATGATATGGCCACAATGCTGCGATATTTCACTGCTCTTTATGAATTATTTACTGAATGCACTTTTTACTACATAAATCAAGCTCTTTTATTTGGTAAATTACACTATAAATAATTTTAAAGGTGCAAAACGAGCGTGACACTCAGGTTGACTTTCCCGCCCAAACTCCGGATCATCTGTTACACAGTCCTTATATTGTTCTTCTGCCCCAACCCAAAAACTACATATTTTCTCATGATATTTCCCTCATTTTTCCACATCACATGCCTATACTATGGCAACAGACTTTCGCGCAATTATTTCAGTCGAGATGTTCTTATTTTCGTGTCGATGAACTTTAAGTAAGTGAATTATACGTTTACACGAATGGTAGTATACTTAGCGAATAAGTTATATATATCTTCAGATTATCAAAGTCAGAAGACCGAAAGTCTGACAACCAGTCTCCATGGCCAAGGGGTCATTTATATTTATTTAACAATTTAAAATATCGTATTGCCTAGTACCTAAGTTGAGGAGGTCAGACAGGCGCTTCATGTAAAATATTAGTATTCTGTTGCATTCGGCTAGTCTGGAGGCTTCAACGTTGTTGGGAAAAGGCTAGACAGATTACCCTATTGTAGGTAAAGTTGACGATTCTGCGGTGTACATAACTTTTAGAGGCTTGGCTTTTATATGTTGTTAGTAGCTTTCGGCCCACGGCTAAACCCGCGTGGAGTTCGGTTATATCGCGCTTTTTACCCTATTATTAAATCTGGATTTCTAACTTTACGTCTGCAAAATTTCAAAGCAATCGGTTAAGCAGTTACGCCGTGAAAGCGGAACAAACAAACAATCTCACTTTCCCATTTATAATATTAGTAAGGAAGTATGGATTATAAGACTGTCATATGTCAAAAAATCGCTTCTGTTGTATTAAAGTGTAGGTCTAGAAAAAAATCATTAAATAAAACCGTATGACTAATACATATTTTATACGGTATAATATGTAAACGAAATATATAACAATTAAAGTTATCATAGAAAACCTTTTGGTTATCTTAGGGCTGATTTTTCAATCCTCAGATAAACGGTTCAATAACTATCTAAAGAATAAAGTTATTTGGCTGTTTATCTGATGAATAAATGCTTACCAGTTTTTCAACTGTTATTTATTCTATTGATAACTATCTGACACTGCAACTTCAAAGAAGCGAGACAAATATATTGCGTAAACAAGCATTAGAGCAAGACAGATGTTTTTTTTACAATTTCTGTCAATAGCGTCACCGTCACACGTGACACGCGTCTATTATTTTTAGGTTATGATGTTTGGTTTATGTGGTTTTTAATTTAATTTAAGTAAATTTAAGTGGATTATAATGGAATCTAAAAAAATGCACAGACTGTTTTAAAAGTCTGAATCTTCGATGAAATTGTGTGCATTTAAATATTCATTTATTATGGTCTCTTCTTCGATAGCCAGGTCATCAATACTATCGAAAATATCCATTATAATAAGATTATAATAGTACTTCGTTCAAATCCAAAAAACAACCTCAAATTAACTCTAAGTTTTCTAAAAACGAACGTCAAATTTCAAACTATCAATCGAATAGTGCTGTAACTGGCGAATGAAGCGGCAGATAGATTTATTCCTCAGGTAAACGAGTTATTCGTCAGATAAGTCTTATCCGAGTATTGAAAAACTTAACATCTTGCTATCTGTCGAATAAACCTTATCTACTTGTTTATCTAGCGATTGAAAAACCGGCCCTTAATCTATACTAGGTAATATATAAAGCTGAAGAGTTTGTTTGTGCGCAATAATCTCGGAACTACTGGTCCGATTTGAAAAATTCTTTTTGCGTTGGATAGCCCATTAATCTAGAAAGGCTTTAGGCTATATAACATCACGCTGCGACCAATAGGAGCGGAGCATAACTAACTCTACGCGAACGAAGTCGCTGGCGGCCGCTAATATTATATAAAGCTGAAGAGTTTGTTTGTTTGAACGCGCTAATCTCAGGAACTACGGGTCCGATTTGAAAAATTCTTTCTGTGTTAGATAGCCCACTAATCTAGGAAAGCTATGGGCTATATAACATCACGCTGGGACGAATAGAAGTAGAGCATATAAAAAAAACATCGAAACCTACGCGGGTGAAACCGCGCGGAGCAGCCAGTAAAAAATAAAGCAAAGGTACATTATTACTGAAAATTCTCCGAATCCCTCTCGAGGGTCCTCAGAATTTTTACGTATAAAATATACTTTACGTCTTAAATTTTCCTGAGGTCATACGTCTGAAAAGGTCCTTGACTTAAAATTATATCAATTTTTAATGAAAATTCTGAGCACGTGTAAGCTGACGACCGTTAGTAATGGTTTTCTCAATATTTATGTATGTAACTATATTTAATTATTTATTTAATTAGGTAATCAACAGCGATACATAATATATTTTACAAACATGAGTATTACATTATATTATGGCCAATTATAGGTTTCCCTGTGTAACTGGGATGTATAATTTTAAAGCATGCGAACAGACAATACCAAATACATTGTTACAATTAAAAATCCTGGTAGAGTTTTGGCGGGAAAGTTAAGCTGAGTGTTACGCTCATTTTTCATTGGACTTGTGCGGTTTTTGTACAATTCAGCGGAGGTACGTTGTTAATTGACTTGTGGACTGTATGTTTCTGAAATTTGTGAGATGTATGTGTGATGATGAGGTATGTCTTTTCTGCTGCAATTAGTAAGTAAGAACTTAGTAAAGTGCAATTAGTAAGTGAGAACTCAGTAAAGTGTAATTAGATAAGAACTTAGTAAAATTAAAGTAGGACTTTTTAAATTATTTATAGTGTTGTTTACTAAATAAAAGTGCGTGATTTATGTAGTAAAAATTGCATTCAGTAAATAATTCACAAAGAACATTGAAATATCGCAGCATAGTGGTTTGCCTCAAACCTCCCTCTTAGATGGTTCACGTGGCCGAATTTTCGACATGAATCATTCATTACGTGACATTGGCTAAATGCACAAATCATGCGAAGCCAAAAATAAAGAAAGAGTGACCTGGTAGGTGAGTCCTCGTGTGGGAGCCGGATTTTTTCTAAAGAACTTGCATTTAGACGCTACATTACTCTTATCCTAATCTAATTTTGGGGGTTGGGGCGAAACATGTGTTTTTGTACCATATGTAGGTATTAGGTACTTATGAGCTCAAATGTAACTAATCAGACAGAATTACTTTTTCTTTTGTTACTGACCTTAATCAGGCTTCCAGATAAATGAGGGGTTACTCGCTTATAGGTATAAACATACGAAACTAATTCTGTTACAGTCACTAATGAGACACAATTCTCGATCTAATGCTTCATACGTCGAGAATTCCTTTTTCTATTTTGACCGACTTGTCGCTTAGAGGTTTATGTATGTACAACTAGCTTTCCGCCCACGGCTTCGCCCGCGTGGAGTTTGGATATATCGCGTTTTTTAGATTTTCCTCGGGAATATCAATTTTTTCCGGGATAAAAGGTAGCCTATGTTCTTTCTCAGGGTCTAAAGATTGTCTGTACCAAATTTAATCAAAATCGGTTGAGAGGTTTAAGCGGGAAAGCGTAACAGACAGACAGACAGACAGAGTTACTTTCGCATTTATAATATTAGTATGGATATATAAAGAAAATCCTGTCCGATCCGTGAAGGTATTGTTAGGTATCGATAACTGATTCGCTAATGCCCATAAAGCCGGGCTAAACTTAAAAAAATCCCCCTAAAACAATAAATATTATTTCGCAAAAAGAGGTAACTTAATACATGTGCGGTAGGCAATCCATGCGCGGGTGACTGGGGGCAGGGACGCGGCACGTGGTCGCATCGCTTATAATAATACCGTCAAAATGCTTTTTAAAAATTTGCAAATTTCGGGGAACTTGGAATTAATTCGCGGGAAAAAAGACTGAATCTGACTATGTTATGTTATATTAATTAACAATATAACTTAACATACTCAGATTATACTGTACCCCCTGTTGGCACTCGGGCCTTGTCTCGGTGAGAGGGAGCGGGCCGTAATCCACCATGCTGGCGCACTGCTGGTAGATGGTAGATGTAGCATGTCTTCGAAGTTTTAGGCCTTAGGATATGCTGATTTCCTCGCGATATTTTCCTTCACCGTTTTGAGAGCAGTGGTGATGACATAATTTACATAAAGCGCCTGTCACCACTAGGCCACTGCTCGCATCTTTAGCTGTACTCTGAGTGTGGTACTTATTGCAACTTAGAGGACATTTGTGCGTGATATATATAATTATTTATAGATGTTTTTAATTTGTAGTTACAGATTTTTTAAATGTTACATTATTGTTTTAGGTTCACCTGTGATGATAGTTGTAAATGGTTAAACAAATCTATACTAATATATAAAGCCGAAGAGCTATTTGTTTGAACGCGGCAATCTTAGGAACTACTGGTCCGAATTAAAAAAATATTTTTCGTTAAAGGCTTGTTTAGGCTATAAAAGATCACGCTGCGACCAATAGGAGCGGAGCATATAAAAAAAAGATATCAAAACCTACGTGGGTGAAACCGTGCGGCGCCGCTAGTAAATAAATAAAAATGTTTGTTCTGAAGAAACAAAACGCACAGTAAAAATAAAAACGGCGAAATGCTGCAGAGTCGCGCACGAAGGTTACCGTACCATTGCCTATACAGCAAACGAAAATATTTTTACGGGTACTAAAAATACATAAGGGTTACGAAGTTTATTGACAACGAATAAACTACACAGTCGGTAGTAGGCAATGACAAGTAGAACGTAGCTGATGCTGCACCGAAATCTTCCCTTACATCCACGAAGTCCGTGTCGTATACACACAAGCCAAGAACACTACAGAAGTTACTTCAAGTAGCTTTAAGTTTTCGTTGCGGTTGTTGCTGTAGATGTTCTTAATTGTCGCTTCTTACTTGTCGCTTGTTTCGCTTTGATAGTCCAATGCAGACTGACTCATCCGTTTTTTTTTATTATGGTATCTCGTAGTTGACCTTGAGAAGTCGTGACTACTTAAACGGAATATCATGTCCCTGCCTTAAATGAATTTAAAGCATCCAGCCAGGGGTTAAATGAATTTAAAGTCACACCGGTTTTTATATGCAAGCTCATCCTGGAACATTCCTGTCTAGAAGTATTAATAAAAGCGCTTAATTTCCAGTACGTTCAGCAGGTACCTACTTCACAGGAGACGAGTTTCTAGTAATTTCGATGTCGACACTCTGTTGTCAATATTGATGAAACATGTACCATTAGATAGGCCTAGGTCTAGCAATGCGTTTTTATGTCGTGGCTCTACAATACCTAGGTTTCAAGATATAGGGCTTGAAAGTTACGTACAGCATGCCACGCAATATTGAACCTTATGCCATTGATATAAGGTGTATTCGTAACCATATTCTTTTTTATAGCGGCATCTGTAGTTATAGCGGCAACAGGATTGACAACAACAACATTGGTGAAAATCTAGCTATCTCGGTTTATGAGACAGATGGACAATGGAGATTTAGTAGTAAGGTCCCGTTTTGACCCCCTTTTTAAAATTCTGGATGCAAATTGTCAAATGACCTCTCCCGCTCTGGGCGGAGCGGAAGGGCGTGTCAGACTTTTACTGACCATAACCCAACCGTGTTTGTTCACTTGCCTGTGCGACGGCCAGGACCACGGTCTCTTCTTTAACCAACCCGCAATCCTGACCCAGTAGGCATTGGTTTTCGTAGACCCCGTTACGATGTGCTGACATCTATTTGAGGCGCGCGTGAAACAACGTGCCGTCGAACCGGGCCTGGTCTATAATCCCATTTTTACCCTTAGGGTACGAAACTAAGCAAATAAACGTTAAAACATAACAAGTGCGATTCTGCCTTAGGGTACTGTAATAACTAATGCTTTTGGGAGCGGCCGGCCCTCACTAAGGATTAATTGAAAGTAATGTTTTAAGTCGTGGTGGTCTAGTGGTTAAAACACCAGCCTAGGATTCGATTCCAGGTCAGGCAAGTACCAATGTAACTTTTCTAAAGTTATACGTACTTTCTAAGAATGTCTTGGAAACCAATGACTGATTGATGATGATGATGTTCCGATCAATTTCGGCCACGGCGACCACTTCGACTCCTAGCCGATGATTTGGCGCTCATGCGCCCGAAGATGGCTTATGTAGCCTATCTTGGCGGCGATACTTCGTGCATACTGAGGGCACGTAAGCACGCCGTCGACGTAGTTGTATGTGATGGCAGCAGGTGGGCGGGCCTTTAATTGGTCGCGTTTGGCATCGAGGACAGCTTTGCGCTGCTCCTCAAACTCGCGCACTATCACTGTCCGTATACCATTCTGCGCCATTCTGGCCGTTTTGCTGCCAAACGCTCCCATTCAGAGGGTTCTATATTGCATCTCTTCATGTGCCGTTTTAAGACATCCCTGAACCGGAGGAGTTGTCCGCCATGCTTTCGCTTGCCCTTCTCCAGCTCAGAGAAGAAGATGCGCTTCGCCACCCTTTCGTCCGCCATACGTGATACGTGCCCGCACCACCGAAGCTGTCGACGCATTAAATAAGCCTCAATGCCACCAACATTGGCTCGTCGCAGGACTTCGGTATTTCGCACTCTGTCAGACCATTTGATCTTCATAATGGATCGGAGACATTTAAGGTGAAAACGATCTAGAGTACGTATGTAGTGGCGGTACACACACCATGTCTAAGCGGAATATAGAGCTGTTCGTGCAATTTATAAATTAAGTCCGAGACACTCTCTCAGTGAAAAATTTAAAGAGATTAATGTACTGACCGTGCCGTCTCAATATATTTATGAAAATCTTTTGTATGCTCATAAAAATATAAAATTGTTTAAAAAATAACAGTGATGTCCATAATATAAATACTAGGACCAGGCACAAATTTATTGTACCTACAACAAGGCTTAAGAAAATAGGTGGCTCTTTCAGATGCCAATGTATACAATTTTACAATGGACTTCCAGAGGTGGTTCAAGATCTGAGCCTGAATAAATTCAAATCTTTCATTAAACGTAAGCTGTGTCAGAAAGCATTTTATAGTGTGAAGGATTATATTGAGGACAATAAGGCTTGGGCTTGAGCTGTGTCCGATTTCTATACACTGATTGTTCTTTGATTTTAATATGTAATTGTTTATATTATTAATTCAATGCCTGTATTACACAGTATGTAGCCAAGCATATTGTACGTTACGGAATTGTATCGCTGACAGAGGTGTTCGGCACTTGTACAGCTATACAGGAGCTAAACTTAGTATTCGGGAACACTGTTGGAGCTGCTGAACCTTGGACAATACTATCTTAGCATTGTGTAGATTCAATTTCTTAGTATTGTATAATTGCATGGCAAACGCGTGAGCACAATGTACGAATGTGCTGTAAGGCATTTATTTGTTGGGTTAGTCTTTTTTATTGACTTGATTGTGCTCTGGCTGTTGAGAGTATGTCATGCTCACTCAAATGTCTCGCTGATGGTGGCGTGTTTGTTGGGTTATTGGGTTCCCTTCAATATGGTTGAGCTGAATGATGCTGATCCATACGTCATGTTCGTGAACGGACGCCGTCAGTGGGGACTGGTCATCTCTTAGCTGCCATGGCGTATTTTAATTTCTGAATTGATTTTTGTGTGTTTTCTATGGACGCTCTCAGCATACAATATATTTCTGCATCGTTCTCACACGGTTGATTTCAACATGAATGATGTAATCAAATATTTGTAACAATAGCTTGAAAATTTAAAAGAGTGTTCATCACTCTTTGGAATGGGCGACTAGCTTCATCTTATTGACTGACCGACCTTCTGACAATTCAAAAGTGCCTGTAACTGGTTTATTTGAAATAAATGATTTGATTTGATTTGATTAGAAGGTTTGGCAGCACAATTGCCATATATACGGATATTTTCGTAGCTAGCTTAAGGTCATGTGAGCAGAAGACCTTGGAACACAACTTGCCAAATGCTGCAGCTGCAGCTCCGACTCTGCTGTTTATCTCACACTTAGAACTTATAGTGTTCCCCAAATAACGAAACTTGCCTACTTTTAATGACTGATTACAAGGTGAAGGAAAACATCTTGAGGAAACCTGGACTTTAAGTCTGAAATCCGCCTAACTAACCCGCCTTGAGCAAGCGTGGTGATTATGCTCGCAATTACCTTCCCTGTATGAGAGGAGACCAGTGCCCAGCAGTGGAACGGTAAAAAAGTTGATGATGATGATGATGAATGCTTAAGTTTCAAATTAGTAGTTGGTATTAATATAAACAATAGTACTATTGTTTTAGCCGAGGGAGGGTCGGAGGAGATGCCGGCAGCTACAGCAACGGATCCCAGCACCGAGCAGAAGGACCGGCTTATCGCAGCCGTCAAGAAGGAGGTCAAGCAGTTGATGGAAGAGGTAATTATTAATATAATTACATATTTATCGCTTATAAAAGATGTACACAATACATGACACATACACATCTACAGGAGTTCAAGCTTTTACCACTCATCCATACCTCAACTACACAGGTCAAATTAAATAACCTAGCGTGTGCTCCGCACACGTGATGGTTATACA
Organism: Sesamia nonagrioides; assembly: GCA_017933935.1. Classification (NCBI taxonomy): domain Eukaryota; kingdom Metazoa; phylum Arthropoda; class Insecta; order Lepidoptera; family Noctuidae; genus Sesamia; species Sesamia nonagrioides. The sequence goes on from JADWQK010001779.1 coordinate 1,203,851, forward strand.
ATATGTAAAGAAAACCCTGTCCGATCCGTGAAGGTATTGTTAGGTATCGTTAACTGATTCTAATAATACCTACAAAGACGGGCTAAACTTAAAAAAAATCCCCCTAAAAAATAAATATTATTTCGAAAAAGTGAGGTATCTTAATGCATGTGCGGTAGGCAACACGTTAGGCATACATGCGCGGGTGAAGGGAGGCAGGGCAGGCGGCACGTGATCGCATCACGCATGATCGCACAATTTTCAATTAAGATGTCGGACCCAAATGAGGAACTATTTTTTATTAATAAATGTCAAAAAATCTAAGTCAAAATAATTTAAATGTCAAAAAATATAAATCATAAGTATTATAATTCATAAAATATGATTCCTCATTTAAATTTTTCATATAACATAAACAGCTGCAAAAATATTTTGATACATTATAATTAATTTAATTTAAATTGAGCCATCATTCCATGATTGTTTTTTAGAGGTCTTAAGTAAGGTTAATTCTTAAAGTAAAGCTATAACTTAATTGTTTTTAAGTTACAGCTTCACTTCACGAATTAAATTCCCACGACTTGATATAATGATGAAAAATATTTCATCATCATTTGTCTAGTTTTTTTTCCATGATGATCTTCGATTTTCAGTATTTACATGCTTTTTATTAGCTTCATTACATGAAGTGCCTGCCTATCTGACCTCCACAACCCATCATCATTATCATCAGCCTCTACTCCTCCACTGCTGGGCATAGGCTCTTCCATGGTAAGCCAATAAGCTCGATCCTGAGCAGTTCTCCGCCAGCCACTACCAGCCACCTTTTTGATGTCGTCGCTCCATCTCGCCCAAGGGCGTCCTACGCTACGTTTGCCGAGACGCGGTCTCCATTCGACGCTGCCTCCACTTGACGCGGTCTCCACTCGACGCGGTCTCCACTCGACGCGGTCTCCACTCGACGCGGTCTCCACTCGACGCGGTCTCCACTCGACGTGGTCTCCACTCGACGCGGTCTCCACTCGACGCGGTCTCCACTCGACGCGGTCTCCACTCGACGCGGTCTTCACTCGACACGGTCTCCACTCGACGCAGTTTCCACTCGACGCGGTCGCCACTCGACGCGGTCTCCACTCGACGCAGTTTCCACTCGACGCGGTCGCCACTCGACACGGTCTCCACTCGACGCAGTTTCCACTCGACGCGGTCGCCACTCGACGCGGTCTCCACTCCACAACCCAGATACTAGCTATTACGAAACCCCTTATCAGACTTTGGGAACATTATTTAATCCCACATAATTTTACGCTCCGAAAACTTGGGCTATTTCAAGAGTACGAATTGTTCCAACCTTAAACCCTTTAGTTTTACTGATTAATTCAAGCCTTATACAATTTGGTAGTAAAATATTAACATTCTGTTGAGGTCGGACCTATTTTATATGTAAATTTTAACTATCTTCATAGCGTAGTCAATTAAATACATTTAAACCCTGCCTAAAGGGACTAACTATTGGAGAATTTTAGTGAAAATATATAGAGATAATTAGTCTTAGAAACTAATTTGAGTCCTCTTATCACTGATCAGTTTGCCTGAGCGAAACTAACTAACGAAACTGGAGAATAAAATAAAATGAAGATCGTGGAAAGCTGGCTGGTGATACGTGCACTCAGTACATTGTACCTCATATCAAACGTATGAAAGTGCTGGCTTTGACGCATCGCTACATGCTACGAAAAGCGATTTAGCTGCTGAGAGAAAAGTTGTTCATGGGGGCATACTTTGATTCTCTTTTATCAGTCCTTAGTTCTGTTTTCTCAATTAGGCCTTTTTACTTGATTACCTGTGACTAAACCCATAATATTATCGACTAAGATAGATAGTGGCAAGAGCAAAGTGCAACCTCTTACGATGGCTTGAGTAATTTATTTTGAACTTGGTTATTTAAATAACAACTTACTGTCCTATTCATTTTGACACGTGGGTATAGCCTATTTCTATGAAACACCACTTTTTAATTTGATAACTGTTGAAAAAACTATTTGCAATCACTAAGAGCTGTTAAAAGTATCTCGGGTTAAGTCCTAAAGTATTTTATAACTCATTCGATTTGTGAGATATCATCAATTAAGTACCAAGTATATTAAATATTAACGGCCGACAGCGACTTCGTTCGCATGGAGTTAGTTATGCTCCACTGCTACTGGTCGCAGCGTGATGTTATATAGCCTAAAGCCTTCCTGGATTAATGGGCTATCCAACGCAAAAATAATTTTTCAAATCGGGCCAGTAGTTCCTGAGATTAGCGCGTTCAAACAAACAAACAAACAAACTCTTCAGCTTTACATATTAAAAAAAAAAACTAGCGTCTGACAGCGACTTCGTTCGCGTGGAGTTAGTTATGCTCCACTCCTACTGGTCGCAGCGTGATGTTATAATATAGCCTAAAGCCTTCCTGGATTAATGGGCTATCCAACGCAAAAAGAATTTTTCAAATCGGGCCAGTAGTTCCTGAGATTAGCGCGTTCAAACAAACAAACCAACAAACAAACAAACAAACTCTTCAGCTTTAAAGATAAAGATAAAGATAAATTTATTTGCATAAACATGTGTGTACATACAAGAATATAAATGCATGCAGGATAACATAATAAAATCAATAAGATCAGACATGTTTGCCACCGAATATGGCGTGCAAATATTATGAATAATAAGGAATTAAATTATAAATTTCATGTCAAAAAAAATATAAATATAATGGCATTACAAAACAAAAATAAATGTCAGGAAAAATAAAAACAATGCATCAAAATCTATGTCAATATAGCTGCTTCTGTCAAAAATTCGTTAATATTATAGTATTGTTACGGGCTAGGGGTACTTAAACGCCGGTTAAGGGTTACGAAGTTTATTGGCAACGAAGGTACAGTCGATTGTAGGCAATGACAAGTAGAACGTAGCTGATGTCGTACCGAAGTCTTCTCTTACGTCCACGAAGTCCGTGTTGTAAACACACAATAACGCTACAGATGTTTCTTCACGTAGTACTTACAGTTCTCGTTATAATTGTCGCAGTAGGTCTTCTTTAAGATTGCTTCTTAACTGTCGCTGTTTTCGTATCGCTAGTCGAGTGTAGACTGACTGTGTGCGGCGTCGCGGCGCCTATATATAGCCCAGCTGATCGAACATTCCAGATTCCTCTAGACGTAATAATAATAGCACATAAGTTCGAGGTCACTCGGAGTACCTACGGTAATTCCCGGAAACGGGTTTCTAGAAATTTCGATGTCGACACTTTGTTGACAAAACTGTTGAGACCTGTACCATTCGATAGGCCGTCCTAAGTCTAGCAATGCGTTTTATTATTGTACCTAGGAAATGTCTAGATCTAGCGAGATAGGGTTTAAAAGTGACACACTGCATGTCACGCGATATTGAACCTTATGCCATTGACATAAGGTCCATTCGTAACATTGCCCCCTTCTTAGTCATGCTCGTCCCGAGCATGATTTGATCCATAATAGCGAGCTAGGCGGTCTACGTGTACGACCTTCAGCTTCCCTCTAGGTCCTTTCTTAATCCGGTAGGTGACATCGTTTATTCTGGTTACTATCGTGTACGGACCCTCCCATTTGGCTTGGAACTTTGGACTCTTTCCTTTTCTTCTAATGGGATTATGTAACCATACCGAAGTTCTCTCTTCAAATCCGGGCACGTTAGCTTTGCGGTCGTATCGGATCTTCATCTTCTCACTGGTTTTCAGACCATTCTCTCTCACTAGCTCATGTATTCCATCTAACTTACGCCGCAGGTCGGCCACATAGTCGACGGCTAGGATAGGAGTATAGGGGGGTGTTCCGGTTAATGCATCTATTGGTAGTCTAATTTCTCGGCCGAAGTTGATTTTCGCCGGTGTGCAATTTGTGCTATCGTGTATTGCTGAGCGGTATGACATTAAAAAGAGTGGAATGTATTGGTCCCAATCCCTTTGATGTTCCTCCACTACTTTGGCCAAGTGATTCTCCAACGTCTGATTGAATCTTTCGACCATTCCATCTGACTGTGGGTGGTACGGTGTTGTACGAGTCTTATGTATCCCGAGTAGTTGGCAAACCTCTTGAAATAGTGAAGACTCGAAGTTTCTACCCTGGTCAGAGTGTAACTCCAAGGGAACGCCAAATCGACAGAACACCTCGTGAACTAGCTTTTTGGCGACTGTATGAGCTTCCTGGTTAGGTACTGCAAAAGCTTCTGGCCATTTGCTGAAATAGTCTTGCAGGACGATGATATACCTATTCCCTTCTTCAGTAACAGGGAATGGCCCAGCTATATCGACAGCAACTCTTTCCCATGGTGCACCAACATTGTACACTTTCAGCCGACCTCTGGCTCTCGTTTGCGGTCCCTTTACTGAGGAGCAGGCTGCACATTTTCTACACCAGTCCTCTACGTCTTCGCGGCAATGCACCCAATAGAATCTTTTTCTCACCTTCTCCAGGGTTTTCTTTACTCCTAGATGTCCTCCGGATACTCCGTCGTGCACCTGTCGTAGCACTGACGCGACTTTATCACCGGGAACAACTATCTGTAAGGTGACCTCCTGTCCACTGGGTGATTCCCATTTCCTTTTGAGAACTCCATTATCAATTATCAGGCTGTCCCATTGGGCCCAGTAACTTTTTGCTGCTGGGCTAAGCGCTGATATTTCACTCCAAGCGGGCCTCTGGCCACGTTGTTTCCATTCGATTACTGTCTTCAAGTCACTATCTTCCTTTTGTGCGTCTTCCAATGATTGATTATCCCAGTCTTCGTCCAAAGCATTCACCTGGATAATCCTTACGTTCTCTTTCTTTTCCTGTTTGGTACAATGTCGGCAAGATTCTTCGCAAGGTCGTCTAGACAAAGCATCAGCATTATTGTGTGACTTGCCTTTCCGATGTTCAGTGACAAAGTCAAATTCTTGCAGCTGCTCTATCCACCTTGCTACTTGTCCTTCTGGGTCTTTGAACTGGAGGAGCCACTGTAAGGCAGCGTGATCGGTACGAAGTGTAAACTGCCTCCCAATCAAATATTTCTTGAAGTGTTGTAAGGTCTTAACAACGGCTAGAAGTTCTCGGCGGGTAACACAGTAATTTCTTTCTGGCTTGGAAAGGCATTTGCTGAAATATGCGATAACGACCTGCCTATCTCCTTGTGTTTGAGAGAGAACTCCTCCAATACCCACATTGCTGGCATCTGTATCTACCAAAAATCGGCCTTCCCTACTAGGGTAACCTAGTACAGGAGCCTCACACAAGTGAGTTTTCAGTAGAGCAAATGACTGTTCGCAGTCAGAGTTCCATTCAAATAGACACTTTTCCTCTGTTAAACGATGCAACGGTTTCGCTAACTCGGAGAAGTTCTTCACAAACCGACGGTAATATGCGCACAGACCCAGGAAAGAGCGTACCTCAGTTTTATTACGAGGCGTAGGCCACTTCGACACGGCTTTTATTTTTTCAGGGTCTGTTCGAATTCCTTGCGCCGAAATAATGTGTCCCAAGTATCCAACCTCTTTCTGGAATAGTGTACACTTACTAGGACTGAGTTTTAAATTCGCTTCACGCAGTTTCTGAAAGACTTTCTCCAAATTGCGTAGGTGCTCTGCGAAGTTTCGTCCCATAATGATGATGTCATCCAAATAGACCAGGCATGCATCACCAAGCAACCCCACCAAGATGCGCTCCATTAGGCGCTCAAATGTAGCTGGAGCATTGCACAGTCCAAAAGGCATGACATTGAATTGCCAGAGACCGTTCCCAGGACCAGTGGTGAAAGCGGTCTTTTCTTTATCCTGCTGACAGATTTCCACCTGCCAGTATCCACTTTTAAGGTCAACTGTGGAGAACCATTTCATGCCACTTAGCAAGTCCAAAGTGTCATCTATACGTGGCAGGGGATAACTGTCCTTTTCGTGGCATCATTCAACATCCTGTAGTCAACGCAAAACCTTGTACTGCCATCCTTTTTCTTGACTAGGACAACTGGAGATGACCAAGGGCTGGTAGACGCTTCGATAATCCGATTTTTCTCCATATCTCTTAACATTTTCGACACTTCCTGTTCTCTTGCAAAGGGGATACGACGTGGTCTCTGTCTTATCGGCTGTGTATCGCCCGTATCTATATGGTGTTTGACGAGCCCGGTCCTTCCCACGTCACTGTCGGTCTTAGAGAAGATGTCATGGAAGTTATACAACAGTTGCTTAACTTTGTGACTTTCGAATTTGTTTAAATTGCCCTTACAATTTTCGAGTAGTGTCGATACATGTTCCTGCCACTGCTTATCACGTTCCTTTTCGTGCGCCTCTGTTTTTCTCAACGATGCTACATGGTCGCACACACCCACGATGCAATTCTTTTCAAGAATTATTTCTTTGTTACTAACGTTGATAATGCGCGCTTTTGGTTTATCGGAAATCATCATCAGTGTCCTTGCTGTTATCCAGTCTGGGTGATCTCCAGAATCTTCAATTATAATGCAACGTTTACGGCATCCTATTGGTGATAGTCTAATATCTACTAAGGTTTCTGATCTTGGTGGTAATACCGTTCTCCTTAAACAGTACACTGACCCTTGTTTTCCACCTTGAAGAAATACTTCTTGTTCTGGGAAACTCAATACTCCTTTTGCTACATTAAGGATGCAATGTTGTTTCTTCAAAAAGTCCAGTCCTATTATGCAATCATCTGTAATATTCGCTACTAAAACAGGGTGCGTAAATGTCTTATCACCCATTTTCAAGGTCACATTCGTTTCACCAAGGACGAGTACTGGTTGGCCGGTGGCGGTTTGTAATCGGCATTGTGAAAACCCTCTTTTCCATGCTATGGTCCGAGGAAATAGCTCCGGTCGTGCAATAGTTCTTGATGCACCAGTATCCAACGTGAAACTGCATGACTTACCATTCAGTTCTCCTTCTATAATAAGACTGTTTCCATCGCCCACTTGTGATACTGTTATAATGGGGGCTTCAGGTCGACCAGCCAGTACTCGCCCCATAGCCCTGGCTGTTCTTAGTTTAAATCCTCGGCTTCCACCTGTGTCCCAGAAGTACTTCTTCCCTTAGACTTCCTGGGACAATTGATCCGAATATGACCCTTTTCGCCGCACTCATAGCAGGTTGGTCCTTGCCGAGTTTTTATTATTGGGGTTACCTCGCGAATGCGGTGCTGTTGTCGGCCGTCTTGGCGTACTGCTTCCACCTCCAGAGCGTGTGTCAAGGCTGCCTTCAGAGTCTGATGATGACCCAGACGAACTGCAGCCCTGACTTCTGCATCTCGGATTCCATCAGTAAAAGCTTGCACCGTAGTAGCATCAATTGCTCCCGGCGTTGAAGCATACGCCCTCCGAACAATACGTTCTATTTCCGATGCCCATTGTTGCAAACCCTCACTGCTTTTCTGTGTGCGGTCGCGGAGTTGAGCCCTGTAAACATGTTCGAGGTGTTTCTCCCCGTATCTAGACTCCAACGCTTCTAGCAGACAGGCTAGGGTATTGCAATCGCCGGAAATATTTTCGAGAATTTGTACCGCATCACCACGCAGAGCAAGCGTAAGAGCGGTTACCGCTTGATCGTCATCCCAATTGTTGCCTTTTGCGACTTTTTCAAACTGTAGACGGAAGGCCACCCATGACGTTGTACCGTCAAAATGAGGTACTTGGAACGTCGGCAAAGCGCTAGGTACAGGTATCACACCTTTAATACCTCCTTTTTGTACTCTTTCTATTTCTTTCCCAAACTCCATGATGGTATTGTCTAGTTTCTCTATACGAGCTTCCTGCTGGTCCATGCGGGCATCTTGTTTTGCTGTTTTTATTTTAAGCTCGTTGACCTCTTCTTTGGTTGTTTCCCACTTTTCGTTTAGTTCTAATACTAGTTGCTGAGATTTTGCCTGGGATTCATCTATTTTTGCTTGGGTTTCTGCCTGGGATTGTTTTATTTGAGCCTGGGTTTCTGCCTGGGATTCTGCTACACTTTTAATCTGCGCCTGGGTTTTTTCTATTTGTGCCTGGGTTGCTGCCTGGGATTGTTCTATACTCAGCTTTATTTGCGCCGTCAAGTGAGCCAGCAACGCCGAAAAATCGGGTCCTCTGGCTCCGGGAGTAGTGGTGGTAGTAGGCGCACTCGCATTCGTCGGTGTTACGACGGCCGCATCTACTCCGGGTACAGGGACACCAACCGATTCTTCCTCTTGACGCGCCAAATCCATCGCTGCTTGTCGTCGCGTGCGAACTCTTTCGTCTTCCCTTGGCGTGACCGGCATGCCGCTTCTGACACCAATTGTTACGGGCTAGGGGTACTTAAACGCCGGTTAAGGGTTACGAAGTTTATTGGCAACGAAGGTACAGTCGATTGTAGGCAATGACAAGTAGAACGTAGCTGATGTCGTACCGAAGTCTTCTCTTACGTCCACGAAGTCCGTGTTGTAAACACACAATAACGCTACAGATGTTTCTTCACGTAGTACTTACAGTTCTCGTTATAATTGTCGCAGTAGGTCTTCTTTAAGATTGCTTCTTAACTGTCGCTGTTTTCGTATCGCTAGTCGAGTGTAGACTGACTGTGTGCGGCGTCGCGGCGCCTATATATAGCCCAGCTGATCGAACATTCCAGATTCCTCTAGACGTAATAATAATAGCACATAAGTTCGAGGTCACTCGGGAGTACCTACGGTAATTCCCGGAAACGGGTTTCTAGAAATTTCGATGTCGACACTTTGTTGACAAAACTGTTGAGACCTGTACCATTCGATAGGCCGTCCTAAGTCTAGCAATGCGTTTTATTATTGTACCTAGGAAATGTCTAGATCTAGCGAGATAGGGTTTAAAAGTGACACACTGCATGTCACGCGATATTGAACCTTATGCCATTGACATAAGGTCCATTCGTAACAGTATGCTTTGTCAAATAAATACGACTTTAGTCGACATTTCAAGTGTACATTATCTAGCTCCCTCCAACTTTTAGGTAACACGTTTTACACGTTTTTACATATTTAAAAAAACACTAGCGGCCGCCAGCGACTTCGTTCGCGTGGAGTTGGTTATGTTCCGCTCTTATTGGTCGCAGCGTGATGTTATATAGCCTTCCTGGATTAATGGGCTATCCAACGCAAAAAGATTTATTCAAATCGGACCAGTAGTTCCTGAGATTAGCGCGTTCTAACAAACAAACAAACTCTTCAGCTTTATAAATTAAGGACCGAGATTCCGCGGCTTCGGCGCGGACCTCAAAAAAAAAAAAAAAAAAAATCGGAAAATAGTTTTTTTGAACTCAGCCCATCCAGATCTATATGATTATCTATAGTGGTGAGGGTTTTGAGCAACTTCGGGCACATACATACAGACAGACATACAAACATACGCACTTTATAGGGATGGATTATATATGAATTATTAGATTAGTAGTTTACTTATGGGTCAGTGAATTTAAGAGTTTGCAAAGAATGATCTGGAGGAGGTGTTGCACAATGGGTATTTTCAGCAACTCCTCTTAGTGCACATCTCTGGGCAGAGTAGAGAGGTCGAGGTCTTTCGAAATCTAGCTGCACAAGGCCACTCAGTGGGCAGTCAGAGTCCCCAGTATAAATTCCCGTGACCAGTAGTGACTTTAAAAGCCAAAGGGACGCTTAGAATAATCTTTTTACTCCTCTTTCTAATATAGTCAGTTGAAAATTACGTTTCAATTTCAACAGGATTTTCTTTCTAAGCTTTGATATCAACTTTGATTTGCGTAAAGTTAATCTTTTTGATCAGGTTTTAGTAAATTTTGTTCCTTTTTCTGCTCATTATAAAGAGCTAAGTCATTTAGAGCGAGATGTGGAAAGAGGTAGATTTTCCCTTCAATGGCGAATTTCTCCGAGCTTAAAAAGAAAATCACATATATTAATATGTGATTTTTTAACAGTTTTACCATACTCGAAACTTTAATTTTATTCCACAAATAAAAGATATGACCTTGGTGAAATCAATTCTAATTCTCGTATCAATAATGCCGACGAAGGTTATATAGCGACAACAGATTCGAGTGAATAGTGATTTACTACGAAACTTGGTAATCCAATATCGGTTCTTGGAATTGAACTCGGGTGTTCCAAATATTAAATTATGTAATCAATTAAACTGTGAAATTAAGGAAACAGTCGCTTAAGTTGCAAACAATTTGGTGACGGGAATTGTTCGAAGTGATGGATATTAAGTTAGTGTGGAAGCAATATATATATTAAGTACCTATAGGTGGAGTTTATGGATTATCGTTTTGGTATCGTAGTGTTGCTAAATACATTGTCACCTAGGATTCAATTTCAAATAATAATATTCAAAACCAATAATCTAGGTAACGTTTCGTTTATGTGCTTTGTCGTTACGAACTCAGAATTTGTATCATTGGATCCTTTATGAGATCAAAAAGTGTGTATCCTCACTTTACGGGACCCGAGTGGTTACTCGGGTCCCGTAAAGTGAACGAGAGTGAGTTGAACGGTTGTTCAACTATAATTGAGACGAAAAAAAGTAAATAAAGGCTTTACCAACACTGAGTGCATCACAGATTATAAATAAATAAAAAAAAAACAAATGAGATTGGATATCGGCAATAGTACCTATTAATTCCATGGATATCATATAGTGCTTGGAATTTTTATGTAATACTAGCGGCCGCCAGCGACTTCGTTCGCGTGGTTTAGTTATGCTCCGCTCCTATTGGTCGCAGCGTGATGTTATATAGCCTAAAGCCTTCCTGGATTAATGGGCTATCCAACGAAAAAGAATTTTTCAAATCGGACCAGTAGAGATTAGCGCGCACAAACAAACAAACAAACATACAAACAAACTCTTCAGCTTTATATATTAGTATAGATTACAGTACTATACATTATGCGGGTTGCAGTAGCGATGTTTGGGCTAGGCCAATGTCCAGTAGTGGACGGCTGAACTGGTGATGATAATTATGATGATGAGAAAGTAGGTACTAGGGGCGACATGGTCAGCTTTGACTGTGACATATATGTATATACGTGTAAACTGACAGCTTTGATTCGGCATGGTGAGTTTGCGGACTATCGGCTCCACGAATTCTATGTTAAACTAATCTAATGTAGTATATTTTGTTTTTTTTTTAGTTTTTAAAATTTTACTCGCCATATTTTCGACTTTTGCTGATCCCTGATGGCTCAACGATCCTTTGTGACATTAACAGTTGTACATGACTAAAACTGGTCACTTTCATTCAGGCTGTTACGCGAAAATTCGTGCATGAAGAAAGTGGTGGCGTGATTGCTCTCTGCGGCGCGGTTGAAGCGTGTCTTGGCCAAGGCTTGAGACGCAGAGCTCTAGGGCTCTTCAAGACAAGCTCCACTACTGCTCTGCTGCATAAGATTGCTAAGGTAAGTGCTTAGGATAACTTGTGAAGTAAGATTGGAAAGGCAAAACCAATGTTATGTCTGTAATCTTTCACTACGCAAATGGTGTTATTGTGGACTGATATGATGAATTCCTTATCTAACCAAACTAATATTCATCACTGGGATTATCTGGATATTGTTCAAATTTTAAAATGAAGATATAGTCAATGCCTTTATTTCAAAAAAATAAAACTTATTCTAGTCGCCACTTTGCCAGCTGTATTGAGAAAAATAGGCACGAAAATCTACCATTACTATTTTAAAATGTGACGTTTAGAGAATTATATTCCAATATTTATCTTATACGTATAAAGTAAAGAATCCTTATTTCCCCTGGTCATGTCATTTGGACCTGCCGGTGGGACCGATTCCGCTAATTCTTTTTTGTTGTGTTTGTTATTATCAGGAGAAGTTTAGGGAAGGGAAGGGGTGGTAGATTACGTCTCACAGAGAGGATGCCTGTGACCTAGCTCGTATGTACGTGTATATTGGGAATATTATTGACTGATTATGTCCCTCTCCGCCTTATAAGCAAGCTTATTAAGTTCGGTAACAATAGACAAGTAATTGTGTCTCATTAGTAATGCTAGAGCTCTGACGCAAAACTAATTCTATTTGAATTTGGACATGACAACTGACACTACCCCGTGCAGGAGATGAGGCCCGGACAGACCGGGCCAGCACGAGGGTGTGAGGCCATGGAAGAATTTAGACTGCCGCGGCCCCACGCGCGCTCGTGATAGAAGAAACACCGGGGTGGTTTTAGCCCGTAAAAGTCTGACAGACCCTATCGCCCACCCCAGGGCGGCGGACATCCTATGAGGATTTCCACCCCGGAAAAAAAAATCATAGTACTCTGGTCCATTTTCTATAGCAATACACAGAAGTTAAAAAGGTTGTTTTTTCTTACACGTTGTAATAAAAGTATAAAATAATATGTGTGCTTTGTTATAATTAAGGTTGATACTGATTTTGTTGAGTTGATGATATTTAAATCAACTCATTTGGACTACCTATCGTCTGAATTTATGAGGATTTTTATTGGCTAGGTTTAATTGTCATTCACTTGTCACTGTCGACTTATGAATGTTGTTTTAATTGTTTTTTGCCGATTTGCGGCAGTTATTTGTTATTGATTATTTTTATTTATTTTATTATTTATGTACACACAAAAAATTGTTAAAATTGTTTGAATTTATCTCGAAAATTAGATGTTGTAAATCTATGTTTCTATGAAACTCTTTTGTCTAAATCTAACGCGAAAGGAGTATAGTACAGAATCATATTAACATCACTGGGAACTGGGAAGCCTTTGCATTTGTATGGACATAATTCTGTTGGTTTCAACTAAAGCCGAGAATATTGTCGACGTAGTGATACGTTCAACCAATTTCGCTAAGTGGACTATAGGGAAAAAGGACGTTACGGGAAGGACGGGGAAGTAACAGACCTTCGAAGAAAGTTTTGAGAGGTTTGGTGTGTTTATATTATTTTGTTGCCACATCAAGACACGTACCATTGTAGTTTGGGAATTTGCTCTGTTAAATTAAAGTATATTTGGGATATAATAATATGTGTGTATCATAACGCTAATTAATATATTAATCACTAATCAGAATATAAAAGGTAGTCCTCGTAAATCGTAAACTCATAGCAGCTTTTAGATCACATGCTTTATTTTTCGTTGGCTCGGTAAGACAGTAAGTACCTGCAGATTGATTCAGTAAAAATCTCACCGGAAATGATGGGTAAAGCGAGTTTAAAGAGAGCTGTCCTTCAATGTTCAATAGAATTAGTTGAAGGAGTTTTGACGGGAAAGCTAAGATGAGTGTCACGCCCATTTTTCATTGGACTTTTAAAATGATTTATAGTGTCGTTCACTAAATAAAAGCGCGTGATTTATGTAATAAAAGTGCATACAGTGAATAATTTATAAAGAACATTGAAATATCCCATCATATTGGCCACATCATGACTTTGTGTCTAATCTCCCTCGTCGACGGCTCACACGGCCGTTTTTCCAAATGTCATTGGCGATATCGGCCATTATTGTGAAATAGATTTTTTAAAGAATTTCTATAGTTTGTAACACGTGTTATTGGCAAAATTGTAGTATCTATCCACAGGGGCCATTGATCACGAGTTAAGGTTGAATCACACCTTGAAAAAAGAAACAAAAGAAGAATTAGTTGAATGACATTTCACTCTACCCTTACTTCATCTAAATTTCCACGGTGAGATGCTTGCTTACAGAATCGTACAACAGGACCTCTTGATGCGAGGCTAATATAGAAAAAAACGCCGCCGTCTTAATTTTTTATACAACAATATAACTTCTATTGCAATTTCCCAAATGATTTACCAACAACGTCCTGTCATTGTTATTCGGATCCCAAAAGAAGTCTGAATATTCAGTTCGGCAATCGTTGATGGTAAAGCGCACTAGCTTATTAAGCCTATTCACTCAAAAAAACTGAGTGAATAGGAAGGAAGACGGCAGTTGAGCGAGGTGATGCAATGTTACCCAACAACACGACGAACGATGCTGCGCCAGAGGATGATCTGTAGCCGAAGATGCTGTATTTTCCTAGATGCAGAAATTTCAACTTTTTATACAGCAAAAAAACGTACTAGGTAACTAAAACTAAATAAATATAGGTAATCTAAATAAAAATTGCCTAAAGCTGAACAAATTGCGTGGCTTTGTAAAACGTACAGCTGTCGTTTACAACCGTAATATAAACGAAAACATTAGGTATTCCCGAGCGAACACAGTCATTTGTCTGCAAACGACTGTTTCATATTTGTACGTTTTGTGCGTATTTTAAATCTGTTGAGTATACAGTACCGTCGAGAAATTCAATCGTTAACCACCTACTAACTTCAGTTGGGTAGATTCAGAACACATTTTGATAGTTCAACAACATTCATTGCAATATGTGGTTGAACACAGATTTCGTAAACATATGAAGCAATCGGCTGCACCTACTTTTAGCCGGTTAAAACTAGGTGCAGCCACTTACTCTTGGTTAAACTTAGTATGAGCCGATTGTTTTCGGGTAAAACTAGGTCTAGCCTTCATCATGCCGGTTACAACTAGGTCCAGCCATTCCCTGTTGGATAAAACTAGGTCTATCCGATATGATTCCAGCTAGAACTAGGCCCAGCCGGTATGATATCGGATCCCTGTTGGATAAAACTTATGTGCGTGCCCTGCCACGACTTCAGCCCCGCGTCACACTCATGACTCAGCATCTGCTACAGCGGCGCGGGGTGGGGGGCGTAGCGAGTAAATAAATATTATTTTGCAAAAAGAGGTAACTTAATACATGTGTAGGACACCCTTCCGCGGGCGACGGGGGGCAGGTCACGCGACACCTATTGGTCGCAGCGTGATGTTATATAGCCTAAAGCCTTCCTGGATTAATAGACAATCCAACGCAAAAATAATTTTTCAAATCGGATCAGTAGTTCCTGAGATTAAACTCTTTAGCTTTATATATCATACTCTATACTAATAGATTATGCGAACAGTGTCCCCAAACTAGACAATGGTGCCTGTACATATGTATATTGGGCGCCTGGGGAGATGGACAGTTTTACACCTTAGAAGCAGAACAAAGTGTTTGTGATAAATGAGAAGCATGTTATATGGTTATAATATAATAATAATAAATATTTATTCTAAGACCATATCTATAACATGTTAGTAACAATGAACTTAAAAAACTAGTGTTGGTATTAGCAAAAATTAAAATTAAAATGTTATGGAGCAGCCATGCGGAATTTCAATGAATTTAAATACAATCAATCTCAAAACGTTTATTTCAAATAAACCAATTACAGACACTTTTAAATTGACGAAGGGTCTACCAGTCCAAAACATAAATCCCTTTTCAAAGCGTAAAAGGTTAATAAATACCAATGAAGAAGAACGAACAACCCCGGACGGAAACTTTTTTAGCCATAAAATGTTTATAAAAAAGACAAAAATAATTCAGAAATTCAAATAAGGCGTAACGTTGCTACGTCTAGGTGTTACGAATAATAAATATCAGTGAATACAATACAGTAAATGTTTTCGGAAAAGTTAACAAATGAACGACCAGGTATTTAACAGGTTTTTTTTTCTATAATTATAAACTAGTGCTTGTCCGCAATCCCGCCTGAAGGTAAGCAGTGATGCAATCATTGATGGTAAAGCGCGCTAATTTATTAAGAGCCTCACCACTCAAAATAAACTGACTGAATAGAAAGGAAGACGGCAGTTGAGTGAGGTGATGCAATGTTAAACCACGAAAACACAACCAAACTCCTGACGCAAAAAAAATTGGCGCATCGTACCCGGCACACTTTGCAAATCGCAACACCAGACATCATGCCGGAACACGACGGCTTGGCGGTAAGTGTTTGTCTGGTGGATGGCAACTTCTGCCGGCCATAGATCTCCCTGCTGTTTGTAGATTTATGATTAATTTGATTGCTGATTTAATCATTCATGATCCATGAAACTGACAAGAAGAAAGAACTCGCTGGTGTATTCTGTAAGCACCTCACCGTGTAAACAAAGCTGAGGTGAGTTCGAAGAAATACGCAACATTTGCTTAATTAATTAATTCATTTATTCAGCCACTGACCGCAGACAAATCACAATGGGTCTAGATTCACTGATGCTAGGTATTAACACTATTTACAGCTCATATACTTGCTCAACCCGCATTGAGCAAGCGTGATGATTACGCTCAATCCTTCTCTGTATGAGAGGAGACCTGTGCCCAGCAGTGGGACGATAAAAAAGGTTGATGGTGATGATGATGATAGCTCATATCACCTATATTTACACGATGAGATTTTTACTGAATAGATAGAAATATACACATAAAGGTGATGCTTATTTTTAAAGAAATTTTGTCCAGCATACCTGCGAGTTTTTCTTACTGGATACGGAACAAAATACTACGCTCTAAGGCAGAAATCGCAGACATCATCCAATAAACAGCCAGGCTGAAATGAAACTGCGCCTTCGTGTACTAAATTAATAAAAAAAGAACAACATTAATTATTAAAATTTCCTCACCCAAATAAAGTATTATAAAACGAAAATATGGCGACGAAAATTACCATGTTGTATGTCAATGTGGAGCCTCTGGTCAAAGTAAAAGTCAGTCTTTAGGTCACGAGAGGCGTCAATCCGCCAGTTGGAGATTTCGTGACATGTTATAAAACATTTGGCAATGTAGTAGCACCATTAACTAACATTAGGAATTCTGTAATGTTAACATAAATTATGCTCGCACTTTCCTGGTACAAAACCACCATTATATTTTACTTACATAATGTAACATGACATTTCCTAAAATGTAGGTACATTTTCGCACATTACTGATACCAACAAACATGTCCATTTTGTTCTCAGTGAGCACAATATTTAATTAATTCAAAATGACCGGCTACGTGGCGCTTTCAGCGGAATTCAGCGAGTTTTAGAAAAAATGTCGGACTTTGAGTTGGGTATGTTCTGAATTATATTCTGCTAGAGAATTGACTGAAATGTTGTTGGCTAAGGCACGCGTTTCAACGATTTTCTCGTTGAAGAAGTAGTTCAGAAGTAGAAGTTAAACTTAGACACAAATTATTGTTAGTCCCGTATAACTAAATAAGTATAGTTGAACGCTATCTGCTGTCAATTGACGAGAACCTCATTCGTTGCAGCGACAATGGTTATCAAAGAGAGTACTCGCTCAGACATGTTCGCCTGGCGGGATAGAACACTCGCTGAGAGGTTGGATATGCTAGCACACCAAGCTAACCGTAACTATAAAATTTTCCCAATCAACCTTAAACCTAATGCTATAGCGATAAAGTTGAAAATCTTGGCAGATTGTACATATCAGCTTGTGTGCTGGCGTCTGTGTTGTATAAGCACACAAGCGATTAAGCGCTCGTCGCTATCACACACTCGCTTCTCGTTCAACGTGTCCTATCACTAGGTCGTGCACGACAGATGTCTAAAGGTTTAGATTTGTGGATTGTGTGCAGCATTACGTTCGAATTTTCTAATAAATTTGGCAAAGTGGTTCTGGTTGTAACTTGATATGAGTAAGTAGGTTTTTATCAAGGCTAGATTGAGTTAAGCGTGTGAGGTTTAAAGGCTCCTGCAGATGCGCTCTGTGACGCGATTTTGGTAGAAAAGTGGCGGTGATTCCGACTGACTGCAATTTAAGTGTTTTCAAAGCTAGAGTGAATAGGCTCTTAATAAAGCGCGCTTTACCATCAATGGTTGCATCTCTTCTCTTCTCACTAATCAGACGGGATTGTGGTCAAGCACTAGTTTATAATTATAATAAAAAAAAAAAAAAAAACTATTTTGATTGAGTTTTCATAAGTCGCATCGGGCTTTAGCATTTCGACTGTCTGCATAAGTCTTAAAGCGGATCGGGTGATTTCTAATAACCCCAAGTGTCTTATGAGACACGATCATTATTGCCCGCCTTCCCGGAGTTCTAGCGTTATTTTATTTGTTCATGGTTGGGAACATTTTTGATTGCGTAGTAACATACAAATTTCCTCGAATTTCTTTAAAGCCTTTGGGTTTCTAAACGATTCTGAAGAGGTTATTATAAACCAGGAGTATTGTACTTGATATTTAGAGTGGTAATATCGAAGTATCAAGTATTCAAACTTAATAAATAATTTCTTACAGTTAGGAATAAATGATTAGCTTTAAAGTACCTACCTTTATTTATAAAATAAATACCTTTACCATGACAATTGTGACTTTTAAACTAAATTTTTGTCCTTTCTTATTGCTTGTACGGAGGACGGGTCTGAGTCTGAGCAGTTGTGTTGCGCCAAATTTTATTGTGTTGGAGTTTGATTGTGGAAGGTTTCCAGATTAATCTCCCTTTGGCTCACTCTGGATCACTGCTTATCACCAGGCGGGATTGCAGTCAAGCAGTCTCTACGACCAGTAGCTAGCAATATCGGAGTCAGAGTCCCCCTGATTTTATTTTAATAAACTTTTCTAATGATCCAGTTCAGAGTTAATACCTGCCCCGAGGGACTACACTAGTTAGTTATTTGTTTCAGTCGAGGGAGAGATGAACCGTTGGCCGCAGATTGAAGTTCAGACGTAGTTCAGGACATTTTGTTTAGTCTAGGGTTGAGCTGAATAATTGTTTGGATGAGATTAATGAGTATTTACGTATCCGAAAGAGAGGTTTGTACACGAAGATTCAAAATGAGGATATTAACGGATTGAAGATAAGGTAGGTTCCCAAATGCAACGTACAGAAATTAACTGTAATTACGATTTCTATTTTGTAAATTCAAAATATCTTTAGAATAGTATAAAAATTACTAATGAATACCTTATTACTTTACTTTCTTTTACTTGACCCATGATATTAAATATTTTTACTATAAAACAGGACTAATAAAAGCAAAAATATTTTTTAAAAGCCGACTACCATTCGGTTTAAGAAAAAAGCAAATTTGTAATATATTATAAATACCTTGTTGGGAGGCCCCTAACAAGGTGGACCGATGGCCTTGTGAAGGTCGCGGGAAGCCGATGGATGCGGGCAGCATAAAACAGGTCATCCTGGAAAGCCTTGGGGGAGGCCTTTGTCCAGCAGTGGACCTCTATAGGCTGAAGAAGATATATACAAACAACTAAACTCTTCACCTTGGTTATCAGTTTTCACATAGATTTAACTCAAAGTTCGTCTTGAAGAATTTTCTTGAAAAAGAGATGTTTTACAACCCTAAATTCTGTCCTCCCACCAGCCATTAAAAACTAATTAAACTGCCTACTTTGGCTAGCTAAAATGATTTCAAAGTCCTTGATTTCCTTGAGCCTTGAATTTCGTTCATCCTTTGATTTTATTCCCATTTCTGTTTGTAATGCCAATTTGTAAGAGTGATTCGTAATTGGCTGGGGCAAATGAGGCTCGGAAAGGCCTTGGACTGATTTATTTCATAAAGGGACATCGTTTCATTCTCTCGTTTTCCGTTTCCTGATACTATTTTTATTTGGATCGTGTATTGTTTTCACTAGGAACATAACAAAAAGAAAGTCATTTTTTGTACGACCATTTGGTGATTTGCTTAATACATAGCCATAAGTCATATCTCAATAGTACTCATTCCTGCTAAGTCGTGTTACAATGACCATTTTCACCAAGTAAACCGTACTACAATAAAACATTTTTTTATGTAGATGTGGCATCAAAAAAATCAACATATGATTATGCCAAAAGCGCGCGTATTTGCGTCACGACTAAACATCGCATGTTATTAGGCTGTATGGATGAATTTCCTTTGCCTTTCATTTGTAGGATTATAACCCACAAAACTAAATACGCGCACCGCGCTATTTTCGCGCTATTGTTAACTTTTATCTGCATTTATAAATAAAATTGTTTTGAAAATTAGTGATATCAGTGATAATAGCGAAATGGACAATATCATAATAATTCATTAAAGTTAATGTCGGACACCTTTTGTATAGCTCATTCTTTTCCTGACTTCCCAGTTCTGGATTGGACTTGAATACCTAGGAAGAACCTGTGAAACCATTTTTAAGAAACCTCACTTAATATTTTCTCGTATAACACAATTTGGGTGCGAGATGGATATTTAAATAGCGTTCAACTTCACGCAAACTCCATTAGGGTTTGGCAGTATTAGCTTTATAGTATGTATCTTTTTTATGGGAGAAAACTGGCAACAGAAAATGGTCCCGGTGGTTTCTTTGACAATCGTTTCAGGTCACCAGAAGCCGAAGAGAAAGCAGAAGTCTTAAAACCAGTTTTATAAAGAGGTTTCGTATTAACCAGACATAGGGTAGTGGACTAAAAAAAACTAATTTACCTTTAGATTTCCAAAAAAAACTAGACACGTATTTTTTCTTTATTATTTGTATTCATATACTTAATCAAAAAATGAAGACGATACAGTGAGTTGAAAACCCGTGTGACGTCACTCCTTGCTACAATTTTTAGCAACGAGTGACTTCACCAGCCACCACTCCTGATCTTTGATGCCTTTTATATTTTGCCAATTTTTATTCATGTGATAAAACAAAATATACATGGGTACCTACCCAATATTTTTCTATAATCTGAATGACGGACTAAACAGAATCAATTTTTTTTTTACCTAGGAAACATCTCTATTGATTTATGGAGTTGACGTGGGCAGTCGCTCCATATAAAATCCTGGTAAATAGTGGGACCGGTCAGACTGGAAGCTGATCCCACCATAGTTAGGAAAGGCCAGGCAGATTATAATGATTACTTCCACATGATATTTCTCGTCATGGATGGGGCTTCTGGTAATATTTTGACTATACACTGTGACATTGCTTATACTTTAAAGAAGGTTGATAATGCCCTGATAACACTGCTAGTAGCGATGTTTTGCGTCAACAACATTTAAACAATAGGCTTGCTAGCAACATAAAGATGAAAATGAAAACGATGGTATTTTGTTTAGCGACTTCAAAAAAAGGAGGTTATAAATTCGACCCTTATGCATGTGAGCCAAATTTCAAGTGTATGTATGTATGTTTTTATGTTTGTGCGCGCATATTTCCGAAACTACAAGTCCGATTTAATTAATTCTTTTTTTGTTGTAATATGTATTATTCAACTTAGGGAATACTATATGTTTCATCAAAATCGGTTCAGTAGTTTTTGAGATAGGGTTTTTTTCGTATTGATAACAACTTATTCTAACATGGGTTATGGCTGCCACTATTGTTATGAGGTGAAAAATGTTATTTTCGAATTTCGACTAAGACACTGAAAGCATGAAATAAAAACTTTTTACAAAAAAATAGAAACCGGCTTCAAAAAACACTTAAAAGGAAAATATAATTTTATTTTTATCATGACTCTAGAAGTCGATGGCGAGCTAAACAACAGAAACCTCGAAACACCGACTTCTAGAGTCATGACAAAAGTAAAATTCGGTTTCTATTTTATTTGTAAAAAGGTTTTGTTTATTCATGTTTTTGTGTTGAATATTTTGCTTTTACGTTCAACTTCGTATGATTAGATTAACTCAAAGAATTCCTTATTACCTACACTGGATAAGAATTGCTATACAACCTGGTAATGCCGCAAGTCTCTTGGGTACGTTGTGTATAGTTTAAAGACAGAAAGAAAGAAAAAACTTTTATTTGCAGTAAACATGACGCAAGAGTTTACAAAAAACATAAAAAATAAGAAATAGTTGGGGGAAACATTAGTCACATCCACGCAAAACGGCTGTCGCTCAGCATTATGCTGCGACTCTGCAAAAACAGAGCCCAGCGCTGGTTTTCAGCGACAGCCGGCATCGACGTAAAGACGTCACCCGATGCAACAAACAATTAAAAGTGGCACCGAACCGGTACTACGGTAAAAATAAAAACGTAATAATAAAAACATATAAAAAGTAAATCCAATTGTAAATGGTGAGAGTACAGTTACTCGCAGGGCATAATTAATTCATTTATTAATTAGGTATTAGTGTATTCATTTTTCAATGGCATCTTTTCAAATTACTGCAGTTTTCAGAGGCTAGAACGCGAAGTCTTTCTAGATTTTTACAGTAGGCATTATATTGATGCTGTTGAATGAAATCACTCAATTAACTTCTGTAAATATTTCTAGCCAAACACCAAAGGTTAGGGTGGTAAAACGTAAGGCCCCTTTCACGCAACAATTCAGCTGATTTTAGATTAAGTGGGTGAGGTGGTATGCTAGGATAGGTAGAGTGGCGAAATGCGACGTAGCAGCTGGATAAGAGTTGCCGAAAAACGAGTTGATTGGTAGCACCATTATCGATCTGGCTCATTTGCTTCGATTGTTTAGTTGTTAGTGTTATCCCCGTGTTACTCGAGGAGACAGCTTGACATCATTTGATTATAGTAGGTTGTCCTGTGTCTTGTAGTGTTGTAGATTCAAATCAAATATATAGTTTTAAGGTAGGTAAAGGGTGGCGGCGATCTCTCGCGTCCGATCCTGGTCCAGGCCATGATCCGCATGGTCCCTGGTGCATGGCAGGCCGTCTTCGCCTTCTGCCAAGCAGTGATGCTGGCAAAGGTGAAGGCGGAGCGCATGAGGCAGCGGGAATCCCAGTGCCCTCACGCCACTAGCCGCCGCAGGAGACGCTCTGGTCGGGAGACGACACCGAACGTCCAGCCACCTTAGGCGCGGGTTGCGGGCGGTGAGCAGTGGGCAGCTCGCCGCCCGGTAAGGACCAGGCCCGAGTCGACGCGACGGCGCGTTGTGTTTCACGCGCGCCGCAAACAGATGTCAGCATATTCTGACGGGGTCCATAAAGACCGATGCCTCCTGGGTCAGGGATGCGGGTGGGTTAAACAAGAAACAGTGGCCCTGGTCATAGCACAGGCAAGTGAAGAAACACGGGTGGGTTTTAGTCAGGAAAAGTCTGACACGCCCTTCCGCTCCGCCCAGAGCGGGAGATGCCATTTGATGATTTCCAATCTCAACAAAAAAAGGTAGGTAAAATGTAGGTAATTAGGTATATTTTCTCAAAAACAGAATACAATTATTCATTTGAGTAAACAGAAACACGGGTCACAAAGACATAAAAGTTCCTTGGTACGACAAATCACAAATCATTTATTCAAATTAGCCTGAGCATCAGCAACTTTCCAACGTCAAAATTATTTAAGCCAGTCCCCCGAAATGCCTGACCTTTGCGTCAACTTCGTCCCAGTCTATGTGTCACTTTTTGCCTGAGACGGTTGAACGTTGTTTTCGGAGCTCGAAACAATTTCACTCTGAAAAAGAAAGTACCTGTCATCTAATCTCTTCATCACGCTTGATAAAGGATGCCTAAGGCATTAAGTCTACCTTTATACGTTTTTATGCGGAAAGTTTAAATAAATAAAAGAGATTCTTACTGTGTCACGATTTTATTGCTTGATAGTCTTAAACTATGCCTGTCTTTTTTTTTTATAATTAGTAAGCAGTGATGCAATCGTTGGTGGTAAAGCGCATTAGATTATTAAGCCCATTCACTTAAAAAAACTTCGGAATAGGAAGGAAGACGGCAGTTGAGCGAGGTGATGCAATGTTAAACCCGACAACACGACCGACGAGCAACATCGTTAGTCGGCCAGAGGGAGATTGATCTGGAGACCCTCCACGACCAAACTCCCGACACAACATCATTTGGCGCATCGTACCCGGCACACATCGCAACGCAACTGCTCAGACCCGTCCTCCGTACGGCTTCACCAGACATCATGCCGGAACACGACGAATCGCTTGGCGGCAAGACCTTATCTCTGCGGATAATACCGGTGTGATGTTATGTTAGTATCACATGAGACAATAAGCATAACGGACCGACGCTTATGCATGGATTACGTGGAGGCTGATATAACCATTGCTCTTGTGCACTTAGAAGCACAGGCATCACCCAGATAAGGCCAGAAACCTTCAGGACATCCAGATCTGTTCAGCAGAACAGGAGACCTAATATACTTCTGGAGGGAGGTGGACTGGTTGGAATAATGACTGATAGCTGCCATGGCCCAAGAACGAAAATCTACTTGAAGGACTGAATGCGAAAATCTCCCATAAGTACTAGTATCCAACTCATTCGTATGTATTGGGTATACGTTTGACTGCGATAGTCTGTTCCAGTTTACTCACTATCCGCCATTACGTAGTCTTCCGTTTTAGTTTGATAACAATAGTTGTCAATGTCATGCATATTTATGTCAAGTCATGCGTTTTTGGGATCAAGGACGATTTGCCGGGACAGGGTGTTACATTCCAAATATGAGATATTAAAACACATGTAACTAAAACAGTGATACATTTAAATGAGAGATGGAAGGAAGACCAAAGCCGAGATGAATGATATTTGCTATATCCATACTATCCATACTAATATTATAAATGCGAAAGTAACTCTGTCTGTCTGTCTGTTACACTTTCCCGCTTAAACCTCTCAACCGATTTTGGTGAAATTTGGCACAGACAATTGTTAGACCCTGAGAAAGGCCATAGGCTACTTTTTATCCCGGAAAATTTCATATTCCCTAGGGAAATCTAAAAAGCGCTCTTTCATATATTACAGAACTAGCAGCGCCCATATTTTCACCCGTATAAGTTTGATCAAATGGGAATATCCGAATAAAAATACCATACATGTTGATCCTGATTATATACCGTCGGTGTGCCATTTATTTCTTCCGAATGCGATCAGGAGTTTTAGCATGACAAATGTACACAAAACACGTATCAGTAGGAATTAGAAATAACTTCTGCCCGCAATTTCGTCTGTGTGGAATTTTTATTCCCCTCATCAACAGGTACACCCAGATAGACGTTGCCCCTGTTTTGGCTACTTGGGTCCTCCCTTAGTAGGCAAAACATTAACAGGTCAGTGTTATAGTTAGGCTGGTGCCTTCTGCAATCCTTGCTTCCGTGAATCAGGCTACCAAAAAAGCAATCAATTTTTCAAAGCCGACTGGGATTTGCAGAGATTAGCGTGGTCAAACAATCACTCCCGCCTTACTCACGCCTTATTACTAACTTCTGAAATTTCTAGTTGACGTGATGATGTGTGTTTCTTTTTATACAACTCCCTCAAATAAAGGGGAAATGCAAGGGTTTGGATTTATACCGATTTTAAAATTATAATTTTGTAAATATAAACCCTCATGTTACGGTTAGATTGGTGCCGATTTAAATTATAAATTTACATTTTATGGTCGCGAATCATAAGCCGATCTGGCCCGTGATAGTTTTATTGTGCTTGACAATTCTCTTCTTCAGCCTCTAGATGTCCACTGCTGGACAAAGGCCTCCCCCAAGGGTTTCCACGATGACCGCTCCTGTGCTGCCCGCATCCGTCGGCTTCCCGCGACCTTCACCAGGTCATCGGTCCACCTTGTTGGGGGCGTCCCTACTTGCTTTGGCGGGGCGGCTCCCCACAATTAAGCTTCCTTAAATATCTGCAGAGATGGCATTAAATCATTCATATTGGAAAATTTAATTCACGTTATCATTTGCATGTAGTTCCACAAGCTTAAATTGATTACCGTCCTGTGATAAATTCGTTCAGTTACTTATCTCGTTGGATATTCAACGCTAACTGATGTAGAACGACCGAAATTTGAATTTATATTTGGCAGAGTGGTTGATGCATTGTTCATAATTGCCTTTACACTTTTCAGGCAGGATGGCACCTCAAAATGTTCCGTTTTTTAAGTTTTAAATTTTAATACTTTGAATAATTATTGATGAAATCTTAAGGTATATTTTATACCCGCGTTACACGCCTTCAGCGGCTTGTTTATTACCTTAAAAATATTCTTTGCATTTCCAGAGTGTACATGCGCATCAAAAGCGTGCAAACTCCATACAGTTGCGTCAAAATAGCAACTTATTATACTACATATTATTAAACTACACTGTTGTTCCAATACAATTGTAAGTGTATCTACAACATAAAAATAATCATAAAAGAATCACTTTATAGACAGTCGTAAACCATTCGGTAGTAGGTAGGTACCTATAGAGAGTTCAATATCTATCGATATACTTTCTTATATCTCCGGTCGAGATACTTTATAGTTCCAACTAAAGTAGTTTCAAAGTGTATTTTCGTCTCGATATTGAATTCCTAACTCAGGATTATACCTACTTGAGCTTGAGACCCGCAAAGTTGTTCTATCCTCTTATAGACATTTAATAAACCCTGGGAAATTGATCGTGCGAAGTTTTAGCGTTGGCGAGATTATGTAGACGGGTATTAGTACAATTTTCGAACGATCCGATAGAATAATTAATTGATATTATAACTGCTGGATATCAGTTTGGCGTACCGCAGGGGTTTTGTGGGTGGTTGATTTAAATATAGATTTGGAATACAAATTGGTGTAATCGTTCACTTTCGTCATATTTAGCTTTTGCCTGCGATTTTTTCTGCTTGTTTATACTGGTTTGGAGCCATTACCACATACCATCAGCTACCAATAGCCTGCAGCACATGCAGGACACATTATAGAGTGTTCCATTGTTTGTGGAACAGCATCATATTTAAACTCCAAGACGAAGTAGTCTGAGAATCTTCAAATGAACAAAGATTTTCCTTGCTTCAACCAAACCGGATCGAAGTCTTTTAAAGACTCCTAAGTTACTCAAGGAAACTCATGTCCAGGGAACGGGTAGAACAAATGGTTTGGGTAAGCACTATCTCACCATGACTTCCTTGCGATCCTTTGCCAGTGAATGTGAACGACACATTTTGAAAACTGTATAATAGGTTGACTGTTTGAGGCATTGTAGACGGTTTAAATTCGTTTCCTATTTAGTGAGTGCGTCATTAAACAGAACACGAATTTAAACCGTCAATTTCAGTTAGCAAACGGGTTAAGCCACTGAGGCTTTGAGAAGATCACTCTATTTTACTGGCTAATCAATACGGTTCACCACCCAAGTCGATACACAAACAGAGTAACGTCAAAGCACACAGCTGAGGTAACGAGCGATATTTGAACAGGTACGCGATGGAATGAGGTCTGCGAGGGAATGGAGAGAATAAATAAAGGATAGAGAAAATGGGCTTGTAGCTTTCAGTGTAATTGCGTGCTTGGAAAGCGGTTTGGTGCCTAAACGGTTTTATTTTCCTGTAATTGTAGCTAATGTCGACTGCTTTAACGACAGCATTAATTAAAAATGAAAACTGTTTTTATTTTCGTCTGTCTGGTTTTTGAGATAGCGGCTAGCATATTTCTTTTTTATTGTGGAAAATGGGGTTCACCTGTGGCTTCGAAGGATTTAGAATCTAAAGCTTTCGAAGCCATGTTTTATTGAAACAACCAACATTGTGTTTTTAGGAAAACATACCTAATGTTTCAATTTACTTAATGATGCCTTCATTCGCAAATCGGCTTACTCCAAATTTAGTCAAAAAAATATCATTTTATTTAACTCCTAAAAACAAGATAGTATTTTAATTAGTTGGTATAATGGAGTCTACATTATCAAAAGTAGATCTTATCTAACAGCGGTATTTTAGATTTTTCTTTAAGTGACGTATAAAAATATACAGGGTTGACGAATTAAGGTATCGTTTTATTGCTTTGAACTATGAATTTATACTATAAGTCAAATATTTTAGACTATGAAAGTATATCGATTGCCACGAATAAAGGTTCTTCTGAAAATGGCTCTCTTTCTCATCTTTTCAAATTGTCTCAAAAAAGAAACTCTGTGTTGACCAGTTTTATGTGTCTAGTAATAGTAATGACAAAAGTAGGTACCTATGTTTTAAAAATCCAACCTGGGCATTCCTTCCCCTTACTCAAAAATTGAGGACGAAGGTAAGAAGACGTCAGGTACAAGTCTGTTCTCAATGGTCCGTATTCCAGAAGGAAACTCAAGCATTGATCTCAGTTTAAACATTACTTAAAACTAGTTTCAACTAATCAAATGACTTCAAACGAGACTTAAGTAGGGCTTGAGTTTTGAGGGACGTTCTGGAATACGGACCTATGTCTGATAAACTTTGATGATCTCTCTCAGTTGGAAAGTTACGGTGACACTTGGAAGCTCTTGTTGCCAATCTTCATCGTACTGCATCTCTTAATTGCAGGTGAAATTCAGTGTAGGTAAGATTAATGAGAATATCATGTCATTTAGGTGTTAATTGCGAATTAGTAATTTATGCACTGTTAATTTCTCACAACTTTGTTTCTTTTTTCTTAATCATGTTTTCACTTGAAGTGTAATATGTTCTTTCCATGTGGTTATGTAGAGGCCTTACCCTTCTCCGCTTGCTTGCCGCCTGGCTTGGCTTACCCTTTTAGTAAATCCTTAATAACTGGTTTTCTTTAATATATTGACATCCTTGACATTGTATGACTCAAAGCTGTGGCAAGACAGCGCTTCCTTACCCAAACCATTTCATCCAATCGCTAAAGAACGCTTCTGGAGCTACCTTGGGTAATCTGAAACTCTTTAAACTCCAGATCCAGGTTGGCCAAAGCTAGGAAAACCTGTTCAAGTGGAGATTCATAGATGAGATCGGTACTGTTTCACAAACGGTGGGATACATAATATCGTTATATAAATGTCCTGTCTGCTGTACCTGTAAGTGACAGAAACTGAAGGACGCTCACGCTAGTGATGGCGCCAAAGGAGTAACCGAATTCTGGGCCGAGTCAAATAACATGGCAGACAGTGCTAATGAGACCCGATTTAATTAATGTTTATAAAATTCTCTTTACTGTAGACGCCGGTAGAAGTCGATTAACATGATATGATTTGATAATGTAACTTTTTGGAATTCTACTTTAATTAAATGTCATTTCGGTTTTGATTTCAATAAAATATTTTACACATTAATTAAGGTTTCGAAAAAAATCGGTTGGCTGTAAAGTCGGTTCCCTGACGATAATTGAACGTGACAAAGTCATAAGAAAATACTGATGGAATCGTTAACTTATTGTTATATTAGTTTTGTCAAGTATAGCATAACCTACAATCGTTGCACTAGCGGATCGATGCCATTTATTTTAATGATAAAACACGAATATTCGATAATATATCACTGAACATATATTTCGTATCGAAAGAATCATTCTCTTTATCGCCGCAATTATCGTTGCTATAAACAATTGACACCGTATTCCCTTTTCACTACACTTCATACTTGACGAAAACATGTAAATGTATAGCACTAAAGTGCCGCTGACTAAATAATTGTTTTTGATGAGTATCCTGAATGAAAACTTAGCTTACGATATGGTACCTAATATGAATTCTCACTGAATAACATTTAGAATATATCCTGTAATTCGTTAGTTAAGGAATGAAAGATAAAGTACTTTTAAAAAGATTTTACTTAAAGAGAGTCTGAGTAAGTAATATAAGCACCTATCTAAGGCTAACATTATGTAAATACAAAATGACAGCTTGAAAAGGGTTCATATGCCTGCGAGAAACAATAGAAGGTATTAATGAAAAAATTTCAACCATGTATCATCCTACAGTACGATAGAAGCAAATACCAACATTGTGTCAATCTATAAGTACAATCACGCTTTACACTACGCACTACACTTGTTATAAGTTTCCAACCTTGTTAAACTCTCCAACAATACCGTCAACGAATTCAGAAACTTCACTTATCTCGACTGGTCATTATAGAACTTGGTTACTTATTTCTTCTCGTTCTTTGACAACTTCAAATAACAGTTTTACTGCAAATTTAAAAGGAAACACATGTACGAAACTACACAATGTAATTATAATTTACGCCAAACGGTTGGTAGAATATGATAAAATCAAATATTTACTGAAATACGTATACAGTCGAAGTTTGGTTCCTTCAAATTTATGTGCTACGTTATCTATGGACGTCAAGTCGATAGACGGCAGGAGACGCAGGATACGATATTAAGTGTTCCACTGTTTGTGATCACCGCGTCTTCATCTTTGATACCGTACATCGAGGGAACAATTTGCCAGCGGCAGTTTTTCCGTCTGTCTACAACTTAAGTGTCTTCAAGGTTAGAGTGAAAGGGCTCCTAATAAACTAGCGCGCTTGACCATCAACGATTGCATCACTGCTTATCATCAGGTAGGATTGCGGTCAAGCGCTAGGTAGTTTATAATTATAAAAAAACAACCAATTTTCGAAATCGTTTCTGAAATTATTTTTATGCAAACTACATAGCCGATAACAACTTACGTTTTCTGTTGCAAATTTTTTAAAACTTGTATAACAATGTAAAATGAAGTAGCTTATCGTAGACAAGGCTCCACATAACCGGTATCGACTGACTTCTGATTGTACGCAAAATCTATACAAAGCGAGGTCAGCTAAAACTGGAAATTCATAGCTTGATGTATAGTTGTGTGTGGCCGCGTTGTTATGCTAAGCTACTCAAAGCCATTTCATGCGGTTTTATCCATATTGCAGCGACATTATTACTGAAGGTTTATATGTCATACATCAATATTGAACTTACTAATAAAGAAGTCTCAAGTAGTTCAAATCGGGCGAAGCAGTAGCGAATATGTATAAATATCTTATATACATATGCGTTTAGAACATAAATCGATTCTGCTTAAAACCTAAATGTTATGTGCTAAGGAGTGTATAATATAAATGATGTGTTACAAAAATATCGTAGTGACACATTGCTCGTAGAACCGATGGCCGATGGGGCAGTAAGGTTCTGGAATGGCGGCCACGTACCGGAAGACGCAACATAGGGAGGCCCCCGACAAGGTGGACCGATTATCTGGTGAACGTCGCAGCAAGTCAATGGATGCGGGCAGCACAAGACCGGTCATCGTGGAAAGCCTTGGGGGAGGCCTTTGTCTAGCAGTGGACCTCTACAGGCTGAAGAAGAAGAAGATCAGATTAAGGTATACTTGCTACCGCCGGTCTGTGGATGGGTGACAATATATTATTAAGACACTGAGACCCTTCCGTAAATTGGAAAGCTCTTGGTCCCGGCTGTCACTTGTTAATTTTAAGAGTCTCGTCAGAAGCCTGATAGTCTAACCAGCAGAAAAACCAGAAACAGGGTTGTGGAGATCAGATAGGTTAGACTGGAAGCTGACCCCAATATTTGGGAAAAGGCTAGGAAATATAAGCCCGTTACTTTTCTTCTATACTGTGAGAATTTGTGTATTATATATAACTACATAGCTGAGAGGATTAGCAAGCTGAAGTGGCAATGGGCTGGTCACATATGCCGCAGGGTTGACAACCGTTGGGGTAAACGAGCCCTCGAGTGGAGACCGCGTCTCGGCAAACGTACCGTAGGACGCCCTTGGGCGAGATGGAGCGACGACATCAAAAAGGTGGCTGGTAGTGGCTGGCGGAGAACTGCTCAGGATCGAGCTTATTGGCGTGCTATGGAAGAGGCCTATGTCCAGTAGTGGACGAGTAGAGGCTGATGATAATGATAATATAACTACATGTTTATATATTTTAGCATTATGTATTTATTTAAGTATTGTTCGATCGCGGTTTTCTATCTAGCTCGACAGATGGCGTTGTACCGTTTTCTGAATCGCGGTGTCGAGATTCTCCGTGATCATTATATATAGGTTACAGAAAAATAATTTTTTTTTAGTACTCGCTTGGAAATCGTTGTTTCATTTCACACAATCTCATCGGGCAGTTGTCAAGTGCCGTACATTTTGGTCCTAACGAGTCGGATCGCGGAAAGTGTAATCGCGTCGAAAAGTGAGTGTTGTGACGTTCTGGTAAGGCATAGAAACCAGTGGTGGATCGCCCTGAAGTGCCAGTAAAATCCACGTGTGTGCGTGTGTGGGAATCCAGCAGTGCAGCACCGAGGTTTACAGCCGGCTGCGCCAGGGGGCGCCACCACTCTACCAGCATTGAGGCTCACTTCATGCGGCAACAGTGACGACAGCAGAGCAACGAGACGAGAACAAGAGTGACGTCACAAACTGTGACGACGCACTCTCAGCGGTACCAGCAGTGACGTCAAGAGTGACGACGACACACTCTCAGCAGCGTCGTGCTTGGAGAGGTTTGACAGACAAAACCGTGAGTTACAATCCAGTGTTTATTATGTGGTAGACTTTTTCTCAGTGAATTTTGAAGATCAACTTGGTTAACTTGGTACAATTATTAGAAGTGTTCAAGACTTTAAGATTTATTAGTAGGTGGTTTGGACTTATTACTACTTAATATTTTTCGTGCATCTTAAAATATTGTCGTGACGAGAAATCTACAGGATTTTTCCTAAATTAAATACTGTTAAATAAATATTAATATATAATAATAAAATATACTTAATTTTTCGTCTGTTGTATTTAGATTATAGAATTGATTCCATTACTTATAAAATTATTTAGCCTTTCTGTAAAAAATGGAATCCTTAGGTAAATTGCATTTAAACAACAAAGCAATCATTGAAAAGGGTAGAATTAATTATAAAAAATCGCCTAAGGATCGTCTCACACAAAGTTACATTGAAACGAGATTAGAAACATTAGAGGCGCAGTGGAAACAATTTGTTGAAACACATACCCGCATAGTGGAAAAAGTAACAGACGAAGAATTAAAAAGAAATATTTATTTTACGTCTGATATATATGATGTAACTGAAGAGTTATACATAACATACAAGTCTGAACTAAAAGAGCACTTATTGCAAACTAGTCCATGTACAGATTTTAAGCCAAGTAATAACAAACATTGTAATCAAACCAGTTCAAATGTGAAATTGCCACAAATTAGTTTACCTACGTTCACGGGTCTGTATTCCGAATGGGTTACGTTTCGTGATTTATTTACGTCATTAATTCATAGTAATGATACACTGGATGACGTTCAAAAACTCCATTATTTAAAGAGTCATCTCTCAGGGGAAGCAGAACAGCTGCTTCGACACATTCCCGTGACTGCGGGTAATTACAATGAGTGTTGGTCGATTCTAAACAAACGGTTTGACAACAAAAGGTTTTTAGCTAACTGTATGCTCAAACGACTGGTCCATCAGTCGCCCATTACTAAAGAATCATCGACGAACGTTAAAACTCTGTTAGATACAACTGTTGACTGTTTGCATGGCTTACGCAGTTTGGGTATTAATGTCAGCTCTTGGGATGCAATTATTGTATACTTAAGCTCCGAAAAATTAGATACAGAGTCGCGTAAATTGTGGGAACTCAGAGTTAGTACAAGTTGCAATGACGACTTACCCACGTTCGATGAGTTCAAAAGTTTCATGGAGTCTAGGTTTAGAGCCTTAGAATATTTAGATCCTAAAGCAAATAAACAAAATCATTCTCGTGATAATAATGTCAAATCTTTTCATGTCGCATCTCAAAATTGTGTATTATGTTCTGGAAATCATAAATTGTGTCACTGTAAGGAATTTGCGAAGAAAAATTGTGACGAGCGTCGTGAGTTTGCACGAGTCAGTAAGCTGTGTTACAACTGTCTAGGTACAAACCATTCCGTCTGTGCTTGTCGTCAGCATACTAAATGTCACCTTTGTAAGAAGAAGCATCATACATTGCTTCACCCAAAGTCAACTGCCAACTCTGCTGAAATTGTTGATAGTTCAGCAGAAACGAAAGCTGTGGTAGCTAATGCAGTCACCACTTCCAGTGAAAGTGATACCAAACCCACTTGTTGTTTTGCGGATGTTCACAACCAAGGGCTATTAGCCACAGCCTTGGTCAACGTTGAGTCAAAAATTGGTACTGCTGTTGTTTTAAGAGCTCTGATGGATCAGGGCTCTCAAGTCTCTTTCATCACAGAGGCTGCAGTACAGTTGCTCGGGCTTAGGAAATCACCTGCTCGCACCGACATACTTCGTCTAGGCGATGGCGAAGGAAACTCAATTCCCTCTAAATGGATAGTTCGCTTTAAATTACAATCACGTGTAGATCCCACCTTTATTTTATACGTCGATGCATATGTATTGAATAAACTGACATCCCATCTACCCGAGAAGAAGATCATTCAAGTATCGCCTTCTTTCTCGTCCTTAAAATTAGCTGATCCAACCTTTAATACGCCAGGGAAAATTGATTTACTTTTGAGTACGCGTGTAGTCGGAGAAGTTTTATTGGATGGTTTAGTCAAGGGTGCGCCAGGTTCTCTAGTGGCTCAGAAAACAAAATTAGGCTGGATCTTGTCTGGTGAGATCCCATTGTCGGCAATCTCTAGGTCAGTATGTTATCATACAGTAGTACAGTCAGCGGATGTCAATGGCCTTTTACGTAAGTTTTGGGAGTTGGAGTCTGAGCCCTCAGTCCGTAGTGTAATGTTGACTGAAGAAGAACAACAATGCGAGGATTTTTACTCTAAAACTACAAAACGCGACGCGATCGGGAGGTATATTGTAAGGCTACCGTTCAAAACAAATGCGCCCAGTTGTACATCTGGGGGATCAGAGGTCATTGCCCGTAGACGCTTTATCAACCTGGAGAATAAATTATTAAAGGATCCGGAATTTAAAAAACAGTATGGTGCAGTCATCAATGAATATATTCAACTGGGACATGCTGAAGTTGTCCCTCAGATAGAGTTAGGTAAGGACGCGTTTTACCTACCCCATCATGCGGTGGTGCGTCAGGATAAAAGCACCACTAAAGTTAGGGTCGTCTTCGACGCTTCATCTTCAGGTCACAATGGTGTAGCATTAAATACAGAATTAATGGTTGGACCAATCCTACAACCTGATTTGCGTCAAACTATTATGCGGTGGCGCTGTCACCCAATAAGTTTGGTCGCAGACATTGTGAAAATGTATCGTCAGGTGAAGATTGCAGACGAGGACGTCAATTATCAGCGCTTTTTTTGGCGTGACAATCCAAATGAAGAATTGAAACATATTCGGCTGTTGCGGGTTACCTTTGGAACGTCATCTGCGCCATACCTAGCTGTCCGGTCTCTGCAGCAACTAGCTCGGGATGAAGGAAGTCACTTTCCCCTAGTGGCAGACAGAGTCCTTACATCGTTCTATGTAGATGACCTGTTAACGGGGTGTCAGTCTGTTGCTGAAGGGGAACTCATTTATCACCAGCTGAATCAGTTGTTAGGACGTGGGGGTTTCAAGCTTCAGAAATGGTCCAGCAGCAGTGACGAATTGTTAACCAAAATAAACGGGGATACTGCTGGGCAAGATAATCTGGAACTTAAGACAGATACGCTTACTAAAATTTTAGGATTAACTTATCAAAGAAAGTTAGATGAGTTCAGATACACTGTGCAACTTCCTCCGCCCGAAACGCCCATAACCAAGCGAAAGGTGATCTCTGACATTGCTCGCTTATTTGACCCTCTTGGCTGGCTTGCGCCGGTTATAATAACAGCCAAGGTGTTTATTCAACGCCTGTGGTTAGCAGGGTTGGAATGGGACGATGTACTTCCAGACCAACTGTCGAGGGAATGGCTGAGTTACAGAAATAATCTTAATTACCTTAAGGACTTTCGTTTGCCACGGTGGATTCACACGAGTCAACTTGACGTACAGCTGGAGTTGCACGGATTCTCTGACGCCTCCAATGTCGCTTACGCCGCGGTTGTCTATGTACGTTGTATCGATGTCAATGGTCATGTGCATGTTAGTCTAATTGCAGCTAAAACCAAGGTGGCCCCTGTCAAACAGGTATCTATACCTCGTTTGGAGTTATGTGGCGCTTTGCTACTTTCAAAACTTCTGCGTGAAGTTTCCGACACCTTAAGTATCTGTAAGGAAAACGTACATGCCTGGACTGACTCGACAGTGGTGCTCGCCTGGTTGAGCAGCCACCCCAGCCGCTGGAAGACCTTTGTCGGCAACAGAGTGTCTGAAATACTTACCCATATAGACAATAGTCAGTGGTCACACGTGCAGTCCAATGACAACCCCGCAGACAGCGCATCGCGCGGTGTGAATCCCTCTGAGTGCGCTAACCTAGAGTTGTGGACACAAGGACCTAGTTGGCTGAAAAATAAAGAAATTCATTATAGTAGACGAGAAATTAAAGAAACTAACCTTGAGGAGAGAAAATCTGTAGTAACATGCAACACAGTAGTAAGGGAAACAAGTGATGATTCTATAATTTCAAAATATTCATCTCTTAGAAAACTTACCAGAGTAGTAGCTTACTGTAAAAGGTTTTTGAAGTTTAAAAACAAAAATTATACTACAAAATTCGATAAATTTTTAACACATTCTGAAATCCAAGGGGCATTACTTACCTGCATTAAATTGTGTCAAAGGGAACATTTCGGATCGGAGATGGATAATTTAAAGATAAAGGGTGAAATAAATAAAAAGGGGGTACTTACCTCGCTCAATCCATACCTAGATCGGGAACAAATTTTGAGAGTTAGTGGTAGGTTACACAGAGCCAACCTGCACGAAGACTCGAAGCATCCTGTAATTCTTCCTCGTAAGTCACATTTAACCCACCTCTTAATAGCCGATGCTCATGAGAGAACGTTACACGGTGGGCCTCAGTTGATTCTCAATTACTTACGATCCAAATATTGGATAATAAATGCCAAAAGTATCGTTAGGCACTATGTACGCAAATGTGTTATTTGCATACGTCATTCCGCTCGGTCTGTACATCCTTTAATGGGGTCATTGCCCTCTGCTAGGGTCAATGCCAGCCGACCTTTCTTTAGAAGTGGCGTGGACTATGCAGGTCCTATTAGTGTCCGTCCTAGCAAAGGTCGCGGTTATCACTCCACCAAAGGATATATATGTTTGTTCGTATGTATGGCTACTCGAGCCATACATTTAGAAGTTGTCAGTGACATGACATCCCAAGCCTTTTTAGCAGCCTTTAAGCGCTTTACAGCGAGGAGAGGCATTTGCGGTGAACTGTGGAGTGATAACGGCACTACGTTTGTTGGAGCTAACAAGGAGTTGAAAGCATTGTTCAACCACGAAAGGTCCGGCATAGTAACTGATATTGCCGATTGGTTAGCAACCAACGGAACCACCTGGAGCTTCATTCCACCCCACTCCCCTAATTTTGGGGGGCTTTGGGAAGCTGGAGTGAAATCAACCAAATACCATCTTAAAAGAGTGATTGGTGCCAGCACACTCACTTTTGAGGAACTGACAACAGTCCTTGCCCAAATAGAAGCCTGTCTAAACTCCAGGCCTATTACCACCATCAGTACTAACCCCGAAGATCCACAGCCATTAACACCGGGTCATTTTCTAGTGGGCGAGCCCTTGCTTCTCGTACCAGAGAACAATTTCGAGAAGTCTAATATCAGTACCTTAAAACGATGGCAGTTGACTCAACGTATGGTTCAGGACTTTTGGCGCAGGTGGTCGCGTGAATATCTGGTTCAGTTTCACCAAAGGAACAAATGGGCGCACCAAACCGTGGAACCGAATTTGGGTGATGTAGTGTTAGTCATTGAGGATGACCTTCCACCAGCAAGATGGCTCTATGGTGTCATTATTGAAAAGCATACTGGCTCGGACAAAATCACAAGAGTGGTTACATTGCACTGTAAAGGTTCCACTATTAAAAGACCAGTGTCGAAGCTAATTGTGCTTCCTATTACGTCATAAATTTATTATTATGTTCTTGTTCGGTTCTTGGTTTGATTACCTATAATGTTAAGGATAAAGTTGTTGGTTAAGTTACAATCTAAGTTTAGAATAAAGGTTTTGTATGGTTTTAGATTAAGATCACAATTTTTGTTGTTAATATAATTACAGTCCACTATTGTTTTAATTTCCCACCAAATCTTGATTTTGTTTCATGGTGGGCGGTTAGTTGATAATAAAAAACTAAGTTCTGGACATTCTGTCCATGGTGGGCGGGATGTTCGATCGCGGTTTTCTATCTAGCTCGACAGATGGCGTTGTACCGTTTTCTGAATCGCGGTGTCGAGATTCTCCGTGATCATTATATATAGGTTACAGAAAAATAAATTTTTTTTAGTATTCGCTTGGAAATCGTTGTTTCATTTCACACAATCTCATCGGGCAGTCGTCAAGT
The DNA here is from genome assembly GCA_017933935.1 of Sesamia nonagrioides. Classification (NCBI taxonomy): domain Eukaryota; kingdom Metazoa; phylum Arthropoda; class Insecta; order Lepidoptera; family Noctuidae; genus Sesamia; species Sesamia nonagrioides. The sequence continues at coordinate 1,241,772 of JADWQK010001779.1, forward strand.
GCCGTACAAGTATACTTATGTAATTATTTTTCGATTATATGTTACGGAATATTTAACATTATTACTTTTATACTTATCAGATTCATATTGCATTTCCTCCTTGTTCTTACATACCATTTCCGTTTTACTTCTGCTATCGCAGGTCTGCTGGAAGAAATTTCTTAAGAAGTAAGCAGCACCTTTGTACTCAGATCTTAATTTTGTGTTATACTGATGTATTTTATTGGGTGTAAATAAATAATAAAATTCAGATTCTTTTTCCGTCTACTGTGACTTTGTTCAGAGTAAGTTAACTACCATTCCCCAACAAAGTATTGTTGCTTATCGATTTTGTATAACATACGGCGTGCTGGTAACGTGCACTTTATGTTGCGAAAGTGTTACTCCGTTTATAGTCGGGCGTAGTTTAATTAAATTGTATACTACATACGTTTAAGTATAAGAGCTTTGCTTAGAGATTTGCGAGGGGTAGCTTGAGAATTTAGACGCACTTAGTATGATTTCTTTGTTTCCTTAGCGTATCGTTAGCCATCTAAACCAAATGGCTCATAACGCGGCTACTTGTTTGGTTCATCATCATCATCAACCTTTTATCGTCCCACTGCTGGGCACAGGTCTCCTCTCATACAGAGAAGGATTGAGCGTAATCACCACGCTTGCTCAATGCCGGTTGGCGATTTCAGACTTATAAAGTCCAGGTTTCCTCAAGATGTTTTCCTTCACCTTCAGTCATTGGTGTCCAAGATATACTTAGAAAGTACATATAACTTCAGAAAAGTTACATTGGTACTTGCCTGACCTGGAATCGAACCCGCGCACTCATACTTGAGAGGCTGGTGTTTTAACCACTAGGCCACCACGACTTGTTTGGTTGAATTCAGCTAATTGCTTGGTAGAATTCGGCCACTTGTTTGCCTGATTTAGGCGATTTGTTTGGCAGAATTCGGGTACTTGTTTGGCAGAATTCGGTTAATTGCTTGGCAGAATATGGTTAATATTGTTTGGCAGAATTCGGCTACTTGTTAAACAGAATTCAGCTACTTGTTTGGCAGAATTCGGCTACTTGTTTTGCAGAATTCGGCTACTTGTTGGCCAGAATTTGGCTACTAGTTTGGCAGAATTCAGCTGCTTGTTTTGTAGAATTCGGCTGCAGCTGGGCTCCGAATTTCTTCCTACATGCATATATAAACCAATTTTGTTATCCGTGTAGGTTTCAGGAAACTAAAAAATGTGTAATTTGAAGCGTTTGCTTCAATTTTATCCAAGCGCGTCGGTCGTCCGTCGGACCTTCGTCTACTACAAAACCAATAAGATGGTGTATGTCCTTGTGATTCAGCGTTTATTTCCACTCGACGAACGCGTCGTCAATTTCCTTTTAATGCCGTAAAATGATTAAAATATTGGACAAATACATATTTTTTGACCAAAATGTTAAATGTTGATTAATTAATGACATTTAAGAAGTTTACATAAAGGAAAAAGAAAATCCTTACTAATATTATAAATGTAAAAGTCAGTTTTTTTGTTTATTCTGCTTTCACGCAAAAACTACTGAACGGATTTGGCACAAAAATACTTTATACATTATTTTTGTATTTGCATGCTGTGTCTATCGCATTATATTGTGCACTATGTTTGTATGTTGCTTGTATTGTATTGTTGTTATTGTGTAACAATTGTAGATAGACCAATAAATAAAATAAAATTAAATTAAAACTACATAGAATATGTACTTTTAAGCTCGATATTTTCATGGGAGTGTAACTAATGCAGGTGAAACCGCTAGGCGCAGCTAGCATTATCTAAGCACTGTACAGTCAGCATAATTAGCCTGTAATTTTGCCGCTGCTGGGACACAGACGTCCTCTGGGTGAGAAACAGTGGGCCATTGCGGGCTTAGGGACGGACTGGTGGATGCATACATGCGCTTATTAAATTTTTCCTCAAGCTCACAGTTTTGAGAGCAGTGGTCATGATATTAAATAACTAAAGAGCCAGGGCCGGTCCCACTTCTGGTCCTGGCCATGATCCGCCGTGAGAATGCATGGCAGGTCGTTACCTCTGTCTGCGTGGTAGTGGAGCGGGAATCTTTGCACCCACACGCCTCTAGCCGCCACAGGAGACGTCCTGGTCGGGAGACATCATCGAACTCTCGGCCACTGTAGTCGCGGGCTTGCCCGGCCTGGTCCTTACCGGGCGGCGAGTTGTGGGCGAGCAGTGGCAGCTGAGGACCAGGCCCGGGTCGTTGTGTTTCAGGCGTGGCTCAAAGAGATGTCAGCACATTGCGACGGGGTCTGTCAGGATTGCCAGGGCTGCGGGTTGTTTTAAAAAGATATCGTGGTCTGGCGCACACACAAGTGAAGAAACAGGGGTGGGTTTTAGTCAGCAAAAGTCTGACACGCCCTTCCGCTTCTCCCAGAGCTGGAGCGGTCATTTGATGATTTCCCATCAGAATAAAGTGTCGATTCCACTAGGCCACCATGACTGACTGTCACGTAGTACATGAAATTTTTGATTCAATTGGCTTTTTCCAGCGAAAAGCTAACAAAGTTTATTAGTGAAAGGAAAGAAATCTCATTTTCTCAATGAGAATTCATTTCTTTTTCTATATAACTTTTATCTTATTCCACAAAACAGTATCAAAGTGAACTCCAAGGTTTGTCTATGGATCACGATCGGTAATTTTATGTCACAAGGTCAAAAGTTTAACGATAATAGCAACAGGTTGATCCCATATTGCCGACTCTCTAGCCTTATTGTCAATAAACTAGCAAAGCTATAAAGAAATTCTTACATAAAGTTAGATGATTATTTTATTTTCTGCTTCAAATTTTCCAAATAGGGAGTTTCATAGAGGTTCCTTTCAGGGGTTAACCAACCTTTTTAATAGAGGACTCTTGAGAGATCAAAGATAAATCGCCCCAGAAAACTTTATTACGTCAAAGTATTATTATACAAAAAAGGGTCACATTTTTAACATAATTAGCCTATAAAGTGCCCACTCAAAGAACACCGGCCTCCTCTCAGTGAGAGGGCCGTAATATACCGCGGGCCCAGGACGGGTTGGTAGATGTCACATGTTTTCGATGTTTTCCCTAAGGTCCTGCGCAGACGACGGAGTTTTCTCCGCGGATAAAATAAGTCCACCGCGGATTTACCGCGAACTCAACGCACACGCTGTGCGGTCATTTGTTGCCCAGTAATGTAGAGAAGTGAGAGTACACAACGCGGACTAAAGTCCGCCATGTGCGTTGCTTCGCCGAGTCACACGAGTTCTATTTTATTCTGGGACTCTCCCGTACTTTTGTGAGGTCCGCTCTCTGCATGTCCTCCGTTATTCGGGGGATTTTTTGTACGCGGTACTTTTAATCCCTCGTTTGCGTTACTCGATACAGTTGTAAGCGATCTATTTTAGCGGACAAAAAAGTAGTTAGTAGGCAAAAAAAAAAAACGGTCAAAACAATTCTAGCTCAACAGTACTCTATAGATTCTGATTTTCTTGTGAGAGTATAGTACAACATACGTAGTATAAACGGAATTTCAACGCCCGTATCATTTGATTGCATTGACTTATCACTTTGATTTTCATTCTTTTGTCTCAAATAAAAACAAAGTATTATATTTCAATTTTTGACGCCACTTGGTATTAAGAAAGCAGTTCCCAGGTCTTGACAGATCGACAGATAGACGGACAACGAAATGATCATAAAGGGATTTCGTTTTTCCTCTTGAGGCACGGAACTCTAAAAAGAATAAAAAAATTGGGGTGGTGGGTAATAACTAACATGTAGATTTAAATTAAAGAAGCACCGAGTTCTGCCCAAAGGATTCTCACATTTAAAATAGGGTTAACAGCATAGGTAAATTAGGATTCCTTCGAATAAAAATGTTTCATTAAATGAGGTTGTATTATTTAAGTGAGGTGTACAAATGGTTGGTGTCAATTATGAACTGCACACGCAACAGCCTACGTGTGAGTCATGATATAAATTAATTTAAAAATTATTTATTTTAGAAAACTTAACCCATGCGGTTTAAATTTAACATAAAATAAATTAACAGTTTAATCAACCATCAGAGAGACATACCTCATTACCTACGTACTTCGTTTTCGCTTCTTTTTGTTTTAGCCTGCTCTTAATAGTCCCGACATGATGTGAACAGCCTTTCTCAATCTAAAAATATCTTTTTGTATTTGAAAATGATTTTTTCAAATACAAAAAGGTTTTCAAAACCGCCTGAAAGTTCAGAGATTATCGCGTTAAAACAAACTGGTCAGCTTTATTATGGGTATAAATATTAAATACCTATAGATCATGATAATAATCGTTGTTTGAAAGGTCTTGTGTGGTTTCAGTATTGATTGATTATAATGGATATAAGCCACATGCTCGTAAAATGTTCATCGATCATACTGTAATTTTTTGTGAGACCTGAAAAATGAGTCGTTCAATCTTTATAAAGGCTCTCGCAGACAGGAGGGTTTTATATAAATTGTTCTACAAGTGTAGGGTCTCGCCTGCTTTAATTTTACGTATCCAGTTCGCTGCCTTTGCTTGTGTGTAAATGCTCTATGTGAGAGAATTTCTCGATATCACACTGTGCACTGCGAAGTATGTAGGATGTTCTCGCTGCGGGGGATCAACACGGCTGCTCTGCAAATATATTCGCATAGCTCCTATCTATAGCGTAGCTACTGGAATCTAATACAGTTGAATGTTTTGAAGTAAGAGGATGTTTTGTATTTAAATGTATTCCATTTGATACCAACTACAATGATTGTTGGTAAAACGTTATTCTTTTTATATAAAATTTGTTTTTTTTTTTTTTTGCTTGTGAATAAATAAATAAATATATACGGACAAATCACACAGATTGAGCTAGCCCCAAAGTAAGTTCGAGACTTGTGTTATGGGATATTAACTCAACGATACTATATTTTATAATAGATACATATATAGATAAACATCCAAGACCCAGGCCAATCAGGAAAAGACCGTTTCCCATCATGATCTGGCCGGGGATCGAACCCGGGGCCTCCACGTCGCAGGCAGGCGTGTTGACCGCTGCCCCACCGAATGTGTTTAGTCTAGTTTTATGATCTTCCTGTACAAATCCCAATAAAAAAATTTCCATTCTCTGTATGCATGTACGCACATAAAATGAGAACAGTGGTAGGGCATCCGATATTATTGGATACGCCACAATAGCGGTGCGCCCGTACCTTCCGCCTGACGTAGGTCCTCACCGGACATCGCTGTTTCGGGAGGTTTCAGTTCCGTATAAGGCAGGAGGAAACGCCAAGGTGTCACCACTGTGGAGATCGCCCTAAGGTCATTATTATTGCCCAGCTTCGGTAAAGCATCGCCGTGTCCTCGTGGCGGCGATCGGCGGTGATCTCTCGCGTCCGGCCCTCGTCCAGGCCATGGTCTGGAGCGAGAGTACATGGTAGGCCGAAACTCTTTCTGCGAAGCAGTCATGTTGACAAAGGAGGAAGCAGAGCGCGTGAGGGAGCGGGAATCCCAGCGACCTCATGCCTCTAGCCGCCGCAGGAGACACCCTGGTCGGGAGACGACATCGAACTCTCGGTCACTCGGCGGCCCGGGCAGTTCGCCGCCCGGTAAGGACTTTTTTTTTCGGGGTGGAAATCCTCATAGGATGTCCGCCGCCCTAGGGTGGGCGACGGGGTCTGTCAGACTTTTACTGACTACAACCACCCCGGTGTCTCTTCTATCACGAGCGCGTGTGGGGCCCGGGAAGGGAGTTGCGCGTTGGTTAAAAAATAAACCGTGGCCCTGCCGCACACACAGGTAAGTGAAGAAATACGGGTGGGTTTTAATCAGTAAAATTCTGGCACGCTGTTCCGCTCCGCTCAGAGCGGGAAAGGTCATTTGATGAATTCCCATCCAAAACAAAAAAAAAGGCATTCGATATTATAGGCCGAAAATTTCTTCCATACTGTTATGTAGAATGCGTACCTCTCTATATCTAGTTCACGAGATACCACAGGACTAATAAGTTCCACACGAGACTTCACGCTTGGATCGTGAGGCTCGCCTTGTCGGTTCCAGTCTACTTAACACGGTATTTTCTTTCGCGTGATAGCTTTCGGTAACTTTGAACGAACACAGAGTAGGCACTTACGTGTAAGTTCCTAATTGAATGATTTCTGTCAACATCTGTGACAAATCTGTCTATTTTATTTTCATCGAATCGAATATTCTTCTCAATGTAAAAGAATATATTATTTATTTATTTATATATTCTTTATTGTACACCAAATATCAAACAAAACAATCAACACAAAAAAAAGACATACAATGGGCGGCCTTATCGATAATGCGATCTCTTCCAGGCAACCAAGGAATGGACAGATTCTTCCGAACCACAAATGGGACTGTCATTGGTGCAAATATTATTATACTAAGATAGATACACAAATACATACATTATATATTATATTTCTTTATATTTTAACTAGGTCTGTATATGTTAACGTTATATATAGTTTGCCATACCTCAAAAGGAGTCGAGCAGAACTTGACCACGAAATGCTCGATGGAGCCTTACTCCTTTTGATCGTTTGGTGGCCAAGGACAAGACGGCACCCGCTTCACGGTAAATATCGATGTTTAGCCAAAATCAGCAGTTAACTAAAGCTGAAAAAGCTTCGGATGCGACTGGGTTTAACGCTGAGATGATGATGATGATTAATATTTTATTGTAAGGCGAGTATCCGTCGTTACTTGTTGACACCACTACGATCCGGACAGAGAGTTTCGCCTCTTTTTTATAGCGCGTAGGTACGCCGGGACTGGAACAATTTGCCGGCGGCGGGGTTTCCGTCTGACTACAATTTAAGTAAGTATCTACAAGGCTAGAATGAACAGGCTCATATTAAACTAGCGCGCTTTACCATTAACGATTGCATCACTGCTTTCCATTCCTTTTTGTTTTGCTTTTTTTATAATTATATAAAAAAATGGTTTTGTTTGACGGCAAAATCGCAAGGTAGTATTGTAATCATAATTCTACGAGAGGTTCCCTAATTGTCTCTTTTTAATTATTATTAAATAAGCTGTGTTAATTGTACTGACCGGCATCTGATTTAGTGGTAATTAAATTATCAAAAATCTATATAAACTAATTTATAAAGATGAAGAGTTTGTTTGCTTGTTTGAACGCTAATCTCAGGAACTACTATTCCGATTTGAAAAATTCTTTTTGCGTTGGATAGCTCATTAATCCAGGAAGGCTTTAGGCTTTATAACATTACACTGCGACCAATAGGAGCGGAGCATAACTAACTCCACGTGAACGATGAAGCTGGCGGCCGCTAATATTAAATAAAAGTATAAGAAACATTCTGTTTCTTAAAGATCTTGTGATGAAAACTTACCTATGTGAAGCAAGCTTTGAAGGGATCTCACATTCTACCTGACGCTAGGCTTGGACACTGTTGACTTGTTTTCAAATTACTGTGCTATGTACTGTGTATAGTTATGGACCAAACCACACTGCGCCCACGTGGTACATTACGGCCCACTTACTCTCACCGAGAGGACGCCTATGCCCTAGTAGTGGGAACATTATAGGCTGAATATGTATTAGTTATGGGAGGACAGTGTAGGCCTGTCAACAAGTATCGGGTACTTAATATAATACAAAAATGGTCTATAAATGTACAAGTCTGCAAGGCTAACAATATTCTTAAATTCGTAAAATATATATAACGGCGCGTGACTGGTTAATTTTTAATATTGTGATCTGTTTTGTGTCAGTATCAATTGTCCGTAAATTACTCTACTATTTTTTTGAAGTCGATTAATCGATCGGTATTCGGATAAATTATGATTTTTTTAATAAAGAGCGGGTAACACCATGTAGCGAATGGTAACACCGACTGGAGTTGCGTTTGACATAGCGATCAACCGTTAGCGCGGGCAGTCTTTGCTCAAGCTTTGATCGAGTGTGTGTTAGTCATGCCCAAACCCAGTGGCTCTTATCTGTTTAAATCTGAGATTATCTTTGTAATCCCTTAATATTAAAGTGATCTAAGCGTCTGTACAGTTAAAATAATAGGAATCGAATATCACACTATAGTGTTATTGTTCAATGTTTTCTCGACATACCGCCCACGATGGATGCTCATGCGGATGAGAAGACAACTCAACTATCCGGAACCTTTGGCCCCGCCTTTCTAACGGTTTTACCCTACATGTATAATAACAATTTCTCTTAATAATAGATAAAATACTAAAATAAACAACTAACTAACCAAACAAACCAAACTAACTAAGTAATCAAATGACATGGTTGACATTACAACCACTAATACATATGTAGTTGAAATTGGAATTTAACTACTACAGTATTCAAACACGATAAGAATCACAAACATGTACCAAAAATATACGTAGGTACATACCTATAGAGGTATATACATTGAGCGTATAACAATACCCCTATGTAAACGGGGTCACTGACCGACACATTTATTTGGGAGTGCACTGACATTTCCCAAAGTGTTCTCGTTAGTTCATTACCAGTTTAGTAGTGAAGTGACGTCATATTGAGTGTATAGCTATAGGAAGAGAGTTTGAGAGATCATATTATGTAGATATTTTTTTATATGTATGTAGGAGATATGGAAGGTGAATTTATATGTACTTAAGTGGGAAATAGGGAACTTAGTCTTGCGGCTAAGTAAGTAAGGAGTCGCGGCTTCGATCCCCGCACAGTGCAAATATTTATATGCATGAATATGAATATTTGCACTGGTCTGGTCGTGCCTCGTAAAGCACGTTAAGCCGTTGGTTCCGATTGCCATATTAACATCTAGTGGCAGTCGTTACGGGTTGTTGGAGCCCTCAAAAGTCCAACAATTGGTCTAGCTGCAATACTTTGATGTCACCTTCGAGTGGTGGAGGTCAGACGGCAAACGCTTCACGAAAAATGTCAAAGTTTAGCCATATCAGCTGGAAAAGATGCGGATGCGACTGGGATTAACGTTGAGATGATGATGATGAGTCTTGCGGCTAAGTAATAACTGCCGCAAGTTTCAATCAATTAGGTTCAGCTATGCTTGCTTCGGTCTGAGGATGGGTGACTTTCTTTACATACTGAGACCTCAGTGCCTCGGAAAGCACGTCAAGCATCAATCTTTGGTAGTTATTATAGGTCGTTAGAAGCCCGAAGGTCTGAGTACCAGGGGTATGAAGGGGTATCGTGTAACCCAGTATAAACTTAGGGGGGTCAAATAAGTTGTTTAAAGGTTACACTCTTACGAATGATGATGAGAATGCTCGACGTTGCGTTCGACGAATGCTCATGGCAAGTGAACATTTGCCTGTCACATTTCTTTCTACGTACTATGCGTTCATTGTTGTTGATTTTACGTGTTCTATATAGCTCGTGCCTTTGCTCGATAACTGGCTTTTTCAATCAGGTTGAAGCAAATCGTCGAGCATAGTGTTCGTGTTCGAAAAATTTATGAAACGGCGAAAGCAGTGTTTTGACGATTGACCTTTACGGTTGAAATGGATAACACAATGTTGGCTCCAGAGACTACTTAATCAACCGAACCACTTAACGAGTCCTGCTATGGCTTCCGTTTTTAATTAAGAAGTTTCACGAGGAAGAGATGTGATACAGAATACAGAAACCTTTGATTATAATATGTTCTATGTTCTATGTTATTCGTTTGGTTTCCGCACTCAGTCCCTCCAGCGGACCATTGTGCGTGGACCATGGCGGCCTTTGGCGGTTATTCCAACCAGCCCACCTCCCTCCAGAAGCCCATCAGGTCTCCTAGCCTGTTGAGAACATCTGTGTAAGATCTTGGTGCTCCTATGGTTTCGTTTCTAATTTGCGTAACGCCTGTACACTCGAAGAGTACATGCGCAACTGTCTCGTCAGCCTCTATGCAGGCTCTGCACAGAGGGCTGTCTGTTATACCTATTGTGTGGAGATGCTTATTCAGCGAGCAGTGGCCCGTGATGATCCCCGTCATCAATCTTAGATTCCTCCTATCCAGGCGCAGCAACCTTTTGGTTAGCCTGTCATCCAGAGATGGCATGGCCTCCCTGGACTGCCTGCAGCCCGGTGACGAGGACCACCAAATCTCCGCTTGTTCGTAGGTATGCTTTTGTAGCCATCTGCGTATTTGAATAAAGGGAATAGGCACAATGGGCTCCGGTCCGCTGACCAACGCGCTGGATGCCCTTCTAGCCAGCTCGTCAGCTGCGTCATTGCCCAGTGAACCGCTGTGACCCTTTATCCACTGTAGAGTCACGGTGTTGCGGTTTGGTACGGTTATCCGTTCCAATGCATCGTGGCACTCAAGTATTAGACTTGATGTGATGCATCCCTGCTTTAGGGATTGGAGGACGGAAGCACTGTCAGTGAGTATGCGGACACGCGTGTCCGTAACTCCTCTGGCTTTTATGGCTAGGGCCGCCAGAGTTATGCCCACACACTCTGCTTGATAGACTGTGTTGAGCATCCCTAGCGGTCTGGATATATTTATGTTGAGGTCTTGTGAGAACACTCCAACGCCCGTTCCTTGATCGGATTTCGATCCGTCGGTGTACACTCTCAACTCCTCCGGTCCTGAGTGGTCGCGGTGGTAGTTTCTCGAGGTCTTTTTGGGCTGTGCTCAGACTAGTCCTTGGCCACCAGACTAGTGAGCCATATGTTATAATTGGCCGGATGACAGTGGTGTAAAGCCAGTGAGTGACCTTGGGGCTAATTCCCCAGTTTTTCCCAAGCATCCGCTTGCACTGCCACATTGATATGCTGGCTTTAGTTGTGATGTAGTTGGTGTGTTTCGCCCAATTCAGCTGTTTGTCCAGGTATATACCCAGATATTTTGTTTCAGCGGATAGACTTAGGGTGGTGCCAAAGAATCTTGGTAGATTTAGCGATGTGAGCTTCCTCTTTTTTGTGAAGAGAATCAGCTCGGTTTTATATGGGTTCACAGAAAGTTGGTGTGTATTACACCAATTTTCTACGATTTTCAGGGCCTGGTGCATTAAATTGCACAGGGTGTTTTCATGCATTCCGCTTATTATTATTGTTATGTCGTCGGCATAACCCACGGTATAGTAGCCTTTGTTATTTAATGTATTTATTAGGCTGTCAACAACCAGGTTCCATAGTAGCGGCGAAAGAACACCCCCTTGCGGACATCCCTTCGCCACGATGGCCCTTGTGGTGTCGTTCACGGTAACTTGTACGGCTCTTTGGCCGAGCATGTTAGCGATCCAGCCTCTCAGTGACGGGTCTATGTTGTGCCTGTTCAAGGCCGTGCTGATACTTGTGAAGGTGGTCTTGTCAAAGGCGCCTTCAATGTCGATGAAGACGGCTAGTGCTGAGCATTTGTGGTCCACGGCGCATTCAATCTTGGATACCACGCTGTGCAGCGCGGATTCTGTTGATTTGCCCGTGGAGTACGCATGCTGTTGTTTGTGGGGTGGATTTGCCCGGAGAGGTCCGTCGCGAATATACCGGTCGCAGATCCTCTCCAGGGTTTTTAGTAGAAAGGATGTAAGGCTTATGGGTCGGTATGATTTGGGTTGCGTGTAGTCTGATTTGCCAGGCTTGGGTATGAAGATAACCTTCACTTCCCGCCAGGCATGGGGTATGTGTCTATACGCTATGCATGCTCGAAAGATATTTACGAGGCATGGAGCGATGTACACCAACCCCCATTGTAGTAGGGCTGGGAAGATACCATCCAACCCCGCGGACTTGTATGGTTTGAAGGTGTTGATAGCCCACTTTAGCCGGTCTACTGTTATTAGCTTGTGGGCGTTGGACCAGTCCTGCTCTGTTGGAGTCCATTCCGGTACAGCCTCCCAGGTCCTGTCTTCCAGGAGTTTACAGTCCGGGAAGTGTGTTTCCAGGAGGACTCTGCTGGTTTCCTGATCCGTTTGTGTGTAAGTACCGTCGGGTTTTTTCAGCGTTCCAAGGGTTCGGTCCTGATCAGTTGATAGTATTTTCCTTACCCTTGCAGCTTCATTGTTATTTTCTATGGACTCGCAAAATCTCCGCCAAGCAGTCCCTCTGGCGGTTCTGATTTGCTTTTTGTAGGTGTATTGGGTTTCTTTGTATGTGTCCCAGTCTTCTGTGAGCCTACTGTTTTTGGCTCTGTTGAAGTGCTTACGTAGTGTTTGACGTAGCTTACCGAGCTCGGGATTCCACCACGGACTTCGCCTGCTGTTAGCCCGCGGTGTCCTTAATTTACAGCAAGCGTGGTAAGCTTCTATTAGGTATTCTGAGAGCTTTGTTACAGTGTATTCCAGTTGTGCAATTTCTTTTATATTTGTTTGTGACAAGTGCCTAGCTAGTAGGGCAGCTAGAAGGCGCCTGTACCCGGGCACATCAGTTCACCTCGGGTTACGTTTCGGTACGGGCCCTCTCACGCTAGTGGTCAGTGTAAAGCGTATCCTTCTATGGTCTGAGCAAGAAGGTTCGCCCGACACATGCCAGTTCGTGATAAGGCCCGTAGCGTTTTCTGAAGCTAGTGTTAAGTCTATGATTGTTTGTCCTCGGACTGTAACCCAAGTGGGTTCAGAGCCTCGGTTAATAATATTAAGGTTAGTTGAAAATAAATAAGTGGATAATACCTCTCCTCTGGGGTTTGTTGTCTCGCTGCCCCAAAGGTCGACCATCTCCTTCGGCGGGCAGTTTGTGTCCTCACCTGGCATGTACACCGAGGCTAAAATGACGTCTGCGGCGTCGCCTTCGGTCCCGAGCTTGACAGCCGTCAGGTCTCTGGAACAGAATTGGGTGAGGGGTGTGGTGGGGATGTCTTTGGGTGCGTAGACGCAGGTTCTAGGTTTATCCGTGCTATGTGTGTTAAGTATTAACTTACCTCCGATGTTGCTGAGGCCACATACTCTGTTATTCCTGATCCACGGCTCTTGGATCAGTGCGATGGTGTTAGGCTTAACCTCCAGCGCTCTGCGTAAGCTAGCCGTAGCAGTCTGGCTGTGTTGGAGGTTAGCCTGTATGATGTTGAGTGGCGTTGACGATGATGAGTGGGGTGGGGTGTTAGTCGGTGTCTGATCCATCAGAACATCCTTCTCTCGCCCCATCCCTGTACGATCCGTGTTGGTCTCCCGGTGATGCCAGGAGCTGTATGGCCCAGTCAGGAGATGTGAGTGTGGATGGCCCGGCTTCCTGTTCGTCTGCCATCACTGCCCGGGCCATGTCCTCCTCCAGTTGAGCAATGTCTGTGTCATCACTCTGTGCTGTCCGAGTTTCACTCACTGGGTCTGGATTGCCGTCAGAGGGCCGGGTGCGGGGCCAGAAGCGCACGTATATCGACCCCAAGAGGTACGACAAACGCCGCTCCTGAGCCAGGACCCTTTCCACATCCTCCGGTGGCACACCCAGGGTCAAATAGGACCCGTGGTTGTCCCCACCGACGGTGGTTGCCTTGTACAGCGACCACTGTGCGATGTTGTAGCATTTGTTTTGACGTATCAGGGTCCTTTGTAGCCTCCGTATGTCACCTGTGTAACGAGGGACAAAGAGGGAGGCCTTGACACGGGTGGGCACGTCCGACTGCCTGAGTACCGTCAATTTGATGTCGGAGTCCGGGAGGTTTATTCGGGGCACATTTTGGGTCAGCCAGGTCAAGGCGTAATCATTCTCGCACCACACCTGCACTGTACCGTCCGCTACCCGTGGGTATCCGTGGAATTTAGGGAGTTCTGTGTCAGTGTCGCCGTCGTCAAAGAGGATCAGGTGTTCCAATTCTGCCTTGACTTGTTCGGCTTCCTCTGGAGATAGGTCTCTTGAGGGGGGAGAGCAACAGATTGCTACGGCGAGGCGCTCCGGAATGTTCCTGGTGGCCCGCGCGTAGGTCTTCGTTTCTCCCTGGTCAGGGTGGATCCTCACGCGTTTTGCATCCCCCTGGAACGTGCTCGGTGAGCCCGAGTCGTCTGGGCGCTCCCTCTTCGACGAGCCCGTACCGCTAGGTCCTGGCTGCGCCACAGGGACGTCCGTTAGGGTAGCAAGCTTCTTGTGCGAAGATCCGCCCCGTTTCCCTCTGGTCTTTTTATGTCTGTGTCCGTCTGTCGTTGGCAAGGATCGGCTTGCGACCCCGGCTGGCTCTGCCGCATATGAGGGCTTTTCGCGCGGAGTTGCCCCCTCGCGTACTTGCCCCTGGGCTGGTGGTTCCGCGTCCGGCCTCTTTTCGCGCTGGGTTTCCCCTTCGCGTACTTGAGGCTGGTCGCGTGGTCCCACGTCAGGCCGCTCTTCGCTTTGAGTTACCTCATCGCGTACTTGCGGCCTCCCCACCTTTTCGGCGTCCGATTGTACACCGCGCTGGCTCATGCCTTCGCGGATTTTGCGCTTTCGGTCGCCTACTTTCCTCCCCCGGCCAGTAGGTTTTCCGCGCTTAGGTAGCAGGCGTAGTCCCTCTGCCGGGCGAGTGGTAGGGCCGCCAGGTTCGCTTACCTTTCCAGACGCCGTCAGTATATTAGTTAAGCTCGGGTTGGTGACGCTGTTTCTCACGACGCTCTGATGCCAGAGGCTCGTGGAGGGCGTACATCCTTTGTCGGGTGTTGGCGCGTGTGTCGCTGCCGGGATGGTGTCAGTGGGCGCGTTGGTCGCTGCCTGTGTAATGGGCGCTAAAGCAGCCGGCCGTGCTGAAGTGCACGGCAAACTAATGCAAGGTTTAGCCCCCCCCCAGAGTACGTTGGGGGCTGACCGCCGTGGCGGTGTGGGATTCCCCGGCTTGGCCGGGACCCACCTGGGTAGTCTTATTCTTATCTTGCATGTTCATTATTCGAGGTGGTGGGCTTTTTTGGAATCGAGGTTGCCCAACCTCTGGGACCGACGGGATATGGGGATAGGAGGGAAGGAATCAAGGAGAGGTGTTTGATGGTAGGAGGAAGGAGGAAGGTCTGTTTTTTGGGGGGGAGGGTGGGTCACCCTTAGGTCTGGGATTTGACCTAGGGATTTTGAGAGGAGTGACGGGAAATTCATGGATAAGGACTGGGATGGGTTTGTGTGGATTTTTCGGAACATTTGATGAGGTGTGAGGGTTACCCTAAACCTGGGGTTTGGTGTTCGGGCACTTCTCTTGTCCGGGATCTCTTTCGAGATGCCCCAGACGCGGGACCAGCCACGTTGGCCGGTCCCGCAGCCGGAGTTGGGCTATCCGCAACCTGCCCACCCGCTCGGTTGCATGAGAAGAAGTGCCCGGCTGTCCAGGTCGCACCACCACGGATGTACGTATACATACGCGTTGGCGCGGTCCGGCCGGCCCCGAGTGCGCTCACTGCTTTTACTAACATTGCATACCGGCCATTTTCTCATGAGCTAAGCTCAATGGTAACTGAGTGAAATAAATTAAAAAGAGCTGAGTTGATATAAAATAAGCGCCTGTTAAAATAATGGAAGCAATAATGTAAGTCTGCGTTAGTTCCCGTTTTCCCAACATTTTTTGTTACTGCTTTACTCCTATTGGTCATAGCGGGATGTTATATAGCCTAAAGCCTTCCTGGATTAATAGGCTATCCAACGCAAAAAGAATTTTTCAAATCGGACCAGTAGTTCCTGAGATTAGCGCGCACAAACAAACAAACAAACTCTTCAGCTTTATATCTTCTTTATATATATAATTCTGCTGTAAGTGTGTATATCATTGAACTCCTCCTAAACGGCTTGACCGATTTTAAAGAATTTTTCTGTATGCATTTGAGTGGCGACCTGGATGGTTTAGATTCACAAATCAGCCCGGCAGATGGCGCTGATCGCTTGAAGAAGCATGTGATCTCGGAAACGGCCCTAACGATTTCGCTGAAAATTAATATGTGGGGGTTTTCGGGGACGAAAAATCGATCTAGCTCAGTCTTATGTCTGGGGAAGCGCATATTTTCGAGTTTTCTCTTTCGCAATATTTCACGCATAATATGGGCGCTAATTTCGCGCGGCTTGACATAGCGGCTGTAGCGTAGTCGATATTGGTATGGTCTACTCGCGATGGCTGGTGTTCCTCGGTTCCGGTCCCGGTCAATCAGAAGTTTTTTTTTTTTGTTTTTAGACAAGTTTATAGTTTTTTTAAATTTTTTTAGTTACTTAAAAATATAATTGTACATAAGAACTAAAAGGCGAAAAAATAAAAAAGGTATTTTTTTTATTTAACTAAATTTGTACTTATGAACTAAAAGAGAAAAAAATAAATAGAAATAAATAATTATTTAAGATTTTTTATTCAACTTAAAGAGACTGAAACAAGACCTCTAGGGTAGAGAGAGGCATGATATCTTTGTTACAAATGTAGATGACAATGCTTTCCATGGGTATATTCCTAAATCTGCTGTACGTGTGTACGTCACTGAATTCCTCCTAAAGGGCTGGTCCGATTTGAATGAAGTCTATGTATATAAATGAAAGTCGTGTTAGTTACTCTATTTATAACTCATGAACCGCTTAACCAGTATGGCTCAAAATTGTTAGGGAGGTAGATAAGAACTGGGAGAAGGACATATCACATAGGATACTTTTTATCCCGTTCCCGTTGTTCCCGTCGTTCCCGTGTGACGTGACATAAGACATGGTATAACAAAACGCAACTGACATGGAATAACAAAACAACTCAGTCAAAATATAAGTTAGCGGTTCATTTGCTAAAAATGGTACAAACACACTGCTGCACTACTCAGCATATTAAAAAAGTCTTACCGGTTGAATGTTGATGCATTCATTTAAAGCAAGGAATATAAATACTCTCTGTCGGTTTAATTTTTTTAATAAAAGCCCCAAAGCAAACTTCAACTTCAAAATTTCTAATATTGTATTGCTGTGCCATTTACCACTTCACTACATACTATAAAACAAAGTTACTTTCTCTTTCCCTATGTCCTTTTGTATGATTAAATCTTTAAAACTGCGAAACACATTTTGATGAGGTTTTTATTAATAGATAGAGTAATTAAAAAGAAACTTTTATATGTATAATAACATCCATTAAATTGTGGAGAAACACTATCCCTCGCCC
The DNA here is from genome assembly GCA_017933935.1 of Sesamia nonagrioides. Taxonomy (NCBI): domain Eukaryota; kingdom Metazoa; phylum Arthropoda; class Insecta; order Lepidoptera; family Noctuidae; genus Sesamia; species Sesamia nonagrioides. The sequence goes on from JADWQK010001779.1 coordinate 1,258,789, forward strand.
ACATGTGGGACTGACGAGAGGAGGCATAACTCCGTTGCCGCGAAAATTTGCAGTACAGCGGACAGAGACATGGAAAGTGTGATTGTCGCAATCCAGCACTGAGCACGCCACAAACATCAAAGTCCTCTCTTTGAGGAGTAGCTAGAGAGGCGCCACGGCGTCCTCACCTTCCGACTGACGTAGGTCCTCACCGGAGACGGCTGTTTCGGGAGGTTCCTGTTCCGTATAAGGCGGGAGGAAACGCCAGGGTGACCACTGTGTGCATCGCCCTGAGGACACGGTGGAGCAAATGGTGGAGGTCTGCCCGGCTTGGGTGGAGCACAGCCGTGTCCTCGTGGTGGCGATCGGCTGCGATCTCTGGCGTCCGACCCTGTTCCGGGGCATAGTCCGGAGCAAGAGTGCATGGCAAGCTTTCACCTCCTTCTGTGAAGCAGTGATGCTGGCAAAGAAGGAGGCGGAGCGCGTGAGGGAGCGGAAATCCCACTACTCTTACGCCTCAAACCGCCGCAGGAAGCGCCCTGGTCAGGAGGCAACATCGGACTCCCGACCACCGTAGACGCGGGCTTGCGGGCGGCGAGCGATAGGCAGCTAGCCTCCTGGTAAGAACCAGGCTCGGGTTGACGGCGCGTTGTGTTTCACACGCGCCTCAAAGAGATGTCAGCACACCTTGACGGGGTCCACGAGGACTGGTCCACAGGGTTGCGGGTTGGTTAAAAAAGAAACCATGGCACTGGTCGTTGCTTATGCAATTGAAGGAACACGGGTGGGTTTTAGTCAATGAAAGTCTGACACGCTCTTCCGCTCCGCCCAGAGCGGGAGAGGTCATTTGATGATTTCCCATCCAAAACAAAAAAAAAAAGAACTGAAGAAGAGCAAGAAATTGCACTTGACGAGCGTAGCCTTGGTATGGCTCGACTTCGTGCTTCTCACTCACCAGAGCAAAGGGAGGCAGCCCGTGAAACGGCTCGGTGGGCAATGCGAAATCGTCGAGCAAACCTCAGAGATCAAGCGCTAGATAATTTACGAAGCACAAGAAGAAATTCATCAAATACTGATTTGAATCGGGCAGCGTTTCAATACGCATATAATATAGCGCAATGGCGTTCGCATTGGGCCAATGGATGTTGTTTGCGAGTATTGTAGCACATTTAAGTTTTCCGGAGAACCGAAAGGATTGTGCTCCCAAATAAAGAATCATTGAATAATAATATTTATTTATTTAAAATTATCCTAATTTAAAAAGTAGTCATGTGATATCGCCTTTAAGGCGGAACGAAGTTCGCCGGGTCAGCTAGTATATATATATATATATTATACAAATTTCAGACTAGCGCTTGACTGCAATGCCGCCTGATGGTAAGCAGTGATGCAATCGTTGATGGTAAAGCGCGCTAGTTTATTAAGCCTACTCACTCAAAAGAACTAAGTAAATAGGAAGGAAGACGGCAGTTGAGCGCGGTGATGCAATGTTAAACCCAACAACATGACGAGAGGGAGATTGATCTGGAGGCCCTCCACAACCAAACTCCCGACACAACAACATTTCGCGCATCGTACCCGGCACGTACATCGCAACTGAACTGCTCAGACCCGTCCTCCGTACGGCTTCACCAGACATCATGCCGGAACACGACGAATCGCTTGGAATGACTTTGTCTGGTGGGCGGTAACTTACGCCGGCGGCCGATGTTGTGGCCTACCACCTAGCTTTAGCCATGAAGATAACATTAAGTTGACAATCTAATAAAGAAATTTGACTGATTGTAGTAGCTTGATGTGCTGTCGTCTGTACATTAAAATTTCCTTACTAATAAAAAAAAAAAGTGAGCTTGTTTGTTTGTTCCACTTTCACGCCTGAACTACTGAAGCGATTGCTTTGAAATTTTGCTGGTTCGGTTACATCACTGCTTGCCATCAGGCACGCTTGCGGCCAAGCACTAGTTTATGATTATTAAAAAAAAAAAATGGACTGCTTTTCCATTGTATGTAAATTCAGGAATCTCATTTGCCTGATTTGAGACGTGAAAACGTATCAACGTTTTGTGTTTTCATTCCCCTTTATGGTTACCGTCCCTTTGTTATGACCTGGGCCTTTGTGTAAAATATCAGGTGTCGAAAATGCTTTCTCACGTAATTGGATTTCTTGATACTTTTTTCACTGTTTTGAGTTTCTAAAAAGAGAAACTGGTACTATCGTGATGATCTTTGATGCCTTTTATATACGCGATGTGTTGTGTCGACACCCGACGCTCCGTCGCCGTCGTGCACGTACAACACGTATCGTGCCGTTTAATGTAGTCTCCAGAGAGTAGTAGTCTCTCACGAAAGACTGAAGTGCAGTGACGGATTAACCCGTAATCAAATTAAGCAATTGCCTAGGGCATCACGTCTGGGGGGGCACCAGAACAAGCACAAAAAAGTCCATCCTGAGGGCATTTTTTTTTTTTTTATGGGACAAAACCCGCCACACTGTTCCCAACCCACTGCAACTCCTGAAAGCCAGAATCAACAGTGGAGACCGCCAGAAAAACGCCGAGCAATGAAGCTCGACGAGACCCGGAGAAACGTTTCAACTGTCTTGGGTCCCGCAACGAAATTAATCAGAAAAGAATAGCGGAGGAGTAAGAAAAAAGATATTTTTTCCACTTCCCTCCATAATAAGCAGGAGACAGAATAGAACTAGGCCAATCGGCACAAACGGACATTATTGCAACTGGGAGAAGCCCAGATTGCCAAGCACCACGGAATAACATTTGATCAAGTTAATGGGTCCTAAGTAGGTATTTGCTGTTACAATTGGTTCCAATAATAGGTATGGCAAAAGCGCCTGAACGCACGGAAATTAGTTCTAGTTTCAACAAGGTCCGTATAATAAACAACTCCGGATGTAGCTTGTACACTATCCAACATAATATTGCGTTCATTCTGCCAAAGAATACACTCCCACAAGATGTGATGTGCGGACTGTTCAAATTCACAGTTCGATGTAGAACACCGACACAAAGGCGAAGGAACAAGTTTAAAAGAATACAGTTTACTTTTAAAGTTGCCATGACCTGTGAGAAATTGGGCAACGCAGTGGTCAACCTCCAGCCATGTCTTAGCCAGCCGATCGCCAACGGATGGAAAGAACAGATGGAGGTGCCGGCCGGCCCTTGATGGAATTATCCCACCTACTTTGCCATTCGGATAAGAGGTCCTCCCAGACGTCAGTCTGAGGTTCATCCTGAGGGCATCACGAATCACGTCCTCACTCTCACGTCACCAAAAAAGTTCCTAGTACTAATTTGAAAATTCGCGCGTTTTAAGTTGACATAGAGTCCGACCTAGAGTCATAACCCCGCACCCGCTTGCCCACTCGCTGCCCGCTAGTGCATTCGGCAATTCGAATGTACCGGAATATGCGGTGCGACTTTGATTCTTTGGGCCGTGGAAGAATTCAGACTCCCGCGGCCCCACGCGCGCTCGTGATAGAAGAGACACCGGGGTGGTTTTAGTCAGTAAGAGTCTGACAGACCCCGTCGCCTACCCCAGGCCGGCGGACATCCGTTGAGGATTTCCACACCGGAAAAAAAATAAAATAAAGGTACACGTAACTGTCAACAACTTCGAGAACAGAGTCTCCAATCTTTATAGGAGTCGGTACAACATGGGCGTTAGACATGACTGGTCTTGTCCATGTTCATTTTAAGACCGACTCGCTCGAAGGCTCTACTGAGGTCTTCGAGCATTGTACTCAGGTCCTCCGTGGTCTCAGCCATGGCTACGATATCATCAGCAAACCGAAGTTGTGTCATATACTCGCTATTGACGTTGATGCCCAGTCCTTTCCAGTCCAGAACCTTGAAGACATCCTCCAATGCAGCGGTGAACAGTTTCGGGGAGATAACATCTCCCTGTCTGACACCACGCTGCAGAGGTATTGGTTTCGAGGTCTGGTCCTGTATTCGGACTGACATGGTAGCGTTTTCGTACAAACCCTTCAGCGCTTAATATACCGATAGTCTATTTGGCACCGCTGGAGATACTGCAGTACAGCCCAGGTCTCGATCAGGTGTATAAAATAATACATGATGATAAAATTGAATCAGCTTTCCCTAATATGGAAACAGATCCCTGCGTATATTTTTATCGCTTATGATTTCAAATTGCTCAGCGGAGCGTTCTTTTACAAAATTAAAATTATTAAAAAAGGACAAAGATGATACAAGAAAGGCTCGATTGTTTATCGATATTATACATAGAGTCCGATGTGATAAAAACATTACACGTTAATACTATCTTGCGTGAATCCAATGCCCGAAAAAGCCGCAAGGCGCATTTCAATAAATAAATAAATTATGCTTCAATTGGTTTTTATTGTTGTCGCGCCTACTCTACTTCTAAGGTACGTTACATCTGGGCACGCCACCATAGCGGCGGTAAGTCCCCTCTTTGAGGAGTGGCTAGAGAGACGCCACGGAGCCCTAACCTTCCGCCTGACGCAGGTCCTCACCGGACACGGTTGTTTCAGGAGGTTCCTGTTCCGTATTAGGCGGGAGGAAACGCCAGGGTGTCACCATTGTGTGGATCGCCATGAGGACACGGTGGAGCATATGGTGGAGGTCTGCCCGGCTTGGGTGGAGCACCGCCGTGTTCTCGTAGCGGCGATCGGTGGCGATCTCTCGCATCCGACCCTGGTCCAAGCCATGGTCCGGAGCGAGAGTACATGGCAGGCCGTCACCTCCTTCTGCGAAGCAGTGATGCTGGCAAAGGAGGAGGCGGAGCGCGTGAGACAGCGGGAATCCCAGCGCCCTCACGCCACTAGCCGCCGCAAGAGACGCCCTGGTCGGGAGACCACACCGAACTCCCAGCCACCGTAGGCGCGGGCCTGCGGGCGGTGAGCAGTGGGCAGCTCGCCGCCCAGTAAGGACCAGGCCCGAGTCGACGGCGCGTCGTGTTTCACGTGCGCCTCAAAGAGATGTCAGCACATCGTGACGGGGTCTACGAAGACCGATGCCTCCTGGGTCAGGGTTGCGGGTTGGTTAAACAAGAAACCGAAACACGGGTGGGTTTTAGTCAGGTAAAATCTGACACGCCCTTCCGCTCCGCCCAGAGCGGGAGAAGTCATTTGATGATTTCCCATCCCAACAAAAAAAAAAAAGAAAGAAAAACATCTCATCATCTTATTTTACAAAAAAACGAATGTTTTTAGGCGGTAAAGGTTTAAAGACAGATTCTAGTTGACCTTGACATACGGATAGGGGGGCCCACAGGCGTGGATTGCTTAGGGCATCAAGTAGTCTTAATCCGTCACTGCTGAAGTGTATTGACGTGTCACTTTGTCAATTTTTATTGATTTGATAAAATAAAATATACGTATCCAATATTTTTCAACATTATTTTTTTACCCAGGAAACACCCCTATTCGCGTGAGCGTAACCGACCCGACACTGTTTTTTTTTTGTTTTTTACTTACTTATGATTTTTACTTGATTTCAGTTTTCATTTTTACATGCTTTTTATTAGCTTCACTTGTATGTTTGCTTGCTTGCTTGCTTGCTTGTCTGTTTGTTTGTCCGTCTCTAACTCTTTGGACTACGAGTGAGCAGCTCATTACTGTAAAATGTCCCACCGTTTTCAATACGTTAGCTCGTTCGTTTTTTTTAAAAGGAATTTCGAACTAAAAAGTTGAAAATAAATATAGTTTAGTTTGATATTCTTTAAAAGCATGTTTTTTTTTAGTTTTTTTGTGGGTCAGTCCCAAGACTGCTAATTTCTTTTTTTTTATTTTGTGTAACAGTTTTATAGGTCGCTTTGACAAATGTCTATTATTCTGACTATATCAATTTCCTATTGGTGACAATGCAAAAATGGACGTTGTCGTATTTTTACCGAAATAAAATGTTATTTGTTATCAATGTTTTGATCAAATTCAAGCGTAAAGTTTAGTGAATGAAGTCTCTATGACCGATTCTCTTTTTGAATTACAAAACCGCGCTCAAATGAAAACCGTTATACTTAAAAAATGGAAAATAAAGAACCAGCATTTGATGCTATATTTCATACTAGCTGCTGCCCGCGACTCCGTCCGCGTGGTAATATAAAATAAGCGCCTGTTAAATAATTGGAGCAATGTGTACGTCCGCGTTTGCTCCCGTTTTTGCAACATTTTTTGTTACTGCTCTGCTCCTATTGGTCATAGTGGGATGTTATATGGCCTATGTCCTTTCTCAGGCTTTAGACTATCTGTGTACCAAATTTCATTATAATCGGTTCAGTAGTTTTGGCGTGAAAGCCGAACAGACAGACAGACAGAGATACTTTCGCATTTATAATATTAGTATGGATTCAAGTTCTATTTTTTCTGTTCTATTTAAGGTGCATAGTTGTCTGGGTAAACAAAATGCGGTCTGAAGTCTGCAGTCTGTGAATATTATGACAAAGAATAAATATTGTCATTGTAGTGGAGTAGGTATATTAATTAGTTAATGAATTCGCAAAAGCCGCATTATGTATAATATATTACTTAAATTTAATTTTAGGATATAGCATGTATACCTCTACCGTATTAGATCACAGATTTGTAATGAAAGTTGTAGGTAAGGTTTGCGTAAATAAATTCTACTAATATGATATTTAAATGCAAAAGTTTGTGAGAATGTCTGAATGGATGAAAGTTTGTTACTCTTTCACGCAAAAACTACTGAACGGATTTGGATGAAATTTGGCGCTCAGGTGGTCTGTCTGTCTGTCTGTCTGTCCGACCGCGGATAATCTTAGTGACCGTTAACACTAGAGAGATGATATGTGGTACCTCTATATTAATATTTATTACATTAATCATGCCGACAAAGTGCTAGACAAATAAAAAGTGAATAAAATGATTTATTACGGTGCCCCCATATAGGATATAGGTATAGGTATTGTTGGATAAGAAATCAAAAATCATTAGCGGTTTACCTACAAATTTTTTGATCATGTTAATATTTTCGGAAATAATCGCTCCGAAAGTAATGTTAAATAAGTGTCCTAAATTTGAATCATACCTTTGAAAAATCTGAAAAAAATACAAAAGTTATAAAAACTTTCTAGGAAAATTATTTAGAATCCGTCGGATCGAAAAGTTTTTAAATAATGTACCGAATAATTTTTGAGCTGAATTTGTAAATTAACCGTATATGCAAGCTTTTTTTTTTTTATCGTAATTTACATATTTTATTATTCTGAGCGTAACACGCGGGTTCAGGCAATATAAAATTACCGCCGAAAATCCGACATACATAACCCGTCTACTTTGTATAAATTAGTAACCCAATTTCCCGAGCGATGGCGCTGTACTTTGGGCTATATTTTTCCAAGTTATGGGTTCAGGATGGGTATGAGCTATAGAATAACTATTCTATAGTTCTATAGTTCGTTTCTATTCTATAGTTGACATAGCCTACAAAGAACGGTAATAACTAAAGAAAGCCCTATAACCCTTTCTTTGGTTAAAGAAAGAAGAAAGATAGAAGAATAGAGAGAGATAGAAGTAGATAGTTTAGTTCTATAGTTTTATAGTTCGTTTCTATTCTGTAGTTGACATAGCCTACAAAGAACGGTGATAACTAAAGAAAGCCCTATAACCCTTTCTTTGGCTAAAGAAAGAAGAAAGATAGAAGAATAGAGAGAGATAGAAGTAGATAGTTTAGTTCTATAGTTCGTTTCTATTCTGTAGTTGACATAGCCTACAAAGAACGGTGATAACTAAAGAAAGGGTTATAGGGCTTTCTTTAGTTATCACCGTTCGTTTGTAAAGTAACAAATAGCTTATTTTGTATGTCTTATTTAACTCTTAAGTGGGGTCAGTTATTGCGACGGACGGAAAACTACGGAACCCTACACTTAGCGTGGCCCGACATCCTCTTGGCCGGTCTTTAAATATAATTAAGAGTCCCTTTTGATGAAGTAAGTAAACTTATTTTCCAATCTAAAAGGGGCTGTTTATTATTTTTTTATAAACAGTTGAATGCCGTGATTACAGAAATTATTAATAAACCTTTTTGTGTCGCGTGGGTGGGGTAGATGTGGTAGTAGGTATACGAAGGGGTAATCATTTCAAAAAACTGTCATAATCTTAAAAAAGAAATGGAAAAACACTTAATTAGAAGATTGACACTCATAAAACTATTTTTTATAGCTTGCAATCCGGCTGGCACGCTGCGTGATTATGGCAATGGCTTACCATAAACAATTTTTATTACAGCCGTTTATAGAAAAGCCCATATTCTAGGGAAAGGGTTAAATTGCTTTATGGAAATGGAATTATAATAGTTGAAATGAATTAAACCGATGGGTTCCTAAGATTCTAAAGGAGTAATTAATACTTTAAGCGATAAGAACGCCCATTGTGAGACCCTTTGTAAAATGTTCTTATTTCTGTTTTGTAATTTATACGTTGAAGGCATAAAGAGTACCCTACTCTTTTTTTTTGTATTATATTTCTCATAGAGAGAACTCTGACTCCGACTCTGGTTGGAATGATTATAATTTTGTTATTACTGAGCGATATTATTATTTCTCATAAATAACAAAAAAGAAAACAATTTTTTTATTATAAATTATAAACTAGCACTTGACCGCAATCCCGCTTGATGGTAAGCAGTGACGCAATCGTTGATGGTAAAGCGCACTAGTTTATTAAGAGCCTATTCACTCTAGCCTTGAAGACACTCAAATTGTAGTCCGACGGAAACACCGCCGCTGGCAAATTGTTCCAGTCCCTCGATGTTCGCGGTATAAAGGAGGAGGCGAAACGTTTCGTCCGGATCGTAGTGGTGTTAACAACGTAAGGGTGGAAACTCGCCGTACGACGGGTCGTCCGATGGTAGAACGGAGATGGGGGAATCATGCAATTCCCTCGCACACTCCCCAAAATGCATCCTATGGAATACCGAAAGGCTGGCTACTCTACGCCTGTGCTCTAGGCTTTGGAGACCATCTCGAGTTAACTCAGGGTCACCAATCAGCCTCTTCCAAAGTGTATATGTAAGAATCCAATGTGGCCAGGTGACACACAGGTGGCACCAGCCCAAATGTGGCTGCAGTACTCCACAAACGAACGGACAAATTAAACAAACGGAAAATTTAAGTATAATCTTGTATTTCAATTTGTACGATCTGCGTCCTTATTGCGTAACGCAGTATCAATCACCATCATCATCAACCTTTTATCATCCCACTGCTGGGCACAGGTCTCCTCTCACACAGAGAAGGATTGAGCGTAATCACCACGCTTGCTCAATGCGGGTTAGCGATTTCAGACTTATAAAGTCCAGGTTTCCTCAAGATGTTTTCCTTCACCTTCGGTCATTGGTGTCCAAGATATACTTAGAAAGTATATATAACTTTAGAAAAGTTACATTGGTACTTGCCTGACCTGGAATCGAACCCGCACACTCATACTTGAGAGGCTGGTGTTTTAACCACTAGGTCACCACAACTAGTCACCATCAGACAATCACCATCTGAATATATTTTTAAGAGGTCCTGTTCGGTATAAGCACATATAAAATTGAAATCATTGTGCCTATACATCCCTTGATGAGCGTGGCCTATACTTTTGTACATAAATATCATTGAAATTGCGTGCATTTATTACCATTTAATTAATAAAGCAATAAATTGTATAAAGTGTCGTAATACTTATTACAATTAATACTTAACACAAAGAATCCGTAGATTCTTGCGTATCAAACACTGTCACCATTTAAAGGTGTATGGTGTGTCCTGTATATGCTTCTTATGTTCGAAAGATTTGTCAACTCAACAACCAAATGAACGCAATGAATATCGTTCACCTATCAAAATGAAAGCTATTGTTACAGTTAGCGGGTGTTTGCGTTATTGTCATGGAGGAGAAGTATGAAAGTAAATGAAACAAAATGTGTAAGTGATGATGATGATGATCTTCCCGACCGATTTCGGCCACGGCGACCACTTCGACTCCTAGCCGATGATTTGGCGCTCATGCGCCCGAAGATGGCTTATGTAGCCTATCTTGGCGGCGAAACTTCGTAAGCACGCCGTCGACGTAGTTGTATGCGATGGCAGCAGGTGGGCGGGCCTTTAATTGGTCGCGTCTGGCAATGTGTAAGTAGGTATCTATTTGTAAAGAACAGGTAGGTATTTGAAAGAGGAAGCCTGAAAGTGGCACCTGTAACTGAACAGTTAGGTGGAAATCGGTTGTTATGGTTAGTAGGGCATGTGGTACGGAGAAATGAAGGTAATTGTGTAAGGGGAGTTTTAAGTATGAATGTCAATCTATGGCTATAAGAGTATGGGAAGACCAAAGAAACCATGAATGGAATGTGTAGATAATAATATGGTTTGGAAGTGGGCGTCTCCTGAGATGAGAGATGATTGATGATTTCTCCGTGGTAGGCAACAACATCAGCCGCCGGCATAAGTTACCACCCACCTGACAAAGTCTTGCCGCCAAGCGATTCGTCGTGTTCCGGCATGATGTCTGGTGAAGCCGTACGGAGGACGGGTCTGAGCAGTTGTGTTGCGATGTGTACCGGGTACGATGTGTACCGGGTACGATGTGCCTAATGTCGTTGTGTCGGGAGTTTGGTCGTGGAGGGTCTCCAGATCATCCTCTGGCGCAGCATCGTTGTTGGGTTAAACATTGCATCACCTCGCACAACTGCCGTCTTCCTTCCTATTCACTCAGTTTTTTTAAGTGAATAGGCTTAATAAGCTAGTGCGTTTTACCATCAACGATTGCATCACTGCTTACCATCAGGCGGGATTGCAGTCGAGCACTAGTTTATAACTAATAAAAAAAAAAAGGACATATTGCGCTGGCCCCCAAATAAATTGGGATGAGGGCAAAATTATGATTTGTGTAGGCTTATTTAAGGAGTCACCAGCCGCTCCTGCATAGGCTTATTTAAGGAGTTGCAAACCGCTCCACGAAGAAGAGAGTGGGCAGTGTTCTGTTGCTTTCAGAATCAGAAAAAGGCTTGTATGTATGCGAAGCGTGGGGATTATGGCAAACCCCCCCAAAACAATGAAAGCTTTAAAGGAGGCCTTTTTCCAGCAGTGCATCTCTATAGGCTGAAGAAAAAAAAGTATGTAACTATGTATATTTTATTTTTAAACAAAATCCTCAGCTAGATATAGACCTCTCTTAGCCGACCATTCGGGTGAGGATTACCTTGTAACCAACTTTTGTAACCTTAACTTATAACCAACGGGTCCAAGTAGGATTATACCTAAAACGGTTTAAGGGATCATGGAGTTGCGACTAATTGAGGTATAATACCTAGGCATCTGAAGGAAGAGATTTTGTTGATCTCCTTTATGCTTAAGGCCGCTGCCTCGAATCTTGCCGGCAGCGGGGCGGCGGCGGCAGCGGCGCGAAAGCCGAGCGGGCATCGAAGACCCGTTCTCGAAACTAGCGGGCAGATCGCACGTCACTATAGCCGCGTAGTGTTGTGTTCACGATTGTGTCGACGAGATATTTGTTTTTATTCGCGAAAGAAATGTCTGAACAATGGCGGCAACATCTTTTTGATTCAAATTTATTCCTAACGCTCGATCACCGCTCGCTGTCCGCCTGCTGCCCGCAAGATTCGAGCGCGAGAAGTACACCGCTCGCTGCCCGCCACCGCCCCGCTGCCGCGCCGCTGTTTTCGAGAACCGGTCCGTTTGATTTTACGCATAAGATCCTGCCGCTCACTCGCCGCCGCCGCCTCGCTGCCCGCAAGATGCGAGCCTAACACAGGACATTTTCTAAAGGCTCTTCCTTACAGCGGCTTTACTATCGGTCTACAAAATACCTAGGTTTCTCTATGAAGAGATTTAGTCGATCTCCATCATAATTTTCTATTTTTATAATTATAAACTAGTGCTTGATCCCACCTGATGGTAAGCATTGATGCAACCATTGATGGTAAAGCGCGCTAGTTTATTAAGAGAGTATTCACTCTAGCCTTGAAGACACTTAAAGGAGATTTTTCATTTTGGGCCACCACTATGTACGCTATATAGATAAGAAGGAAAAAAATAAAAGCTTTTCATAAAAATACTACTAAATTAATTTGAATAACAATAGAAGTATATATAATTAATTATTTGAAACGTTTTTTAGTGAGAAAACCCTTTATTAAGGTAGCCATGACAGTGGTTATGACGTTTGATTGGCGACTTTGACAGTTCTATTTTCCCGTTCTGTTCGTGTCGAGTATTGATTTGAGTTGATTGTGTTTATTTAATGGGCCGAATGTTCGGAATCCATGTTTTGTTTTTTTCGCAGTCATATGGTAGATAATATAGATACGATAGCCTTAGATACATGACACATCAATTAAATGTCACTGTCAAAATCTTATTTCGCTTATTGCTGATCACCATATTTATTAGTAGTTGTGTTGAACTCCTTGGCTGAGTTAAATTAAATCTGTATAAAAACTAAGCCAAAATATAGGAAACTAGCTGACCCGTGCGAAAAATTCGCACTATAGGTACTAATAATTTGAAAATAGTATTCCATGGTACCAGGGACGAATATCTGTCGATTGGTAGGTCGGACGTTCAGATTGGTTCGATAGAAAGTGAGAAAAAGGGAGAAAACGGTTTCAGACCCTTGGAGAAATAATATATGGCGATTAACATTAAAAACAGTTAACTATAGCGTAACTATACCTAGCATTAAGTGTACAATGTGCTGGCCCAGGCTCCATACATTTCTGAAACATCTCCTTTTAGTCAGACGGAGACACCGCCTTTGGCAAATTGTTCCAGTCCCCCGATGTACACGGTATAAAAGACACGAGGCGAAACCCTTCATCCGGATCGTAGGTGTCAACAACGTAAGGATGGATAGTCGCCGTACGAAATATCGTCCGATGATGGAACGGATGAGGGAATTAAGTCAAACAATTCCCTCGCACACTTTCCAAAATGCATCCATCCGACAGGCTGGCTACTCTTCGCCTGTGCTACAGGCTTTGCAGACTGTTTTTAATTAAATCTGAGTCGCCAATTAGCCTGTTCGCTAATTGGCGCCATATTATTCTTACGTTTAACCCAGTACAGTTTTAAAGACTTTCCCCCACGATACCTTATTAAGATATCTGTTTTCAGAACATTTTATATTAGGATTGCCACTGCTTATAATAGCGACGCAAGAGAAGTAGGACGGTTGCGTTCGTCTGTCTTGCGATATTCTGATATGAGTTCTAAGAACATTTTATAATAGCACATTATGATCTTACACACAACCTGCGTTTTAATAATATAGTAGGCACTTAACCTGTAGTGCGAGCGGAGTACCCTAGCACACGCAAACGTTAGATATATTGGACGATAAAAAAGCAGTTATGTGCCAAGGAATAGAGATGCAGTATATCAATAAAGCAACCGATTTTAGCGATCAACAATAACGTACCTGTGGGAGAACCTTGATGTACTCCAAAGTGAAATACATCTTTAATAAAAAGCAGTAAATAAAATCAATAAAACATTGAATATTATGCATAGACAGTCTCGTCTAAAAGTGACACAAAAGGTCACGAATATCGATATGAAAAAGGCACCTGTCGTATTCATCTTATTCATACATATATTGTTAGGAAACCATTTTCATTCTGAAGCGAGAAATAAAAGGTTTCATATCGCAAGTAGAATATTTTAGAATCTTGCCGGCAGCGGGGCGGCGGCGGCAGCGGCGCGAAAGCCGAGCGGGCATCGAAGACCCGTTCTCGAAACTAGCGGGCAGATCGCACGTCACTATAGCCGCGTAGTGTTGTGTTCACGATTGTGTCGACGAGATATTTGTTTTTATTCGCGAAAGAAATGTCTGAACAATGGCGGCAACATCTTTTTGATTCAAATTTATTCCTAACGCTCGATCACCGCTCGCTGTCCGCCTGCTGCCCGCAAGATTCGAGCGCGAGAAGTACACCGCTCGCTGCCCGCCACCGCCCCGCTGCCGCGCCGCTGTTTTCGAGAACCGGTCCGTTTGATTTTACGCATAAGATCCTGCCGCTCACTCGCCGCCGCCGCCTCGCTGCCCGCAAGATGCGAGCCTAACACAGGACATTTTCTAAAGGCTCTTCCTTACAGCGGCTTTACTATCGGTCTACAAAATACCTAGGTTTCTCTATGAAGAGATTTAGTCGATCTCCATCATAATTTTCTATTTTTATAATTATAAACTAGTGCTTGATCCCACCTGATGGTAAGCATTGATGCAACCATTGATGGTAAAGCGCGCTAGTTTATTAAGAGAGTATTCACTCTAGCCTTGAAGACACTTAAAGGAGATTTTTCATTTTGGGCCACCACTATGTACGCTATATAGATAAGAAGGAAAAAAATAAAAGCTTTTCATAAAAATACTACTAAATTAATTTGAATAACAATAGAAGTATATATAATTAATTATTTGAAACGTTTTTTAGTGAGAAAACCCTTTATTAAGGTAGCCATGACAGTGGTTATGACGTTTGATTGGCGACTTTGACAGTTCTATTTTCCCGTTCTGTTCGTGTCGAGTATTGATTTGAGTTGATTGTGTTTATTTAATGGGCCGAATGTTCGGAATCCATGTTTTGTTTTTTTCGCAGTCATATGGTAGATAATATAGATACGATAGCCTTAGATACATGACACATCAATTAAATGTCACTGTCAAAATCTTATTTCGCTTATTGCTGATCACCATATTTATTAGTAGTTGTGTTGAACTCCTTGGCTGAGTTAAATTAAATCTGTATAAAAACTAAGCCAAAATATAGGAAACTAGCTGACCCGTGCGAAAAATTCGCACTATAGGTACTAATAATTTGAAAATAGTATTCCATGGTACCAGGGACGAATATCTGTCGATTGGTGGGTCGGACGTTCAGATTGGTTCGATAGAAAGTGAGAAAAAGGGAGAAAACGGTTTCAGACCCTTGGAGAAATAATATATGGCGATTAACATTAAAAACAGTTAACTATAGCGTAACTATACCTAGCATTAAGTGTACAATGTGCTGGCCCAGGCTCCATACATTTCTGAAACATCTCCTTTTAGTCAGACGGAGACACCGCCTTTGGCAAATTGTTCCAGTCCCCCGATGTACACGGTATAAAAGACACGAGGCGAAACCCTTCATCCGGATCGTAGGTGTCAACAACGTAAGGATGGATAGTCGCCGTACGAAATATCGTCCGATGATGGAACGGATGAGGGAATTAAGTCAAACAATTCCCTCGCACACTTTCCAAAATGCATCCATCCGACAGGCTGGCTACTCTTCGCCTGTGCTACAGGCTTTGCAGACTGTTTTTAATTAAATCTGAGTCGCCAATTAGCCTGTTCGCTAATTGGCGCCATATTATTCTTACGTTTAACCCAGTACAGTTTTAAAGACTTTCCCCCACGATACCTTATTAAGATATCTGTTTTCAGAACATTTTGTATTAGGATTGCCACTGCTTATAATAGCGACGCAAGAGAAGTAGGACGCTTGCGTTCGTCTGTCTTGCGATATTCTGATATGAGTTCTAAGAACATTTTATATTAGCACATTATGATCTTACACACAACCTGCGTTTTAATAATATAGTAGGCACTTAACCTGTAGTGCGAGCGGAGTACCCTAGCACACGCAAACGTTAGATATATTGGACGATAAAAAAGCAGTTATGTGCCAAGGAATAGAGATGCAGTATATCAATAAAGCAACCGATTTTAGCGATCAACAATAACGTACCTGTGGGAGAACCTTGATGTACTCCAAAGTGAAATACATCTTTAATAAAAAGCAGTAAATAAAATCAATAAAACATTGAATATTATGCATAGACAGTCTCGTCTAAAAGTGACACAAAAGGTCACGAATATCGATATGAAAAAGGCACCTGTCGTATTCATCTTATTCATACATATATTGTTAGGAAACCATTTTCATTCTGAAGCGAGAAATAAAAGGTTTCATATCGCAAGTAGAATATTTTAGTACTTACATCCTACAGTTTTCACGAGTGGAAGATAACATTTCTATAGAATACTAGCTGCGCGGTTTTACCCGCGTAAGTAAGTAGTACTAGTACGATTATACCTATTCTCAGGCCTAATGAATGTATATACGAAATTTCATTAAAATCGTTTCAGCCGTTTTGGAGGAGTTCGATAACAAACATCGTGACAGGAGAATTTTATATAATAGAAGATTAGATTTTGACATCAGTGAAAGAGAATGGAAGAGAGTGAAATCAATTTTGAAATCTGAAGTGGCGGCATTGGAAGACGCAGCGTAGGGAGGCCCCCAACAAGGTGGACCGATGACGTGGTGAAAGTCGCGCGAAGCCGATGGATGCGGGTAGCACAAGACCGGTCGTCGTGGAAAGCCTTAGGGAGGCCTTTGTCCAGCAGTGGACATCTATAGGCTGAAGAAGAAGAAGAAAGAGAATGTAGAGGGAAACTTGGCACCTGGTATTTACAGGTTCCAGGACAATACACAGAGTTCTACACACGTCACCTCCGATTGTATATATTACACCTAAGTGCATACGTTTAGATCTAGGTTTCTGATAGTAGTAGGAATATAAGGTGTTTATTTTATTGTAACTGGGTTTAGCACTTAGTCTAGCAGTTTTTTTTATTACAAAACAGTCACTCGGTGGTAGGCCATAACATCGGCTGCCGGCAGATGTTACCATCCACCAGACAAAGTCTTGCCGCCAAGCGATTCGTCCTGTTCTGGCATGATGTCTGGTGAAGCCGTACGGAGGACGGGTCTGAGCAGTTGTGTTGCGATGTGTGCCGAGTACGATGCATCAAATGTTGTTGTGTCGGGGGTTTGGTCGTGGAGGGTCTCCACATCAATCTCCCTCTGGCGCAGCATCGTCGGTCGTGTTGTTGGGTTTAACATTGCACCACCTCGCTCAACTGCCGTCCTCCTTCCTATTCACTAAGATTTTTTAAGTGAATGGGCTTAATAAACTAGCGCGCTTTACCATCATCGATTGCATCGCTGCTTGCCATCGGGCGGGATTGCGGTCAAGCGCTAGTTTATAATTATAAAAAAAAAACAGCACCTACTCTGTAGCCGCAACAGTCTCTAAGCAAATGATAAAAAAAGACATCCCTGCTTACGTGTATAGAAGGTGAAAGGAGATTAAATAACAATATTAGGGGCTAACCACGTAAAACTGAAAATTTTTAGTACCAGGAGACTGGAATTTTTTGCCGGCTCTTCTCCATAGGAATTACTAATAATAACCGTGCACGCCAGAACCTACGTAAGGTTCTGGCGTTTTATAAGTGGTCATGTTGGTTTATGTGAAATGCCCGACCGAATATGAGAGATGTGTGTTACATCTCTCATATTCGGTAAGTAGATCCTTAACACCCCCAAATGGGGCTTGTAGGTGACCAATTAGCGCTCTAGGATAATAATGTAGCTAGAAAAGCCCTGGGGTGGTAAGTAATAAAAAAATCTCTTCACTCTTTTAAAAAGTTCGCGTACATCTAACCATCATACTGGCAATAGACATCATGCATTCAGCCCAAGACAAAAGAGGTCGCTTTGCTATTCAGCCTTGCCTTCATATGAGTATAAGAGTCATCAATTTTAAATATTGAACGGCGAAACTCAATTTCATTCTTGAAAAAATTGTGTGAAAAACTTGAAAAAAGTGCCACACTACAAAAAAAAAAAAAAAGATGAATAAAGGCGGGAATAGAAAACTTTTACTTTAAATATTGTTTATTTATTTTTTTATAATTACGTGCTAATTAGGAAAAAAACATGAGTTCTGCAAGTGATGATATAAGCTGCGCTCCCGATTCAATGAAAATGGAAGCTGAAGCAGAAATTAACAATATTTTATTCTTGTAATGCCGGTTTTTTTTACTTATCTCACAATCGAAATGTAAAGCAGAGTAGTTAGCTCGGGTGTATCAATTGCACCCTCGAACTATAGTAATAAAATATCTCGGGCTACAATTGATGCCTCTTGGCTACTAATGGCGTGTGTGTTGGGTTATTAGGTTCTCTTCAATATGGTTGAGCTGAATGATGCTGATCCATACGTCATGTTCGTGAACGGACGCCGTCAGTGGGGACTGGTCATCTCTTAGCTGCCATGGCGTATTTTAATTTCTGAATTGATTTTTGTGTGTTTTCTATGGACGCTCTCAGCGTACAATATATTTCTGCATCGTTCTCACACGGTTGATTTCAACATGAATGATGTAATCAAATATTTGTAACAATAGCTTGAAAATTTAAAAGAGTGTCCATGGTCCTACTCTTTGGAATGGGCGACTAGCTTCATCTTATTGACTGACCGACCTTCTGACAATTCAAAAGTGCCTGTAACTGGTTTATTTGAAATAAATGATTTGATTTGATTTGAAATAATCTACTAAGTATTATTTTTGAACTGAGATTAGTGTTGATTGACAAAGAAACATTCTATATAACATTGCTAATAACCTAGAGAAGTTAAACGGCGGACAGACCGACGTTTGTTTGACTACAGAATCTTACAAAATCCATAAGTACTAATATTATAAATCGGAAAGTGAGTTTGTTTGTTTGTTTGTTCCGCTTTCACGCCGTAACTACTGAACCGATTGCTTTGAAATTTTGCAAACGTAAAGTTAGAAGTCCGGATTAAACAATAGGCTACTATTTATTCCGGAAAAATTGATATTCCCGAGGAAAAACTAAAATATTGTTAGCTTAATACCAGTCCGATGATAGATGGCGCTGTGTGTCGTTTAAAACAAGATAATGTATTGCAAACGAATATGCACATGTAAACTTAGAAGTTGAATGATAAGATAATTAATCCCGGAAAATGAGGAATCCAATAAAAACTTTTACAAAAAGAAAAAAAAAATATAGAAAGCGTCTTTAAAAATACACTTAAAAGGAAAAAAAAAAAAAGATTACTGTTGTCATGGCTCTGGAAGTCGATGGCGAGCTAAACAACAGAAACCTCGAGACATTTTTGTTGATTCATGCTTTTCAGTGTTTTAGTCGAAATTAGACAATTACTTCTTTTTTCACCTCATAACAATAGTGGCAACTAAAAAAATAACCCATGTAAGAACAAGTTCTCATCAATACGAAAAAATCCCTATCTCAAAAACTACTTAACCGATTTTGATGAAAGTTCTAGTAATCCCTAAGTTGAACAATACATAGTACAACAAAACGAACGAACGAATTACTTAAATCGGACTTGTAGTTCCGGAAATATGCGCGCACAAACATAATAACATACATACATACACACTTGAAATTTGACTTACATACATACGGGTCGAATAGATAACCTCCTTTTTTTAAGTCGGTTAAAAAGCGAGATATAACCGAATCCCACGTGGGCGAAGCCGCGAGCGGAAAGCTAGTAGTATATAACTTAACATGTGAGTTAATAAAATTCGATCAATGTGCGGTACATAAAAATATGAGGAGAACCTTTTTTGCTCGAGTGAACTCCTCTTTGCATGGTTGTCTGTATGTACATATTAAAGTTATAAAGCCGTTAAGACGCTGTGAATAGCCAACTTTTAGGTATTTGAGGGGGTGAAGCAGACGAAGTGGGACACGACTAGCCCCGCCCACTGCGGGGCGCGGGGCGCTCCGCGCGAGTACATCGATGCGTGAAGCGTCGTGCATCGAGAAATACGCACGTTCTATTAAATCTATACCAACCATTCTCTATTCCATCTACATTTAGAAGCGTAATTTCACAACCCAACCGCGAAGCATGGCTGGCTCTGTTCGTCACAGTCCCGGTTCGCATTAGACGAGCACCAGGTTCGAATCCCACATCCGTCATTTACTTTACCTTGCGATTTTCGAAAATGTATATTTTATACATATTTTCATTTTTTATTATTACTTTTGTTTTCTTTTTTATTTTTATAATGCGCTTTGTCCGTTCTGCTTAATTTTTTTGTGTTATGTCCTTTTTTCATGAAACTGTTAGAAATATATCATTTCTAGAAATTACTATTTATAAACAGCTGTTTAGAGTAACTGTTAAAAAAAATACATTTTCGGATATTTAAAAAAATAAAAGATTTTTTCTTCAAAACTGCAACTCTTATCGAAGTCGGGTTTGTACGAGTGCTTAGAATAACACAACACAAAAAGATTGCAATAGATGGAGGCACTTGGAGGAGGCCTAAACTGAAAGGGGCCATGAATAATGCAACAAAATGAAATCTAAATTTACTGTTTTGAACTATTATCAAATCAACTGTTATTTTTATTGTTTTTCTTTTCTATTCCATCTACATTTAGAAGGGTAATTTCACAACCAAACCGCGAAGCATGGTTGGCACTGTTCGTCACAGTCCCGGTTCGCATTAGACGAGCACCAGGATCGAATCCCACTTTACCTTGCGATTTTCGAAAATGTATATTTTTTACATATTTTCATTTTTTATTATTACTTTTGTTTTCTTTTTTATTAACAGACTTCAAAAAGGAGGAGGTTACTCAATTCGACCGTATATATGCTTTTTTTTATGTTTGTTCGCGCATAAATTCGTCGTTTATGTACCGATTTTGATAATTCTTTTTTTGTTGGAAAGAAGACATTCCCAAGGTGGTCCCATGATAAGGACATCAGGGTCTGATGATGGAAGACCAGAGAAATCAAGGGGAACTTTCAAAAATCGTAGGGGCGATTAGTGCATTTCTTAGTATTTTCATTAGTTATTTTAAACCACTACAATTTGATAAAGGTCTGGAGTAGATCTGATGATGGAACCGGGAGACAGTCGAAGGAACTCCTCAACAATTCACAACAGCTGCCTTGTGTTTGGGCTTGATTAATTTGTATTGATAAGAACTTTACACCTAGATGGGTTGTGACTGTCATAAGAGCTCTGATGATGAAGACAAAGGCCAGTTCCGGGAACTCCTCAAGGGTTTGCAGTAGCTACTTTGTGTTTGGTTTTAATTCATTTATATTGATGAGAAATTTGCACCAATTGGATTAAAATAATGGTCAGCAGTTAATCTGATGATGAAGACCATAGGCAGTAGAGAGAATTCTTCAAAATTACGGGTAAAAATTAAAGTAAACAAAATTACGTCATTTCCCAACTATATTTGCGTCAGCTTCCAGTCTGACCGGGTGTAACTGAATACATAGTACCTACTTTTCACAACTGAAAAGTGTAAAATAAATTTTTTTTTACAAAAAAACAACCGACTTCTAAAAACCACTACAAAGTGAAAAATAACTAATTTCGGAAGTCGGTGTCAAAAACTAATATACAAAAACCAAAGACACCGACTTCCGAAATTAGTTATTTTTCACTTTTCATGTCACTTAAGTCAGATTCTGCTATAGGCTGGGACAATATTTCAACAAAGTTTTTAAAGCGCTATTCATTGATACTAGTCCCATTACTTACACATATTTTTAATATTTGTTTTCATACCAGCACTTTCCCCTTATACTTCAAGAAGGCCATCATACACCCAATTCACAAAAGTGGGAGTAAAAAACTTGTTAATAATTATCGACCTATTGCAGTATTACCTTCTATTTCTAAAATTCTAGAACGCCTAATCAACAAAAGACTTGTGACTTACATGGAAGATAAAAAGCTTTTTTCTCCCAACCAATTCGGCTTTAGGCGCAATAAATCTACTAACAGTGCTGTAATTGAGCTAATTGATCATGTTACGAAAAATCTTGACAAGGAAAAGAAAGTATTATCAATTTTTTTGGACCTAAAAAGGCATTCGATACGGTTTCGATTTCTGACTTAATAATAAAGTTAGAGGAACTCGGTATTCGTGGCCATTCACTTAACATTTTTAGGGACTACCTTCAAAATAGAACTCAGTGTGTAAAAATACAAAATTACCTCAGTAAAGAGGAACCAGTGACATTCGGCGTTCCCCAAGGCAGTGTGCTTGGCCCCGCCTTGTTTCTTATTTACGTCAATCAACTCTGTAATTTGAGTCTGGAGAGTGGAAGAATCGTGGCGTTTGCTGATGATACCGTTCTTACCTTCTCGGGTGACACTTGGGATGACACCTTTGATTCTGCACAAAAAGGGCTAAATCGTGTTCTGCAATGGCTCAACAGACACATTCTCACAATCAATACCGACAAAACTAAAATTCTTACGTACAGCTTACGAAATTCGACTCAACCTCCAAATTCATACGCTTTGATAGCGCACTCATGTTTACTGTCTGGCACTGCGACATGTACATGCCCAGAATTAGAACGTTGTCGAACCATCAAATATCTAGGTGTGACTCTTGATGATGGTCTGGGCTTTGCGCCTCATATAGAACTACTGACCAAAAGAATCAGAAAGCTGATTTTTGTCTTTAGTAGTCTTCGCCACATCGCAGAACCTCATATTAATAAGTGTACATATTTTGCTCTCTGTCAGTCTCTCTTAACGTACTGTATATGCACTTGGAGTGGTGCACCCAAAACGGTACTTTTGAAGCTTGAACGAGCTCAGAGAGCCGTTCTGAAAATTAGTACTATTACTAGTATACGTTTGGATTAGTTGTGACACGACCGTGTAGTCAGGAGGCCTGGAGACCTGTAACACAGGTTGTCCTAGTACAGGCTCCAGTTTCCACTACATCGTTATATCATATATACTTAATTTTGTGTTAAACTTATGTTTAATTATATGGTGGAAAAAATAAACGTTTATTATTATTATTATTACTTTGTAGTGGTTTTTAGAAGTCGGTTGTTTTTTTGTAAAAAAGTTTTTTTTTTTATAATGCGCTTTGTCCGTTCTGCTTAAATTTTTTGTGTTATGTCCTTTTTTCATGAAACTGTTAGAAAGATATCATTTCTAGAAATTACTATTTATAAACAGCTGTTTAGAGTAACTGTTAAAAAAAATGCATTTTTGGATATTTAAAAAAATAAAAGATTTTTTCTTCAAAACTGCAACTCTTATCGAAATCGGGTTTGTACGAGTGAAATAGATGGAGGCACTTGGAGGAGGCCTATACTGAAAGGGGCCATGAATAATGCAACAAAATGAAATCTAAATTTACTGTTTTGAACTATTATCAAATTAACTGTTATTTTTATTGTTTTTCTTTTGTTAAATTATATTATGAACTAAGAATTTCATAGTTAAATAAAGGCTTATTATTATTATTTATTATTAATTTCTAGAAATTTGTAGAAAGAAAATTATAACGAATTGATTTTAAATATTAGTTTGCATTATAATTGTTACAAAAAGAATATATTTAAAAAGATGGAACAATTACTACAAAAATACAGAAAATCGGATAAATTAATAATAATTAAAAAAAAAAAACAATTGCAAATAAGAAATCCAACAAAAAGCATACAACGTAAAGCTGGGGTTTGAACCCGAACACATACAGGTGAAGAAAAATTTGCCGCGAAAAAGTAAAAAGAAAGAATAATTACAGAAAAAAATCAAATAAAATATCGGCAAAAATACAACAGTAAATTAAAAAGCATTTATTTTACTATTTTTACTGAGCACAGCGCCTTAAATACAAGGTAGAAAGTTAAACTAAAGATTACCAAGTTTACCTCTGTTAATGAGGCAAGTTTTCTTACTTAAATATTTTCTTTTACGGCTGGTTTAATGACTTGTGATAAGTTTTAAAACTGCTAAGTGCTGTGTATCGAGTTTATTTTGTAAAGACTCGCTCACGGATTTCATTGATCGACTAAATGAAAGGTTCTAGAAGGTTTGCGATCCGGACGAAAAGTTTCGCCTCGTCTTTTATACCGCGTACATCGAGGGACTGGAACAATTTGCCAGCGGCGGTGTTTCCGTCGGACTGCAATTTAAGTGACTTCTAGGCTAGAGTGAATAGGTTTTTAATAAATCAGTGCGCTTTACCATCAACTATTGCATCACTGCTTACCATCAGGCGGCATAGCGGTCAAGCGATAGTTTATATTGAATGTGATGGAATGAAGATGGGAGAATGAAATCATGCAATTCCCTCGCACACTCTCCAAAATGCATCATAGAGAACACCGACAGGCCGGTTACTCTTCGCCTGTGCTCTATATCCATACTAATATTATAAATGCGAAAGTAACTCTGTCTGTCTGTCTGTCGGTCTGTCTGTCTGTCTGTCTGTTACGCTTTCCCGCTTAAACCTCTCAACCAATTTTGATGAAATTTAGCACAGACAATCTTTAGACCCTGAGAAAGAACATAGGCTACCTTTTATCCCGGAAAAATTTGATGTTCCCGAGGGAAATCTAAAAAGCGCGATATAACCGAACTCCACGCGGGCGAAACCGCGGGCGGAAGGCTAGTATACTTAATAACATAACTTAAGTAGAAGATGGAAGCTAGTTGCTTCTTCGACTTTCTGACTAACCGATCCCTCGAATATTCGAAAGTCCGTCTAAAAAGAGAAAAAAAAAATTGACTTCGATGTCGCAGCATCATTATAAAGGCAAAAGTATATTTATTTACTCGTAAGTCTTTTCCTTTCCCTTGTCATTATTTTGTAGCATTTCCCTCCTGACAAAGCAATTACAGGGTTCACCGAGCAATCCGATGCAATAACAAACAGGGAGAGAAAGAAATGTAGCAGGAAACAGGGTCGAAGCAGATGGTAGGTTGTTCAGTCCTTAAATTTTTATACTTCTTAGTTTTTTGCTTTTGGCTCTTTGAAAAGCTAGGCAAGGTTGACTGCAGTTTCATTAGTTCAATTACGTATAGTAAAAGTACGCATTACTGCACACCCTCATCCCATTTCAAGTTTAACAAATCATCATCATCATCTCAGCGTTAATCCCAGTCGCATCCGCAGCTTTTTCTGCTTTGGAGTCTGGGGTCCGCTTTACCAGTCTAACTGCTGATTTTGGCTAAACTTCGACATTTTCCGTGAAGCGACTGCCGTCTGACCTCCACAACCCGAAGGCGATATCGAAGCATTGCAGTTAGACCGATTGTTAGACTTTTTTTTAGGGCTCCAACAACCCGTAACGACTGCCACTAGATATTCGTATGGCAACCGGGACCAACGGCTTAACGTGCTTTCCGAGGCACGACCAGACCAGTGCAAATATTCATATTCATGCATACAAATATTTGCACTGTGCGGGGATCGAACCCGCGTCTCCTTGCGCAACGGCCGCGTTTGCTACCGCTACGCCACAGAGGCTGTCGAGCTGTTCAAGTTTAACAAATATCAACCCAATTTAAGTGACAATTAAGGTGATTTCAGAGTGACAAGCACCATTGAAAATGTTATAAAAATATTTGAAATTGTAGCGTAAACTGATCTATATGGGTGTTTTTTTAAAATACAATTAGGTATAAACTAGTGCAATCCCGCTTGATGGTAAGCAGTGGTGGAATCGTTGATGGTAAAGCGCGCTAGTTCATTAAGAGCCTATTCACTCAAAAAAATTTAGTGAATAGGAAAGAAGACAGCCTGCAGTTGAGCGAGGTGATACAATGTTAAACCTAATAACAGGACCAACGATGCTGCGCCAGAGGGAGGTTGATCTGAAGACCCTCCACGACCAAACTCCCGCCACGTACCCGGCACACGTCGCAACACAACTGCTCAGACCCGTCCTCCGTACATCTTCACCAGACATCATGTCGGAATACGACGAATCCCTTGGCGGCAAGACTATAGAAATAAAACTACCTATTTCATAAACTCATACGTATTTGTTTACATTTATAGCGTACTAGCTTTCCGCCCGCGGCTCCGCCCGCGTGGAGTTCGGTTATATCGCGCTTTTTAGATTTCCCTCGGGAACATCAATTTTTTCCGGGATAAAAGGTAGCCTATGTTCTTTCTCAGGGTCTAAAGATTGTCTGTGCCAAATTTCATCAAAATCGGTCGAGAGGTTTAGGCGGGAAAGCGTAACAGACAGACAGACAGAGTTACTTTCGCCGTTGCAAATACAGATTAGGTCCTCAGTTAAACTCTCAATATGTAGTGTGCATTCACACGAACGACACGCGGCGACGCAGGCAACTGTTATCGTTGTCGCATGTCGGCGACAACTATCGTGCTCAAATACACGCGTTGACGGCTGTCACCACTCGTTGATGATAGCAGTTACCTTTGTGGGTGACCGTATTGTTCGTGTAGATCGCTCGCGTATTGAAAAAGAAAAGAACCGATTAATTTTGTAAAAATCTCACAGTCACAAGTTAGCTAAAGTGAGCTTTGAAGGAGCTGTCAATGGTCTCAATGTCTGTTATTCCAACTAATGAGAAAGAAAGAAAGAAAGAAAAATTGTTTGTTCCGCACATAAAAACGCATATTACAATAATAACACTATAATAAAATAATAAAAAAAACTGGCCAAGTGCGTGTCGGACTCACGCACAAAGGGTTCCGTACCATTGATTTATGAAATTAAAGGATTTAAGTTATTTGTATGAAAGATTTACTTAGATTATACTACTTAGATTTATTTAGATTACGCGGTAATAAGCGGTTTACGATTTACGAGGTATTAAAAAAAACTACTTACTAAATTTCGTTCAAAACAATTTTCGTTGGTAGTTTTTATAGTAATGTAAGTACATCATATGTGAGTTTCAGTTCTATGTATGGGGAGCCCCCAAAATTTATAATTATTTTTTTTATTTTTGCATCAAAATCTTAATGCGGTTCACAGAATACATCTACTTACCAAGTTTAAACAGTATAGCTCTTATCGGTTTCGGAAAAAAATGGCTGTGACATACGGACGGAAAGACGGACAGACGGACGGACAGGCATGACGAATCTATAGGGGTTCCGTTTTTTGCCATTTGGCTACGGAACCCTAAAAAAGACAATAAAAAATAGTATACTCAGAAGCCGCGTACAACATGAAGAAATAAAAAAAGAATTGTAGACGGCATGCTCTACGCTAATTTCATCTAACTTTTCACGATGATATGGCTACATAATCACATTGCAGGAACATGACAGAATCTATGATTCATCTACCATAAGTAGATTTGATGATATTAAATGGGCAAGTGACCAGAAATACTGGTCAACTGCCAAGATAGGTATTGTTTACAAATTTTTCTTATTGAATATTATTTTAATTACCATTTAATTTAAATATAGCTTGTCGCTGAATATATCAAGGTCTGTTGTGTTTATTACAGCATTATTGTATTCGATACTCATTCGTATAACTGAGGATTGTGATTCGCGGTTGGTGAACAGACAGAATGTTGGGCGTCTCTCTGAAGGACCGCATTAGAAACGAGGTGATCCGCCAAAGGACCAGAGTCACCGACATAGCTGAGGGGATTAGTAAGCTGAAGTGGCAATGGGCTGGTCACATATGCCGCAGGACCGACAACCGTTGGGGTAAACGAGTCCTCGAGTGGAGACCGCGTCTCGGCAAACGTTGCGTAGGACGCCCTTGGGCGAGATGGAGCGACGACATCAAAAAGGTGGCTGGTAGTGGCTGGCGGAGAACTGCTCAGGATCGAGCTTGTTGGCGTGCCATGCAGGAGGCCTATGTCCAGCAGTGGACGAGTAGGGGCTGATGATGATGATGATGAACAGACAGGCAGACTCGAATAGGGTCCCGTTTTTACTCTTTAGGTACGGAACTCTAAAAAGCAAAATTGCCTATATTTTTACTAGAGAAAAATTCATACAGGGTAAGGTCGACAGCAACAGTATGTAATGAAACATTTTATGTACCGCTGCCACATTTTATGAACACGAAAGATAGCCCGCTTAATATATGTACGTGCATAAAAAGGAGGGTATATCAGAGCTCGGTTCTATGGCATGTTTTCTGTCCGAGTAAGCACTCGACGATATGAATGAGGATGAAATTCATAACGGGTTTATATTCAAATGAAGAGGGTTTTTTGATTGAAACACGAAATGGAATTTGAAGTTACGTTTTTTTTTTTTACCAACTCTTAATGAGTGGACCCGGACGTTTCCATTTATATTTTAATCATAATATTATGCTCGTGTTCGCTGAAAATTTAAGCAGAGTTGCACCTTCATATATATAGATAAACACATATATATAGTATTGCTCATATGTATACTATGAGGGGTGCCAATCCATACTAATATTATAAATGCGAAAGTAACTCTGTCTGTCTGTCTGTTACACTTTCCCGCTTAAACCTCTTAACCGATTTTGATGAAAATTGGCACAGACAATCTTTAGACCCTGAGAAAGGACATAGGCTACCTTTTATTGAAAAATTTGATATTCCCGAGGGAAATCTAAAAAGCGCGTTATAACAGAATTCCACGTGGGCGAAGCCGGGGGCGGAAAGCTAGTTAAATAAATAAATAAAATCATTTTAATTCGGGGTATACTTAAATTTTATATATGAGAAACTTTTTAATTATGACGGGGTAGCTTATAAAATAACGTAATCCCTACTTCCCTACTAATATTATACATGCGAAAGTAACTCTGTCTCTCTGTCTGTCTGTTACGCTTTCACGTCTAAACAACTGAACCGGTTTTATTGAAATTTGGTACAAAGATAGAATTAATGTTGAGAAATAACATAGGATAGTTTTGATTCCTGACTTTTGAAGAGTTCTCTTGGAATCGCGATATAACCGAACTCCACGCGGGCGAAGCCGCGGGCGGAAAGGTAGTAACAAGATAAGGAAGTGACTCATTATCGCCTGCCCAGCCTTTTCCCATCTACGTATTTTGGGGTTGGCTTCCAGTCTAACCGGATCCGGAGCCGGGATCGACGGCGTATCCTACTTCGCACTAATATTAAAAAGGCCAAAGATATTGAGTAAGCGTGTTTCTATGTTTGTTACTTCTTCACGTTCAAATCGCATTCCACATTTTGTAAATACAAAAAATATCATTAGAATATTAATAACTAGCTTTCCGCCCGCGTAGAATTCGGTTATATCGCGCTTTTTAGATTTCCCTCGAGAATATAAATTTTTTTTTGGAATAAAAATTTTTTAATCCGGACTTCTAACTTTACGTCTGCAAAATTTCAAAGCAATCGGTTCAGTAGTTACGGTGTGAAAGTGAAACAAACAAACAATACAAACTCACTTTCCGATTTATAATATTAGTAAGGATTATAATCAGTGACGGATTAACCCTTAATCAAATTAAGCAATTGCCTAGGGCATCACGTCTGGGGGGGGGGGGGCACCAGAAGAAGCACAAAAAAAAGTCCGTCAGTAGGGCATCGCGAATCACGTCTCACTCTCACGTTACCAAAAACCACAGGAGGAAAAGTTTCTAGGACTAATTTGAAAATTCGCGTATTTTAAGTTAACATAGAGTCTAACCTAGAGTCTGACTATAAAATAATACATTATAGCGGTACCTACAACGCAACATGCGAACCATCACGATCATACTGACGTCACGCGAATCCTGCATCACGCAATCAGAGTTTTCTGTGCAACTAGCACGCATACAAGCTCGCGACATCAACCGGCGGGCAAGTGGCCCACTAAACAACCAGTGTGGTCGGAGGATCCTCCCTTTTCTATGGAGGATAAGTGAGCTTTACACGCTGTTCCTCATACCTCCACAACATGATGATAAATTGAATCAGCTTTCCCTAATGTGGAAACAGCCCTGCGTATATTTTTATCGCTTACCTCTGATTACAAATTGCGGAACGTTCTTTTTCAAAATTAAAAATTACCTATTAAAAATGAAAAAAGGGACAAAGATGATATAAGAAAGGCTCGATAATTTACCGATATTATACATAGAGTCCGAAATGTTAAAAATATTAGACGTTAATAATATCTTGCGTGAATTCAATGCCCGAAAAAGCCGCAAGGCGCATTTCAATAAACAAGTAAATTATGCTTTGGTTTTTATTGTTGTCGCACCTACTCCACTTCTAAGGTACGTTACATCTCATCATCAAATTTTACAAAAAAAACTAATGTTTTTAGGCATTAGGTTGGTTATTAGGCATTAGGTGGTATTAGGTTGGTTGACATACCGAGGGCCCACAGGCGTGGATTGCTTAGGGCATCAAGTAGTCTTAATCCGTCACTGATTATAATGTAAATAAAAGTACTCTAAAAATGTATACGCAAAGAGTATAAAGTTCTATAATAGAACATCTATAATTATAGAACTGTATACCCTTTGCGTATTGTAGTGTAACTGTATACGTATCTTGCGAAGTTTACACTTATACAACGTGTAACAAAAAGGGTATATACATACCAAGGGTATGGCATCTTTAGATGATATCAAACGATATCGGAAGGGTTTCATCTCAAAATAAAATACTCAAAAAATTGGTACCAAATTTTCGGTTTCGTGTGTTTCTTAAAATAAAATCATAACAAACGTGGCAGCATACTACATATGTTAATAACTACTCGTTACCCGTCACGTTACTTGCCAAAATCCGATAAATGTCTTCAATATCTCTGTGCGACTAGTATGATAGTAGCCTATTACAGGCGGTGTTTTTCCTCATAACTTCCTAACATAAAGAGATAGAATTAAAAAGCCCTTCCAATATCGTTTGATATTATGTAAAGATGCCATGCCTTTGTTATGTATATACCCTTTATGTTACACGTTGTATACCAAATACAAACATCATTTAAGATAACATCGTAAAGAGAGATGAAATAACCTTTTTTGCGACAAAACTAGACGGGAAATTTATATACGTTACGTTCTCTAATAGAACTCCCCAATACATCACGTACGTACATGTTTAAAGGTTTCTTATTTTCTTTATGTGACCCGGTATAGGTATCGTAAGGACATCAATACCGGCCAAATGCTCGGGTATCGAGGGTCTTGCGGATTGTTACAAAAGCCGGGCAATCCGGTAATGTGAAACTTCGATTTTCGCTTGTCACTTAAAGGTATGTATTTTACTCCCTTTCAGGATTTCTTTCACTATTCGATTTTCTATAAGTAGTAGGTGTTTAAGGTGTTTTGTTGCAGAGTGGTTTGAACGTTGCCGATATTCGTGATTTTTTAAACAATTATTATCCCTAACAGAAGCCAGATATTAAGAGGTATTGTTAGTTCAATCTATGGGTGGTTTAAAAAGATAATAATAATGTAATATCTGATTTTTAATTTGCTAGATTAAAATGACAGCTGAAAGAAAGAAAGGAAAATGCGTCTATTGACATTACAGCAAAATACATACATTTAAAACTATAAAACCCAGCTTATAATGCCAAAAGGGCCTCAGCTCAGCGTAATGTCAGATGACAACACAAGATGTGCCATCTGACGCCGATTTACAGCTGCAACCCACGAGTGCCATATGCTAGAATTTTAAAAACACAGTCCGCAAAATTAAAAATGATATATTTAGATAATAATAGTAATTTAAATGATAGAAAAACTTAAACATAATGACATAAAAAATATTGCGACATGCATAAATGTGTGTGTATATATGTTACATACTACTATATTAATTATTCAAATAATAAAATAAGTATTCAATTTACATTCATTTTATAAACAAATAAGTTAGAAAATATTTATACTTAAATAATTACCTAAAAACATTTAAATTAAATAAATAAATCCAGAAAACAGAAAAGCTGCTTCCATCCTGTTATCGACCTTTTTGTCAACAAACCAAAAGACGACTTATGAAAAAAGAAAATAAACAGTACCTTTGTACTCAAATAGAAATTATGTCCCTATGAATAAGTACCTGCCCTATATATTATATCACAGTTTCTCAGATAAAAATGTTATGTAGATTGCTATACTTATGTTTGAATAGACCAAAAGCTTTAAAATCTACTCGTCGATCGTAAAAAGCCCTTGACCGTGTCGCCACGGACTTTCTCATCCCAAATGTTATGATAATATAAAGGGGCGTCTGAAAGGGCTTTTATCTTTTTCATACTCAAGTTATCAAACTTTATTCTTAATATTTACATAAAACGTTTCAAGAGTAATATTGTTTGAAAATTATTCTGGGGTTTGTATAGTAATATGTTTATTTAATACAATTTTATAAAGGTTCAATATCCATTACTTTCTCCAATATGTTGATGTATGTTTAGGAGTGAATGGACCTTATTATATTTGACATGAGATTTATAGATTTATATTTTTAAGCCGCGTATCGACTTCGCGCTCCAAGAGGACGAACATTGGCGCGCGTTCCGGCCGCGCGAAATTGCTACCATTTTGGAACGCGCGCCAATGTGTTTGTTGGAACGCTCGAACTTAGAGCGGCCCGTTCCATCTGGAGGCGGTTTTTTACCGCGCATCAAAGGACGCTCAGTTGCGGCGCGCGCGCCAGTTGAGACGCACGTGATATTATTTCTTCTTCTGGTCGTACACGACTGGCCTGCATGTTGAACGATCGAACCATAGAATAAAGAGAGGGAAGTACGTTATCTTCATACAAACGGACCGCGCGCGGCTTGTATGTGTGCGCCATAGTATCTATGCGTCGCCGCACGCACACCTAAACACAATATTAGAGTGCCTATGACTGCGCTAGTCGCGGCTAGCACGGAACGAGGTTCGCGCGTCACGGCTTTTCGGCACATTAGCTTTTAAAAAATGATCACATAAACTGCAAAGTTGGTATGTCTATTTATGAACAAATAAAAGACTTATATTTTTCAAATTATATTTCTAAAAGTTATTTACAAGGATACGGATATATTACACATTAAAGTTTAATAACAACGCGTTTCGTAATAGTCGAAACCGAAGAAAGTAGGTATTTTTCTGTAGCTAATTTGTAATTTTGTATTAAATGTGTGATTCAATAGATGTTATGTTTGTATTATTTATATTTGTATTAATTAAAAATAAAAATAAATATGGTTCTTTATGTGTACAAAACTAAAAATAAAAATTACAAAAAAAAACTGACTAGTATATGTAAACTAAATACTAAGCAAATAATTTAAACATAAGCTCTTAGTCTATAAATATTTGTTAGCGGTTTGGGCGACAACCGTAACCGACGAAGCGCCGACAGTCGTCAACCCTAAGACAGTAGGCAATTAAATCGCGGATTGGGTCGCAGATAACCTACTTCCCCTCTTTATTCTATGATCGAACACTGGAACAGTTGCCACGCGCGCCACGCGCGCTTAGTTGATATCATTTAAATATTTGGAGCGCGTTCCGCGGAACGCACTCTCGGCGCGGGTGTTCATGCCGCGCGCGTCAGGAGCGCATAATGGATACACGGCTTAAGGGCCGTTCATGAAATACTCGTTTGTTTTTCAAGGAAGTTTTATTATAATGCATCCCTACTAATCAATGTTTTGAATGTAACGAAACAATAATAAAATTTTTACCATCTTGTTATTTTTGAAGATCATGAAAATAATTAGAAAAGGGTGGCCTTTTCAAATCATCGGGAATATTTATTATTGACGAATAATTTCAATACAGTACTGAATCCTAAAGCCTGCAATACATGTTGGCCGAGCGTTGCCGAGTGAAGGCCAATACCAACATCTAGACAGTTTATTTGCCTTGTCTTGCTATCGCTCGGTGTCGCTCGCCTAGTTGGCTGAGTAAAGACAAGCGCCAACGTGTATAGACCTCATTTGACGTAACTTGCCTCCACTCGCAGTCGCTCGCGATCACTTGCCTCACTTCGGAGCGGTGTCGGTTTTTCAGCACAAATCAAAGGCGCTCGCGCGCGCTCGGCCAATAGTATTCACATGTTTATCCGCGCGGGCCAACATGTGGGCGTTTTCTCAAAGCTCGTCTATATTGGCCATTTGTATTGGTTTCCTTCAAACTTGCCAAACGTATAGACAGTAGCGCTTGCCTTGTATCAATTTGCCTAGGCTCGCGCTGGTCTAAGCTCGACCAACATGTATTGCAGGCTTTAGTTGCCCGTCGATGTCCCTATACCCGGTACAATTATAACCCGCCGTGCATTATTTTTCGCGTTATATAATGTAAGTTTTATATTGGCGCTGATTTTTTTGTTTACAACCTAATTTTATGTTGAATGCAACTTGTTCTTTCGGTTTCATTAAGAAAAGGATAGAAGATAATATTTTACTTTAATCCTGTCAAATTAAGATACTCCATAGATAGTTTAGACACGATTTTCTCGGTGGTAGGACATAACATCGGCTGCCGGCAGAAGTTACCACCCACCAGACAAAGTCTTGCCGCCAAGCGATTCGTCGTGTTCCGGCATGGTGTCTGGTGAAGCCGTACGGAGGACGGGTCTGAGCAGTTGTGATGTGTGCCGGGTACGATGCGTTAAATGTTGTTGTACCGGGAGTTTGATCGTGGAGGGTCTCCACATCAATCTCCCTCTGGCGCAGCATCGTTGGTCGTGTTATTGGGTCTAACATTGCACCACCTCGCTCAACTACCGTCTTCCTTCCTATTCACTAAGGTTTTTTTTAAGTGAATGGGCTTAATATACTAGCGCGCTTTACCATCAACGATTGCATCACTGCTTACCATCAGGCGGGATTGCAGTCAAGCGCTAGTTTATAATTATTAAAAAAAAAAATATAAACATGGCGACCAAAAATATGTCAATTTACTTTAGGAGCGGACTAATTTGACAGGTCTAAACTAACATTTTAGCTGCTGTCCTTTTCTTAATGTCATTTTTATGTTCTGTAATTCATATAGTATACACAATAAAGAATATTCTCTCCCTCTATCTGTACATGTAAATAGTAATGCAATTTATATTTATTTATAAAGGGTGTATCTGACATCGACGCACAAACGAGTACCATGGATCCATACAGTGGTGGAATTCTTCGTCGGCTTTTTCATGATTTAAAAAAAATTGTATGAAGTTGTTTACTTTAGACCGTTCATAATTGCTATACTTGTATAACCCAATAAGATTTTAAAGTAAAAATTATTTAAATCGCTAATTACACAAAAAAGCACAATGAAAACAAAACTCGAAAAACTATCTTATCAGCTGATTTGATAGAGTTCACATCAGGGATCAACATCATACCTACAAACCCGCACGGCGGCGCGCTTGCAACATTCAAATGCCGAGCCGACACTTTTTTTAACCACTGTGAATTCTGTAACCGTTCATTAACGACATAAATGACTATCATAATTTTATTAGTGGCATGCGGTGTAGCCTATCCGCGAAGTTTGCGTTACGATGTCAGATACACCCTGTATATTCAGTCTTATTTTACCCACGCTGCGATTTCACTAAGTGGTCGAAACTGAGCGTTAAATTGACGGCTGTATCTGTGAGCTGATTGTGGATTAATAATGAGTCCTGGTGACGTAGAAAATAATCAAAACTACGCCTAATAGAACTGGAATGCGTATTCTGACCTGCTTTACATGACATTACAAAACTTTTCGGAATAAGTTCTCTATAATGATAGTGAAATCCGTAGCAAAAATTTGTGGCGTAGTTTAAAACAACCGCCCGATTACAAAACCCATTCCAACATAGACCTCATCCATCGCTGTCCATCAGGTGTAACTGAGGTCAAGAGGTCCATTCAGCAACAAAAATACGAACGAAAAACCAAAAGCTTGAGGTATCCGCAGACAGCGGTAGCAAAAAAGTGGGACAGTAGCTACACATGAAGGTATCGATATAGATATCTCACTTTATTTTTTTACTAGCTGTGCCCCGCAGTTTCACCCGCGTAAGCTTCTAGCCGAATGAGCTCAGTTGATATAAAATAAGCGCCTGTTAAAATAATGGGAGCAAAATGAGCAAAGTGTACGTCCGCGTTTGCTCCCGTTTCCGCAACATTTTTTGTTCCTGCTCTGCTCCTGTTGGTCATAGCGGGATTTTTTATAGCCTATGTCCTTTCTCCGGCTCTAGACTATCTGTGTACCAAATTTCATTACAATCGGTTCAGTAGTTTTGGCGTGAAAGCCGGACAGACAGACAGACAGAGATACTTTCCCATTTATAATATTACTAGCTTTCCGCCCGCGGCTTCGCCCGCGTGGAGTTCGGTTATATCGCGCTGTTTAGATTTCCCTCGGGAACATCAATTTTTTCCGGGATAAAAGGTAGCCTATATTCTTTCTCAGGATCTAAAGATTGTCTGTGCCAAATTTCACCAAAATCGGTTGAGAGGTTTAAGCGGGAAAGCGTAACAGACAGACAGACAGACAGAGTTACTTTCGCATTTATAATATTAGTATATAAGTATATGGATTGTAAGTATAATACCTATATGAATTCGATGATAGCTGTCTACCCTACTTTTATTGTGATTGAAGGCAATTCGTTTGTTACCATTTCGTTTACTAAAAGGCACCTGTCAGTCCCTTGATAAATTATTATTGCTACCAATCTTTTGTAGGTTGCTCCTTTAGCCGAAGTTGGCACTGGGGATTTTTAACGCGACGGCGTTGTCTGGCGCACTGGATTATCAGCTCTCGGTACTGAGCTTAGTATTGAAAATTCAACAAAGCCAAAAAAAAAAAAACACGTTGTTAGATTTCTAACTCTCGGCACTAACAAGTGAGTAAAATGAAAGTGTGCAAAATATTGCTTGCTACCTGGTCTTCCGGTGTCCTCTTGAAGGTCACACGTTTTCCTTCAGCAAAGTGTTTTTATAAACTTAAGCCTTTAAAGTGCTTTTCCGCGAGAGAGCTTCAAGTGCTTTGATCCTTGAGTGAAAAAAAAAGTTATTTATTTATAGCACTTTCAAATAAGTAGTTGGAAAGAATTTGAAGAGGAAAATGTATAAGCTAGTACAAAAAAGAAAATGTGTACATTTGAATGGCTTCTTATCTCTTGGTTTGGGTTGTTTTCGAGTAGGTGGTACAAAGTGATGCTGTATCTGGAGATATAATCAGAAAAATCTCTGTGAGGGTAGTGACGGCCCAGTGTTAAGGGTCCTGCTTTATGTTCCTGGGTTCGAACCCAGCTAGGGAAGTGCTTTCATTTTTGTAAATCATTTCATCACCACTGCTCCCAAAACGGTTAAAGAAAACATCTTTAAGAAATATTATAGGATTAAAAAATGGGCTATATGACATGTACCAATTAACACCACACTGGGCCAGCGTTTTGGATTACGGCAACACTCAGTCCCAAACAGAAGAGGTCTGTGTCCGAGCGACAGGAACATTAAATTATAGACCTTATGCTTACCTATGCAGTAGCTACGACGAGTCACTGGTGGAGCTTCATCGTCAACCTTTTATCGTCCCACTGCTGGGCACAGGTCTCCTCTCATACAGAGAATGATTGAGCGTAATCACCACGCTGGCTCAATGCGGGTTGGCGATTTCAGATTTAAAGTCCAGGTTTCCTCAAGATGTTTTCCTTTACCTTCAGTCATTGGTGTCCAAGATATATTTAGAATATACAATCAAGGGCCAAAAGTGCATTACCACTTTTGAACTTTATTGCAATAACAATAAGGGTCAAAAGTGGAGTACCACTTTTGACCCTTACTGTACATATAACTTTAGAAAAGTTACATTGGTACTTGCCTGACCTGGAATCGAACCCGCGCACTCATACTTGAGAGGCTGGTGTTTTAACCACTAGGCCTGGCCTAGTGGTTCGTATCTAAAGTGGTACACAGATAAGGACCGTAAAAATGGGCCACCATGTCGTGATCGACATGGTGGAGCTTTATGCTAATAAATCGAAGGACTTTTGCTTAAAACACTGAAAACTGCAGACTGAACGTTACCTACATTTCGTTTAATTATAATTTTAAACTGACAAATGCTGAATAAAGCAATAGGTAATGTGTAGACCCAAGTTCGTTTTTATTCAAGATTTTCGAATAATTCGAAAAATTCAGGTAAACATGATTCCTTAGCCGATTTATCTTGTGCTTGTATTACAAACACTTATGGGCGTCTAATTTTATGCAGTTGGCAATCAGTATACAGAGTGGTGCTGACAATACGACAATAAATAAAAAAAACAGACCATACTGGTTCATAGGAATAATCCTAAACCATAGCAAAAACCTAGCACCAAAAATAAAAAAAAAATAAAATTTCAAACAAACTTAATCGCATAAAATTGCAAACGGAATAGAACATCCTTTAAAATATTGGTTCAAGGACCTCCGATCAGCAGGCGACAGCGCGATCCTGTATCGACTTGCTTTTTCGCGCCATTATTATTCAAGTTTAGTACCGCTGGATGCGGCGGTCATCAACCTGTAAGCGCTTCCTTATCAACATGTACACATCATGTAGAAAATGTGAAAAATGAAAAATAATTTCCTGTGACTAAACTAATCTATATATTGATATAATTTTTTTCTGGGTAGACTGAGAATGTGTTGAGGTACACGATGTTTAATTTATTGTCGTATTGTCAGCACCACTATGTATATGAACACTAAAATCGCTGAAACATCAGGCGCAGTCCTGCATTTGTTTTTCTAAGATATAAATCTTCAATCAGCTTTTCCCAGCGACCATTTCAAGTTGATTTCGGATATAAACTTTTCTGTTGATTTTCTCAGACAAACTTTGACACCCGGGAGCACCACTTTAAACTTCCAACATTCTTCAAGCGCAAGTACGCTTTTACATCCCCTAAGGAATTCAATATTTAGATCGTGTTTCGGTGACTTAGACAGTTCTTTGTCTGCCACTCACATAGCGAGTACTTTAGTGCAGTTCTGGTACAGTAATATCGGCCCCGACAAGTTGATGGTAGTAATTTTTTTTTTAATAATTGTAAACCAGTGCTTGACTGCAATCCCGCCTGATGGTAAGCAGTGACGCAATCGATGATGGTAAAGCGCACTAGTTAATTAAGCCTATTCACTTAAAAAAACTTAGGAATAGGAAGGGTGACGGCAGTTGAGCCAGGTGATGCAATGTTAAACCCAAGACCAACACGACCAACGACGCTGCGCCAGAGGGAGATTGATCTGGAGACCCTCGACGACCAAACT
Organism: Sesamia nonagrioides; assembly: GCA_017933935.1. NCBI lineage: Eukaryota > Metazoa > Arthropoda > Insecta > Lepidoptera > Noctuidae > Sesamia > Sesamia nonagrioides. Next base: position 1,297,626 of record JADWQK010001779.1, read on the forward strand.
CCCGACACAACAACATTTCGCGCATCGTACCCGGCACACATCGCAACACAATTACTGCTCAGACCCGTCCTCCTTAGGTACGTAATTTTGTGGCTGGGTAGGCCCTTTATAACCACTACTTTGAAAACTGTGTAAATAATAACAGTTACACAGGTCGAACTAGACATGGTCGTTATTTGACGTAACCAGTTAGTTACAATAACTTACGTTTCTTGAAAAAGGCGTAACGACCCACATCTAGGTCGAACGATCAGGTTATGTTGCGTTTGGTTTATGGGTGGGTGATCATCATTAGAAACCGAGACCACGTTTTTCTCTGGTGTTATTCGTAGATATTTGATAGTCGTTATAGGTAGTCTACTGACTATCCAGAACTAAAGCTTTTGCTTCTGCTTCTGCTCGAAAGTCTGACAACTGGTTTTACCAAGACGTATATCTAGTATTGCCCAGTAATTGGGTTGTGGAGTTGTTTCATGTAAAATATTGATATTCAGCTGAATCCGGTTAGACTGGGAGCCAACCCCAATATAGTTAGACTACAATTTGAGTGTCTTCAAGGCTACAGTGAATAGGCTCTTAATAAACTAGTGCGCTTTACCATCAACGATTGCGTCTCTGCTTACCATCAGGCAGGATTGCGGCCAAGCGCTAGTTTATAATATATATATAAAAAAAAAGTTAGCTAGATAGATGATGATCATTTTTTCAAAATGGTAAAAATATTATCGACCACCAAAACTGAGCCTGTGTGGTAGATTACGGGCCACGTCTTCTCAAGGAGATGCCTGTATGCTGTATCCCACCAGTGGGAATACTTTGGTCTAATACACTAAGTTATTCCGAACCATTTTTTTTTATTAATTATAAACTCGTGCTTGACCGCTATCACGCCTGATGGTAAGCAGTGAGGCAATCGTAGATGGTAAAGTGCGCTAGTTTATTAAGAGCCTATTCACTCTAGCCTTGACGCTAAATCACATTGAGATACTTAAATCGTAGTCCGACGGAAACACGGCCGCTGGCAAATTGTTACAGTTCCTCAATGTACGCGTTATAAAAGAGGAGGCGAAACGCTTCGTCCGGATCGAAGTGGTGTTAACAACAACTAATCTTACTAATATTATAAATGAGGAAGTTTGTGGTCCGTATTACAGAACGTCACTCAAAACTCAAGCTCTACTTAAGTCTCGTTTCAAGCCATTTGATTGGTTGAAACTAGTTTTAAGTAATGCTTAAGCAGAGATCAATGCTTGAGTTTCCTTCTGTAATACGCACCTGTGAGTATGGATGTATGTTATTCTTTTACGCAAAAATCTATTGAACGGATTTGGATGTAATTTGGCACACAGATATTTTATAACCAGCAATAAGACAGGAGCGAGCTATGGAGCGGGCTATGTTGGGCGTCTCTCTGCAGGACCGCATCAGAAATGAGGTGATCCGACAGAGGACCAGAGTCACCGACATAGCTGAGAGGATTAGCAAGCTGAAGTGGCAATGCGCTGGTCACCTATGCCGCAGGACCGACAACCGATGTGGTAAACGAGTCCTCGAGTGGAGACCGCGTCTCGGCAAACGTAGCGTGGGACGCCCTTGGGCGAGATAGAGGGACGACATCAAAAAGGTAGCTGGTAGTGGCTGACGGAGAACTGATCAGGATCGAGCGTATTGGCGTGCCATGAAGGAGGCCTATGTCCAGCAGTGGACGAGTAGAGGCTGATGATGATGATAATGATGAATAAGACAGGATACTTTTTGTCCCGATATTCCCACAGGATCGATTCATTCGCAAGTGAAACCGAGGGTTGCGGCTAGTCTATCTAAAAAAACGTTTTATGTATTCTGCTGGAAGAAAAATTTGGAGAAACATAAATTAAGAGGGAAATTAACCGAGCATAATAAATTTACGGAAAGATTAAATTACCCACGTCGGCTGCATGGAAATTCATTATATTAGTTTCCAAACAGGTGTGCTGTGATTTCATTTGCGGGGATCAGACGGAATTGATTATACGTCTTGAAATGGGAATATGAAGAGAGTAATTTCAATGTGTGGCGCTGTTCTATAAAATTGTATTTTTTTTTCTTCTTCATTTTCTTATTCAATTTGTTTATGTAAGTAGGATTTTGAAGGGGAAACAAAAAGCCGTTTCGTTCAATAATTTAATTAGATTCAAAAGCTCCTCTCTCTAAAAGATATTTCAATCAATTATAAAATAAAAAGAACTTAAGAAATAACCTTTATTTTCTATATTACTTTTACTTTACTTAGTTACTGAGTTAAGGAGGTCAGCACCCTAATTGCGTAACAAACTATTACTGTCAATTGGAATCATTTTGAAACCAATGGCTAATCCATTGCTCCATCTGTTAGGAGAATGAGTCTGCTCAACAAAGTATATATAACGCAATGAAAGTTGTTGAACTGTCAAAATGAAACCGATTGCTACTGATAGTTTGTTACGCAATTACCCTGCTGGTACGCGAACACTCCATGTAAAACATTGGTGTTCAATTGCATCCTGACTGGTTGTCTGTCTGTTAATGTTTGGGTGTCTTTGGATTATTGTGGTGGATTAAAACCCACTCCCTCCAGAATTCATGATTTCAACCGCATTTTCGTACGGAGGACGAGTCTGAGCAGTTGTGTTGCGATGTGTGCCGGGTATGATGCGCCAAATGTTGTTGTGTCGGGAGTTTGGTCTTGGAGGATCTCCAGATCAATCTCCCTGTGGCGCAGCATCGTTGGTCGTGTTGTTGAGTTTAACATTGCATCACCTCGCTCAACTGCCGTCTTCCTTTCAATTCACTAAGTTTTTTTAGTGAATAGGCTAAATAAACTAGCGCACTTTACCATCAACGATTGCATCACTGCTTACCATCGGGCGGGAATGCGGTCAAGCACTAGTTTGTAATTATTAAAAAAAAAATATATATTATATTTTATTCCAAGTTATAGACCATCTGTATGTAAAATTTCATCCATATCCGTAAAGTAGTTATTGTGTAAAAGAGCAAAAAACATCCATGTATCCAACATGCATACAACATCATCATCATTATTTCAGCCGAAAGACGCCCACTGCTGGACATAGGCCTCCCCCAAAGATCTCCACGATGACCGGTCTTGCGGCCTCTCGCATCCAGCGGTTTCCCGTGATCTTCACCAGGTCGTCGGTTTTGAGGAGATCCACACAAGAACTAGAGTAACCGAAATAGTCCGAAGAATTGCAACACTTAAGTGGCCCCTGCCACTGCCTCCTGGCCGGGCACATTGCCAGTAGGACCGATGCCCAATGGGGCCGACGGGTTTTCGATTGGCGACCACGCACTGGAAGACACAGAGCGGGTCGGCCCCCTTTTTGTCCTGATGGGTAATCATCAAATGACCTCTCCCACTCTGGGCGGTGCGGAAGGGCGTGTCAGACTTTTACTGACTAAAACCCACCCGTATTCCTTCACTTGCCTCTGCGTCAGGGCCACGGTTTTAACCAACCCCGACATACGTACATCTTCACAAACTTTCGCGTTTATAATATTAGTAGATAGGAATAAACACTTAATACTCTGGTAGGCGCTGTCCGTCCTGGCTGGTGTCCGTGGCGTAGCGGTAGTAAACGACCGCTGCGCAAGGAGGCGCGGTTTCGAACCCCACGCAACGCAAATATTTGTATGCATGAAAATAAATATTTGCACTGGTCTGGTCGTGCCTCGGAAAGCACGTTAAGCCGTTGGTCCCGGTTGCCATACGAACATCTAATGGCAATAGTTATGGGTTGTTTTACCCTTTAAAAGTCCAACAATTGGTCTAACTGCAATGCTTCAATATCGCCTTCGGGTTGTGGAGGTCAGACGGCGGTCACTTCACGGAAAATATCGAAGTTTAGCCAAAATTAGCAGTTAGACTGGTAAAGAGGACCCTAGACTCCAAAGCTGAAAAAGCTTCGGATGCGACTGGGATTAACGCTAATATTGGAGGTTACGTTACGTTATTATTGGAACGCTGAGATAATGATGTTGACTCGGGTAGGCGTTGTACATGTATTGAGCCCTAAATCTAGCCTTAGATACGTAATACGTAGTGATCATTAGGAACTAGGTACGGTAGAAACCATAGATGTAGGATTTCATTGCTACGCAAGTAGAAACACATAATCAATTTATGTCACAATTATGTACCCAGTAAATAAATCAGGTTACATATTACAAGTGCCTACAACGAGCGGTGGTCTTTTGATACAATTACGTGTAAATAGGTTTGCATACATTTCAAGTGATCTACATATTTCCGATAAAGAAGGGTTCAATGAAGTTATGTTACATACATTGAATAAATTATTAGTAACATACGCAGGAACGTGATTAAATTTGAAATCAATAAAATATATTTAAATAAGACCCTGGATGATCTTTTTAAACATCGATCCGCAAACGTAACCATGTATTCATCATATATTTCAGACTTGGGCTTTTTTTATGAAACAGTAGATTGTTTTTCGACCAATCATTTAGCTGACCTCGCATTGTATAGGTTTTTCTTACAATTAGAAGTTAGTTTATACTGTTTATAGTGATTATGTATAGCCTGATGAGGCACCATGAGTCCTATGAAATAATTTTATTATTAGCCTTTTATTTACTGAAAGTTCCATCCTTATATTGTTGATACCACTATTTTTTTTTACATTTTATAAACTAGCGCTTGACCGCAATCCTGCCTGATGGTAAGCAGTGACGCAATCGTTGATGGTAAAGCGCACTAGTTTATTAAGAGCCTATTCACTCTAGCCTTGAAGACACTCAAATTGTAGTCCGACGGAAACACCGCCGCTGGCAAATTGTTCCAGTCCCTCGATGTACGCGGTATAAAGGAAGAGGCGAAACGCCCCGTCCGGATCGTAGTGGTGTTAACAACGATGTTAACGACGTTATGATCCGAATGAAGGGTAGAGTGTCTTATAGTCTTCAAACTAGCGCGTTTTGCCATCAACGATTGCATCACTGCTTCCCATCAGGCGTGATTGTGGTCAAGCACTGGTTGATAATATAAAAAAAAAAAAATTGATAAGTAAGTGGTAATTGCCTCCAGCTAGCAGCTTTCATTGTACTTACCTCTCTCGTGGGCCACTCTCTTCCAGTTGAGCCCCGTGGTGAGCTTATCCTCTCATCTTTTTAGTAGTTTCCCCTTATTTCTTTTCTTTTTATTTCCATTAAATGATACAGTTCGTAGAATGTAGCTATTTGTCAATTTGGAACTTTGTATATAGATGATGAAAGATGCCCGTTCTGAATGATAATTCAGCGGTTTGGCGGACAGTACGATAAGAGCGAGCGGCCGTAATTCATGCATATTATACATCTATACTACTTAATATATAAAACTGAAGAGTTTGTTCGTTTGTTTGTTTGAACGCGCTAATATCAGGAACTACTGGTCCGATTTGAAAAATTCTTTTGCGTTGGATAACCCATTAATCCAGGAAGGCTTTTGGCTACATAACATCACGCGGCGACTAATAGAAGCAGTGCATATAAAAAAAAAAATATGTATGCTGTATATTATGATCTAGAAGTGTAATAAACTATCTATAGAAAATAACTCTTTTGGGGTTAAAATAAAATGTTCAAATAATTAACACCACGCGAACGAAGTCGCATGCAGCTGCTAGTCTATTATAACTGCCAAAGTAATTCTCAATCTTAGAAGCATTAGGTCGTATGTGTAGGTCGCCGGGAATACATAGGTATGCTTCTAAGGTCGAGAATTCTGTCTGCCTGTTTCTTGTTCAGGAGTAAACGGAAACAGGCCTGAACCAACCGTTATGAGTGACAGCTTAGCACCAGCCAGCACCCTAACCGCATGACAATATAAATCACAATATTAAACATTTTGTAGGATATTGCTAATCAAACGATTCATAAATGTTGGATACAAATAACTGCTCAATAACGTAATTAACGCATATGTACCGTGTACATGTACTGTTACGAAATTATCTGCAGTTACCCCACTGGAGAAGGACGTAAGTCTAACTTTTTTTTATATAAAAAACTAGCGACCCGCCCCGGCTTCGCATAGGTGCAATACAGATACTAAATACACTACAGAAAACTATTAACATTGTATTAAAAACAAGTGGCCCGCGCCGCTCCCGCTACCCCGGACGGAACGCGACGCCCCGCATGTTTTAAATCTGTAATAACTTCGAAAATATTCATTTAAATAATATCCTGTAAAGGGCGACATAGATCTATATTAAATTAAGAATTTATTTAAGGTGTTAAATTGGATAAGGTTTAATGCTGTATTGGTCAAAATCGCTTCGAACATTTTCAGAAGCCAGATTTTGTCGTAAAAAGTAAATGACAAAAATGTTCTTGTGGGATATCCTTAAGAGATAGACGTATACCATCCCGGACTTTTCTGTAGACCTTTTCAATGTGTACAATATATAGTACATTATTTTGATAAATATCGTACAGTTCAGCCAGCGTTTCACTGCAAACGCGGAATAATAGTTATTTGTTATACAAGAGTGCAAAGTTGCTTTTTAACCGCGTGTTCAATTTTGATGACCGAGCAAGCGAAGGATTCTAAAATTAGAATCCTGAGCGTTAGCGAGGGAATCAAAAGGACACGAGGTGAAAAATCTTTGCACTCGAGTGCAACACGTAACTTTTCATTCCACCTCAGCGAGGAAATGACTAAATGCAATAAAAAAATGTTTACAATCACAAGATAGGTACACTTTTATTTCAGTTTAGGTATTAATTACTACATTATGACAGGTAAGTATTACAGAATAATCTTTAAATTATAATAAAATAATACTAAAGTATAATTAAGAAAATTTTAAAGTAACGTTGCAACAGTTATTTAAGTTGAGTGTAATATTTTTGTTTGGCACTGTAATATTGGTGTTAGTCACTTGTGTACTGTTTTTCGGTAAACTGTCTGTCATACTTAATAGTTGTACCGATTCATCGGATTCCCTTGGCGTGAATGTTGGAGAGAGAGGAAGATGGTTAGGTGTTTCATAACGGCTTATTTTTGATGTAGAAGGGCCAGTCCAAGTTTCCGATTGAGGCTCTATCAGTGTAATGGCTCCTACGATGCCTTCACATATTTTAGACTTATTTTGGATGGAATCCTCTATGTATCCCTCTACAACTGCATTGGTCTTCCAGCCTCCGTGGCGCTTAAGAGACAGGAAATCAGCTCCGGAATCAGCCAAAAGTGTGGCTGAAGTTCGTCGGAAACAATGACCCGTGTACAACAGGGGTTCTGGAAGTTCAAGAAATGTTGCTATTTCTCGTGGGATACTGCCAATTTTATTAGTACCCATAGGCTGTCTAACACACTTTCCATTGCGATACTGTAGAAAAAAACGATTGATTGGAGTGTTAAGCGGCCGTAACGCTTGATATTTCTCAACAATCGTTACGTATTCCTTGCGAATGACAAAGTTGCGGTCTCTTTTTGTCTTTGTAAATTAATTAATAGTAAGTCATCTGAATGTTTCTCAATGTTTTTGACATTAAGTTGTGTTAGTTCATTAGTTCGACATGCTCCGTTTATTCCAATAATAAGAACAACCTGCAATGTAAAGAGTATTGTAGTAGATAAATGAATAAAATTTATATGAACGCATAATTATGCCTATCAACATTTACTAAGTATACTATTTAATTGAGATTAATATATGTACTTAAGTAGATACTGAATGTGCAACTGACTTACTTTTGCCGTCAAATATACGGAATCGGGTGCTTCGTTAAGAAACTTTTCAATATCAAATACTGTGAAAACCTTCGATTTTTTTGGATGATGACCAGATGAGGCTCTTTTTAAAAATGCTACTAATTTAGGATAGGTATCGATATGTATGTCTTTTTTCATCTTTATTGTTGCTTTTAGCATCGAATACGTACCTACTCCATAGAGTGCTTGCTTTCTTGTTCTCGGATAATTCTATAAAATATGCCAGCAAAACGTTTTCTGAGAAAGTTTTGGCTCCTTTTGCTAGTCGCCACGTGTTGAACATATCGTACTGTTTTAAATACTTCTCGCGTGATTGTTGAGGTAGAAAGCTCATTTGCGCATTATTAACAGTTTCAGTCAATTCTGTTGGCGTCAAACAAACTTCCTCGTCGCTAGAATCACTCATTTTAGTTTTTCACTTGTTTTCAAGTTTCTTTTTTTTAATATAAGGTTTAACAATGACGTGAAAAAATGCCGCGTAAAGAACCGCGTACAAAGAAAATTGAAAAAAGAACACCAAGAAGGTTCCGAGTCTGAGTTTTTAACAAATTAAAAAAAAGTTGTATGATATATTCGGCACCATAGAGGTAACAGTAAATAGGTTTAATGTTTTTTTTAATTTACAAACTTAGTGCACACGATGTTCTAAATTCAATTTACTTTATCCTCTAGAGAATAAAAACGGCTTTTCCAGTCAGATATTGAAGATTAAAAATACTCTTTCCGAGATGGTGGGATGAAAATGTAATTATTTACGACATTTTTTTTTTTTTTTTTAATAATTATAAACTAGTGCTTGACTGCAATCCCGCCTGATGGTAAGCAGTGATGCAATCGTTGAGTGTAAAGCGCACTAGTTTATTAAGCCTATTCACTTAAAAAACTTAGGAATAGAAAGGATGACGGCAGTTGAGCGAGGTGATGCAATGTTAAACCCAAGACCAACACGGCCAAACGATGCTGCGCTAGAGGGAGATTGATCTGGAGACTCTCCACGACCAAACTCCCGAGACAACAACATTTGGCACATCGTACCCGCCACACATCGCAATACAACTGCTCAGACCCGTCCTCCGTACGGCTTCACCAGACATCATACCGGAACACGACGAATCGCTTGGCGGCAAGACTTTGTCTGGTGGGTGGTAACTTCCGCCGGCAGCCGATGTTAGAAACCTCAAAAATAATAGTGTTTCTCTACAATTTAATGGATATTATTATACATATAAACCTTCCCCTTGAATCACTCTATCTATTAAAAAAAACTCTATCAAAATCCGTTGCGTAGTTTTAAAGATTTAATCATTCAAGGGGAGATTGGGAAAAGGAAAGTGACTTTGTTTTATAATATGTAGTGATGACAAAATACCTGCAAGCAAAGGCATTCATTCATTCATAAGTAGTTCAAACAAAAACTTCTGTTAAATTTTCTATGCACCACATTTTTTAAGTCACAATCAAGTATGTTGTACCTACGTGCACAAATAAATATTGTATACCATTTAATCCAACAAAGGGGAATCTCCCGTATTTTTCTCTTTGTTGTCCTGGAGTATTTTCAGTTCACTTTATCTCGGGATTTGCCTGGGTGGCTGTAAAAAGGATTTTGCTTTTGTCAGAGGGCGACCAGGCTGTTTGTGTTGCAGTTTAGTTATAAAACTGTTTATTTTAGTATTTGAATAGGTGCTGGGCGTGATTTGAGTAATCTTTTTTTAAATTCCGTTTTAATGTTGGAAGTGCGAATACTAATTTTGAGGTTCTTTGTTGAGTCTTCAAATGTCGTCATCATCATCATCTCAGCGTTAATCCCAGTTGCATCCGAAGCTTTTTTCAGCTTTGAATTCCGGGGTCCGCTTTACCGGTCTAACTGCTGATTTTGGCTAAACTATATATATTTTCATATATTAGTATCAATATTTTCAGTGAAGCGACTGCCGTCTGTCAATCGTTGGACTTTTGAGGGCTCCCACAACCCGTAACGACTGCCATTATATGTTCGTATGGCAACCGGGACCAACGGCTTAACGTGCTTTCCGAGGCACGACCAGACCAGTGCAAGAATTTATATTCATGTATACCTACAAATATTTGCAATCCGCGGGAAACGAACCCTCGCCTCCTGGCGACAGCCTCAGTGGCGGAGAGGTAGCGAACACAGCCTAGTGTCTGAGTCTTCAAATGTCAATCAGTGTTATTAACTGCTACTTTTTTGAGCTTATAATGATCCCACTGGTTGGATGTCTGTTACCTCTCGGTGAGAGAGAGGGGGCAGTAAAATTTACTAATACACGGGTCCAGTGCGGGTTACATGTCTTCGATATTTTTGGTTCTAAAATATGCCTATTGTCTCAAGATATCTTCCTTCACTATTTTGAGAGCATAGGTTGGAACATTATGGTATTATTTGTGGCATTAGCGGGATTATAATAATAAATAAACATAATAAGAAATACGGTTTATTTCACTCACTAAGGAACATTGATACATTCGTGTGTAGATACAATTTTGCCGTACGCTCGAATCTTTGTGAGAGCTGGAGTCTGAACTAGGTTCGGAACCTGTAATACAGATTTCCAGGCTCACACCACTTTAAACATTTATCATTCGTAACGGAATCAAAAATAATTTTGTACATACGTGGGAGCTGGCCGATGGGGCAGAATGGCGACCATGTACCGGCAAGCGCAGCAGCGTCGGACGCCGACTAGGTGACTAGGTGGTCGGATGATCTGACCAAAACCGGAAGGGAAGGGAAGGGAAGCGCTGGATGCAGGCCGCGACCTATTGTTTTTTTTTTGGAAATCCTTGGGGGAGGCCTATGTCCAGCAGTAGACTTCATGTGGCTGAGGTGATGATGATACATGGGACACTCAGAAAGTATTGCGACAGTAAAAAAATGGATTATAGGTACATATATTTTTATAGAGTACGTATATTTTTATACTTTGTATAGAGGCTGGTGGAGAGTACTTTGAAAATATGTTCTTTTCAAAGTACTCTCCACCAGCCTCTATACAAAGTTTCATGAGTCTGAACCAGTTTTCGAAACACTTTTTCCAGTCCGCTGCAGACACCTCGTTTACAGCCTGCTCGAACGCTGACAGCGCATTATCCGGCGACGAAAATTGTATCCTTCACTATAAGCATGTTTTTTTTTAATGGAGATTAAAATGAGCTGAACCGCAACCGTAAGGTATCGCAGCAGTCTTTGGCCTGCAATTAGCGTGATGTTGTTTTATGCATCCAAACAACTGTGTTCGTCCTTTTTGGGGAATATATGCGCGAATTACGCTATGCAGTAGCAATTTATATTCCTGTTGACATGCATATTATAATAGCCAATCTGTCGCGGAGAGATTGCCGAGTATACTACGCCGAGAGTAAACGTCAAGCTATAATTATAAATACATAATGTATATATAAAGTTCAACTAACTATATATAGTCCTTTAAGTCTGAAATCGCCAACCCGCATTGAGCAAGCGTGGTGATTACGCTCAATCCTTCTCTATATGAGAGGAGACCTGTGCCCAGCAGTGGGACGATAAAAAGGTTGATAATGCTGATGACGAACTATATATAGAATATATAAATGCCAATGAAGCAATGCAAAAGTTTAATGAAAAGGCAAATTAGCCAGGACTTCTAGGTTCAATCTCCTCCACATAACAATCATTACTTAAATGGTGTTGGCAGTAATTCACTTCAATCGGTATGTTTGCTTTTGCTGCACAGTAATTAGATCGCGCTGGCTTAATGCTGCTTGGTTGGAATAAGTTTTTGGTCTTCCAGGAACTTATTCCCGTTCAAGTGCTTACTTCGGGGAGGCCTTTCCTTACCAATGGAACGGTTTATGGAAGAATAGTCCTAAATCAAAGTTAAATGTGTCAAAGTTAAATTCAATTTATTGATATTGTATCTGGTTGTTCATTTCGTAATTTAGAATATTAATTTTCATAATGTATGTTTGTGTATTGTGATAATTTGGTGGTTTCATAAATTCCTTCGATAAATGGAACTGCGTCACAAGGCGCGTCTTACTGAGAAATTCTTAATTCAAGCATATAACAGAAGATGAATAGAAGGATCGAATGGGACTCACCAGAATATCCAGGTTTTCTCGCTCAGCCTGTTGCGTAGGGACCCCACGTTGAACACAAATCACCTTGGTTTAAAGATGCCCTCGCTAATTGCTGATTTATCTCATTTTGGTCTGATGCTTGATCAATGATTTAATGATGAATGTCAAAAGAGATTGCTTGCTGTCTATGGACATAGTTTTATTTTTACGCGAATGTTGTGCACGTCTGTTATTGAACTAACACTAGAATAAGACCTTTAAAATGTTAAATAACCATGATTGTGTTTGTGTTGTTGATGTGCCTTAAATAAATAAATAAAATAAATAAATAAATGTCATTCTCAACAAAATATATTAATTTACAAAAGCCTGTTATCAAACCGGATTCTAAATCTAAACATTTTGTATTAATTGAATCGTTTGTTTATCTCTCTTGATAGCCCGAGAGTATTGACACAAATGATTGAGTCGAATCGATTCCTATACCTACTACAATCGACCTTGAGCACCGCGTCTTTGTATTGCCATTGTTATTATTCAAGCTTCGTTTTTAATTAACGTTTTACATATTTAACTTCATCGTTTCGGTTGTAGGTTCGAACCTACAACCGAATACAAACAAAAAAAGAAAAATTTATACAAAATATAATTTATACAAACGTTTGTATAAATTATATCATCACTGCTCTCAATATGGCGAAAGAAGACAACATCGTGAGGAATTCGGCATGTTCTAGAAAAAAATATTTACATAAAAAAAAAAAAAATAGAAACCGACTTCAAAAAAACACTTAAAAGCAAAAATAATTTTACTTTTGTCATGGCTCTAAAAGTCGGTGGCGAGCTAAACAACAGAAACCTCGAGACACCGACTTCTAGAGCCATGCCAAAAGTTTTTATTTCATGCTTTTCAATGTCTTAGTCAAAATTCGAAAATTACATTTTTCACCTCTTAACAATTGTGGCAGCCATAACCCATGATAGAATAAGTTCTCACCAATAGGAAAAAATCCCTATCTCAAAAACTACTGGTTCGATTTAGATGAAACTTATAGTATTCCCTAAGTTGAACAATACTTAATACCTACAACAAAAAAGAATTACTTAAATCGGACTTGTAGTTCCGGAAATATGCGCGCACAAGCATAAAAACATATAAACATACACTTGAAATTTGGCTTAAATACGTACATACATACGGGTCGAATTTATAAACTCCTTTTTTTCTGTCTGTAAAAAATATGACGTGTTATATTTACCAATACCCGTTTGGCCCGCGATGTGGAGAAGGAGAATGCCAGTGCTGTAGAGTGGATTTTTCGTAGTATGTACATAATTCAAACAAGAAGCGAAATGGCATGCTTTCCAACTTTCACCTTGCTTCCTGGCCAATAAAAAAAAGCTATTTTAGTGTAGAGAAGCAGTAGATTAATACCTTAAAAGTATTAAATGTAATGTTAAAGCAGCAGATTAATACCTTAAAAGTATTAAATGTAATGTTAAAGCAGCAGATTAATACCTCAAAAGTATTAAATGTAGTGGTAAAGAAATTTCATTCTAGGACTCACAAAGAAGGTACATTTCTGCGGCCATTTCTCATTTTCCCACCCTTTTACCTACAACAAAAGAACTGTTGTACGGATTCTGATGGCACTCGTGTAGGTACTGTCGAAGGAGCGAGGCCGCGGGAAAATAGGGAACAATTTATTATATAGAATTTACTTCTTGTTCACTTCTTAATGCCAAGGTCAATTCTTGTACGAGCTTCGAAATAAAGCGTATGTTTACCTTTGTTTAAGTCACTTTTAGTTGACAAGACCTCCGAATCAGGAGATATAACGTCGTAGGAAACCGATTTTTTGATCCTTACATATAACTCGACCGATTGTTAAAATGAGTAAGTAATGGTAAAATTTTTGTGTTTTAATTTTATCAAATGATATGTATTTGCATAAAACATTGTATAAAAAAAATTGTGTTTAAAGGAGATGTTTCAGAAATGTATGGAGCCTGGACCAGCACATTGTACATTTGATGATAGGTATAGTTACGCTATAGTTGGGTGCTCTGGGGTCCCACCACCATCTTTGGGACCCAAGTCAACCCCACCTGCCAGACGGTGCACCTGCTGACTAACGAACGGGGCGCTGACGCCGGCTTTCCCTTCGGGGTTTAGTGGTCAGACGGCAGTCGCACTTATAATTAGCCAAATAAGCCAATCGACAATGGACAGAAGTATAAGAGCACAAGTCACGGCTAGGGCGCCGCCGCAAAACGGCGCGCAGGAGCCTCGCCCGACTCCTGTGACCTGTGGGCTAGGGCTACCGTGTCAGAGGCGGACACGGCTGAAGAAGCGAGCCCAAAGCAAGAAAATCCGTTTCGCATCGTGGAACGTTGGCACGCTAACTGGACGCGCGAGAGAACTGGCCGAGACTCTCCATAGGCGGAGGGTGGCCGTGGCGTTCCTGCAGGAGACTCGGTGGAAAGGCAGCAGATCCCGGCTTATTGGGAATGGCTACAAGCTGATCTACACGGGTGCACCTAGTGGGAGAAATGGGGTCGCCGTGGTGTTGTCTGACGAGCTCCAGGATGACGTCTTGGAGGTGAATCGTATCAGTGATCGGCTAATCTCGGTGCGGGTGCTTGTCAATGGGGTAATAACCCACTTGATAAGTGCCTACGCTCCGCAGGCCGGGTGCGGTGACGCCGAAAGGACGTTGTTCTGGAGCCAGCTCGAAGGATTGCTTCGCGGGGTCCCGTTATCCCAGGGAGTCGTTCTGGGTGGTGATTTGAACGGTCATGTGGGAGAGAAGTGTGACGGGTTTGAGCGTGTTCACGGTGGCTATGGGTACGGTAGCCGCAACGCGGAAGGGGACAACATTCTCCGAACGTGTGCGGCCGCTGACCTTGCAATCGTGAACACCTACTTCAAAAAGAAACCGGAGCACCTTGTCACCTACCGGAGCGGACGAAGTGCTACCCAGATCGACTTTCTACTAACTCGGAGGCACCACATCGGCAAAGTAGCCAACTGCAAAGTCATACCCGGTGAGAGTCTCACTGCACAACACTGTCTCCTTGTCATGGATCTCTGCGTAAAGGCTCAACGGAGACGTGTTGAGCACTGCCCGCGCCAGATCCGGTGGTGGCTGCTGGATGAAAACAGGTCCCAGGATTTCGCGTCGGTTATTGGTGACAAGTGCGCCGGTACCGATGGGGAGCCTGTTCAAGAACACTGGAACAGGATCCAGGCAGCTATTGCTGGGGCGGCGCGGGTGGTGCTCGGCGTCTCCAAGGGCGGCCGCAACCGTGACAAGGAGACCTGGTGGTGGAACGACACAGTCCAGAGGGAGACTAAGGTGAAGAAAGCCCTCTTCAAAACGTGGCAAGCGACCGGATCCTGAAGATCGCGACGCATACAAAGTTGCCAAGCGTGCCACTAAGAGAGCTGTAGCCAGAGCCAGACGAGACCACTTCCAACCGCTCTACGAGAAGTTGGAATCGTCTGAGGGGCAAAAGCTCATTTACAAGTTGGCACGTTCTAGGGTCAAAGCGGCACAGGATATATCCAAGTGCCGCTGTGTAAAAGACCCTGCTGGCAACCTGCTATGCGAAGACCTCGCGGTGAAGGAGAGATGGCGCTCGTACTTCCACGAGCTGCTGAATAAGCAGCACCAAGAGGTGCAGACACCGGAACTCCCTCCAAATCTTGGATTAGTGCCCCCGATAACGCCTGAGGAAGTCCATACGGCTCTTCGTCGCATGGCGAATCGGAAAGCTGTCGGAGCTGATGGAGTCCCCATTGAGGCCTGGAAGGCGATGGGTCCTCGCGGTGTGGGCATGCTAACTAGCTTTCTGAACCGCGTGCTCCTGACCGGCAAAATCCCGAGCCAATGGAGGCTGAGTATTATTACTCCAGTCTTCAAAGGCAAGGGCTCGGTTCAGGAGTGTGGCAACTATCGCGGTATAAAGGTCATGTCCCACACCATGAAGATCTTTGAGAGGATTATAGACTCCCGGATCCGACAGGAGTGTGCTGTCTCGGAGTGTCAATATGGGTTTCGTCCAGGGTACGTAACCATGGATCCTATCTTTGCACTAAGGATCGCCATGGAGAGATACAGATCGAAGAACACGCCTCTGCATATGCTGTTTCTTGATATGCAGAAGGCCTTCGACTGTGTCCCTCGAGGGGTGATCTGGTGGGCACTGAGGTCCAAAGGGGTACCAGAAGCCTATGTTGACATAATTCGAGATATGTACCTCAATTCCGATGCCGTTGTTAGGACCGCTGTTGGTGACACTAAACCCTTCCCCGTCACCGTCGGAGTCCACCAAGGTTCCGTCCTTAGTCCGTTTCTGTTCAGCGTGATATTAGACGTTTTGTCGGATAGCATCAGGGATTCACATGAGCAACCTCCTTGGTTGCTTATGTATGCTGACGATATCGCGCTGGCGGACGCGGACAGGAATCGGCTGGTGCGGCGTGTGAATATGTGGAAGGACTCGCTCCAGAACGGAGGTCTGAAACTCAATGTGGCGAAGACCGTGTATATGGCTAGCAACACGACAGACCCCATGTCTGTGCGCATAGGCGGTGACAAGGTCGAGTGCACAGACCAGTTTAAATACTTGGGGTCTGTACTTCACGCGTCCGGCGACATTGATTGCGACGTCAGGGCACGTATTTCCGCAGCTTGGGCAAAATGGCGTGAGGTGACGGGTGTCATTTGTGACCCCAAAATGCCGGTTAAGCTTAAGGGGCAGGTCTATAACACCATCATTAGACCTGTTCTCCTCTATGGCAGTGAGGCGTGGCCTGTGCTTGAGCGACACAAGCAGGAGCTGCGTGTCACGGAGATGAATATGCTGCGGTGGATGTGTGGAGTTACGCGGAAGGACCGCATCAGGAACTCCCGCATCCGTGGCAGTCTTCATGTCCGTGACATAGCGGATAAACTGCAGGAGGTTCGCCTACGTTGGTACGGTCACGTCTTACGAAAACCGGTATGTTACGTGGGTCACAAATGTCTTGCCATGGCGCCTCCGCCGGGCCGGAGCAAGCGGGGTAGACCAAAGAAGTGTTGGCTTGACGTTGTAAGAGATGACATGCGTGCCAACAATCTCACACTACAGGATGCTAAAGATCGTGCGAAATGGAGGAAATTAAGTAAGAAAGCGGACCCCGGGCTCCAACGCGAAAGCCGCGGATGCAACTGGGATAAACGCTGAGATGATGATGATTATGATAGTTACGCCATAGTTAACTGTTTTAATGTTAATTTCCTATATTTTGGCTTAGTTTTTGTACAGATTCAATTTAACTCGGCCAAGGAGTGCAACACACCTACTAATAAATATGGTGGTCAGCAATAAGCGAAATAAGATTTTGACAGTGACATTTTATTGACGTGTCATGTATCTAAGGCTATCGTATCTATATTTTACCATATGACTGCGAAAAAAACAAAACATGAATTCCGAACATACCGTCTATTAAATACATACAATCAACTCAAATCAACACTCGACACGAACACAACGGGAAAATAGAACTGTCAAAATCGCCAATCAAACGTCATAACCACTGTCATGGCTACCTTAATAAACGGTTATCTCACAAAAAAATGTTTCAAATAGTTAATTATATATATCTGTATTTTTATTCAATTTAATTTAGTAGTATTTTTATGAAAATCTTTTATTTTTTCCTTTTTATCTATATACCGTACATAGTGGTGGCCCAAAATGAAACATCTCCTTTATCAAATGATATTTATTTGCATAAAACAATGTATATAAAGTTGTTGTTACTTAAAACAAAAAAACAGCATGCAAATAGGTTACTTTAAAAAAGGTTTCAGCGTGTGTTGTTTTGTGTTTTATATTTTTTACAGCACAAAAGAATGAATGAATGAAAGAATGTGTTTGACGACACATTCTTTTATGCTGTAAAAATATTAGCATTCGCACATTTGAATGTGTATTGTGTGGTTTTCGAAACATTTACGTACGAAAGTTTTCATATTACTTGGAATTTTGTTATGGACATGCAGGCGAAACAACTTCTACCATATACATATATTTACCTACTGTTGGCTAGCTATTTAATATGATCCTGTGAGGATGTCGTCTGTTTCGAGAATATACAGTTTCTGCCTTATTAAATAAGTTTTTATACTCTTTACCAAGTATGCATTATTTATCGGTATAAAAATAGATCTTTAATTATTGACAGTTTTACAATCAATTGGAATCATTGTGAAGCATATTGCTAATCCATTTCTCCATAGGTTTGTAAACTATGTCTGCTCTACAATGTAAATAACGCATTGAATGTTGGTGAACTATCAAAATGAAACTCATTGGTATTGATAATCTCTTACGCAATTATCTTACTGGTTAAAACCCACAAATTGCACGAATACACTTTTTTGAGTAATAGTCATTTAAATAATTTACTAATAGTAAAACGTAACCATTAGTGACATAATTTTTACTATTAGTTATTTTTTATATTATTTTTATTTTGGTTGAGTTGCATTACGGATCAAAATCATTACGGATCTACCTAAGGTACATAAATAATATTATCCTTAAATTTTCTTGTTAGAAACCCTAGTGAACAAAGCACTGGATTTTAATTCTGAAAGATGAGGTTTCAGTTTATATTATGAATAAAATTCAAAGGCCATATTTAGGACTTTGTCGGTTGAAAATTGATTGTTGTTACAAGACGATGTTTAAGCTATTCTGCCTAATGTCTCGTGAAGGTCTCAGTAGATTAGAATGTACCTATTGATCGTTTTCGAATGTTTTACACAAAAAAGAATGAAGAGCAAATGAAAAAGTTTTAATTGCAAACGCGTCAATAGTGACAAAAGTAAATGAATTCGAATTTGGAGAATTCTAAATTGCGAAAGTTATGAATACTTAATTTTATTTTTAGCTACGAAAAGTTTGAATAAAAATACTGCCTACATAAAAGGCATTTTTACGCGATCATTAAAAATACGTGAAAAAAGTTTTGAAAGAAATTCTTTTATGAGATTCTATCCGTCAACGCGCCGCGCCTTTTAAAAGTTTCCAAGGAAAATGTGAGTAAGGGAACATTCCCGAGTTATTGGCGGAATCACAGTTTGATAAATAGCATTTGTTGTTGAATTGTTTATTTCAAGGAGCGCATATTGATTACCTTGGATGAGCAAATTCTTTACGGTAATCCAAACACGTGTTAAATTGTAATTAATTTTTTTACAAATGCTGACATCTTGTCAGAGTTTAATATTTCCAGTGTACTCTCGAACCCCAATAGTGAAGAAGCTTGTATTTTGTTTAAGTTATTATCAGTTAGGTTAAACTAAGGATGGTAGTGATCTCTAAAATAATTATAGTAATCGGACTGACATATACATGTAGTATAAAAGTCCAAAAAAAAAGAAAAAAATTCCAGTATATTTCGAATTTATTTGTGACGCAATATTGTAAACTATATTGATACGTTTGATGGTCTGGTCATGGTAAAGAAATAACAGCTGCACGGGTCAAGTCAGTCCGTGACCCATCTTTAAGTACACCGACATTTCTCCAGCACATTAAGCCGTTAGTCACGAGTGACTAAGAGTATTCTTGGATCCCTAACAGTCTTTACAAATCATCAGAAGCCTGAAGTTCTTTCAGTGGTAAGACCAGGATATCCTAGGTTATATTAGGGTATCGTGTTATCCAGTAACTACGTAGGTTACTTAAGAAAAAGGAGGTTCTGAGAGTACTGTGTCGTCTGGACGTGAATAAGGCAGAGGGTTCGTGACGTGAATAAGGGTTCAGATAGTATACCAGCGATTGTTCTTACAGTATGTGCGCCCGAGTTGTCTCCTGTATTGACGCCCCTGTATTGACGCCCTTGTATCGCTTCTCATTTAGGACTAGTATAGTGCCCAAGTCCTGGAAGCTTGACAATATGCAGCCCGCGCCCAAAAAGGTTAGTAGTGCCGATCCTACCAACTAGCGTGCTAAGAACTCGTGCCTCTTGGCATACCTGGAAGGTGACGATCTCAGTGACTGAAAGTACGGGTTTCGCCGCATCGGTCAACTGGGGACCTATTAGTGTATGCCATTCATTTGTTGGGCGAGGCCCTCGAGAGAAATGGGGAAGCGATTGCCGTCTCCCTAGATGTCTCGAAGGCCTTCGACCGGGTAAGGCCTTTTTAGTAAGCTTCCAGCTTACGGCATATCCCCCTGGCCGGAATGGCTGGGTAAAAGACTCCCTGACACAACGGTCCCTTCGAGTTGTTGTCGACGGATGCTCATCGGCACCCATGTCGACTAATGCCGGTGTTCCTCAGGGGTATTTTCTCTCTGCAACTCTGTTCCTGCTGCATATTAACGATCTACTGATGGTATCCGGTATCTATAGGTATGCCGATGACAGCACAGATATCGAGAGATACCTGCCGGGTGCTCAGGCCCGTAAGGAAACTATCGGGTCCAATAGAGAGGCTCTTGTAGAGCGTACGAATGTTGCACTACAGGCCGTCTCCGAATGGGGCGAAGTCAATCTTGTAGCATTCAACGCCGCCAAAACACAAGCGTGTCTATTCACCACTAAAAGAAGCCCGTTCACCTTGGCTCCTACTTTTCGGAATGATCCTTGGAGTGTAGCGACCGCCTTCAGCTTTTGGGAGTTGAGATTTTCTCAAACCTTAACTTTAGGTGGTTTATTGAGTCCAGAGCCAAGGTGGCTGCCAGGAAATTTGACTTTATTGCAAAGGTCCGGCGGTATTTCACATCAGGACAGCTTCTAATGTTATACAAAGCACAGGTCCGTTCGTGTGTGGAATACTGCAGCCACATTTGGGCTTGTGCTGCAAAATGCCACCTAGCAACTTTAGATTCGGTGGAGAGGCGTAAGAGGAGGCTAAGTGGCGACCCAGGTTTAGTTCAAAACGGTCCTTAAAGCCTGGCTTATAGTAGCTTATAGTAGCTAGCTTGTCGATGTTCTATAGGATGCATTTTGGAGAGTGTGCGAGGGAATTGCATGACTTAATTCCCCCATCTCTGTTGGATCATCGGACGACCCGTCCGTCGTACGGCGAGTATCCCAACATACTTTGTTGACACCAGTACGATCCGGACGAAGCGTTTCGTATCGTCTTTTATACCGCGTACTTCAAGGGACTGGAACAATTTGCCAACGGTGGTGTATCCGTCTGACTACAATTTAAGTGCCTTCAAGGCTAAAGTGAATAGGTTCATAATAAACTAGCGTACTTTGCCATCGACGATTGCATCAATGCCTACCATCAAGCGGGATTGCGATCAATCACTAGTTTATAATTATAAAAAAGGCTTTAGAGGTCAAATAGGCGGTCTCTAAATGAAAAATACTAAAATTCAACTGTATCTGATTAGACTAGAAGGCAACCTCAGCATAATTGGTAAAACATTAGCCATATTGATTGATTTCGGTAAAGCTGATATTGGCTTGTAGCCCAGTTTTAGTTAAAAGCACACGTCGCACAAACGAATATCCGCAATCAATGAAGTCAGGAGTTTATTCCCTACGGTGCTTTTAATCTATCTCTTGAATGTTTAACATACTGAAGTAATCCTACACTTTAAACTACAGCAGATAATATTAGCTGTCTAGGCTTTATTCCAACTATTATATCATCTTTCTCTAGTACATTATACTTCGTCAATAGGTTTTTGGAACGAAGTTCTATAACTAAACTGGTAGAAATCGTCTCAACCATAGATAACAGATAAGTGAGAAATAGTTTTTTTTATGATTTTCGAGGATGCTAAAACCGATAGCAAGGTCAACATGAAAATCCAAGACAGCGACTCTGGAAACTTTAAAATTTTTCGTCATGAGTGTAATTTTTATGATATTTGAGGGTGCTAGGTTGTAGGTACATTGTTACTAACTTTATGCGTCTTGAGGCTCGAAATAAATTGATTAATAAAACCGATAGCAAAGTCAAAATGAAAAACCAATAAGGCGACAACTTTATGATTCCTTAATACGTATACCTACTGCTACTACTTACTCTCTCTTTCTCTGTGACATTTTCTATTCTATACGAGTGTGGACGAATGAGTATCGCATTAAAAACATCATTTTTGGGCCCCCGACCAAGTTTTAATAGGGTAGTTGACTAAAAAAAACTAATTTGTCCGTCGGTCAGATTTCCAAAAAATACTAGACACGTATTTTTCTTTTTTTAACACAAACAAATAATGAAGACGACACAGTGCGTTGAAAACTCGTGTGATTCCACTGCACGCAACACTTTTTAGCGAGGAGTGACGTCACCAGCCTCTCCTAATCTTTGAAGCCTTTTATATTTGTAAATTTTTATTGATTTGATAAAACAAAATATATGTATCCAATATTTTTCTATAATCTGAATGACGGACTAAATAGAATCAATTTTTTTTTACCCAGGAAACATCCCTATACTCTACCGTACTGGTGCAAAATAGCACCTCGTTTGTAGAACTGTTGTTAACAGAAAACTTTGCAAGAAACGCCAGTCTGCCTAGAGCTGAACCCCTTCCAAGTCCATGGCTACACGTCCACTGTTTCGATAAGCATAAATGATGGACATTTAATTACCGTCTACCTGTCAATTTATTTATTTATTAACTTCGAAAGCAAACGTGCCTGTCAATGTTTGTACGGCCTACAAATTAGTATGGGCGTGAGCTTGGCTGTTTGTTTTGTAATTTTATCATTTTGAGCTGGGGAACGTCCAGTGTTTTGTCGTACTCTGATAAATCAATAGTTTTATTGTGTAGTTACTCGTACGTCAGTAATATACCTGGTCATAATGAGATACAAAAATAGTTTCTCTCAACAAATGGGTTGGTGATATCAGCGGGTCTATTTTGTAAAATAAATCACTGAGAAAGGTAGGTCCCGAAGCTTAGAGTAAGCTGTCAATAGTGCAAAATACAGCTCACTTAACCTTTTTTTACAGATTATACAGCCCCCAAATCGGCGAACACATTTTTGTCAAATGATTGCGACTAGTTGGGATCGTTTGGACCGAACGGACCAATGGGCGGCCCGACCGATACCAACTGATCCCAACTAGTCGCAATCAGTTGACAAAAATGTGTTCGCCGATTAGGGGGCTGGTTGTATTATGGTGCACTAGCTGCTCCCAGCGGTTTCACCCGCGTAGGTTTCGATATGTTTTTTTTATATGCTCCGCTCCTATTAGTCTCAGCATGATGTTGTATAAATAATATAATAGTCCTAAAGCCTTCCTGGATTAACGGGCTATCCAACGCAAAAATATTTTTTTAAATCGGAATAGCAGTTCCTGAGATTAGCGCATTCAAACAAACAAACAAACTCTTCAGCTTTATATTAGTATAGATAAGCACATAAAAGGTACTTACACTTTATGCCTTATCTTTTATTTCCTTTTGGTCGACATCTGCGACTTTCTTCTTTCGTAAAATGAGCACGTATCGAACCAAAACTACATTAATAAAACAATATACCTATGATAACTAAACTTAATCATATTTCTTTGAAAGTAAATCTGTATGGCCAACATCGGAATTAGGAATGCTAAACGTGGTACATAATATCCTTTATCTTGATATTTATAGATAAGTATGTGCTGAGACCATAAGCCATACTATCACGCTTTTTAGCGGTATGGAGATATGACACTGCATACATAATTATCTTTTTTTTTTTCAATTGCAGATTCAGGATTCCAGTCACAATTGTAAGCGAATTGTGACAGTTTAACTTATACTGATGTAAGTTCCTTTTTGCAGCACTGCCCTGAAGCAGCGTTGGTGTCAGCGAGGGTTTTGGCGGCTGAAGGGGCCCCAGCCACACGTTCTGCGTCAGGAGTGGAGCGGCGACCCTCGGTACCCAGGCCACCGCTGTGCAAGAGGGGTTCAGGTTCCCTACTCTCAGGATCACCACCTACTTCCAGGTAAGTTAGTAATTAGAACATATTAAGCTTAGGAATTGAGCAAATAACGTCATTGGAAGAAGTTGTCTTTAAAAGATCTCGTTTAGCGTTAAAACCACTGACTGTGAAATCTTCTACGTTTATACAAGTAATTTATGTGGAGTACTTAATAAAAAGTTTACTATTCTTTAAACAAAAACAGAAATTAGCTGTTTCAATTAAAATCAAAAGTTATTATACAAATTAGGCTAAAAGGCTTAATGAACG
This sequence comes from Sesamia nonagrioides, assembly GCA_017933935.1. Taxonomy (NCBI): domain Eukaryota; kingdom Metazoa; phylum Arthropoda; class Insecta; order Lepidoptera; family Noctuidae; genus Sesamia; species Sesamia nonagrioides. The sequence continues at coordinate 1,321,680 of JADWQK010001779.1, forward strand.
ACAAACTTACAAAAGGCAGTCCCTCAAAACCCCCGCCTGTCGCTATTTCCTCGTGCTTTAGCTGGGAAGAAAAAGGGGTGGAACAAACTCACCAGCAGAACAGCTGTCTGTTAAGTTAAAAAAAATACAAGCACTTGCCTGTATACACTCCCAGTCATGTAAAGTAAAAAAAAAAATAGTTGGTGTTATTTATCTATACCTTAGAAGCATTAGGTCGTATGCGAGATTGCGGTCAAGTACTAGTTTATAATTTATAAAAAACAAATGTGTAAAACTCGACCTTAGAAGCAGTAGATCGTATGTTTAGGTTGTCGGTTCTATACATAGGACCTAATACTTCTACGGTCGAGCTATACAATATGTAAAGAAAACCCTGTTCGACCGTGAAGGTATTGTTAGGTATCGATAACTGATTCTAATAATGCCTACAAAGCAGGGCTAAACTTAAAAAAAAAAACCCCTAATAATAAATATTATTTCGAAAAAGCGAGGTAACTTTATACATGTGCGCTAGGCAACACGGTAGGCATACCTGCGCGGGTGAAGGGGGCAGGGCAGGGTGTTGTAACTTTTGAAAAATTACCAAAATTTGGGGAAATCATGTATTTACCTAACCTTTATTATCCTTTTGGGTCAGACGGGGTTTTCTTTACATATTGTACATACGACCTAATCCTTCTAAGGTCGAGATATTTTAACAAAGATAAATCTCATACTCAATCATGTATGAACACAATATTAATTAAGAAACTCTTTGTTAACATTGTTAACTACATATAACAAAGACTTTCCCACACAACTAATCTGATTCTCTTACCTACTAATAGGCAAGGCCAAGCTTTCAATAGAATTTATCTTTATCTCATACTAGCTGCTCCTATACAATGTTATTTATATTTTATTTTTTTTAATAATTATAAACTAGTGCTTGACTGCAATTCTGCCTGATGGTAAGCAGTGATGCAATCGTTGATGGTAAAGCGCACTAGTTTATTAAGCCTATTCACTTAAAAAACTTAGGAATAGGAAGGATGACGGCAGTTGAACGAGGTGATGCAATGTTAAACCCAAGACCAACACGACCAAACGATGCTGCGCTAGAGGGAGATTGATCTGGAGACTCTCCACGACCAAATTCCCGAGACAACAACATTTGGCGCATCGTACCCGCCACACATCGCAACACAACTGCTCAGACCCGTCCTCCGTACGGCTTCACCAGACATCATGCCGGAACACGACGAATCGCTTGGCGGCAAGACTTTGTCTGATGGGTGGTAACTTCTGCCGGCAGCCGATGTTATGGCCTACCACCGAGTAAAATGGCCTACCACCGAGTAAATTTAAGTAAAGAATCTTTCTAAAAATTTCAAAAAGATGTCATGAAAAATCACAAAGTTATGAGCTTGTTATCCTATCTGATTGTCTCAACAAAAATATGGTCAACGCACGCACTCGGCACGGGGGGCCTGTCTCACTGTGATCTACCGCCAACTGAGTTGTGCGCTCAGTAACCACACTGCAACAATTTGTAAATGTATTTGGGAAAAAATATAACATGGTATAAAAATGATTGGAATTTATTTTTTGCGATTTAGTTGCTTATACTAAACAAACTCTATTCAGGTTACGAATAAAGAAAAAATAACGTTATATATATAATCGTTGTTATAAACCATGAATTTGGGAAATTTCATACAAATTCGTTTAGTAGTTTTTGCCTGAAATAGTAACTGTAACCCATCATCATCATCATCAGCCCTTACTCGTCCACTGCTGGACATAGGCCTCTTTCATGGCACGCCAAAAAGCTCGATCCTGAGCAGTTCTCCGCCAGCCACTACCAGCCACCTTTTTGATGTCGTCGCTCCATCTCGCCCAAGGGCGTCCCACGCTACGTTTGCCGAGACGCGGTCTCCACTCAAGGACTCGTTTACCCCAACGGTTGTCGGTCCTGCGGCATATGTGACCAGCCCATTGCCACTTCAGCTTGCTAATCCTCTCAGCTATGTCGTTAACTCTGGTCCTCTGTCGGATCACCTCATTTCTGATGCGGTCCTTCAGAGAGACGCCCAACATAGCCCGCTCCCCGTTAGTATCCACGTCTCGGCTACGGAGCCGAGACGTGGACACTAACGGTCATGACGGGTAGGACGCACTGGTAAATGATAATCCATACTAATATTATAAATGCGAAAGTAACTCTGTCTATCTGTTAGGCTTTCCTGCTTAAACCTCTCAATCGATATTGATGAAATTTGGCACAGACAATCTTTAGACCCTGAAAAAGAACATAGGCTACCTTTTATTGAATAAAATTGATATTCCCGAGGGAAATCTAAAAAGCGCGATATAACCGAATTCCACGCTGGCGAAGCCGCGGGCGGAAAGCTAGTAATATTATAAATGCGAAAGTAACTCTGTCTGCCTGTTACGCTTTCCTGCTTAAACCTCTCAACCGATTTTGATGAAATTTGGCACAGACAATCTTTAGACCATGAGAAAGAACATAGGCTACCTTTTATTGAATAAAATTGATATTCCAGAGGGAAATCTAAAAAGCGCGATATAACCGAATTCCACGCGGGCCAAGCCGCAGGCGGAAAGCTAGTACATCCATACATACAAAAATTCACGTTTATAATGACGGATCAGCTTCTGCCTACAACACCGCCCTTCGCTTCGCCCGTCCGCATTTTTACTTAGTGCTCGCTTAGTGTTCCTTGTGTCTTTTAGCATGATGTTAAATACAGAAAAAGTAGTAAATATATATTAGATATACAGTATGTTAACTAACAGAGGGCGTTCCCGTTAACCCGAAATAGTATAGCATACATACATGCTAAAAAAATATTTCCGTTCGAAAACAAAATGTTTTAAAATTTTTTCCAATAAGAAAATATTCAATAAAAAATTTAAATTGACATGTAAAAGAAACACACTGTACACGCGAACATGAAAGACGGCAACGTGGCAATTTATTTATACATGACGACTACTATTTTGATTTAAAACAGGAGGTTTCAAATTTATTTCCAATAAGATTTTTTTTTATTCGGATTTTTTATGCTTATTTTTCTATGCTGATATTTTTATTTTAATCTATTAATGATATATATTAACGAGTTTAAGGGAACGCCCTCTGTTATTTAACATACTGTATATTTACATTCTCTCATTTACAGTTTTTGTGAAACTTGAAAGCGTCCATTATAGAAAACATAAACACAATCCAGTAATTAAAATAAGCTGTAGCAACTAAGACATAATCTGTCCCCAAGAAGAAGAAACTTGATTGTCAAATTCTATAATAGAATTTGAACATGACGTATATCTCCACCTACATATAAACAATCTAACTGCGGCCCGCGGTTTTACCTGTGTAAGTTTCGATCTCGTGGCAATGTCGGGTTAAAGAGTATCCTATGTATTATACCAGCCCCCTAATCGGCGAACTCATTTTTGACAAATGATTGCGACTAGTTGGGATCGTTTGGACCGAACGGGCCAATGGGCGGCCCGAACGATCCCAACTGATACCAACTAGTCGCAATCATTTGACAAAAATTTGTTCGGCGATTAGGGGACTGGTTATAAACGATCTGTGTGCCAAGTTTCATCCAAATCTGTTCAGTAGTTTTTACATGAAGTGGTATATAGGCACACATCCATCCACATATTCTCACAAACATTGGCAATATTATATAGTAGGATTTTATTGCTTTATTTATAAAATCAAGTATCGTTATATTTCTTAGCGCAGATACTTTTTCTTGGTCATGATAAGAACAGGCAAGTTAGAACGCGGGTTAATATTTTTCATTACTATATTCAGATTTAACCAAAAGCTCATAGTTTTCCCTAATAAGTTCAATTTTGCGGCCTTTATATCTATGTCAGTCATAGCCTCATAGTTTTCACTAATAAGACTACTAGTAGCGTATCGTCGACAAAGCCAGTCACATACCAATCACATTAAATTTCATAGAACACAACTCTCTGAAAGGTATAACCGCGTAGCTATTTTAACTACAACACTCGTAGCCTCGTAGACTCGTAGCTCACTAACGAGGCTACGTCGTAGAGTTTCGTAGCCAAACCTACATATATTTCTATACGTATTATAAACTAGCTTTTATACGCAGCTACGGTAGCGTAAGAAACTTGGTTGTCAAATTCTATAATAGAATTTGAAAACCAAGTTTCTAATATAATTCAATAGACACGTGGCGCCATTTATTATCATAATAATGTTATGTTGTTTTAATAGCACTTTTTTACTCTATATCCGTTCTTGTACACTTCATAACGTTTAAGTAAAATTTCAGGATGATCGGTTCAGTGGTATCTGGTATATGCATGAAAACGAAACTAACTTACTGTTGCTTTCTTTTTTTTTAATTAAAAACTAGTGCTTGATGGCAATCCTGCCTGGTGGTAAGTGGTGATGCAATTGTTGATGGTAAAGCCCGCTAGTTTATTAAGAGCCTATTCACTCTAACCTTCAAGGCTCTTAAATTGTAGTGCGACGGAAACACCGCCGCTGGCAAATGGTACAAATCTAATCTTGATGTACGCGGTATAAAAGACGAGGCGAAATGCTTCGTCCGGATAGTGGTATCAACAATGTAAGGGTAGATACTTGCCGTACGACGGGTGGTCCGATGATGGGAGAATTAAGTCATCCAATTCCCTCGCAAACTCTCCAAATTGCACTCTATAGAACACCGACAGGCTGGCTACTCTTCGCCTGTGTTTTGGAGACAGTTTTGGACTAAATCTGGGTCGCTAAAGTTGCCAGGTGGCATTTTATAGCACCAGCTCAAATGTGGCTGCAGTACTCCACACACGAATGGACCTGTACTTTGTATAACATTAGAAGTTGCCCTGGTGTAAAGTACCGCCGGACCTTTGAAATAACGCCAAGTTTTCTGGCAGCCACATTTTTCTTTTTGTCCTCTGAACATCGCGGTAAAAATGGGTTATTTTTAGGGATTTTGAAACATCATATTTCTTTCATTAATTAAGTTTTCGAAAAAAAATCAAATAAGAGGGGCGCATATAATAAAGGTGTGAGATTGTAGAGAAATAATTATTGCTCTAAAAGCGTTATCCACGAAGAAAACAGCGGAATATGTTGGTATGGAGAAAACGCCACTAGAGTCCCCTGCGCAATAGATTTTAGTGCCGTTTTCACTACATCTTATACAATTTATTCCGGCAAATTTATGTATATAATGCATTTTATGCTTACATAATTGTAATAAACACATCTCGATGTATTGCCAAGTTGTAAAATAAACGCGAAGCAAGAGCGTGTCGACAGCTGTATACTTATAAACTTTGTATGAGTGTTCATGCAGGCTAGCATAAAGTTCTGTGTACTCCTAGTTCTCTAGAAGTCTAACTATCTTACCTGAATGTGTTGCACGTGCAAAGTTTTAACATGGTTAGTTTTTCAAGCTAGATTGAAAAGTTAGTTCGTGAACATTTTACACGGGCGTTGCAGAAAGTAATTTTTGCACTTTGTGTAGACGTTGCCTCATTCGGCTAAAGTTTATAAGGAAAATTCAGTAGCACTGTAGTTTAATAATTCTATAGGATTCTGAATTACTCAGTGTACTATAATATTTCTCCCAACATTTTGAAATATTTTTGACAGCCTCCGTGGCATGGCTGCGCCAGGCGCGGGCTCGATCCCCGCGCAGTGTAAATATTTGTATGCATGAATATGAATATTTGCACTGTTCTGGTTGTGCTTCGGAAAGAACGTTTAGCCGTTGGTTCCGGTTGCCATACGAACATTTAATGGCAGTCGTTGCGATTTGTTGGAGCCCTCAAAACGTCCAACAATTGGTCTAACTGCAATGTTTCGATGTCGCTTTCGGGTTCTGATATTGAAGTTTAGCCAAAATCAGGATTCGCGTGACGTCAGTATGACGTGTTGCTCCTATGTAGCGTTGTAGGTACCGCTACAAGAGCAAAAGAACTAAGTGAATAGGAAGGAAGACAGCAGTTGAGCGAGGTGATGCAATGTTAAACCCAACAACACGACCAACGATGCTGCTCCAGAGGCAGATTGATCTATAGACCCTCCATGACCAAACTCCCGACACCACAACATTTGACGCGTTGTACCCGGTAGAAATCGCAACACAACTGCTCAGACTCGTCCTCCGTACGGCTTGACCAGACATAAAACTGGAATACGACGAATCGCTTGGCGGCAAGACTTTGTCTGGTGGGTGGTAACTTCTGCCGGTAGCTGATGATATGGCCTACCAACGATATGTATGATGACTTCCTGGGTATATTGGCATCGTTCCTCTCAGAGTAAAATCTTGCCATAATACCTAAATGCCCGAAAAGTATATTTACTTGCCCAGTTTTAGCTTTCTTCTGTGAAAATAATTTAATCACGGCTCGTTAAAACGTTATAGATGACATCGTGAGTTAACCGGTATTTTTTTTTAATAATTATAAACTGGTGCTTTACCGCAATCCCGGTGGTAACAAGAGATGCAATAGTTGATGGTAAAGCGCGCTAGTTTATTAAGCCTATTCACTCAAAAACAACAGAGTGAATAGGAAGAAAGACGGTAGTTGAGCGAGAACCTAACAACACGACCAACGATGTTGAGCCAGAGGGAGATTGATCTGGAGACTCTCCACGGCCAAACTCCCGACACAACAAAATTTGGCGCATCGTACCCGGCACGCATCGCAACACAACTGTTCAGACCCGTCCAACTAGTCGCAATCATTTGACAAAAATGTGTTCGCCGATTAGGGGGCCGTTCTCCGTACGGCATGTACTAAAACAAAAGATTCACAGACATGTTTCAGCTAACAACCCGCACCGGGAACACCCCTTGGGAAGAAGCTAGACGTGTAAAACTGCGTACACACAAAGTTAATAAGCAAACATTTGTTATGCAAATATTTTGAAAAGACAACATGACATTTATTAATTACGGGGTTGTTCAAACAACTTTGCTTATTCCTTAGAGAATTGTAATCATATTCATGTATAGTGGATTAAAGTCAAACTGACTGGCAACTGTTTAACTAATTACATTATAAAAAATACGAGCGTGCACTATATAAACGTAATTATACAACTTTTTCACAGTAAACTTGTATTTTAATCCATACTAATATTTTATATGCGAAAGTAACTGTCTGTCTGTCTGTCTGTTACGCTCTCCCGCTTAAACCTCTCAACCGATTTTGTTGAAATTTGGCACCGACAATCTTTAGACCCTGAGAAAGAACATAGGCTACCTTTTATCCCGGAAAATTTGATGTTCCCGAGGGAAATCTAAAAAGCGCGATATAACTGAACTTCACGCGGGCGAAGCCGCGGGCGGAAAGCTAGTACCAAATATTTTATTATGTATCTGTATTTCTGCCCGTCGTCTGATAAACGATCCCTACTAGGGATCGTTTATCAGACGACCTGTGGAAAATTAGCCTATTTGTTAGACGAATCGATATCTCGACTCACGTTGCTTGAAGGTATCAACAATTTATGACCATACAATATTTCATAGTATTCAATAGGTGATGTGTGCACTTTGTATACTTATTGGAAGAGTGAAGAGTGATGGTTGCTCTAAACGGCTTTCATGAAATTTATCTCAGCAGCCACGGATCATCATGAGGAAGCAAGCTGGGGTCCGTGCCAATTCAAGCGTAGCAGACAGGTGCCCCACCGCAACTTGGCGGTGAATGAGACACGAAGCATCTAAGTATTATCTTTATCTGCGAGTGACGTACTGAGGCAAAATTAGTCTTCTTCTTCTACAGCCTATAGAGGTCCACTACTGGACAAAGGCCTCCCCCAAGGCTTTCCACAATGACCGGTCTTGTGCTGCCCGCATCCATCGGCTTCCCGCGACCTTCACCAGGTCATCGGTCCACCTTGTTGGAGGCCTCCCTATGCTGCGTCTTCCTCTACGTTGCCGCCACTACAGAACCTTACTGCCCCATCGGCTATCGGTTTTACGAGCAATGTGCCCTGCCCACTGCCACTTAAGTTTGCCGCTATATAGCGACGCGCTATATAGCGAGTAGCTATGTCGGTGACTTTGGTTCTTTTTCGGATCTCCTCATTTCTGATTCGAATTAGCCTTAGGCCTACGCTAAATTTGACCCAATAAACAAATTCTTCATAAAAAGTGGCCTAGTGGTTAAAACACCAGCCTCTCAAGTATGAGTCTGCAGGTTTGATTCTAGGTCAGGTAAGTACCAATGTCACTTTTGTAAAGTTATATATACTTTATTAGTATATTTTGGACACCAATGACTGATTATAAGGTGAAGGAAAATATCTTGAGGAAACCTGGAGTTTAAGTCTGAAATCGCCAACCCGCATTGAGCAAGCGTGGTGATTACGCTCAATCCTTCTCTGTATGAGGGAGACCTGTGCCCAGCAGATGATGATAAAACAAATTATTGTTTATCTCTCTAATATCCGAGTAAACCAAATCCCAAAACAATCACTGCACCTGTCAACTTATATAATAAACAACAGCTGATTGGGTCCAAAACAAACAACAATCTTCCATGTTTAATATTATAATATATTTATTCGTTTATATTTGACGTTCGGCTCAGATTAGCAAGAATTAAGCAGAATTAAATTGTCGCCGAGAGGACGAGTCATGGCCCTCGGAAAAATACGTCCCTGCTATATTTCCTGGCTTAGTTTTAGGGCTGCCAGGAATGAAAATAACATCGGATATAATTGAACTACTACAGACGGACGGGTCGTACTTTAACGGAGGCTAGATCATCCAACTTTATTAGATACTAGCTGTTGCCCGCGACTCTGTCCGCGTCGACATCAGTTTACAGCGCGCGGTGGTTCCCGTAATTTAAAAAGAACTCAGTTGATATAAAATAAGCGCCTGTTAAAATAATGGTAGCAATATGTAGCACGGCCACATTAGCTCCCGTTTTCGTAACATTTTCTGTTACTGCTCTGCTCCTATTGGTCATAGCGGGATGTTATATAGCCTATGCCCATTCTCAGGCTCTGGACTATCTGTGTCCCAAATTTCATTACAATCGATTCAGTAGTTTTTGCGTGAAAGCCGGACAGACAGACAGACAGAGACACTTTCCCATTTATAATATTAGTATGGATTATATTATTAGATGGCGCCGATTCTACTGTTCACAAACTAAACTAATTTTAAGTTATGTACATCTTTTTCTTTCCATTTCGTTAAGAAAAGGATAGAAGATAACATTTTAATTTAATCCTGTCCAATTAAGATACCCCATAGACAGTTTAGACGCGATTATAAACATGGCGACTAAAAATACGCCAGTTTACGTCAGGAGCGCACTAATTTGACAGGTCTAAACTGACATTTTATCTTCTGTTCTTAATGAAATAGAAGATACACATAACTTAAAATAAGTTTACTTTGTGAACAACAGAAGCGGCGCCATTGTAGATAATCCGTTCTTAAACAACACGATTTTATAATATTATCTATAAGAAACATAAGTAAGATAATACTATAAGAAAGCTGCTATTTATTATATTCCCGAAAAATAGCCCATTTTTACCGTGATGTTCAGATGCCTATTAGACAAACATGATAAGTTTTTGACAAAAAAGAAAATAATAGAAGCTTAAGTATACTTTTCCTCTAAATTTTGATATAAAAAGAAATGAGATCTGTCATGTTTTAAAAAAGAAAACAGCGGAATACGAAACTTCTTTTGGTCAATGTTTTTGTAGGTAAAATCAGCCTGAGTTGCAACTGTCCTTTTCGCACTTTACCGGGAGAGGTTGGAAGCATCGCGACGGCAATCATCATCATCGTCAACAACCTTTATATCGTCCCACTGGTGGGCACAGGTCTCCTCTCATACAGAGAAGGGTTGAGCGTAATCACCACGCTTGCTCTATGCGGGTTGGCGATTTCAGACTTAAAGTACAGGTTTCTTCAAGATGTTTTCCTTCACCTTCAGTCATTGGTGTCCAAGATATACTTAGAAAGTACATATAACTTTAGAAAAGTTACATTGGTACTTGCCTGACCTGGAATGGAACCCGCGCACTCATACTTGAGAGGCTGGTGTTTTAACCACTAGGCGGCCGCAACGACAATAGTTACTTAAAATACCTATTTTCCAAATTACTCTGCACTAGAGCCCCCCTTAAGTGTTTTAATGGTTGTGTGTGACTGTGTGTGAGGTGGTAAGGTGTGCTGAGGTTTAATTGCGTAAACGTGAAATATGATACTTCGCAATCTATACAAGTAAGTCAAAAGCATCGTTAAGAACAACGAAACAGGTATTAGATCTATTCTCAGTAAAGTGACAGCCCTACGCTCCCGTGTTATCTGCCGCAACGCAACGCGCTTTGCTAATGACATTAATTTAAATGAATGATGGTCCTCCATTTATTCATACCCTGGCAACATTTTGCAACAATTATATGAGACATCTTGAAAATTGATAAAATTTTCATATTTCCTTGGTGAAAGCTTTTGTGACAAATGCTAGGTAATAATTGTAACTACCAACGTTGTTGATTCGCAACTACCCGCTGGTTCGAGCAAATTATTACTGTCGAAATACGAGCGAAACATGAAAAGAAAGAAATAATTTGTTTTTATTATGACACGTAGAGGCATGATCTGGGATTGATCATGGGCTTCATACTATCGCTCATCAAATGAAGGTATTTGATTGTCATAATTTTGGCGTTGACAACAATGTGAGCGACCATGGGACTAATATTTTTGATATCGAGGTTTACGTGAAGGAGACTTTCACAATTAATGAACATAAAAAGCCGTGTTCCACGATTTAGGACTGTATCAGAAACGTCAAAATAAAACGACGGTCATTTATGGCAATTTTAGTTCCGAAGGCACTTGAGTGGGGGAATTTTGGATCGGCACAGAAAAGCACTATAATTTTATATAGTACTAGCTGCCGCCAGCGACTCTGTTCGCGTGGAGTTAGCTATGCTCCGTTCCTATTGGTCACAGCGTGATGTTATATAGCCTAAAGCCTTCCCGGATTTATGGACTATCCAACGCAAAAAGAATTTTTTAAATCGGACCAGTAGTTCCTGAGATTAGCGCACACAAACAAACAAACAAACTAACTCGTCAGCTTTATATATTAAGTAAGTATAGATAAGTCCATTGCGTATTGTAGGTATAGGTCAGTGGTAAAAAAAAAGCGGTCTCCACTCGAGGACTCGTTTACCCCAACGGTCATTGCCACTTCAGCTTGCTAATCATCTCAGCAATGTCGGTGACTCTGGTCCTCTGTCGGATCACCTCATTTCTGATGCGGTCCTTCAGAGAGACGCCCAACAATCAACATAGCCCGCTCCATAGCTCGCTGCTTTAAACTTATGGACTAGTCTGACCGTTAGTGTCCACGTCTCAGCTCCGTAATTCATGACGGGTAGGACGCACTGGTTGAAGATTTTAGTCTTCAAACATTGGGGTATGGGCGACGAAAATACCCGACGAAGTTTTCCAAATGCCGCCCACTTACTTAGTTATAATATTAGTTTAGATAACATTTCCTTTAAGAAATACTAGGATCTCAGAAACAGTTAATAGCTCAGTGTAACGCATTCATATCGTAACATCTTGAGTAAAGCACACTACTTAGTCTTAAATTCTTTATAAGTAGGGAACTAATGCCTGTTTTCGCGGTACGCTTGTTTCTTATATTTCTTGTCCATTTCAACATCTGGTAAATGGGAGGATATTAACTGTATTACTGTGTATCTGAGAAGAACCTCTATTTGATGTAATTACTGTAGCTGATTAAGAGATATGGGTTTGGTTATAAGACCTGGCATATTTTTGTGTTTTTGTAAATAGGTGTAGCATGAAATATATAATGCTGATTAAGTACGTACATATACATATGTATATACTTAATCAGCCTAACAACTAGGAGCGTTGTCTACTGGGAGACTCTGTGGGATTGAGCGGGCCGTTATCCACCTTTCTTTCTTTCTTTCTTCTTTCACCAAGTGGGCCTAGAGTGGTAAGGTTAATGTCACATCATCATCATCATCATCATTAGCCTCTACTCGTCCACTGCTGGAGAGAGGCCTCTTCCATAGCACGCCAACAAGCTCGATCCTGAGCAGTTCTCCGCCAGCCACTACCAGCCGCCTTTTTAATGTCGTCGCTCCATCTCGCCCAAGGGCGTCCTACGTTACGTTTGCCGAGACGCGGTCTCCACTCGAGGGCTCGTTTACCCCAATGATGATGTCACATATTCTTCTAATTTTTAGATGACGGTTACCTACCTATTTTTTTTATTTGGATATCACCGAAAGATCTCTGCCGCCCTGGGCGAAGCGGAATGACGTGTCTAATTTTTACTGGCTCAAACTCACTCGTATCAATTAATTTGCCTGTGCGCTTGAGGCCACGGTACTTGCGGCCCACATGACAGTTATCTCACGGTGTTTTTCTTCGCCGTTTTGAGAGCCTGCCTATATTCAATCTCACGGCCTACAACAACTTGTCTTCTTCTTCTTCGTTTCGCTCTTGACAGAACGGTCGTGGTCACTATGACTGACTCCGAGACGCTGATGTTACACGCCGTACGATCTCTCTCCATCTATCTCTGTTGGACGACAGTCTGGAGCATTTATTAACAGGTCCCCCCACTGCCGCCTTGATTTGGTCGGTCCACCTCATCGGTGACCTTCCACGAGGTCTGTTCCCCTCCACTCTGCCCTGGACGACCAAACGTTCTATAGAGTCACTATTACGCCTTGATATGTGACCGAAAAATCCGAGTATACGGGACTGTACTATATCTGAAAGACGCTGTTTGATGCCGAGTTCTTGGAGTATAGAAACATTTGTTCTAAACTCGGTCCATGATACCCCAAGCATTCTTCTCCAACACCACATTTCTAGAGCGTCTATCTTTTTCTTTTCCAATTTCCGTAACGTCCACGTTTCAGCTGCGTAGAGAAATATGGGGAATATTAGTGCTCGGACGAGCCTGATCTTAGTGGCTTTAGTTATGTCGCGATTCCTCCATATTTTCTTGAGCTTGTCCATTGCCCCTCTTGTCATGGCCATGCGCCGTCTGATTTCATCCACACTATCGCCACTACTTGAAACCAGAGCGCCCAGGTAGACATACGAATCGACTACGTCACAATTCGCGATCCGTGTTACTTCGGGCGAACTATTACCAGCACGGTCGACGATCATGATTTTCGTCTTACTCCGATTAATTTTTAATCCAAACTTAAGACTTACGCGCTCCATCTTGAGGAGCAGCTCTTCCATGTAGGCCGCGCTGGTCGCAAATAGAGTCGTGTCATCGGCGTAGCGCAGGTTTGCAATTTTGTAACCGCCGATCGCAACACCGTCAGTCCAGTCCTCCAGAGTAATTCGCATCGCAAGTTCAGTGTAGATATTGAACAGGAGTGGTGATATGATACATCCCTGTCGGACACCCGCACTGGGATGAAACCCACCCGAGAGAAGCTCATCCGTTCGCACAGATGCAGTTCCCCCCTCGTAGAGTCCCCTGAGAACATGCACGAGATGTTTTGGTGTGCCCATTCACCAACAACCACAACCACAACTCTTCCAACAACTTGTACCTAGAGGATAATTATCAAATGACAACTACGGTCATGTGTGGCAGAAGACGCCCGCGGTCATGTTGCTATGTTCTTGGTAGGTAATATAGACTTTAATTACTGTGTAAACGATTTAAATTGTAAAGTTCTGATCCGATGCGATGACGTTTAGTGGAAATCATCTACAAGTCGGGGTCGACACCCTCTCTCTGGAAATGATAAATGTTTTTCTTCTTGTAAAGTTTTTCTATTGATCCGAATAGTGCAAACATTTGTTTAAGCACGTGTAGCTCAACTCTGGTAGTATGCAAAGAACGCGTGTTTTCTGCGTGAAAATTGCGTTCATGAGCGTGTAGGTAAATATTATAAGAGGATTGTTAGTAACACCTTAGGGTGTCATAATTTTCTGATCCTTACAGGATTGGTCCTGTAATGAGTATGCTTATAATTAATTAATATCACGTTACAACGTTTTACTTTGGAACAAAGACTTTCAAGTGTGTGTTCTCCGGATGAAACAGGTGGTATTACGTATATGAGGCGTATTTGTTGTCATTAACCAGGCATACTTACTTCCGGCTCATCACTTGATTAGCCTTTTCGCAACTCACAGCAATTTACATGAAATGGTTACCTACCTGACCTCCAAAATACAATAACTACGTAATGCGATCCCTTTTGATAAGACGGGTTGTCAGAATTTCAGGTTTCTGACGACACGTAACGACAGTTAATCGATCCACGAATGTTATCCGAGACCAATATCTTAAGAGCGGACTCTAGTGGTGCTTTCTGACAAACGTATTCCGCTGTTTTCTTCATGGATAATGCTTTTAGAACATTTTTTTCAAGAATTTTACATAGTGCTTATACATACCACTATCATTTGACTTTTTCCGAAACTTAATTAATAAAAGAAATGTGATATTTCAAAATCACGAAAAATATCCCATTTTCACCGCGATGTTCAGACGACTATTAGACAAACGTGATAAGTTTTTGACAAAAAAAGAAAATACAGAAGCATAGGTATACTTTTCCTCTAAATTTTGATATAAAAATAATTGAAATCTATCGTGTATTGAAAAAGAAAACAGCGGAATACGAAACGTCTTTTGGTCAACGTTTTTGTATGTAAAGTCAGCCTGAGCTGCAGCTGTCCTTTTCGCACTTTACCGGTAGAGGTTGGAAGCAGCGAGACGGCAATAGTTTCTTCAAATACCTATTTTCCAAATTCCACGGCACTAGAGTCCCCTCTCTGAAACTCTTGGCAGAGCTCTTGAAACATAAGTGTACCGGAAAGTTTTTACCTGACTTTTAAATGAAGCGGTCGCTAATTGTTCTGCCAATTGTTATTGAGCTTGGCTTGGGTCGTCGTCCAATAATTCCTGCAATTCCGTGTCCAGAAAAATATGTTCTATCCGAACGTCTAAAGGTGTTTATTAAATCAAAATCCCCACTTTTAAATTTTCGAAACCACAATACACACGTTTTTACACTTGGAGCATGCTCTCCGTAAGTTTCTACCAGGAAACGATGACTTTCAATGGCCTTTCCTTGTGATGAAATAAGAAAAGCAATGCATGCCGCAAATGATCTTTGTCAGGTATGAAATTCCACATATTCACAGAGCTACAACACTATGACACTATTATTTAGTCAGAATGTACCTAAATCAGAAGTTTTTCGTTTTTTTATTCAAGCACAACTGTATCTAGATAAACACAATTATTGATAAACTGATCGCTAGCATGTCAAGTTATCGAGCAAGTACTTAACATAATTGTCTGATCTGTCAATTTGTGATAAGTTAGGTATGTCAGTTATAGCCAATCCGAACTTATCGGTTTTGATGTTTAATGGTTGGACAATTATCGATACCTTGTAATAGTACAGCACCTTAATTGCATAATATACTATCAATCACAGCCTATATATTCTTAAAGGATATTCGTAATCCATTACTTCATTTGTACGAAGAGTTTATTTTCTTAACAACGCAAATAACGAAATGAATGTTGTTAAACCTTCAAAATGAAAATCAAGCTTTACTGTGTTACGAAATAAAAAAAAAAATGTATGGCTTATACCTACTTGGTTTAAAAATATACAAGGAATAGCATTTAGTTATAAACAGCAAAGAACTTTTAATTTTATTCGAATTAACAGCGGGTCCCAAACTAGGCCTGTATCTTGTATTTATATTAATGACTTACCTCATCACGTGAGGGATAATCACAACATAGTATTGTTCGCGGATGACACTTCTCTTATTTTTAAAGTCAAGCGTCAGCTAACAAACTTTGACGAAGTTAACAATGCACTCTCTAAAGTTGTCCATTGGTTTAATGTAAATAACCTCCTTTTAAATGAAAAAAAAACTAAAGTCATTAAATTTTCTACGCCAAATGTCAGGCAGCTAAGTACCAATGTTCAACTGAATGGAGTAGAGTTGATCCCTGTCGAGTCGACAGTTTTTCTTGGATTAACTATTGACGCCAAGTTACAATGGGGTCCTCACATTGAGAAGCTGTCGGGTAGACTCAGTTCTGCCGCCTTTGCTGTTAAGAAAATTAGACAGATAACTGATGTGGATACAGCCAGAATTGTTTATTTTAGTTATTTTCATAGTCTTATGACTTATGGGATTCTTCTCTGGGGAACTTGTGCGGACATCAATACCATCTTTGTTTTACAGAAGAGGGCTGTTCGAGCCATTTATAACCTTGGTCCTAGAGAATCTCTTAGAGAAAAGTTCAAAGAGGTGAACATTCTGACTGTAGCTTCACAATATATATTTGAAAATCTTATGTATGTTCATAAAAATATCTCGAATTTTAAGAAGATAAGCGATATTCATAATGTAAATACCAGGAACAAACACAATCTTGCTTTACATCACACTCGTCTCCACAGAGTAGGCAACTTGTTCATGGGTCAATGTATACACTTTTACAACAAGCTTCCCATGGACGTTCGAAACTTACCCATTAAACGATTTAAGAACCATATAAAGGCCAAACTTTGCAAAAGGGGGTATTATAAAATCACAGATTATTTAGAAGACAAAAAGCTTGGGATTGAGCTGCTCGCTCTGTTAAGCATTGTTAATTTTTATTAAGCAATATGCGTAATTATAAGGTAAATTATTGTAAACATTTTCATTTTTAATGTCTGGACTTGAAAAAAGACGATGATCCCTGAGTTTGTTTCGGCCATTTCTTCTCAGAGGTAGTCAGTTAGGAAATGCCGGCTTCATCTAGTTAAAAAAATAAAATAAAAAATAAACATGACGTGTAAAAGTGATCAGTGATCCTACTTGCTTAATAAACGATTTCATTTCATTTCATTTCATTTCATTTCATTTCATTTCATTTCATTTCATTTCATTTCTTGGTGACCCCGAAACAATTATCCGACTGGTTTATTTTTCACCAAAGTTTCAATCTCATACCTTGTTTGTATTTCAAAGAGTTATGAAATAACGAAGGTTACACGTGTGCACATACTTTTGTATTAAAAAAGGGAGACAGGATGACAATGAAGTTTGGAACAAAGGCGGGCTCACATCTGAAACAATAGAAATCACTTCTAAACGAGTTCACATGAACGATGCCTTAGTTGTTTATACTGTAGCTAACAGATAGGCCGTGTTTGACCAAACATGATAATGTCACATATCAATACGGCTTCGTGGTTTGTGGCATGCAACCTATTTGGTACAATAGACCCTTATTACGAAAACGAAATCTAATTTACGTTCCAGACTTAACCTTTGAGTCTGTATTTGTATGTCGAACTTTATTGAGGTTGTGTCAAAGTTCTTAACACAAAAATGACAATAGGCTATTTGACAGATTTATAATTTCTATCTTGAATTACTTGGTTGCGGTTAAGAAGTTCACCAAAAGTTTCTTTTTTTTATTTTAAATACGTATTTCGTAAGAAACATGCAAATAAAAATTCAAATAAGCCGCCGAAACGCTTTATTTAGCAATATGGCGTTGCGTTTTGTAAGTGACGTCACAAACTTTAAAAGATTTTCGATTCCGCGGTGGTGTTCGTGTTTATCTGTTGTTTGTCAGTCAGAAAACAAAAAAATATCACAAATCGCTCCAAATATCGTTAAAAATATTCTAAAAATGCTAGAAACACATGAGAACACATAGAACGATAACAAGTGTTTATGAGCGAGTGACGTCATCGTGACATTAGCCAATCCGGATTGTTTCACAATATGTGGCGCGAGAAACAAAATGTCCAACATATTTTTGTGTTTTTGGATATATTAATTGTTATTATTTTCATTAAAACTCATGTAAATGACATAAAGAACCCTCATTTTATGCATTTAAAGCAAATAATCACAAAAATATTCATACTGTCAAATAACCTATTTAGTACCGAACTAAGCTGCCATTTTTACCCGACTACGGCAAAGCAAAAGGAGGGTTATGATTTTGACAGGCTATGTATGTATGTATGTATGTTCATCTGTTCCCTCGTTACTTCTAAACTGCTTATCAGAATTCGACAAATGACATATCATTAGAAGCGTCTTAATTGTCCGCTGGTTATACGCTATATTGGGTTTCACAAAATCTAATGTGGCGCCCTCTAGCGGACAAAACATACAGAGTAAAAAAATAAAGTTAAGATAAATATGCCGTGTTTGGTATCATTTTGAAAGCGCTTTACCTGTACATTTTGAATATATATATATATATTGCTAGCATTTTCTTGTGACTTTACCTGTATTCATGGGCTGGTTGCATAATTATAATTCACATCTTTTCGTTCATAGCTTCTTTACTACTTATCAGAATAAAACCACTGCAGTACCATTAGAAGGGCCTTGACATTCTGTTACTTATGAGCTTTAAAGTTTGTCACCAAATTTAGTATTGCGCCCTCTAGCGGACAAAAAGTTCTATGTTAATATAAAATTAAAATAAATATACCGTGTTTGGTATCTCAGGAAAGAGCTTTACGAGTACTTTATGCTTGTACATAATTGTGGTATTCTATAGGATGCTTTTTGGGGAGTGCGCGAGGGAATTGCATGATTTAATTCCCCCATCTCCGTTCCACCATCGGACAACCCGTCGTACGGCGGGTACGATGGGTCCACCCTTACGTTGTTAACACTACTACGATACGGACGAAGCGTTTCGCCTCCTCCTTTATACCGCGTACATCAAGGGACTGGAACAACTTGCCGGCGGCGGTGTTTCCGTCGGACTACAATTTAAGTGTCTTCAAGGCTAGAGTGAATAGGCTCTTAATAAACTAGCACGCTTTACCATCAACGATCGCATCGCTGCTTACCATCAGGCGGGATTGCGGTCAAGCGCTGGTTTATAAATAATAATAATAAAAAAAAATACAAAAATGCTTTAATGATGTTAAATATGAGCGATAAGAGTAAAGCGCGGATCACGGGAACTGTGAATCGCTCTATGCAATGTAGAGCAGTGTGAACATTAATAGAATATGTAACGCACTAATGAAAACGACATAAGCTGGGAGTAACTCCACGCGGTGAAGGCGGAAACAGTTTGATAACATGCTAAAACTCCCATAAAAATGTCCTCTGCACCATAATATGCCTTAGGGCTTATGTTGTTATATGTGCGTGTAGATGTAATATGTCAAGTACCTACCTAGTTTTTAGTTTATCAATTTAACTTTTGTTAATATTATGCGCCACAAATACACTTTAACACCAAAATAGTACAAATAATAAAAAGTAAAAGAACTAAAACCCAACTACGACAAAAAACGACGCTGAAAAAGTATAAAACAAGATTTTCAGATTACTGAACTGAACAAAGTTGCTAATGTAGTTGCAAGTAAATGGACATAGTTAAGATGCCTTCGTTGAAAATTGACAATAATGTCATACAATACCATTCTGAAGTATGCAATATTCACTATGTAGAGATAAATTTTCATGTTTGGTAAGGCGTAGTCACACGTTGTCAAGGTGCTACGGTAGGTAGGTATATGTAACGTGTGACTACGCCTTACCAAACATGAAAATTTATCTCTACATAGTGAATATTGCATACTTCAGAATGGTATTGTATGACATTATTGTCAATTTACAACGAAGGCATCTTAACTATGTCCATTTACTTGCAACTACATTAGCAACTTTGTTCAGTTCAGTATTCTGAAAATCTTGTTTTATACTTTTTCAGCGTCGTTTTTTGTCGTAGTTGGGTTTTAGTTCTTTTACTTTTTATTATTATATAAAGAACTGCAATTCTACAACATAATTTTTTGTTTATGCGAAACCCAAAACACGTGTCCAGTATTTTTAAGTAAAGAATCTGTATACAAAATTACAAAAAGATACAATGAAAAACCACCAAGTTATGAGCTTGCTATTCTACTTGGTTGTCCCAACAAAAATATGGTCAAAGGACCGCACGGGCGGGCGAGCGCGAGCGTTGACCTCTGGCGTCCGCTGTGATCTATCGTAACCGCTCGGCAATCACTCTGCGGTCTCATTCTAAATGTATATGGGAAAAAATGTAACATGGTGTAAAACTGATTGAAATCGATTCAGTTGCTTATTCTGAACAAACTATATTATTTCGCATAAACAAAAAAATAAAGTTGTATAATGCTTAGCGGCATAATTCAATAAAAATTAAGGTGGTTTAAACCTGACCTAAATAAGATCCATGTTTTGTATAAGTTAAATGCCCATAGAAATTCTGAATACAAAACAGTAAGCGTTAGATAACAGAAGGAAAATTGTTGAAAATGGGCTGTCACAAAATAAAGATATAAAACGCGTAAAACAATTTTATAAAAAAATATGATTCACAGAATCGTTCCACGAGTTTGAGATTTTTTTCCTTGAAATATGTAGAACAATTTTTAGGAGTAATGAATCAATTTATTCGTATTTTTTGCTCGGATTCAAATAAATGAATATTGTTTCATTCTGAAGATCCCTTCGTGGCGATAGTAAACGTGAATCTTTTCTCAGTAACAATCAATGTTAACAATATGTTATACTAGCGGCTACCAGCGACTTCGTTCCAATATTTTTTCAAATAGGTCCAGTACTTCCTCAGATTAACGCGTTCAAACAAACAAACTCTTCAGCTTTATACAATATGTAAAGAAAACCCTATCCGACCCATAAGGATAATAAAGGTTAGGTAAACACTTGACCAAATATAATACAAAATTTTACATAATCGTCATAGTAACAATACTAATGAATTTTGAAATATTCTTTTTTTCCTGGGAATTAATTCCAATTTCCCCGAAATTTGGTAATTTTTAAAAAGTGACAACACTGGTATTATTATAAGCGAATAGCGACGCGACCACGTCACAGGTGCCGCGTGCCCTGCCCCCGCCACCCGCGGATGGGTTGCTTATTGCACATGTATTAAGTTACCTCTTTTTGCGAAATAATATTTATTTTTTGTAGGGGGATTTTTTTTTAAAGTTTAGCCTGGCTTTGTATCCATTAGTAGAATCAGTTATCGATACCTAACAATACCTTCACGGATTGGACAGGGTTTTCTTTACATATTGTATATTAGTATAGATCTAGGACTATTTATTACTACCACATTTATTATTAACTATAGCAGAATTAGTCTGAAGAATGAGACTGACTTAACCCTTTGGTTAAATCGTATTAGAAAAAATGGTTTGTGTTTTGGGCAGTTTATCAAGCTTTGAAAAGAAAAGAGAGAAATCGTGCTCATTATTCAGTTTTTATCAATTTTCAGCTGCTCCAACAATGTTTTTGTATGCTAATTTATTTATGCGCCCCTGTGGAGCATAGAGCAGAACAGTTTCGCTAGTAATGTAATTAAAACTTATAATATGCTTGGCTATACAAAAGCATAAAGATTAAAACACGTTGAAAATTTTTGTGAAGAATCATGATTCACAAAATATTTTTTTTCAAGATTTTGTTACAAGGCTTAAATTTCTTTTCATAGCACTAGAGTATGTGGAGAGGAATTTCCTTGTTACATTTTAAACAGAACGAAAGATGTGCCCACTTTTGTAAATTTGATACCAAACTAATTGGTACCTTATTTCTAGTTGTGTCTTTAATCTCTTTTACTGAATAGATTTAAATAAAAAAAAAATGTATATTCACGACCTAATACCTACTTTTAAAATCGAATATTATGTTTTAAAACTATATGGGTACAGTGTTCCTAACAGACTGCTCTGAGAAGAAAACCCGAAATAAACTAAGAGGTCGGCGGGTGCCTACCCACGCTGCGTCTTCCGGTGCGTAGTCGGGTAAATATTCAAAATGTACCAAATTCACAAGTTCCACTGCGTAATAAATTCAACTTTTGGTTTAAACCCTATTTAATATATCTATGTCATGTATACCTACGATTTTTAATGAATGCTTGATTTTTTTTTGTATTTTTTTATGTGAAACATATTTAAAAAAAATGTAAATAACAACAAAACTCATTACAGGGGCCTGTTCCAATGCTAGACTTCATTATATTTTTAGTATACTTGTAAATTTAGCGCAAATATCGTAAGTTTGGCGAATGTGTCGAATAACTTAATTGTCATTTGTTACTTGATAACAAAGTAAAACGTAGTTTTATGATTAATTATGGAACAAATGCGTTTTTAAAGTTTTGTAACAACAAAAAATTCATTACCAAAACCATGACGAGTTTTTGATTTTACGCGACAAAAACCTTTGATCATGTCGCCATGTAGCGAGCGGCAGCCCCCCCATTCTTCAGTCGACCGGCAAACGTAACAAGGGAAGGATCTACGCAAGATCTCGTGCCAAAAATTGATTGATGTTCAAGTATTACAGTGTTTAGTCCATTTTGTGTTTCATTACAAGTCCACTTAAATCTTGATACGTAAATAAACTTGGTATCTAGTTGTTACATCAATTAATTAAGTTCTGTGTCAATTTCATTGTTGAATGTGTAGATGGTAAGTAAAGTTTATAGAAAAATATATAATAACCTAAAAGTGCATAATATTCATTACCGTGTCCTTCATTACAGTCGTTTACCGTAACCTTTTTGGGATTACGGTAATGAATGGAAAATTACGGTAATGAATAAATTTCTGTTTTTTTTTTTTTTTTCAATAAATGATAACATATAGGCTATTAACACTGTTGCTTAATAAATGCTTTCTATTTCAGCTAAAAAATGGCACTTCCTAAGAAGACGAAAGAGGAAATTTTAGCGAGAAGAAGACTGGCTAAGCGGAAACGCTACGCTGCTTTAAAAAATTATGAAGAATTATATAATATTGAAAAAGAAAAGGAAAAAGCAAGGTACTTAAAAAGAAAATCTAAAAAAAAATTGTTGACATTAAAGATTTAACACCACGTGCTCAAAGAGAAAGACGTAGAAGATGGAGAGTTAACAGCAAGAAATATATATACAAAAAAAAAAGAAAAGAAAAAGAAATTGAATATGTTGAACTTCTGGACATTGACACATCACAAGACGAGCCCCTTGATGATAATAATCCGCTTGAAGAATCAATTCCTTCAAATTCTGTAAAAGAAACTGGGACCAAAGAAACTGATAAAACTTTTAAGTTAAGAGCAACAATAAGACATATACGTTATCAAAGAGATAGGGATATGAAAAAAATGGAAAATGAGCTTTGCAACATAAAACAAGAAAACAAGTAATTGAAGAGACTTTTAAACATATAATATAAAGAGAAGATAAAAGACAATACAATGAATACAAGGAATATTAAAAAACTACCGACTAGAAAAATAGGCAAAAAAAAGATCCAATATAATTTTAACAAAAAAAAAAGAAAAAGATGTTGTTAACAAAGTTCAGTGCTTTTATAATGAAGACGAGAATACAAGAGTAGCACCAGGCAAAAAAGAATACATCACGAGAAAGAAAAACAGAAAACAAAAAAGGAACTTAAATGATACTCTTATAAATTTGTACAAAATGTTCTGCCTTGAGAATCCAAATACATCTGTGTCTTACACGTTCCTTTGGAAAATAAGGCCATTTTGGGTTTTATTTCCCAAACCAAACAGAAACACATTCGAATGTATTTATCATTGCAATTCAGAGTTACTAATAAAGGCTCTAAATAGGACAGAAATCATAAATATTAAAACAAATCATGGTCTTTTAAACATTCTTTGTTGTGATAGATATAACGAGGCATGCTTGGATCATAAATGTTCTAATTGTGAACCAAAGGTTGTTGAATATTTAGAATTTAGTAACGATATACACATCAAATATTTTGAATGGCGTAAAACTTCTAACACCTATGAGAAGGATGGAAAAGTAAAACATAACATTCTTTGGGCTAAAACTGAAAATTATGCACCACCTTTAGATGTTATTCATAAATTTGAAAATCATATTAATTTTTTTTTGCCGCATTGCGCTACTGTTTTTGTGCATAATAAAACTTTAAAAGAACTAAAAAATAGTATTCAGATAAACGAAGCTGTGGTAAATTTAGATTTTAGCGAAAACTACGCTCTTAAACATCACACGGAGATTCAGTCTTTTCATTTTGGCGGCAGTAGAAAGGAAGTGTCTATTCACTAACTCATATAAATAACAAACTCATAAATTCATAAAACTTCAATTATGGAAGAATTATTAATTAGGTACCTATTTTGTTAAGTTGATTTTAAAATAAATTATAATCTACAACATCTTTGTTTTTTTTTAAATATCCCATCATTTTGTATCATTACCTTGGCTCTATATTTCATCACCGTATACTTAAAATTTCATTACCAAGGGTGGCGTTCATTACCGTAGCTTGTCACGTATTTTAAGAGGCAATAACTCTTTCAATGTTTGATGTATAAGCGTGCCTTTCACTAATTTAGTAAATAAAATAATGCCAAATATCATAAAGCTATCAAATTTAAAAAAAAATGAAATTGAGATGTTTTTACCAAAAATGCGCAAATAATGTCGAAACTGAAGAAATACCCAGTCGCCACTCGACAACCCGTCGGCCCCATCGGGCTTCGGTTCTACGGGCAATGTGCCTGGTCCACTGCCACTTTAGTTTTGCAATTCTTCGGGCTGTGTCGGTTACTCTCGTTCTTCTGCGGATCTCCTCATTCCTGATTCGATCGCGCAGTGAAACCCCAAACATAGCCCTCTCCATTGCTCTTTTGAGTGACCTTGAACCTTCTTTTAAGGCCCATTGTTAGCGACCACGTATCAATTCCATTTTTTTTTTACCACATCGGTATTTTCATGATTATATCTTCACCGTATAAATTTAGACATTCTTTCATTTTGATAGGTTGGTTGATAGTGACTTTGAGCATCTGCAAACACCACAAATGCTATTAAAATGCAAATCTCCATAATAATAAGCAATCATATTAATTCGTAATGGCATTACGGCTGATTTTTAGCTACGGATTACGTTCCGAATAATCGAACAATACATTACGATTATTCTAACAATACACTACGATTAATCAAATAATATAACCCCGAATGGAATCTGTAGCGAACCGAAAGAATGTGTATTATTATTGTTTCGGCTTTAATTCGGAAGCCGTCTTAAATGTGTTCCCTGTATTATGTAATATAAATTATTCGAGACACGCTTTTGGATAATCTATAGGTATAAATTATTCATCGTCATTGTAGAAAATGAGATATTTTTATTTTACTTACAACATTTTCAGGTATTATCGAACACCATCCGACTCTATAATATTTTTTAGCAATATTTTTATTTTAGATGTATTATGTGTCTTTTAATCTGTGCTGAACAAATGTAGTTTCTTTCTTTCTTTCCTAATACACGTGTAGATTTGTAATGTCGTCATATTGTCTGGAAAAGTTGATATGACTGGTTTAATAAATAAGCAATGTTTTATACATAAAATATTGTATTGTGCTATTGAAAATGGTGTACCTGTTATAATTATGAAAAGTTAGGTCAGAAAATTTTTACACAACTTAAATGCCAGTAACAACAAGTTGTGAAAATTACGACAGTACCTATTATGTTTTTTTTTAGCCCTTAACCACCTACCTGCGGTCTCAGAGACCGCAACGATTTTTCAAATTCAAATATTTCCGCGTGTGAGTGGCGTGCATCAAAGCGCGTTCATGTACCTTTTCTATGCACCAGTCAGTGCCGCGCTAGCCCTTGGCAAGTGTGTACGTACGCGCGTTTGGCCAGGGTAAGTAAAATAAATTCGCCAGCGGTCTCCGTGACCGCACGTAGGTGGTTGCGTGACGTGACGGTGGTTGATTGACTTTTTGTTATAATTACTTATTACTACTGTTTTAGAGTCAAAATGAGTAAAATGACGAAAATATTATAAGATGGCTTCAGCAAGAAGTCTTGGACAAAAATTACCTTTCTGGCGACGATTTCAAAGACGTTAAACCTGATGTAACCGTTGTTCAAGAACAGGCTAAAGATAGTGAATCTGAATCTGAAATTTAGGGTGACGACGATGAAAATAGCTTATCGGCACCAATAACCTCTTCAAGGTCACAATCTATATCCAGGTCTCCAGAAGAAAGCGACTCGTCAGAAGATGACATTCCGCTTTCGAGTTAGCAGTCCAGAGTTAGGCCAAGAAAAAAAAATTCTTCGGCAGCAATCGTTTTCGCTGGTCATCTGTGCCTAACGTTACTCGTTCAAGGACACTTTAGCATAATATTGTACAGCAAACGCCGGGTGTAAAACCAGTATTCTGTAGTATTCTCAATAATTCTACTACACCACTTGACATTTGTAGTCTCTTATTTAAAGGAAGATTTACCAAGCACTTCTGTTGCCGAAAAACTTGCAGTTCATAAAACATGCTTTACGAGTAATCCAAAAAAGAAACGCAAAACGGCTTACCTATGTTTCGTGTGTAAAGTACCTATTTGTTTGGAGTGTTCGCAAAAAATGTGTTGTTACTGCCGCGAAAAAATGTAAAAGTTGAGTCTTTGCAATTTTGTTTAATTTTTTATTTTTTGTTTAGTTTTGCTATTTAATTTTATTTTTAGTTCATTCAAATTATTAGAAATAGGAAAAAGAAGTGAAAAATTTAAATATTTTAGAATAACGATCTCATTTTCTTAGTATAGTTATTTTTGGTGCCATCTTCCTTATTTATTAGATGTTATTCCATTTTTATAAAACTTTTATATTACTGTTGCTAGTTTATGACGCTTAAATAAAGCAATTAAGTATAGACATGCATTTTATTTAACCGGACTTTAATTTCTTATCATAAATCCCAAAATAATCGCAATAATATATTAGCGGTTTCTGTGACCGCACGTAGGTGGTTAAAGGACAGAGATAGGTGCTAGGTGGTTAAGGGTTAATGTTTGAAGTTATTAAACTTTCATATTATTCTTGCCTAACTTACTATTTCAAGGTTTATATCCTGAAGGAGTTGTAATTTACAACTTGTAAACGCGTATTAAAAATAAGTTTTCTTGCTGGAAGTTGACGTTACTTTCTTGTTACTAGGTACCTTCAACCGTGAGTTGTGTGTTGATGTGTTGTCTTTATTTTGTAAACAAACAAGAGTTGTGTTGTGATGTAGTACGGATACGTAACTAAAGAACAAAAGCTTACTAGATTGTGGCATTCGTGTAGCGCCTTGTTACCTGAACAAAGCATAATATACAGCAGGAATATCACCACCATTCTCATTTTTGTCTCCAAATTCTAAAACAGCATTTTTTTTTATAGTTATGAACTAGTGCTTGACTGCTATCGCGCCTGATGGTAAGCAGTGATGCAATCGTTGATGGTAAAGCGCGCTAGTTAATTAAGCGTATTCACTTAAAATAAAATAGTGAATAGGAAGGAAGACGGCAGTTGAGCGAAGGATGCAATGTGAAACCCAACAACACGACCAACGATGCTGTGTCAGGGGAGATTGATCTGGAGACCCTCCCGACACAACAACATTTGGCGCATCGTACCCGCGCACACATCGCAGCACAGCTGCTTAGACCCGTCCTCCGTACGGCTTCACCAGACATCATGCCGGAACACGACGAATCGCTTGGCGGCAAGAGAGTGTTTTTAAAAGATATTTCTTTTAAAGGCATATCTTTATTATCGCTGAACTTAAAGCGATGATAAAGGTATGTAAAAATATTAATTTTAGATATTTGTTAACCCCGTGGCTTTCAGTAAACCAGCATCAGTCAGCTAGTTAAAACTTTGCTTTTAGTTTTTTGTTCAGATGTTTATATTAAGGTGTGTGGTTATACATGGTAATTTCCTCAAACATTTATATGTAATTTAACTTTCTTAGTTTTTACATAAGTTACGAATGGTACAACACAGGCATGTATTGTATCATTCGTAACTTATATACATAACGTAACGGAACGAAGAAACTTTAGTTTCCAAAAGCATTACCATGTAATGTGAAGCTTTTAGGCCCAGCACAAAGCGGTGGGGAGAGGAAACAAAAGGAGATGTGAGCACTGAATTGAGTTGGGCGCGGGGAAATTTCAGCGGGGTGCGGGTAGCGCGAGCATTTGCCTACCTGAAATTTCTTTCCACCTTGTGTTGAACAAGTGTGCCCTCGTGCCTTGCCGTGATAGGACTAAACTGATAGCTATCTTCTGCCTTTTTCTTAATAAATTAGCCAGAAAATAATTCACTGAATCTAAATTTATTTCAGTTTGTGCATATTAGAAACGGTGCCAAAATAATGGAATGAAATACAAAAAAATCCATCCATACTAATATTATAAATGCGCAAGTAACTCTGTCTGTCTATCTGTTACGCTTTCCCGCTTAAACCTCTCAAATTTTTGATGAAATTGAAAAAAATGAAATTGGCACAGTCAATCTTTAGACCCTGAGAAAGGACATAGGCTACCTTTTATCCCAAATAAAATTTATATTCCCGAGGGAAATCTAAAAAGCGCGATATAACCGAAATCCATGCGGGCGAAGCCGCGGGCGGAAAGCTAGTAGGTTATAAAGTTGTGTACAAGAATAAAGAGATTATTATTGTCAATAAATAAGAAAGCCAATAAGCTATTCACTCCACGATAAAAACCACTTACAAAGTGCGATCA
The DNA here is from genome assembly GCA_017933935.1 of Sesamia nonagrioides. Classification (NCBI taxonomy): domain Eukaryota; kingdom Metazoa; phylum Arthropoda; class Insecta; order Lepidoptera; family Noctuidae; genus Sesamia; species Sesamia nonagrioides. The sequence continues at coordinate 1,350,363 of JADWQK010001779.1, forward strand.
TTGAACCAAACTGGCGTAAAATTGAATTGATCGCATTCCGTGCTACGCTTCAACTCTGTTTAACTTCAAACACAGTCTGCCATTTACCATGTGAAACATTTAGATACGTGCTGAGAATTTTTAGTACCCAAAACTATGAGAACCTTCAAATGTTAATTACAGATATTTTCGTTTGAAGTACCCGTCGTAAATATGACATATATAGAGAGACATTAGAGCTCATTCACGTAGAAAACTGGCGACTAGTTGGGTGGATTTTCTATTTTTTATCCGAGTAGGTCTCTTAAAACACTTTTACATGTCAATATTTTAACATTAGAAGGCTTAACTGACTTTTCCTTCTTAGCATGACAATAGAAATCAGGAGGGTAGGTAATTGCGTAACACGCTATCAGTAGTAATGGGTTTATTTTGACAGTTCAACAACATTCATTGCGTTATTTACGTTGTTGAGCAGACACGTTTTCGAACATATAGAGCAATGGATTAGCAATATGCTTCGAAATGATTCCAACTGATAGTAATAATGTGTTACGCAATAAGGGTGCTGAATGGATTCATAACTCGGCTACTTCTGCGCACTGCCGTCATCACCAGCGTCCTGCAGTTTCTGTAACGTGCAGCCGACAGAACATTTTGGATATTAAGTAACCCATCGTTTGTTGTACAGCACCACATCTACAGTCCTAAACGGAGTCGTCTAAGAATCTCCATCTGAACTGGTATTTCTTGCTTCGACCAACCGGATCTGGAATCTTTTCAAAGACTTCCAAATCACGTCTAGCTGGAAGGTCTTGAATGGGTAGGACAAAGGGTTTTGGGTTTCCATATTCTTGTGAAGAAATTCTAAATTAAAGCGAGAAAGTCATGGTCCCATTTGTTCTATGTCAGAGGGGTTGGTATCCGAATCAAGTCTATCAGTTGGACCATTGTGCGTTACGTTGACGAGCGCTGGTTGTAAAGGGACCAGCCTTTACAACCAGCGCTTGTCAGGTGCAGGTAGTTTTCATACTTTTTGCTTGGTTTGTGACAGAACTGACATGTCGGCGTCAGTTACCAGCGTTCTACACGAGTACTTTCAGGGTTGTAGGTTGGTTAAAAAAGAAACCGTGGCCCCGGCGCACAGGCAAGTGATGGAACACGGGTGAGTTTTAGTCAGTAAAAGTCTGACAGCTCTTCCGCTCCGTCTAGGACGGGAGAGGTCATTTGATTATTTCCCATCCAGAATGCAAGGGAAATGTATGATTCAGTTCTCCCATCTCCGTTCTTCCATCGGACGACCCGTCGCACGGCGAGTTTCCACCCTTACGTCGTTAACACCACCACGATTCGGACGAAGCGTTTTGCCTCCTATTTCATACCGCGTACATCGAGGGACTAGAACAATTTGCCAGTGGTGGTGTTTCCATCTGACTACAATTTGAGTGTCTTCAAGGCTAGTAGAGTGAATAGGTTCATAATAAACTAGTGTGCTTTACCATCATCGATTGCGTCACTACTTAACACCAGGCGGGATTGCGGTCAAGCGCTAGATTATAATTTATTTTAAAAAAGAACAATAAAAAAAGGGTGAATACTTGTCGAAGATGCCTCTCTGCGATACCTCGCGGTAGCGGTTGCTGCTTTTAAATATCTGTATTTGGAGTAAATGTAAATGGAGCGAGACTGTCTAACAGACCTCTACAACCCAGTTACTGAGTAATAAAGTACAATAAAAACAAAACAAATAATAAATGTAAAACTTTTGAATCTATGAAGCTGTCGGCTATCTCTGTTCATGGGTCAATGTACCTATAATACACTTATACAACAAGCTTTCCATGGACATTCGAAACTTGCCCATTATACGATTTAAACTTTGCAAAAAGGGGTATTAATAAAATCACTGATTATTTAGAAGACAATAAAGCTTGGACTGGCGTCAGCCTCTGTGGCGTAGCGGCTGCGAACGCGGCCGTTGCGCAAGGAGGCGCGGGTTCGATCCCCGCACAGTGCAAATATATGTATGCATGAATATGAATATTTGCACTGGCCTGGTCGTGCCTCGGAAAGCAAGTTAAGCCGTTGGTCCCGGTTGCCATACGAACATCTAGTGGCAGTCGTTACGGGTTGTTGGAGCCCTCAAAAGTCTAACAAACGGCCTAACTGCAATGCTTAGATATCGCCTTCGGGTTGTGGAGGTCAGACGGCAGTCGCTTCACGGAAAATATCGAAGTCTAGCCAAAATCAGCAGTTAGACTGGTAAAGCGGACCCCAGACTCCGAAGCTTAAAAGCTGCGGATGCGACTGGGATTAACGCTGAGATGAAGATGATGATGAATAAAGCTTGGACTGAGCTGCTCGCTAAGCATTGTTATTAAGCAATATGCGTAATTATAACGTAAATTATTGTAAACTTTTTCATTTTTAATGTCTGGACTTGAAAAAATACTATGATCCGTGAGTTTGTTTTGGGTATTTCTTCTCAGAGGTAGTCAGTTAGGAAATGCCGACTCCATCTAGTTTAAAAAAAATATGACGTGTAAAAGTGGCTGAACAGAATAAAAAAGCATATTTGCAATAGCAATAGATTTATTTTAAAGCGGTAAACATAAATCCGCTGTACCACTTAGCTTCCTGAGTTATGAAACCGATGTTTCTGCGTAGAAAATTGGTTTCTCTTTTACGATTTTTTTTTTTTTTTTTTTTTTTATAGTTAGCTAAAACGGTACAAAACCAACTACACTACAACGATGTATGTACCTGTGCTGATAACGTATACTATACAGAGTGGTGCTGACAATACGACAATAAATGAAAACACAGGCCATGCTGGTTCACAGGAATAATCCTGAACCATAGAAAAAAAACCTAGCACAAAATTAAAAAAAATAAAATTTCAAACAAACTAAATCGCATGAAATCGCAAACGGAATAGAACATCCTTTAAAATATTGGTTCAATGACCTCCGATCAGCGGGCGACAGCGCGTTCCTGTATCGATTTGCTTTTTCGCCCCATTATTATTAAAGTTTAGTACCGTTGGATGCGGCGCTCATCAACCTCAAAGCGCTTCCTTATCAACATGTACATCATGTAGAAAATGTGAGAAATGAAAAATAATTTCCTGTGACTAAACTAATGGATATATTTATAATATAATTTTTTATGGGTAGACTGAGAATATGTTGAGGTACACGATGTTTAATTTATTGTCGTATTGTCAGCACCACTCTGTATATATTAACGTGTTTGCGAAATCTCATCCATACCGTCTAGATAACGCTTTAATATGCCGGAAAAAAGGATTACCTGAACTTAGGGTCAATTCAAACGTACCATAACCACACCACAGCCACAACCACACCACAAAGACGCCACGTGGTCGGGCATATATTTTGTATTGAAAATTAATATTACAATTCACACGTACCACATTTTGCCGTTGTTATCGACCACCTGTGTAATACGACTACATCGCAACCACATCGCGACGGCAACACCAGCACCAGCGGCGGCACCGCGGCCACATTGCCACGACATAATGTCATCAACAGCGCGCGCCCTGCACATGACCACGTGGTTACCACAGCGTCAACGCAACCACATTAACATTTTGTCGCTAACACAACGCAACTGCAAAAAGCCGCTGCGACACTATTCACACATAATCACAGCTTGACCACATTTTGTCGCTGCGATATGATGTGGTTGTGGTACGTGTAAATTGATGCTTAGGTAACATGCTGGAATAATTTTTGGGTAAAAAGACCAATTTATTAAAGTAAATAAAGGACAAGACATTAATTGTAATTAATGTCATTTCTTTGTTTATAGTCCCAGCTGGTTGAAAAATAAAAGAATTAAACTTCAAAACTGAATAACCTTTGGTCCTTTTAAAGGGCAAATTTTATTCGCAATGTTTAACTATAAAAATGGCGTACCTTTGCATGTTACTTTTTACGAGATTGTTTCTGGTTTATGACGTCATCTTATCTTATATGTACATAATTATTATGTTGCAGCTTTAAGTGTTATATCTGGGTGATATAGTGGCTATTTCTATGTCGTAAAAAGTTAGGTTTTCCAAGACAGACCGAGTTTATAGGCGGTTTATATTGGCTCGTAACTAAGATAATAATGAGGATTTTTATTAGATTTTGTGTACTATCGTATGATTAAATATACTTTATTTATAAATACATAATATGTAGTCAACATTTCACGTAAAAGGGATGTTTCCTTGGTAAAAAAATGATTCTATTTAGTCCGTTATTCAGATTATAGAAAAATATTGGATACGTATAGGTATTTCGTTTTATCAAATCAATAAAAATTGACAAATATATAAGGCATCAAAAATCAGGAGTGGGAGCTGATGACGTCACTCGTTGCTAAAAAGTGTGTTGAGACAAAGTGCACCTGTGACTGTAAGTATACAAGCCTGGTCTCTGTTGAGATCTGTCGCCATGGGTGAATATTTCGGTCTGAATTTTGTTCAGAATAAACAACTAAAACGATTCCAATTATTTTTACACTATGTTATATTTTTTAACAGATACTTTTAGGCCGCTGCCTCGAATCTTGCGGGCAGCGGGGCGGCGGCGGCGAGTGAGCGGCAGGATCTTATGCGTAAAATCAAATGGACCGCTTCTCGAAAACAGCGGCGCGGTAGCGGGGCGGCGGCGGGTAGCGAGCGGTGTACTTTTCGCGCTCGAATCTTGCGGGCAGCGGGCGGGCAGCGAGCGGTGATCGAGCGTTAGGAATAAATTTGAATTAAAAATATGTTGCCGCCATTGTTCAGACATTTATATCGCGAATAAAAACAAATATCTCGTCGACACAATCATGAACACAACACTACGCGGCTATGACGCGCGATCTACCCGCTAGTTTCGAGAACGGGTCTCCGGTGCCCGCTCGGCTCCCGTGCCGCCGCCGCCGCCGCCCCGCTGCCCGCAAGGTTCGAGGCAGCGGCCTTAGAAATTGTTGTAGTGTGGTTACCGAGTGCGGACGGTAGATCAGGACCGCCCGGGCGGAGCGTGGACCATATTTTTGTTGGAACAGCCAAGTAGGAAAACAAACCCTTAACTTTGTGGTTTTTCATGATATGTTTTTGAAATTTTGTACATAGGTTCTTTACTTAAAAATACTGGACATGTGTTCCGCATAAACAAAAAATAATATTGTCTATGCAGCCCTAATGGATTTCTCTAGTGTGTCATATCTTTATCACTTGAGTGCGGTTGAGCTTTTTCTTTTACCGGATTCTCAAATGTTTGTGGTGGGTGGAGATGTCGTTAGAAGTTTCCCTCGATGAATAATAATGGATACGTGCCGTCTCATATTGGACCTAAATCAACAAAGGTTAGGTGTACTTTTGGCCTTTAGATTAGAGGCAAATAAGCCTGTGTAGCTGTTGAAAACCCTCTCATACGACGATACAGAGAAGATGGTAGAATCTTGATCAGTTCAAAATTACATTTCAGCGCTCACACCCAAATATCTGATCATGAGAGCATGATCGAAGAATGATATAGCGGTATCTACAGTTCTATATCTCATATTTTATTTAAATTTTATGTATATAAATTCTAGACATAATGAATTGTTCATTATGTCTGTAACAAATGTTTTCTTAATGTTAAGACTTCTTCTTTCGCCTCGCCTTTTCCCGTTACGCGGGGTCGGTTTTCCTGGTTCTGAGGCGCCAAACTCACTTATTCCGCTGATATACGTCGTCATCTGAAAGCCCCAACTGCTTCATATCCTTGCGGATATTCGCTATAACTGCTTCATATACTTGCGGATTTCTTAATGTTAAGACGAGCATTGATATTTGCGGCACAGTTTTAACTATTGCAGCTCATCGCTTCTCCCTTATATACATGTGTTTATGGCTATCGATTAGAAAATCTCACAAATTCTGAATAGCTAAGCTGGTAGATTAAATAGGGACATAGGTTTATGTGTAGGATTAATACTTTTTATCCCGTTATTACAACGGGATCGAAACTCTTAAATATGAAACAGTGGGACGCATCTTGTATTATTATTATATTGTTATCTTATTCCTGTTGGCTTTTGTTTATTTCCCTAAAAGAGTTTGCAAGTTCATTGAAATAAAAATTTAAGAAAATAGATTTAGTTATTCAGAAATATAAAACTTCGCCAGTAAAAATGCAAGCGCCTTTTTTTTCTAATCCTCATGGACTATACTCCGCTCGGGGATGCGAAGGGGTATTAGGACTCTTACCGGCTAAAAACCACCTAAGCGTTCGTCATCTGCCTTTCTGGGGTACCGGGTCCTCCCAATTCTTCGGTACCATGTTCAATAGCCTAGACCAGCGGTCGGCAACCTTTTGGCAGTTACGGGCCACATGGCGACAAAATGAAGTAGAGGTGGACCGCGCTTTTACATAATTTTGATAACAAGCTTATCAATTATTATTCTTTATTGCACACACAATAATACTTTGCGGCCATACCAACATACTTTTCAAATGAGTGAAAAGAACTCTGACACTGAACACTACTTAACTACAAAGAGATAAAATTAAAAAAAAAGAGTAAAATTCATAAAAAAAAAAATATTATTTTTATATTTTGCCAACGACAAATCAATAATAAATCGAAATTAAATTAAGGAAACATTAAAAACATAAATGTGAACTTGTACTTATACTTTCAGTGTGACGTCTGAAGCTGTATTTGAGTGGCTATTTTTTGTACATCAGATTTCATATTTGTCGATGAAATTCTAAGAATGGAAATCCATTCTTAGAATTTCATACACAAATATGAAATCTGAGCAAAAGGTTTGCTCAAAAGTTTATTACAATTTTTGCAGTAGGTGCTTACTTATGCGAGCAAACATTTTCTATCCTCAATTATAGAAAAACTAAACATGCTTTCCGACTTACAGATGAGTACTCTACTAAATAGTAGAGTTTAGTTTATTTAGTTATTGATTGACAAAGTAGAGATAAATTTGAAAATTTATCTTTGGAAAGGCGTAGTCACACGTTCTCAAGGTGCTACGGTAGGTAGGTATATGCAACGTGTGACTACGTCTTTCCAAACATGAAAATTTATCTCTACTTGGTGAATATTGCATACTTCAGAATAGTATTATGTGACATTATTGTCAATTTACAACGAAGGCATCTTGGTAGAGTCTACTTTGTCCATTTACTTGCAACTACATTAGCAAATTTGTTCTGTTCAGTATTCCGAAAATCTTGTTTTATACTTTTTCAGCGTTGTTTTTTGTCGTAGTTGGGTTTTAGTTTTTTTACTTTTTATATCATTTTAGAATTCTCGTTTATTTCACAAAACAATCGCGGCCTGCAAGGAAGATGGGTCATAAAACAAAGAAATCGACTCGGATATGACATACAGAGTCGTTAAAGACAGCTCAAGTTTGCGCATCTGCGTTCACCTGTTTCCTATCAAGCAAACTGATTGGTCCTTTCCCATCCGATGTTCAGGAATATTTTACATACTGAACAGCTCGCAGAATTCATCTGATATCAGTCTCAATCTGTTAAAAATACTTCTAATTACCATTTTTGACATTTGATCGTTGCTGAGATTACACAACGACTACATTTTGAACGTTTAAACCTTCCCTCACGTTGTTGACACCACTACGATCCGGACAAAGCATTTCATCTCGTATTTTACACCGCGCACACAGGACTGAAAAAATTTGCCTGTCTCCGTCTGACTATAATTTAAGTGTCTTCAAGGCTAGAGTGAATAGGCTCTTAATAAACTTGGGCGATTTACCATCAACAATTGCATCATTGCTTACTACTATCGCGATCGCGGCGCTAGTTGATAATGTTTAAAAAAAATATGAAAATCGACCTTCAGGCTAGCTAAATAAAGTGCTTAATCATCTTGTTGGATAACTGTTAGATATTAGAAAGATGCTAGTCATCACAGGCGCAGATAGAAGGGGTGGGCGGCAACGGGTTGAGCCCTCCCCTGGGCATCGATTGAAATTAATTTAAAAGTCTAAGTGAGACTCGTTTTGCAACCTGTATTTTTACTTTGTATACAGTTTATTACTAAGTAAGATATACAGCGTTCTTTTTTGTTTATGTGAAACCTGAATATAGTTTGTTCAGAATAAACAATTGAATCAATTCCGATCATTTTCACACCATGTAGTATTAGTATTATATTAGCTTTCACGTGCTCAGCTGACGCCACAGGTCAATGCACCCGGCGCGCCCGTCCAAACGGAGCGTGGACCATATTTTTGTTGGGACAACCAAGTAGGATAGCAAGCTCATAATTTTGTGGTTTTTCATGATATCTTTTTGAAATTTTGTACATAGGTTCTTTACTTAAAAATAATGGACACTTACGGAACTGAAACGTGGTCGTTCACAATGGGCCTCATACGAAGGCTCAGAGTCACACAAAGGGCAATAGAAACAGCTATGCTCGGAGTTTCTCTGCGTGATCGAATCAGAAATGAGGAGATTCGCAGAAGAACCAAAGTCACCGATATAGCTCTGCGAGTCGCTAAACTTAAATGGCACTGGGCAGAGCACATTGCTCGTAAAACCAATGGCCGATGGGGCAGTAAGGTTCTGGAGGGGCGGCCACGTACTGGAAGACGCAGCGTAGAGAGGCCGCAACAAGGTGGACTGATGACCTGGTGAAGGTCGCGGGAAGCCGATGGATGCATAAGACCGGTGAGCGTGGAAAGCCTTGGGGGAGGCCTTTGTCCAGCAGTGGACATCTATAGGCTGAAGAAGAAGAAGAGAAGAATGGACACGTGTTTCGGGTTTCGCATAAACAATCGCAAATTTGCAAAAAGTAATGTTGTAGATTCGTCGTAGTCATCTTTGAAAAGGCCTAATATTGGCTTTACAGAAAATAGATTCCAATGGTTCATTTTTAAAGAGATTTTAAGGTTTGAATCATTTGGCCCATAAATGAAAACCTCGATCCATATCCTCCTGCCTATGTTCCTATTTATTTGTGGTTCGTGCATTTATTTATTTTTATTTTATTACGTATTTACACACAATAAAATACATAAGGATAGGATAAAATTAAGATCTGAGTACAAAGGTGCTGCTTATTTCTTAAGAAATTTCTTCCAGCAGACCTGCATTGTCCTGCGTGTATCGTACAAGTCATTTATCTTTTGTTTGGTATGTCCCTTTTTAGATCACTAATCTTAATAAAAACTTTAGGATTCCTCAAAGGAAAGAAAAAGTCTAAGGGCATTAAAAGCAAAGATAAAAGAAGATATTGATGAGTCACTGCGTCTCAGGGATCTTTATTAATGGCTGCCTCCTGGGGCTTAGGACGGACACTGAAAGCTTCCATTTTTCCCTCATATTTCTTTGATTTTCCGCCGGGAAAGGAATATTTTACCATTTCTTGTGGGAGTTTACGCTTAGGAATATGTGACAAGATTTATGAGTTCTGCCCTTGTTCGAATACCTAATACATAATATATATTGTGTACTTAGGAATTCAGGGTAACGACGGTTGACGGGTTATGTCTACCTCTAATCCTTCTTTGTCTAAAATTCCAATACTTGTCGACTTTGCTTTGTTTTAGGCTATATAATATATTATTACATACGACGTTGGTACGTCAGATTTGATTAAAACAAGGATAAGGTCGCTATGGACTACATTTCATAAAGACATCATCCACGTTTTAATAAAGACATGACTATTTACGCAATCGATTCTCTTTATTTCATTTGATACGTTTAAATTACATTTTTAAATATTTTTATGAGCAATTGCCAACCCGTACATTGTGACCAGGGTCCAAGTTACTGAAGAACCTAATGACATTGAGAGCCGAATTCAAAATTACACGCTTTCGGAATCACCCCCTTGATCTAGCTTCTTTTTGTAATTTTATAGACTAGTGCTTGAATGCAACCTCGCCTGATGGTAAGCAGTGATGCAATCAGTGATAATAAAGCGCGCTAGTTTATTAAGAGCCTATTCACTCAAAAAACCAGGATGAATAGGAAGAAAGACGGCAGTTGAGTAAGGTGATGCAATGTTGGACCCCGAGGCGGAGGCGCGCGCGAGTGTCAGCGCGCGCCTCTGAGGCGATGCACGGGGTAGCTTACCACCCCACTACCCCGTGCAGGAGACGAGGCCCGGACAGACCGGGCCAGCACGAGAGTGTGGGGCTGCGGAAGAATTTAGACTCCCGCGGCCCCACGCGCGCTCGTGATAGAAGAGACACCGGGGTGGTTTTAGTCAGTAAAAGTCTGACAGACCCCGTCGCCCACCCTAGGGCGGCGGACATCCTATGAGGATTTCCACCCCGAAAAAAAAAAAAAAGAAAAGGTGATGCAATGTAATATGTATAAATATAATGTATAAACCCAACAACACGACCAACGATTCTGCGATCCTCCAGGACCAAACTCTGGACACAACAACATTTGGCGCATCGTACCCGGTACACATCGCAAAACAACTACTCAGATCCGTTCTCCGTAGCTGTCAAAAGAGAACTTCCTAACGTGTATGTAGGTTGTTCTTGGCTATTAACCCATTGGCCTCCACGACTATCGACACAGTGATTGCTTAATCCACATGCCACAAGTCGACGTTGATTTCTTTATCTTTTTCGGATCTCATTACTTCCATTTTCGCGAACTACGCTGGGCAAATACCTTTAGTATGTCTCCTTAGATTCCACAAGGCAAATTGCTAATGGACTACCCTGGCCACAAGGTTGTGTCTATGCAAGTACTCTCCATTAGCTAGACGAGAACACTCGGAACTAATATGCCCGATTGTTTCTCACAGCCGGTTGCATAACTAGCAGACAGTATGATTTTAACAAAATGTTATCACGCTTACGGCTAACTTAAAATTACGTACGCTTAGGTGGCAAAGTTTGTTTATATTTTACACATAAATTCATCATTTATATAGAAAAATTATGATAATGTACCTAATTTATGAAACTTCTTTTGTCCCCAGATATCTTTGGATTCGCATAGCGTTATTTGAGCGTCAGCTGGCGAAGATAATTGAACATCTAGTCAGCAACGCGAACCGCTACTACGAACGGGACGCTTTGGTGGCAGACCCTGACTACGGAAGCATCCTTAGCTCCTTGTTGGTGGGTCCTTGTGCCTTGGAGTATTCCAAAGCTAAACCACCGGCTTGTTTCTGGACGGATCCTCCTGCTGACGAGCTTGTGAGTGTACTGATTTATGATGTAGCTTAAGCTCCTATTGTTATATAAACCAGTTGCCAGGTTGGCTGATACTATTTGGATTACGCATTGTAGTACTTATACGTCGATCTGTCTTGAAATATAAATAGTTCTGTTTTCATTGATTTTAGGTTAATTTGAAAGTAATTATGATTTATTAATATAACAGGTGCAAAGACACAGAATGTCTGCGGGAACTACAACACCGCCTTCCGTCCGAAGGCCAATATTAAATTTCAAGAGAAGTTTGAACGCATCATCTGATGATGGAAGCTCAAATAATCCGGGTAAATTTATCTATTTTAATACAAGATTAATCCAACAACTTTGTATCTCGTAAAACTATAAATATACCTATATAAAATTCATCCAAGTTTTTACCGCAAAATACGCCACTACATTTTTCAATACTTTTCTTTCAAGTGAAGCTTACAAAGTGAAACTTTTACAGGTACAGGTAAAGCAGCCGGTTCGAGTGCCAAAGATTACGTTGAAAGCTTACACCAGAATTCTACCGCCACACTTTTGTACGGAAAAAACAACGTTCGTGTTCAGCCGGTGAGAATAAAACCTTTTTCTAAAAGATTTATTTGCTCTTGTTTATGATGTGTGCTGAGTTTTATTAAATTTGGGAAACGGATCGGATCCACTGGTCTTTTGGGAACGGGCCAATCATACGAGCGAGTACTTGGAATTACTCGAATGTTCTGGATTTCGGGTATTTTATTCAATTCGTGTAAATATTGCGCAGTTTCGTCGTATTTTCAGGTTGAATAAATAAATACCTTATTCGTAGGTAGTTATGGCAGAAAATGCGTGATTGATCACATTTTTCCGATGTTAGGTATATTTTCAAGGACATCTTCCAAGTTAAATTATCTGCCTTGTAGGCCCATTATTTTTCATCTTCATAATTCGGCATTATTTTACAGCCGACCCTCTGAGAAATGTCTCAAAGTTTAAATTAATTTAGTCAGACATAATTGGAATTGATGTATTGATAAAATTTTGCTCAAATGGAATTTGATATTATTATTATTATAGTAGACTTTTGGGACTTATTTGATGTTGATGAATTTGGAAAATTGGAATTATAGAAGGACGTTGAAGAGCCGATGCCTGGGTACTTGAGTTTGCACCAGACAGCTGCGGGGTTGATCATTAAATGGACTCCGAACCAGCTCATGAATGGATATGCGGAGAGTGAGGGAATTGATAAAAGGTAAAGTAGAATTGATGCAACTGGGTATGTTATGGCAAGGTGTTATAGCTAGTATGTAATTTGCACTTTCATATTGTTCATACATAATTTGCATTGTTATGTTCTTCTTTGTGTTTTTTGAGTTAATGATTATTTTGTAAGTAGGTATGTATGTACAAACATCTTTGCACTTCAATCATATTTATTAAACTAAACGAGGCTAGGCGTTTTCTATCTGGCTAGTCTGAGAAGAAAGGCAGAAATAAACTCAGAGAAAAATTATTTTGGTCAGAATCCTAATTGCCTTACACACTGTCAATTGGAATCATTTTGAAACATATTGCTAATCCATTGCTCCATAATTATGTTCGAAAAATGTGTCTACTCGATAAAGTTGACAACGCAATGGATGTTGTTGAACTGTCAAAATGAAACCCATTGCTACTGATAGTGTGTTACACAATTACCCTGCGGGTTATATGAAGAACGTATAGATCGGTATCTGAGATGGTCTTTTGAGGAAAAAACGTAGATGTTAGATTGATCACTGAGTAAATATAATAGAAAGTGGCAGGTTAACTATGGGGTAAAGTTATACGTTGATATCTTTATCATCTTAATAAATAAATAATAAAATACCCTAATTTTACTTCGGTGGTTCGACAAATATACTTTTACTATTGTACGTAGATATTGCGGTTTATATGATGCTGATTTTGCTTTTGATATCCGGCGAATCACGTGCTAAAATCAACGTTATATAAATCTAAGCCATTGTATTTCCATGCATATTCATATTGTACGTACCTTCTCGTAATCTTCTGATCGTTGGCCGAAAGGCATTAGGCCTTTCGGCCAACCTGAAGATTGATAAATAATTTAATTCCAAGATATCCGAAGTCATCTGCTCATTGCAAGCTCTACTACTGAGCATAAGGTAGCACAAACTTTCCAGGAAAATATCAGTAGCAGCACATATGTAGTTTGGTTTTATGCCCAGTTGAGCGCAACAGAACCTCCAATGAAATTAGACTTAAATATAAGAAATGTCGGTGTTCTATTGGTTGTTACACCTCTGCCCAATTCTTTGGGTTATCCAGGCGTTATATTATGTCTTCTTCTTCTTCTCAGCCTGGACAAAGGCCTCCCCCAAAGCTTTCATTCCATTGGGGGGCTTGCCATAATCCCCTACGCTTGGCAAGTGGGTTGAATATTATGTCATTCTAATAAAATTACAGTTGAATAAAAATGACATTAGCCTAGATTAGATAATACGATTCATGTCGAGAACAGCAGTAACTTGAATGGGGAACAAAGTCGTTCGTTTGTTATAATCTAAATGAGTACCCAACTCGTTACCTCCCCCATTATTACCGAAGAGGCGTAACCTCTTAGAATAAGCCTTTTCAAGTAAACCTTTGCAAAGTTATGTATGTGTAAGTAAAACTCGATTGTAACTGTTCTTATCGTCAAAGTGTACTTTTAAGGGATTGCTTTAAGTAGCCAATTATGTTTCTTTATCTTTAGTTAGAACAACTCCAGTTTTTCCTCAACTTGTCCGTCTTCTCATTCTTATGCTGTCGCCTTAAGATTGTTTTCTGAAATCTATTGTTGAAGTTTGTTTTAAGAATTAACCCTGGTCCTACCTGCTGTTTTTATTAACAGCCGAAGGATTCGGGCAGCACAAGACCGGTCGGCTTGGAAAGCCTTGGGGGAGGCCTTTGTCCAGCAGTGGACATCTATAGGCTGAAGAAGAAGAAGAAGATATACTTTTTATGTTTGATCTCAGATAACTTCGTCGTTTATAAGCGATTTTGAATATTGTTTTTTTGTTCGTCGATGTCAAATCATTTTGACATCGACGAATTTAAAACTATTATTTCCTACTTTATATCTTTGTTAGTATGCACAGAACAAACAAAAGACATTCTTACCGATCATTTACATTCTATCATCATACTGTCAATTGTACGGACGACAGCAGGTCAAGCTACCCCAAACTGTCAGATATTAGCAATCAACCTTGAGCCTTAATGCTTTAGAGATAAAGTTTTTTTAATAATTATAAACTAGTGCTTGATCGCAATCCCGCCTGATGGTAAGCAGTGATGCAATCGTTGATGGTAAAGCGCGCTAGTCTAAAAAGCCCATTCACTCAAAAAACTAAGTTGTGTTGAGCGACATGATGCAATATTTAACCCAGAGGGAGATTGATCTGGAGGCCCTTCACGACCAAACTCCCGCCACAACAACATTTGGCGCATCGTACCCGGCACAGATCGCAATACAACTGCTCAGACCCGTCCTCCGTACAGCTTCACCAAACATCATGCCGGACTTTGTCTGGTGGGTGGTAACTTCTGCCGGCAGCCGATGTTATGGCCTACCACTGAGACAGATTCTAATAGCTTTATGTGCTGTCGTCTGTACAGACTCTGCACTATATACTTATATACATTTCCAAGTTATGTAGCGTCAGTTTCGTTAATGCTGGTCCCTTACCTTTCTTTGTTACCTATGTGTTATGTGGCTTCGTAACTATTTTATCGATGTAGTGCCTGTGTGTAGTGTTTTCCGCTGTCACCTAGTGCATGCCTCCGCGTGCCAACACACGCATGTTCTGTGCAGCTTGGCGCCAACATGCACAGTCTACAGGCGCCGCTGTGCTGGTCCTCTGTGCATTGATTGGTATGTATTTTTGTTAACTCAGTGCCTGTGTGATATAAGGCCAGTGCCTGCTTAGTTTTTAAGTGCGTTTATTTTATTACAAGTGCAAGGAAGACCAAAGAAGTGCTGACTTGACCTCACACCACGCAATGCCAGATATCGTGCGAAATAGAGGCGTATATGTAGGGAAGCGGACCCTGGGCTCCAACGCGAAAGCCGCGGGTGTAACCGGGATTATACGCTGAGATGATGATGATGATTTTATTACAAGTGCGTGGTTGAGGGTAGAGGGTTTTAATAGTTTCTGCTACGCACTGATGTCACAAAAGGGGGATAAAAGCGAGAGTGCAGAATTTAAGAGGAGAATTTGGGGGGGAGGAATTTGGAAAATAGGTATTTGAAGAAACTTTTGCCGTCGTGCTGCTTCCAACCTATCCCGGTATAGTGCGAAAAGGACAGTTGCAGCTCAGGCTGATTTTACCTACAAAAACGTTGACCAAAAGACTTTTCATATTCCGCTGTTTTATTTTCAATACACTACAGATCTCAATTATTTTTATCCATACTATCCATACTGTCATACCGTCTGTCTGTCTGTCGGTCTGTCTGTCTGTCGGTCTGTCTGTCTGTCGGTCTGTCTGTCTGTCTGTCGGTCTGTCTGTCTGTCTGTCTGTCTGTCTGTCTGTCTGTCTGTTACGCTTTCCCGCTTAAACCTCTCAACCGATTTTGATGAAATTTGGCACAGAAAATCTTTAGACCCTGAGAAAGAACTTAGGCCACCTTTTATCCCGGAAAATTTGATATTCCCGAGGGAAATCTAAAAAGCGCGATATAACCGAACTCCACGCGGGCGAAGCCGCGGGCGGAAAGCTAGTAATATTATAAATGCGAAAGTATCTCTGTCTGTCTGTCTGTCTGTTACGCTTTCCCGCTTAAACCTCTCAACCGATTTTGATGAAATTTGGCACAGACAATCTTTAGACCCTGGGAAAGAACATAGGCTATCTTTTATCCCGGAAAAATTTGATGTTCCCAAGGGAAATCTAAAAAGCGCGATATAACCGAACTCCACGCGGGCGAAGCCCTCTATCAAAATATAGAGGAAAAGTATACCTATGCTTCTATTGTTTTCTTTCTTGTCAAAAACTTATCATGTTTGTCTAATAGTCATCCGAACATCACAGTAAAAATGGGTAATTTTTCACGATTTTGAAGTATCGTATTTATTTTATTAATTAAGTTACAGAAAAAATCTAATGATAGGGGCATGTGTAATCACGGTGTAAAATTGTAGAAAAGAAAATGATTGCACTAAAAGCATTATCCATGAAGAAAACAGCGGAATACGTTTGTCTAGAGAAAGCACCACCAGAGTTCCTTAGATCCAAATGCGTATAGAAAGCTTGCTTCACTAAAGGCTGATTTTTGAACCAACAGGTAACTTTAATTCGTGGCGTTAAATTAATGTTTGACAGTTTTTGTATGGAAGAACTGTCAAAAAATTGAAATGATTCTGAAATTTATCTGACATTGGAAAAATCAGCCCTTAGTAAAGCTATGGTGATGTTTATCATAAAGGTCAGGTAAGTTGTACATACAATAGGCGGGTACTAACCTGACGTGTTTGATGATGTCATAATCAGCGGTTCAATCACGTATCTATAGCAGAATTCCATAATGTAAACCAAGCAAAAAAAAAAAAGTTTTTCGAGCAGAAACAATAATCTTAATTTTTTTTAAAGAAACTCCTTCTAAAGTACCTATTACTCATATTCCAGTGTGTATTGGGCCATGTCCCTTCAAGTATGCGTTTGGGAAGTGGTGTACGTCCACGTGCATCGATCGCAGGCCAGTGATGCTCTCATACTGGTCGGTCAAGATGGAGTTCAAAGGCCACCCATACATTTTCCAAAAGGTAAGTAAAAGCACAAGGTAGGTTAGATAATATTGTGACGGTGCTTATAATGGCCTTCTTAGTAGTAAGTCACGCGTCTTGTAATACAATATTTCGACACCTTCAAGGCTTTCGATAATTCTTTGGGTATGACATGGGTAAAGTAGACTTTTTTAAAACATAGGATCATGCCTAGCCTTTCGGTCTTCTATAGGATGCATTCTGATGAGTGTGCAAGGGAATTGCATGATTTAATTCCCCCATCTCCGTTCCACCATCGGACGACCCGTCGTACGGCGACTTTCCGCCCTCACATTGTTAACACCACTACGATCCGGACGAAGCGTTTTGCTTCCTCTTTTATTCCGCGTACATCGAGGGACTGGAATAATTTGCCAGCGGCAGTGTTTCCGTCACACCACTATTTGAGTGTCTTCAAGGCTAGAGTGAATAGGCTCAAACTAGCGCGCTTTACCATCAACGATCGCATCACTGCTTACCATCAGGCGGGATTGCGGTCAAGCGCTAATTTATAACTTATAAAAAAAATGTCCTTTAAAGGTAAATTAATTATGTATTAGAGTCCTACTGAGATTAAGCTTCGCTTCCGAACTAAATCGAAAAGACACGTGTGTCACATTTGACAAGTTTTTTTTAATATCTATTGTGTGTATAAAAATGTACAAATTCAAGTCCTAATCTCGTCTCAGCAAGAGACGAGATTAGGACTTGAATTTGTACATTTTTTAAATGCGAGAAAAGGCTTCCAGGTTTAAACTACCTTAAACTAAGAACCCAAAATTTTACATAAATATGTACACTTTTTTACACATACTTAAATGATAGATTAGTTCGGTGATAATAAGTTGTCATTTTGGTATTAAGAACTTTGCCTAAAATTAAAAAAAAAAACGTTTAAAAAACCTAAACGTTTAGGATAGAACTAAAGATTAAAAGTTAGATTTCGTTTTGCAATAAAACGGATTATGTCTAGTACAAAATAAATCAAAAACTGACACAATGTTCATACAATGAAACTTATCTAATATTCGAAGTATTAACAGAATAGCTAAACTTTTATCTCCTTCCACGTCTGCCGATCAATTCTATAAAATCTTTACGTGGAAAAGTTAGGTGAAGCGATTTGTCATAACGTAAATCTCTTTTAGCAGCATTAGCAGCTCTTAAGGTAATAAAGCTCCTGGTTCTGACCAGCTTGCAGCAGAAATTTTAAAAGCCATGGGCCCTGTTGGACTTGACGCGATACATGACATATGCAGTGACACCTGGACAACTGGCGTTTGGCCATGCGATTGGACACGATCAATAATTATTCTGCCATTACATAAAAAGGGGTCCACAACTAAATGCGGCAATTATAGAACTTTAGCACTTATATCTCATGCTAGCAAAGTCCTTTTATATATTTTAAACGCCAGGATCAACCACTTCCTTAGGCGGCAGATCCCTCAGGAGCAGGCCAGCTTTGTGAAAGGCAGAAGGACACGTGAACAGATCCTTAATGTTCGCCAGCTGATAGAGAAGTCCTACGAGTTTAACACACCCGTCATCATGTGTTTTATTGATTGATTGTCAAGCCTTTGATTGCGTTATCTGGTCGACATTGTGGGGAGTTCTTGGAGAACTTGGAGTACCTTTGGTTGCTTCAGTCCCTATACGCTAGTGGTCGAGGTGTCTTTAGGGTTGATAATTCTGCTTCGGACCCATTTGCTTTCGGAAGGGGTGTTAGACAGTGGTTTATTCTGTCTCCATTGCTTTTTAATATCTACGGAGAATACATTATGAGACGGGCATGTGAGAACTGGCATGGAGGTGTCTCTGTTGGTGGCGTTAAGCTTACAAATTTACGTTACGCTGATGATACCACGCTGCTGGCAGCTGATCAGTCAGAAATGACAGATCTCCTCAACAGGATCACAAACATCAGCCTGGAATTAGGCCTCAGAATAAACCATGCAAAGACGAAGGTAGTGGTTGTCGATCGCGCAAATAAGCTGGTGATCACTAGGGCGCTGAATCTAGAAGTAGTCGACAATTTCATTTAGCTGGGGTTTAGTATTTATAAGCAACAATGGATCATGGGATTTGGAAATAAGGAGACGTAATGAGGAGAACGACTTGAGGAGGAAATCTCTACCATTAGTCGGAATGAGGAGATCCGCAGAAGAACCAAAGTCACCGACATAGCTCTTCGAGTCGCTAAAATTAAGTGGCAGTGGGCGGGGCACATTGCTCGTAGAACCGATGACCGAAGGGGCAGTAAGGTTCTGGAGTGGCTGCCACGTACCGGAAGATGCAGCGTAGGGAGGCTTCCAACAAGACCGATGACCTTGTGAAGGTCGCGAGAAGCCGATGGATGCGGGCAGCACAAGACCGGTCATCGTGGAAAAGCTTGGGGGAGGCCTTTGTCCAGAACTGGACCTCTATAGGCTGAAGAAGAAGAAGTCGGAATGACAGCTCACTCCACGCTCTCTTCTCATAAGGTTACTTGGTGAACGGTTACAGAAAAGACCAGCTCGATAAGACTTCAAAGTATTTCAGCGCTAACAGCTTTACTGTCGATCAAAATTTGTTACGAGATCGCCACCTTGCTTTCTAATTTTATGAGCATTAAAAAGAAAATTTGGAAATAAAGTCACGAATAATTCGCGCTCGAGTCTAAATAAATGGTGGCGGATGCCGTCCGAAGTGGGTTGAAACTTTTCTTAATTATGTACATTTTCAAGGTCAAGGTTACCTATTATTTTAAATTGAACCAATTCATTGGGGGATTATTTGAAATGAAGAAAAATATGAGGAAAATCTTGGAGAAAACGTTTATAAAACATTTTGAATAGTGAATAAATTGGAATTAGGAACTTTTCTTTTGTAGAAGCTTTTATTTACTCCAATACGTAGAAGTGATAGATGAAGAGAGGGGCTAGCGGCTAAGTAATAACGGCTACACGGATTGAGTAATCAGGTTAAGCTAAGCTTGCTGCCGTCGGTATACGGATGGGTGGTTAACTACCTTTACATATCGAGATCTCCCCGTGACTATAAAGATCTTTGACAGTCCTTACGGGTAGTCTATCGGAAGTTCTGACAACCAAAAGTTATCGCATTATCCATTAACTGAGTTGTGGAAGTCAGATGCACATATATGACGACGTAAGCGATGGTAGAGCGGTCTCCAATCTTGACAATAACAATTTAAATAGGCAAACCGACAGTTTCAGGGAATTGCATGATTTAATTCCCCCATCTCCGTTCCACCATCGGACGACCCGTCGTACGGCGAGTTTTCTCCCTTACGTTGTTAACACCACTACGATCCGGACGAAGCGTTTCGCCTCCTCCTTTATACCGAGGGACTGAAATAATTTGCCGGCGGCGGTATTTCCGTCGGATTACAATTTGAGTATCTTCAAGGCTCTAGCTTTTCTAGCCTAGTTTTTTAAGTGAATAGGCTCTTAATAAACTAATGCGCTTTACCATCAATGATTGCGTCACTGCATACCATCAGGCGGGATTGCGGTCAAGCGCTAGTTTATATTTTATAAAAAAAAAAGTTTCGCTGCAAGGCAGTGCCCGGGTCTGCGTCTCAATCCGAAGTCAGCGTTCGACAATCCTCACTTTCCAAAATGACTCTGTCTTCGTGCCGCTATTACAAAATAATGTCACAGCGTTTGTCCCAGTACTACATAAGTAAATTGAGCAACTTTTATTAAAAATGATATCGCTATCCATGACATATATTTTTAAATAATAAAAACGCTGTTCCACACTAGGAATTTCTCCTGTATCGTGTTATTCAGCTACATCCGATATAACTGAAAGCTGACTCCAACATATTTGCGAAAAACCTCTGCAGATGTTGATGTTAAGTAAATATGTCTGTGTTTCAGGAGGACACCTGCTCTCTTTCCTGAGCAACTTAGAGACGGGACTACTGCCACATGGTCAACTAGACCCACCACTCTGGTCACAAAGAGGCACAGGAAAGGTATGGGACCAGCCTCCTAATCGGCGGCACTTTTGTCAAATGATTGCGACTAGTTGGGATCGTTTGGACCGAACGGACTAATGGGCGGTCCGAATGATCCCAACTGATGCCAACTAGTCGCATTCATTTGACAAAAATGTATTCGCCGATTAGGGGGCAGGTTAATCGTTTTTTATTTTGTCGATTATTTTTAACTTCCAATTTTATGTTAATTGGAATGCCAATGGCAGTATACATATACTAGTGGTAACAAAGGTTGAACTATGCTATGTTTTAAATTTAGTGTAATATTTATTTTCATAAAGTTTATTTATACAGACGACAGCACATCAAGCTACTACAATCTGTCAGATTTCTTTATTCGATTTTCAACTTTATCTCTAAAGCATTAAGGCTCAAGGTTGACTACTTTGATTAGGAATATTTGACAGGTTCGGGAAGCTTGTCCCTACAAACATTTGCTTAGGTTGCTTACATTTTATTGATAATTTGTGCAGGTGTTTGGTCGTGGCAAATCGAGACGGCGGCCGCTACCAAGTCTATGCGAGAGTGGTGAAACTGAAGAGCCTGAATGGGAAGAAACAGCCGGAGATTACGTGTTCCGGATTGTGAACAACGCTATAACTGATAGGGAAGGTACTTCGGCTTAGTTAATTTACACAATGCTTTGTCGATACTCAAAAACTGAACAAAAAATAAGGTAAACATAAGATTGACAGGGGAAGCGGGCAGCATTGCTTCTCCTGTGGAATATCAAATTACTGTGATCCCTAACCTGCCTGCCAAGAGTGGGGATTGAAGCTTTTAGTAGACCTTTGTCCAGCAGTGGGCTTCTATAGGCCGAAGAAGAAGAAGAAGTTCTGCAACATTTACTAATTTACATTAAAGATTGTAAATTATTATTTTCAGCAATGAGGCATTCACTACTGGAACGCGCAGTACACTCGCCTCCACGCACGCCGCGTCGCCCACTGGCTTCTACATCCACTACATCATCAGACTCCTCGACAATGTCAGTTGACTGTCCACCATCAGCTGGATTCAATGGACTCCCACCGCCGCCACTGACGCCGATCCCACATCAACCTATAGAACAGGTATAAAAGTAGATACGATCGTATTCATAACAAGAAAGATTTCGTGATACCATTTTT
Organism: Sesamia nonagrioides; assembly: GCA_017933935.1. Taxonomy (NCBI): domain Eukaryota; kingdom Metazoa; phylum Arthropoda; class Insecta; order Lepidoptera; family Noctuidae; genus Sesamia; species Sesamia nonagrioides. The sequence goes on from JADWQK010001779.1 coordinate 1,372,494, forward strand.
AATGTGAATTGGCGCCGAACGAGGGGTCGACTATGATTAAAATATAAAATACAAATACCTAAGTAAATGTCAAAATTCATGATCATCATGTTAGTTCAGGAATTTTAATAATTAATTCTTATTTATATTTAACTAGCTTTCCGCCCGCGGCTTCGCCCGCGTAGAGTTCGGTTATATCGCGCTTTTTGGATTTCCCTCGGGAATATCAATTTTTTCCGGGATAAAAGGTAGTCTAAACCTTCCTTAAGAATCACTCTATCTATTAAAAAACCGCGTCAAAATCCGTTGCGTAGTTTTAAAGATCTAAGCATACATACGGACATACAGCGAAAGCGACTTTGTTTTATACTATGTATTGATTGATGAATAATCGTTGAATTTATTTTGTTTTGTTATATTATGAACTAGCTGTGCCCCGCGGTTTCACCCGCGTAAGTTTCGAACCGAAAGAGCTCAGTTGATATAAAATAAGCGTCTGTTAAAATAATGGGAGCAATATGTACGACCGCGTTTGCTTCCCGTTTTCGCAACATTTTTTGTTCCTGCTCTGCTCCTATTTGTCATAGCGGGATGTTTTATAGCTTATGTCCTTTCTCAGGGTCTAGACTATCTGAGTACCAAATTTCATTACAATCGGTTCAGTAGTTTTGGCGTGAAAGCCGGACAGACAGACAGAGATACTTTCGCATTTATAATATTAGTATGGATTGACGCCCAACACCGAACTCAATTTTTTTTTTTTTAAATAACTAATTTCGGAAGTCGGTGTTTTTTGGTTTTGTATATTCATGTTTGACACCGACTTCCGAAATTAGTTATTTTTCACTTTGTAGTGGTTTTTGGAAGTCGGTAGTTTTTTTGTAAAAAAGTTATTATATTGAATCGAAACCTATTGAGACTTTTCTTTTATTTCAACAAAACTCATTGCATAGGTACTAAATAACATTAAAAATTGAAATGGTACTCATTTGGGGATTTAAAAATTGAGTTCCGTGTTGGGCGTCAGTTTTTATTTTACACTTTTTAGTTGTTAAAAGTACTCAGTTGCATCCGGTCAGACTGGAAGCTGACGCAAATATAGTTGGAAAACGACGTAATTTTGTTTACTTTAATTTTTACCCGTAAGTATTCCTTCAACTGCCTAATGGTCTTCATCATCAAATTTACCAATGGGTGCAAAGGTCTCATCAATATAAATGAATTGAGTCCGAATACAAGGTAGCTACTGTAAATCGTTTAGGAGTTCCCTGAACTGACCTTTGTCATCATCATCAGCTTCCTAATGACAGTCACTACCCATCTAGGTGGAAGGTTCTTGTCAATACAAATTATTCAAGCTCAAACACAAGGTAGCTGCTGTAAATTGTTGAGGAGTTCCTTCGACTGTCTCCCGGCTCCATCATCAGATCTACTCCAGACCTTTATTAAATTGTAGTGCTTTAAAATACTTAATGAAAATGCTACGAAATGCACTAGTCGCCCCTGCAAATTTTGAAAGTTTCCCTTGTTTTCTCTGGTCTTCCACCATTAAACCCTGATATCCTTATCATGGGACCACCTTGGCAACGTCTTCTTTCCAACAGAAAAAGAATTATCAAAATTGGTTCATAAACGACGAAGTTATTCGCGAACAAACATAAAAAAGCATATATACGGTCGAATTGAGTAACCTCGTCCTTTTTGAAGTCGCTTAAAAATGCAAATCAAAAATATTTTTTTGATTGTGGCGCCCAGCACGGGACTCAACTAAATCTGCTACTTTTTATGTTTCAGTCTGCTTCAATCGAGTTAGTGTGCAGTACAATGCGTCGGCAGATAATATCGCGAGCGTTTTACGGCTGGCTGGCTTACTGTCGCCACTTGTCTACTGTGCGGACACACCTCAGCGGTCTTGTACATCCTAACATCGTTCCTAGGGGTACGATAAGATTATCACTCGTATTTATATTATCTCGACAGCATAAAGTGAAAATCTGCCCCCTAATCGGCGAACACATTTTTAAACGATACCAACGGGATCAGTTGGTATCGTTCGTTCCACCCATTGGTCCGTTCGGTCCAAACGATCCCAACTAGTCGCCATCATTTGACAAAAATGTGTTCGCCGATTAGGGGGCTGATTACGTAGTAGCTATATGTGACATGCTCTTTTGGGTGGAATATCATGGTGACTTCTCCCGCTCTGGGTGGAGCGGAAAGGCGTGTCAGTCTTTACTAACTAAATCCCATATGTGCCTTGTTTTTATTTCCTATGCCTGTGGATATAGTACCTCTTTCAAACAAACCCCGGTCTTGGCAGGTAACTGTCCTAGTGGGGCCCATCACAGTGTGTTGACATTTCTTTGTGGCGCGAGGGGAAATAAAGCGAAGGAGGTGATTTCATTCTCTCTCAGTTCGGATCATGGCCTGCACCAGGGTCAGAAACGAGAGAGCGCCGCCGCCGGTCGCCACCGAGCAGACCCCCACCGTTTGCTCCACCATATCTTTGAGCGATCCACACAGAAGTGACAAAAACGCAAGGGTGTAATTTCTGGCGGGAGGAACCCGCCTTATCTTAAACAACAAAATATATTACATGCTCTGTATTCAATCATTATGTTTTCGAAACCTTTACCGAATAATAGTAAAATTAATCGTTCAATGTGGAATTCCAAATTTGCAGAGAATGCAGAAGGTGGTCTTACGGATGAACGATGGCTCGCAATGACAGACGAGAATGGCGCAGTTCACGATAAAGACGAAGTTTATCGACTTGTGTACTACGGAGGAGTGCAGCATGACATCAGGCGACATGTGTGGCCTTACCTGCTCGGATATTATGAGTAAGTAGCTTGTTTATAGAAGAAGAAAAGAATCCTATACCATAAGATGCATTGTTACTGATTGATATTGTTACTGCTTAAGTCTATTGGTCCGTTCGTGTGTGGAGTACTGCAGCCACATTTGGGCTGGTGCTGCCAAGTGTCACCTGGCCGCTTTGGATTCCGTGGAGAGACGTGCAAAGAGGCTGATTGGTGACCCTGATCTAACTCGAGTTGGTCTCCAAAGCCTAGAGCACAGGCGTAGAGTAGACAGCCTTTCGGTGTTCTATAGGATGCATTTCGGGGAGTATGCGAGGGAATTGCATGATTTAATTCCCCCATCTCCGTTCCACCAGCGGACGACCCGTCGTACGGCTGGTTTCCACCCTTACGTTGTTAACACCACTACGATCCGGACGAAGCGTTTCGCCTCCTCCTTTATACCGCGTATATCGAGGGACTGGAACAATTTGCCAGCGGCGGTGTTTCCGTCGGACTACAATTTGAGTGTCTTCAAGGCTAGAGTGAATAGGCTCTTAATAAACTAGTGCGCTTTACCATCAACGATTGCGTCACTGCTTACCATCAGGCAGGATTGCGGTCAAGCGCTGGTTTATAATATGTAAAAAAAAAAAAAGAAATGATTCCTTTGGCCTTGAAGACACTTAAATTGTAGTCCGACGGAAAAATCGCCGCTGGCAAATTGTTCCATTCCCTCGATATACGCGGTATAAAAGAAGAGGCGAAACGCTTCGTTCGGATCGTTGTAGTATCAACAATGCAAGTGTGGAAACTCGCTGTACGACAGGTCGTCCGATGCATGACGGAACGGAGATGGGGGAATTAAATCATGCAATTCCCTCGTACACCGACACACCGACAGGCTGGCTACTCTTCACCTGTGCTCCAGGCTTTGGAGACCGTTTTCAGTTAAATCTGGGTCACCAATTAGCCTCTTCGTACTCCTCTCCACTGAATCCAAAGTAGCCAGGTGATATATTTAAAATGGAAGTCAAAATCGTTCCTTTTGGGATTTTGAACGATGTCTTTATTCCGTACGATTCGACCGCACCAATTAGCTTCAAAGATTTCACTTATAAAAAAACATTATTCCTAACTCTTAACAATTACTTTCAAAGTAAGATATTGAGAAAAAAACCTTTAAAACAATTAAAGTTATCTTAAAACCTCTATTTACAGATTCGGTTCTACAGCAGAGGAGCGAGTGGAACAGGACACAGCATGTCGACGACAGTACGAGACAACTATGTCGGAGTGGTTGTGTGTAGAAGCTATCGTGCGACAACGAGACCGGGAGGCCACGGCCGCGTCCATCGCGAGGCTGAGCGAGGCGTCTGGGAAATTGAAGCCGACAGACAATAATGATACTAGTGAGGTATGTTGAATTTAACATGATAACGTTGATTAACCGAACATTTTTTTTTTTTTTTTAACTTAGGGAAATATTCTGCAATGGATGGACCATTGACAAGACGCTTGTTCCGATGCAACTGATGTTGGCTCTGTTGTGCTGTTTGGAGATTTTCTTAACACTAAACTATATATATGCAGGACTATATACAGCCTGGAAGGGTAAAAATTATTGACACTAAAACCATGGGTAGTTTGCTTAATCATAAAAATGTTTATCTGAATTTAAAAATAAATAAACGTTTTTTCGTTCAATAATTTTAAAAAGTTTCTGTCCGAGACCGGCCGTAAACTCATAGATACAATGCGCCCGAGGTACGCATTGACCACTTGCACTGGCCGTCCGTTACATAACGACCTACGTAAGTTTTAACTAACTAACTTCCAATAAAACACAATACACTTAACCTGTGATGTAACTTTCCCTTCAAACTTTTCCTGGCTTAGGTATTTAAAAGTTAATCACATTTTTATCTAAATTTTCATTATAAATTACTTATTAAATTTACATCGATTGAATAATGTACACTTACATTCACCTCGAAAGACGATGAAAAACGATGGTGGTAACTGTTTTGCCGTATTCGATGTTTCGTGCCGTATGTGATTTACCCGGCTCCCGTAATGTTCATTATGAACATCGTAAATACGTAAGTTTTTCGGGCCTCGTGCAGGTCATCGCCAGCCACGGCGTAAAGCCGAACCATTTCGGTCCACTGTAGTTTTGGGTACGGCAAAATATTACACTATAGAACACACATAAATACACGACACACATGAGACACACTTGCACGACAAATGATATATGATCCGCTAGTGGATAGAGTGAAAATAAGTTCGTGGAAAAATGGATATATTACTAAAAAAAAAAGTTTTCTTTTTTCATTGAATTTACGTTTTGAAAGTGAAACCAAACCACTGGTTTCATGACTACCGGTGTTTACACTAACAGCCTATATGGATACTTTATGCAGGAATATGAATACTTGCACTGGTCTGGTCGTGCCTCGGAAAGCACGTTAAGCCGTTTGTCCCGGTTGCCATAAGAACACGTGAGCCGTTGCGGGTTGTTGGAGCCCTCAAAGTTCCAACAATTGGTCTAACTGCAATGCTTCGATATCGCGACGGCAGTCGCTTCACGGAAAATATCGAATTCAATTCAATTATATTTATTTGCACAGAAAGTAGGTATACAAAATAGTGATGTTTACATAGTGTCAGACCCTTATACTATCTACCTTAAATTAGGCATGCAAATTTTGAATAGTTACATTAAATGAATCATTAAATTATTACATTGTCTATTATTTTTAATATTTTATATTTATTTGGGAAGAGAGGAGTCATTTAAAAAATCATTTACAGAGTAATAACATTTTTCTAATAAAATAGCTGCAAGCTTCTTTTTAAATGTTATCATTGACTAATTTTTAAATTCATTGGGAATCTTATTAAAAACAATTGGAGCCATGCCAAAAATACTTTTTTTAAACAATGCAGTATTACAACCGTCAATTCTTAACAAATTCTTATATTGGCTTCTTATAGGTCCTTTTCTAGTTTCTGACACTGTTACAAACTCATGCTTGTTCAGTTTTACAAAAACAGCTAATTCCAAAATGTATAGAGATGGAAAAGTTAAAATTTTCAGAGACTTAAACCTAGGCACACAACTGTCTGTCATTTTAAGACTACACATAGCTCTTATGCAGCGTTTCTGAGCCTTAAATACCTGTTCTCTCATACAACAATTACCCCAGAATATAACTCCAAATCGTAAGATTGATGCTACTATTCCATGATATGCCATAACTGTTGTTTTCATATTCACTTTTTTGGATATGTTGAACAAAATATATGCAGATGTACTTAATTTTTTACACACCTCTATTGCATGAGGTTTCCATGTCAATTGGCTATCTATTAATATTCCTAAAAAATTTGCAACCGTTACTTGTTCCAGTTTTTGTCTATTATATTCTATGGTCAAATTTTGTACAGATAATCTTTGGTAGAAGTGCATTATATATGTCTTTAATAAATTAATTAATAAATTGTTCATGTCAAGCCATCGTATTATGTCTTTAAGGGTATCATTTATATTGTCTTCATAATTTGCTACGTCATCACGTTTTATTAAAGCTGTGCTGTCGTCAGCAAATAAAACCATTGGATGCTGAATATGACGGGGTAGGTCATTTATATATAGCAGAAATAGGAGTGGGCCCAGTACACTGCCCTGTGGTACACCATATCTAATAACCCTGGCCTGAGATAAATACTTCCTTTCGCATTTAGTTTTAATACAAATTCTACTGATTTCCGTGTATTGTATTCGATTACAGAGGTACGGTTTTATGAGATTTAGGGCATTTCCTCTAATACTGTATGCAGTACGAAGTTAGTCAAAATTAGCAGTTAGGACTGGTAAAGCGGACCCCAGACTCCACAGCTAAAAAAAAGCTTCAGATGAGACTGGGATTAACGCTGAGATGATGACTTCATATACCTAAATGCGTCTTTTTTTTCTCAGGTATTTGAAGATGACTGCAGTGTCATCTCCGACAACCCTCCAATAGTATCACCCGAACCGAGCGATACCGAACAGAAGCGGCCAGAAAAGCCGGTCTTATCGCGAGCTCCCAGCATAGACGAGGTCGAGAACATTGAACTGGACTCTGAAAGAGAAAAAGAATCGAAACAAAACGGAGAGACTGAGAACAGTGATAGTAGGGATGTAGATGTAGACAGTCTGAAAGACTTAGAGGATGAGGATGTGCATTTGAAGAGTGTTGTCGAAAACCCTGACATGCGTCGGGAAAGCATAGCCGAAATCAAGAGGTTAGCTGAGGAGATAGTTCAGAAAGGTGATGGTCGAGGGTTGCTGTGTAGTGTTGATAGTGCCCAGTTGAACGGAAGTGAATTCAGGGCGTCGATAGATGAGAGTTTGCCAAGTCCTCTTCAACAACACACGAGTGTTATTATAACGAATCCGTCTGTTGATTTGGCGGCTGGCAATTCTCCTGTTTCTGGAGGGACTACTGGTGAGTTTAGTTTTTTTGGTGAAAAAGTTCAAAAAGATTAGAATCTTTAAAAAAAAAAATTAAGTGAGAACACAAATAGAAAGGCTATTCATTGTGAGAAACTGTACTGGTATTGACAATATTATTATGATAAATTTTGGCGTCCTATACTTTAAATTTACTTCCTGTTGTTATTGTTTTTGGTGTGTGTTTCTTTGAATACGTGCACATAAAGACAACTTGTTGCTAAATAAGTTGTCTTTATGTGCACGTATTCAAAGAGCAGCGGTGACCTAGTGGTAACTGCCGCGAGCTACAAGATGTAGGTCATAGGTTCGAACCCCATCACGCGCTTTACTTTATGTAAATTATTTAACCACCACGGCTCTCCAAACGGAGAAAGAAAACATCGTGAGGAAAGGCATGCACTAGACCCAAAAAAAAAAAACATCAAAGACATGTGACATCTACCAACCCGCACTGGGCCAGCGTGGTAGATTACGGCCCGCTCCCTCTCACCGAGAGGAGGCCTGTGTCCCAACAGTAGGAAAACTATAGGCTGATTATGTTATGTAAACAATTATTTTTCCTTCTTTACCTGTAGGAAAAAGTCTTGTAAATAGATAAATAGTAATCTAGATATATTTTTCAGCAACAGTAAGTCCTGCCCGGAGCCCGCTCGGCGTGGTGCGAGAAGAGTCGCAGTCTGCTGGCGCCAGCTTCGATACGCTGGAGCCGGCTGATAGGAATGCACCGGATAATCGATCGAATTGTGTGTCACCTGCTAGTTCTAATGGTGGAGTTTACTCGGTGAGTTCAACTACATTTTGAGCAATATTGAAATCACTAGTATTTTTCTGTTAAGTATGTCGGATGTAAAAAGACACTTAACGATGCCTGAATCACCCGTCATTTTTTTTGTTCTGTAACATACGTACTTCGGAATCTTAACACCTTCTATTAGAAGGTCAAAAGAGAATTTAAACTTTTATTTTATTACAGTTTTTATTGCTTGAATCACGCGTTAATTTTTTTTGTGCTGATATCTACATATTTTTACTTCGGAATCTTATGACCTTCTATTAGAAGATCAAAATAGAATTCAAACTTTCATTGTAGTTTTCGTTGCCTGAATCACCCGTCAATATTTTTTTGTCCTAGAACATATCGGAATCTTATGACCTTCTATTTTCTAAAAAAAAAAAGATTGAATTCTATTTTGATCTTCTGATCAAAATAGAATTCAATCTTTCAATGTAGTTTTCGTTGTCTGAATCACCCTTCAATATTTTTTTTTTGTCCTGGAACACATCGGAATCTTATGACCTTCTATTAGAAGATCAAAATAGAATTCAAACTTTCATTGTAGTTTTCGTTGTCTGAATCACCCGTTAATATTTCTTTTTTGTCCGGGAACATATCGGAATCTTATGACCTTCTATTAGAAGATCAACATAGAATTCAAACTTTCATTGTAGTTTTCGTTGTCTAAATTACCCGTCAATATTTTTTTTGTCCTGGAACATATCGGAATCTTATGACCTTCTATTAGAAGATCATAATAGAATTCAAACTTTCATTGTAGTTTTCGTTGTCTGAATCACCCGTCAATATTTTTTTTTGTCCTGGAACATATCGGAATCTTATGACCTTCTATTAGAAGATCAAAATAGAATTCAAACTTTCATTGTAGTTTTCGTTGTCTGAATCACCCGTCAATATTTTTTTTTGTCCTGGAACATATCGGAATCTTATGACCTTTTAATAGAAGATCAAAATAGAATTCAAACTTTCATTGTAGTTTTCGTTGTCTGAATCACCCGTCAATATTTTTTTTTTGTCCTGGAACATATCGGAATCTTATGACCTTCTATTAGAAGATCAAAATAGAATTAAAACTTTCATTGTAGTTTTCGCTGTCTGAATCACCCGTCAATATTTTTTTTGTCCTGGAACATATCGGAATCTTATGACCTTCTATTAGAAGATCAAAATAGAATTCAAACTTTCATTGTAGTTTTCGTTGTCTGAATCACCCATCAATATTTTTTTTTGTCCTGGAACATATCGGAATCTTATGACCTTCTATTAGAAGATCAAAATAGAATTCAAACGTTTAAACAAAATTTGCTTTCCTAATGAAAAAGGCATTGTCCCCTGAGAGAGATGTAAGACATTGAAGACATGTAATAAGGTTGAAGATGTGCAACATTTGCTTATGGATTGTGATAAGAACAAAGACGAGAGGGAATCTTGGCTAGGGAGTTTGATTTGAACATGTGGGATGTTGGACTTATCCTAAATATTTTAGCTCACCCAAAACCAGAAAGGACTAAACGCATAGTTTCTGTCTTAATTCAGAACTCTAGGCAGTGATTCCATCTCTTATTATGTTATATTGTGTTATTGTGTTGTTGTTTATTTTTTTGGTTGTAAACTTAGTATAAGGTACAATGGGGTTGACGTATCCGTGTGGATAAAAACCCCTTATAAATAAAGAGAATAATAAAAAAAAAAAGAATTCAAACGTTTACTATAGTTTACATTGGCGTCGATTCTGTTGTTCATAAACACAAACACAAACTAAACAAATTTTAAGTTAAGTGCATCTTTTTCTTTCCATTTCGTTAAGAAAAGGATAGAAGATAATATTTTAGTTTAATCCTGTCAAATTTAGCTACTCGCTAGACGCGATTATAAACATGGCGACTAAAACTACGTCAGGAACGCACTAATTTGACAAATCTAAACTGACGTTTTAACTTCTGTCTTTTCTTAACGAACATCGGCTGCTGGTAGAGGTTACCACCCACCAGACAAAGTCTTGCCGCCAAGCGATTCGTCGTGTTCCGGCTTGATGTCTGGTGAAGCCGTACGGAGACGGGTTTTAGCAGTTGTGTTGCGATGTGTGCCGAGTACGATGCGCCAAACGTTGTGTCGGGAGGTTGGTCGCGGAGGTCTCCTGATCAATCTCCCTTTGGTGCAACATCGTTGGTCGTGTTTCACATTGCATCACCTCGCTCAATTGCCGTCTTCCTTCCTATTCACTCAGATTTACTTGAGCGAATAGGCTTAATAAACTAGCGCGCTCTACCAACAACGATTGCATCACTGCTTACCATCAGGTGGGATTGCGGTCAAGTACTAGTTTATAGTTATTAAAAAAAAAATGTAAAGAAGAAGATGCACTGAACGTTAATTTAATTTTAAGGCATTGGCCTTTGTTACGTTCATTGATTTTGTGCACGAATTCAATATGAAAAAAAAAAAACATTTGCAACTTTATTTACTTTTACAATATGACCCTGACGCTGCTTCAAAAAGCCTAAGATTCTGTTCCTCAATCTGAACTTCCCGATATTTCAGAATGAATTGGTGGAATCTTTCGCTCTAAATCTGCATCGCATTGAGAAGGATGTCCAGAGATGCGATAGGAACTATCCATTCTTTACCGACGAGAATTTGGACAAATTAAGAAATATAATGTGCACGTAAGTGTTTGTTTTGTACATTGATATCATACTCCGTTTTCACCCTGGTACTATACATAAACTTAGGAGGAGGCGCGGGTTCGATCCCCGCGCAGTTCAAATATTTGTATCATCATCATCAGCCTTTATTCGTCCACTGCTGGACATAGGCCTCTTTCATGGCACACCATCAAGCTCGATCCTGAGCATTTCTCCGCCAGCCACTACCAGCCACCTTTTTGATGTCGTCGCTCCATCTCGCCCAAGGGCGTCCTACGCTACGTTTGCCGAGACGCGGTCTCCACTCAAGGACTCGTTTACCCCAACGGTTGTCGGTCCTGCGGCATGTGTGACCAGCCCATTGCCACTTCAGCTTGCTAATCCTCTCAGCTATGTCGGTAACTCTGGTCCTCTGTCGGATCACCTCATTTCTGATGCGGTCCTTCAGAGAGATGCCCAACATAGCCCGCTCCATAGCTCGCTGAGCGACTTTAAACTTATGGACTAGTCTGACCGTTAGTGTCCACGTCTCGGCTCCGTAAGTCATGATAAATATTTGTATGCATGAATATAATATTTGCACTGGTCTAGTCAGAAAGCACGTTAAGCCGTTGGTCCCGGTTGCCATATGAACATCTAGTGGCAGTCGTTACGGGTTGTTGGAGCCCTCAAAAGTCCAACAATTGGTCTAACTGTAATTCTTCGATATCGCAGTATCGAACCACGGGTAGACGGCAGTCGCTTTACGGAAAATATCGAAGTTTAGCCAAAATCAGCAGTTAGACTGGTAAAGCGGATCCCAAACTCCAAAGCTGAAAAGCTTCTGATGCGACTGGGATTAACGATGAGAAAATGACTATACATAAACTTAGGTAGAAGACCGTTGAGTGTTTTTTTAATGAAATATAACCTCAATCTTAGGTTGATTCCTAATCTTTTGAGGATCACATCTAAACCAAATCCAAGTAGCGTCTGAGTAAAACCACTCCTGTATAATAAGGAGCTGATGTTTTTCGGACTTAAAACTAATCACATTTTATTACTAATCATTTCAGATACGTATGGGAGCATCTAGAAACAGGTTACATGCAAGGCATGTGTGACCTGGCAGCTCCCCTCCTGGTCATGATGCGAGAGGAAGCGTCGGCGCATGCGCTGTTCAACAGTCTCATGCAACGAGCCACTGATAACTTCCCTTCAGGACAGGCCATGGATGCCCACTTTGCTGATATGAGGTAAGCTCAAACCGCTGTCTTTAATGTTGGTAAGTAGCCTGATGAACATATACCTACACATATTTTGAACATAAACGAACTTTTTGGAAACAGAATAGTCATCAAAACGTTCTATTTATACAATATGTAAAGAAAACCCTGTCCGATCCGGGAAGGTATTGTTAGGTATCGATAACTGGTTCTACTAATGCCTACAAAGCCGGGCTAAACTTAAAAAGAAGAAAATACCCGTAAAAAGACAAATATTATTTCGCAGAAAGAAGTACATTAATACATGTGAGGTAGGCAATACATGCGCGGGCGAAGGGGGTAAGGCACGCCGCACGCGGTTGTATCGCTATTCACTTATAATAATACCGTCAAAAGTGGTGTTGTCACTTTTTAACAAATTACCAAATTTTGGAAGTTTGAATTAATTAACTTTAAAATTATTACTATGATGATTATGTAAAATTTCATATTTTATTTGGTCATGTTGTGTTTACCTAACTTTTATTATCGTTATGGGTCGGACGGGCTTTTCTTTACATATTGTATAAATTTTATACCATCCAACTTCACCATATATTATTGTTACAGGTCCCTGATTCAAATCCTCGACTGTGAACTATACGAGCTGATGCATGCTCATGGCGACTACACACACTTCTACTTCTGCTACCGGTGGTTCCTGCTCGACTTCAAGAGAGAACTGCTTTACCAGGATGTAAGTCTACATTGAATTGAGTTAGCTTTGAATGCCACCTCTGTGAAAAATATCATCAACGTAGGTAACATGCTGATTGTCCAATTTGCGTTTCAGTATCTACTGGAGCTCTATAGATATGTCATCATCATCTCAGCGTTTTATCCCAGTCGCATCCGAAGCTTTTTCAGCTTTGGAGTCTGAGGTCCGCTTTTACCAGTCTAACTGCTGATATGGCTAAACTTCGAAATTTTCCGTGAAGCGACTGCCGTCTGACCCCCCCAAACCAAAGGCGACATCGAAGCATTGCAGCTGACCAATTGTTGGACTTTTTGAGGGCTCCAACAACCCTTTAACGACTGCCACTAGATGTTCGTATGGCAACCGGGACCAACGGCTTAACGTGCTTTCCGAGGCACGACCAGACTAGTGCAAATATTCATATTCATGCATACAAGTATTTGCACTGTGCGGGGGGCCACCTTGCGCAGCGGCCGCGTCCGCTACCGCTACGCCACGGAGGCTGTCAAGCTCTATAGATACGTAGCTTGGGATAACTCTTTTCATATACCTTGGAACACCTGTTCAGGGGAAGATCCGAGTTTCCAGCCGTACGTTGTTAAGAGGGAACTCTAGTGGTGCTTTCTCTATACAAACATATTCCGCTGTTTTCTTTGTGGATAATGCTTTAAGGGCAATTATATTTTTTTACAATTTTATACCGTGATTATAGGTTACCATTTGATTTCTTCCGAAATTTAATTAATACCAAGACTGACCAAATATAATAAAAATTGTCTTGCAACATGTGTGCGGATATATAACAAGATGCCAAGTCATTTTAAAGTATTAAATATAAGATTCTTGAAGACTGCATTATAAAAATGGTTAAATGAATGCAATTTTTATAGTTTAAAAGAATTTATGGATCATAAATGTTAATGCCTTAAATAGTTTACTTTAGTTCTACTTTAAAATTTTTGCGTGCTGTGTTCATCTCAGCTAAACATGCTTGTACCTACTGTATTCTTATTCAACACCTTTGTATACCATGTTTAATGCAAATAAATGATTTATTATTATTATTATTATAAAAGAAATAAGATACTTCAAAATCGCGAAAGTTAACCCATTTTTACCGTGACGTTCAAATGACTATTAGACAAACTTATAAGTTTAAGACAAAAAAGAAAATAACAGAAGCATAGGTATACTTTTCCTCTAAATGTTTATATAAAAATAATTGAGATCTGTCGTGTTTTGAAAAAGAAAACACCGGAATACGAAACGTGTTTTGGTCAACGTTTTTGTAGGTAAATCAGCCTGAGCTGCAACTGTCCTTTTCGTACTTTACCGGGAGAGGTTGGAAGCAGCGCGACGGCAATAGTTTTTTCAAATACCTATTTTCCAAATTCCTCGGCACTAGAGTCCCCTCTTAAGTAGCCCACGAACATGTTCTAAATTCAACTGTTCTTTTTTGTTAGTTCATTCAAATAGAAATTGTAAGTACGCTATTGGAATATCAAAAATTTCCCTGCAATTATAGTCAGGTAGGAGGAAATCTTTTGATATTCAGATAGCTCACAGAAGAGATTTTGACAGATTCACTCTTTATTTAGGTATTCTCGGCTTGGGAGTTGATCTGGGCCGCTCGACATGTTGCATCAGAACATATGGTGTTGTTCATAGCACTGGCACTGCTCGAGACCTACCGTGACGTCATTCTCGCCAACACCATGGACTTTACGGATATCATCAAGTTTTTCAACGGTCAGTGTAGCTTCTCTTTTTTATAAATATTTTTAAGGTGATTGAACAGAAATAAAAAATGCATTTTTTTCCCTGAAATCTACAGAGTGGTGCTGATAATACGACAATAAATGAAAACACGTACAATGCTGGTTCATAGGAATAAACCTTAACCATAGAAAAAACCTAGCTTCAGAAATAAAAAAAATCAAACGGAATAGAACATCCTTTAAAATATTGGTTCACTGACTTCCGATCGGCGACAGCGCGGTCCTATATAAATAAAATAAATATATACGGACAAATCACACAGATTGAGCTAGCCCCAAAGTAAGTTCGAGACTTGTGTTATGGGATACTAACTCAACGATACTATATTTTATAATAGATACATATATAGATAAACATCCAAGACCCAGGCCAATCAGGAAAAGATCGTTTTCCATCATGACCTGACCGGGGATCGAACCCCGCACACATACACACACACACACATCGTACATGCTTTTTTCGTGCCATTATTCATCATTCTCCTGCCCTTATCCCAATTTATTTGGGGTCGGCGCAACATGTCTTTTTCTTCCATAAATCCCTATCAGAAGCCATCTCGGCAGTCACCCCCTTCTTAGCCATATCATTCTTCACACATTCCATCCATCGTTTCTTTGGTCTTCCCCTACTCTTATAGCCATCAACATTCATAATTAAAACTCTCCTCACGACATTCTCCTCATTTCTCCGTAACACATGCCCGTACCATGATAACCGCTTTCCACACAACTTTTCAGTTATCGGTGCCACTTTCAGACTTCCTCTTATGTACTCATTTCTTATTCTATCCATTCGTGTAACACCACACATCCCTCTTAGCATTCTCATCTCGGCTGCATGCAATTGCCTTTCATTCATCCCTTTCGTAGCCCAACATTCTGATCCATACAAGACAGCAGGTCGGATCATGGTTTTATATATTTTCCCCTTAAGTTTAAGGGGAATGCGGGAGTCGCAGATTGTTCCCGTGACCTGCCGCCATTTCATCCACCCAGTGTTAATTCTGTGCTTAACCGTCCGATCTATTTCGCCATCGCTTTGCACGAGTGAACCGAGATACCGAAAGTCGGAGCAGATTGGGAGAAGTGCGCCATCAAGCGCTATGGCTCCAGAAGTGGAGAGACCGCCGAAATCGCAGAACATATATTCGGTTTTGGTTCTGCTGATTTTCAAGCCAACATTCTCCAGCTTCTGTTGCTATTTCTCCAATCTGCTCTGGATCTCAGGTCCATCTTCACCGACGAGAACAATGTCATCGGCGAACAGCATGCACCAGGGTGCCTCCTCCTGGATGTCCGACGTAAGAGCGTCCATAATCAACAGAAAGAGGTACGGACTTAAAGTCGATCCCTGGTGCAAGCCTACCGCCACACTGAACTCGTCGGTATTGCCAGCAGCCGACCGGACGTAGGTACGAGATTGACTGTACATAGCACGAATTAACTCTACATACTTCCCAGGCAAAACTTTCTCTTTCAGGGCCCACCACAGCACATCACGAGGTACCCTATCATACGCTTTCTCCAGATCAATGAACACCATGTGCATGTTCTTGTGTGCATGTCTGTACTTCTCGCACATTTGGCGGAGTGCAAAAGTGGCGTCCATTGTTCCTCGACCTGGCATAAACCCAAACTGGTTTGGGGTAATCTCACTCTCCTCTCGCAATCTTTTCTCAATCACTTTCTCCCATACCTTCATACTATGTGACATGAACTTTATCCCTCGATAGTTGTTACAGTCCTGTACATCACCTTTATTCTTAAAGATGGGCACTAGTGAACTATTGCACCATTCTTGTGGGATCCCTCCTTCATGCAACAACTTATTGAAGAATAAAGTCAGCCACATACATCCATCTCCTTTTAAACACTTCCACACTTCTACTGGTATATCATCTGGGCCCATAGCTTTTCCATTTTTCATACCTTGAACTGCTATTCTTACTTCATCCATGCTAATTTCTCTTACCAAACCCATATTCTTTTGTACCTCTTTGAGTACGCCACTCCATTTATTCTCTTCGTTCATTAGTTTTTCAAAATAAACCTTCCATCGCTCTTTTATATCGTCATCCTTGGACAGAACCTTACCAGCATCGTCTTTCATACATTTGATATTACTTATATCTCTCGTTCTCCTTTCTCTTGCTTTTGTAATCCGGTAGAGCTCCTTCTGGCCTCTAGGGCTGTCCAGTGAGTCATACAACTTCTCCTGCGCCTTAGCCCTCGAAACTGCTACCGCCTTTTTTGCCTTTCTCTTCCATTCATTATAAATCTTCTTCTTGTCTTCTTTTAAACTATCATTTCCGTTTTCTACACCTTGCCATTTTTTAAAAGCTATTTTCTTTTCTTTGAGTATCTTTTGCACATCTTCATTCCACCACCTGTATGTATCCTTTTCTATCACACCTTTCCTCTCTCTCTCTCTTTCACATCTTTAGCTACTGCTAAAGATGTGTTTGGAGAATCCAAAGGGAAAGGAGAGTACTCCTTATATAGTCCGCCATCTCTTTCCAACATTCATTCACAGATTTACCTTCCATATCCCCCATTTCAATCATCTTATCTACCACTTGGCTCTTAAACACACTAGCATATTCCTCTTTTTCTATCATACGCCATCTAGTTTTGGGCGAGGGCCGTTCCTTGTTCTTTCTGGATGAGACACTGAATTTTACCTCCATTATCAATAGTCTATGTTGTGAGACTAAGTCTTCACCTGGTAGCACTTTACAGTTTTTGACACTTTTAAGGCTGTTTCGTCTTACTAAAAAGTAATCGATTTGTGTCGCGTTTTTCGTGCCATTATTATTAAAGTTTAGTACCACTGCTGGATGCGGCGGTCATCAGCCTGTAAGCGTTTCCTTATAAATATGTACATCATCATCATCATCCCAGCGTTAATCCCAGTCACATCCGAAGCCTTGACAGCTTTGGAGTCTGGGGTCCGCTTTACCAGTCCAACTGCTGATATGGCTAAACTTCGACATTTTCCGTGAAGCGACTGCCGTCTGACCTCCACAACCCGAAGGCGACATCGAAGCATTGCAGTTAGACCAATTGTTGGACTTTTGAGGGCTCCAACAACCCGTAACGACTGCCACTAGATGTTCGTATGGCAACCGGGACCAACGGCTTAACGTGCTTTCCGAGGCACGACCAGACCAGTGCAAATATTCATATTCATGCATACAAATATTTGCACTGTGCGGGGATCGAACCCGCGCCACCTTGCGCAGCGGCCGCGTCCGCTACCGCTACGCCACGGAGGCTGTCAAATGCCTTATAAATATGTACATGATGTAGAAAAAAAAAATGTAAAAAATAAAAAAATATTCCCTGTGACTAAACTAATGGATATATCTTTATGATTTTTTATGGGTAAACTGAAAATGTGTTGAGGTACACGATGTTTAATATAATGTCGGATTGTCATCACCACTTTGTATATGTTGCATGCTTGAATCAAACCGCCTCTTTCCCAAGTTGCAATACCACAAAAACTTTTGAAAATTGCGATACATTTTTGGATTACCTCTGGCGTAAGCTTATGATTTTTCCTTACTCGTGAAGAAACTAAAAGAAGATTTTTTATGAAATCGCAGAAATGGCAGAGCGACACGACGCATCAGCAGTGTTATCGCTCGCGAGGGATCTCGTTCTACAAGTTCAGACTCTAATAGAGAACAAATAAGTATCACTTTAGAACAATACATCTATGTAGACTATGTTAATCTTTATGACTGTTCACTGGTAGAAAGTGCAAGACTTTCTAGTAAATTTTGAGCACAACCTTTTTTAAAGTTTTTAAAACTTAACATCAATCATAAATCAGTCTTTTTTTCATTAAAAGTTGATATGATACAATGACAGGAATTCTACGATATAATTCCAAATAAATTAGATATCTTGCTGTTTCGCCCAGTTTAACAGTCGATAGCACTCTGAGCGTCTATCAAATATATTATGTACTTAGCCATAAGTAGTGTAATAGAAGAAAAATATTTTTAAATTTATAAAAGTAGACAAAATATTTAATATTGGCTATATACTAGAATAAATTGTATTGAAATATATCCAAAAGAATTTAAATAAATATTATTTCTCTATGTGAATCAAAATTGTACTAAATTTTTAAATCTCTCTCATGTTTTATATCCAGAATATTAAAAAAATCAAAATAATAACCAAATAGGCTTAAAAAAATGTTCAAATCATATTATCGGTGTTAATTCATAAATAATTATTATTACATTTTAATCATTGCCAATTATTGTACAGTCAGAAGCAAAAATATGTATACATTGCCAAGGCTCCAAAAATATGTAAACATCTTCGACTTTAAGACGAAGTGCTCAACTTGAAAAGCATAAAATTGTAGCCACCGGTTCACATCATAAATATGTATACGCTCATTGCTTCATTAAATTATGCCCACCACGAAAGGAACAATACTATGTATGCACGCTTCCATCAATAGCATGTATTCACGCGTTGGTTCATAAATTAATGAAGCAATGAGCGTATACATATTTACGATGTGAACCGGTGGCTACAATTTTATGCTCTTCAAGTTGAGCACTTCGTCTTAAAGTCGAAGATGTTTACATATTTTTGGAGCCTTGGCAATGTATACATATTTTTTCTTCTGACTGTACCTACACAAAGAGAGGCCAAAATATTTAAGACCTACACATTTTAATGTGCTCAAAAATTATGTAAATATACTTCGCGGAAAAGTCTCTTAACAAATGTAGTAAGTACGAAAATCTTAAAATGACATGGCAAAAATAAAACTTGATATAACATAAAATGTATTGGACCAGACCTTTTATTTGGTCCAAGCAAAGTACTGGGGTAATACTGAGTCATATCACTTCACATAATTATATGTATAAGAAAAATAACCCTACTGTTTAACACGCTTCAAACTTTAAAAAAAAATGTTAACCTATTAAACGTAAATATTCAGGAAGAGCAACTCTTTTAATATTTGCCTCTCGCTCGTTTCTTACATCGGCAACTTTTCACATTTCGCGCGCTCATAATATCAGCCAACTCTACTAAGTTTTGCCTCTCGCTCACACATTATATCCGGCAGCCTTCTAACTTATTGCTTCTCGCTCGCTCACAATATCGGGTGATTCTCTAAGTTATAATTCTCATAATATCTGGCAACCTTCTAACTTATTGCTTCGCTCGCTCACAATATCGGGTAATTCTCTAACTTTTAATTCTCATAATATCTGGAAACCTCCTAACTTATTGCGTCTCGCTCGCTCGTAATATCAGACAATTCCCTAACTTGTTACCTCTCGCTCGCTCATAATATCTGGCAATCCTCTAACTTATTGCCTCTTGGTTGCACATAATAGCGGGCAACTGGCAATTCTTTTTTCATATCTGTCACTAAAAAACAGGGACACCATGTCTGCTCATTCCATACAAAAATAGGTTGTTTAAAGTTATATTTAGAAATATTTTAAACTAAAATTAAAGTCACCTATACTTATCTAAATATTATTTGCATACATAAAGTTATATCAAAAATATTCTTATTGAAAATATCTCTAAGTATTGAAAACTATTTTACTTATTTTTATAAATTCACCCTTCCTCTTGTGCCTTGTCCATATCACAAAAATAACCAATTAAAATTGTTTTCTAATATAAAAATATTCACCTATTTACATAATTATATTATATTTAAACATACATTATATATTCACTATAAGGGAAATAAGCTACAGGTAAATTCATGTTGAATGAAATCAAAGAATTCAGTCCTTATGCAATGCTTCGTGGTAGGTTTTGCCATACCTCGTTACAGCTAGACGAGTCTTAACTAACCCTGACGTTCTATGCACCCAAGTCTTATCTTAAATTTTCATGTACTTTAAAAGACATACGAAGCAGGAATTCCGTAAATTCAAGGATGCTAGAAAAGTTGCAGCAACAATAAAATGATAAGATTATAGTAGTACGCGTACCTATGATGGTCAAAGGCAAAGACATAAATTAACCTACTTAGAGTCTATACAAGGAAAAAATAGGCAAATTTTTATGCATGTACTTACTGTATACTGCGTGTGTGGGACAGTTTGGCAAAAAGTAAAAGAAAGTATAAATTCAGAGTGGTTTAGAAAATAGTATATAAGTACAAGATTTTTCAAGAAACGCAAGGTGAACGTTTTCTTTGTGATACTGAACGGACGAAATCAGGTTTGATGTGAATAACCGCCTGTAGTGATTTTCTTGATAACCCTGTTACGTTGATGAGTTGACGTTTCATCGTATTTTTTAAATAAATTTAGCTGTTTACGAATTTTGTTGTTATACTTGTTACTTATCAACACGTCACAAATCAAGTGGAAAAATATGAAAATTTTCCTGAGGAAAATTTCAACGTCTGTCCATCATAAATCATGGTCTGAACCTACTGTTTCAGTTTTTGCCAACCTGTTCCAAACACCAAGTACTTTCAAAAAGCCGTCTGTTGACATTGCAAACAATCACATGAATTTTATTTAATAGGCTATTTGACAGTATTCAATTATTTGTGATTTTTTGCTTTAATTGCATAAAATGAGGGTTCTTTATATCATTTACAAGAGTTTTAATAAAAAAGAATAACAATTAATATATCCAAAACACAAAAATATGTTTGGCTTTTTGTTTCTCGCGCCACACATTGTGAAACGATCCGGATTGGCTAATGTCGCGATGACGTCATACGCGCATCATCTCTTGTTTTCGGCAAACTTATAAACTGTTTTTCGGGGGTTTCTTATCGATTTATTTGTACAACCCTGTACAGCACACCACTTGTAAACCATTTTATTAGATAACAACAATAAATAATAATTACAAACAAACACCACTGAGAACTGAAAACCGCTTGTGACGTCACTTACCAGGCGCAACGCCATATTGCTAATTATATCGTTTTCGCGGCTTATTTGAATTTTGAATTTTTATTTGCATATTTCTTACGAAATACGTATTTAAAATTAAAAAAAAATACTTTGGGTGAACTTCTTAACCGCAACCAAGTAATTCAAGATAAAAATTATAAATCTGTCAAATAGCCTATTGTGCAGGAGAACATGAAAATAATAGGTAATAGTTTATTTATCACTCCAGAATTACAAATATCTCATTATACATATGTACAAAATCATGCCAATGAATAAATATGTATGTATTTGTAAGAGATAACGTTGAAGACTATATCTACTTGTAATAAACTATGTCATAGTCGTCAGAGCCACACTTAATCATTAGAACCGCAATTTATTGTTTTAAGCAAAATATCTGTAACATGTATAATGAATTGGAATGATTGACATTTAATTAAAAAGAATTTACAGGGAAAACGAAACTATTTAAATGTTGAGTTTAAATAGCACAGAACTTGACAAAAGTTTTAATGAATAAAGTCATTCACTACTTGGTACTTAGATGCCAATTACCGATTTTCCAACCGATACGATAAAAAGTATCAGTACTACTTCGGCTTATAGTTAAGCCTATGTTAATTACCGGACAATCAAGATTAGGTCGAAAGCTACTAAGTTTACTAATTACTTAGGTATATAACTTTGGACATTGCCCGTAGTCACTTTGTAGTGATGGGAAGTCCCTTATCTGATGACGTCACGTCTGGCCAAAATAACTTTGATAGCTACCCCCTATATTGAGAAAGGTCTTATCAGTAGATTATGATAATTATGCGGGCATTTGTTTGTTGTTTATTAATGCTGTTGTTTTGGTAAAAGTCAATGAATTCGCTAGTTCTTTTTTACATTGTAATTTTGTTTGATACAAATTTGATTTTCATTTAAGTTGCGCAAGGGAGGGTTAGCTTAAAGTCACCCCCTTTCAAGTCATGACTTATTTCATGTTTATTAACCCTTTGAGTGTCTTAAGTCACACAGTTCGAAATAAGAAAAAAATGCTCCTAATGTCACAAGTCGGACAGTTACACTTAAGGGCCTGGTTAGGATCCAGGGATATTTGTCGACCAATCCTAACCAAGCCCTTAAGTGTAACTGTCCGACTTAAGACATTTGACCATTTTTTTTCTTATATCGACCTGTGTATTTTAGTCTTACTGTAACTTAAGACACTCAAAGGGATCAAAAAATCAAGGTGATAATCAAGACACTATTCAAGATCTACTTACATTTCCTCCACGGTTTTTATCCGAATTAAGCTACGCCATCACAGAACCAAGAATAAGGAATATAAGATAGTTTTTTGATAGTCATCATCGACCCTTCCATCGTCCCTCTGCTAGGCACAGGTCTCCTCTCAAACAGAGAAGGATTGAGCGTAATCACCACGCTTGCTCAATGCGGGTTGGCGATTTCAGACTTAAAGTCCAGGTTTCCTCAAGATGTTTTCCTTCACCTTCAGTCATTGGTGTCCAAGATATACTTAGAAAGAACATATAACTTTAGAAAAGTTACATTGGTACTTGCCTGACCTGGAATCGAACCCGCGCACTCATACTTGAGAGGCTGGTGTTTTAACCACCACCACGACTAGTTACTTTTGATAGTAATAAACATGAAATAAAACATGACTTGAAAGGGGATGATTACCGGGATGACCATTAAAAGAGAAGTGTAGAAGAAAAGAAGAAAAAAAGACTTGATGCGACGATCGCACATATTTTTGGGATAAGGGCAGATAAACAAGACAAGACAAGACTATCGACTAACAAAACTTAGATATTTGGAGATGAAGATGAGCTCGTATAATTTTGAAATGTCCAAAAAATTATTTTTTCTTAAAGCGACGTCAAATACGTATCACGAGAAGATTTTAAACTCGAAGAACCAGATTAAATATTTAAACCAACTATGTTATCTATATTTTATTTTAATAGAACTATGTAGTGTTTCATAGATGAACACTATAATTTAATTGACTTTAAAAGTGGGCCATGCAAATTCAAAAAAGGAATAGGAGTTAAAACAAATGGCTTGAAAGATTTAAATGTAACGAATATAGGGAAAAGTTAAAAACGAACAAAAAAAAATGGCGACCGAAAAATTTGAAGGAGGGATTTTTTTATTATATAAGACGCTAAAAGAGCATTTTAGATACCTAGTCAAAGACTATAACATAGATTAAAAATATTATAAATTATTTGTTATTGTGTCAGCGCTTTTTGTATTTCGTCCGTAATACAAGCTCACAAATTAATAATCTTTATTTACTCTAATCCAAACGTTAGGTTACGTCTTAAACTTAAAATTATATAATATTATCTATAGTTAGCGCTTCCAAAGTTGGTTTATTGTTAAGTAATATTTAATAGATTACTCCACGAAAGTGATAAAAAGCACGTTTTCAATTACCGTCGAGTGATCCATTAAATAATTTGTTAAGAATTCTAAGAATATTTTTCAAATTATAAACCCTAATGTAAGCGAGAACAAAGCGTATTTATTTAATGTTTGTATTGGGTGTAGCTACTATATT
Organism: Sesamia nonagrioides; assembly: GCA_017933935.1. NCBI lineage: Eukaryota > Metazoa > Arthropoda > Insecta > Lepidoptera > Noctuidae > Sesamia > Sesamia nonagrioides. Next base: position 1,396,433 of record JADWQK010001779.1, read on the forward strand.
CTGATATTGTCTTTATAAATAAATTTCTATGTATACTGTAATTTTACCGTAAGGCTTATTAGATGTTTTGTGCTGTTATTAATATCGATGTCTATCAAATCAAATTATTGTGATTGTCATACGCTTAATAAATCCCTTCAGGGTTCACGCCAGGGACAAAAATATATAATTGAAATTTTCTACATTAAAAAAAAAACTATTTTATATTAATGATTACTTTATATTATAGTGCTATTTTAATTGAAGTTTTTTTTTAACAAAACTGTCAACGACAATGAGGCATACACAGCCTTGAGGAATTTTTTTTGGCGTAACTGGCAAAAGTTTTGCCTTGGTGTGAACTTAAAGTCCGTTCAAAGTTATTTTATCTCTGACAGTAGTAACCTAACAGAGATCTTATTGTAACTGAAAATAAAGGTCACAATGGCTTTGACAGGTTGGTTAGTGGCATAGCCAAAGAACCTTATTAAGAATGAGAATAAGATCACTGTGATTTCGACTATAGAGGTAATGAGGAACAGGGTGTAATGAAATAGAGAGGTAGGAAGGATCTTCTGACTATCTGGATAACTGCATAACACAATACCAGTAGCAATGGGTTTCATTTTGACAGGTCAACAACATTCATTAACATATGCAAGTTGCTGAGCAGATACATTTTTCGAATGAAAAGAGCAATGGATTCCAATTGATAGTACTTAATGCTAGGTTACGCGGTTATGTTGATATCAAATTTCTTTACTAGATCTTCAACTTTATGGCTAAAGCATTTAGGCTCAGGTTGGACGGGAGTATCTGGTAGTTTCAGGTAACTTGACCTGCTGTCATCCGTACATACTTCGCAGTTTGTCTTTGGAAGTTGCCGTCTAGAGCAGTGTCTCTTTTATACTTTAATGAATAAAATATTCTTCAAACTGAAATCTCATTCCTTGTGACCTTTTATTGCATGTTTGCATCGGGGAAGCCAAGCCCCCCAACTAGTACCTGAAAGAAACAGTAGGGCCTTCTCGAACCAGGCCTTAAAAGTTAAGTGAGCACACCCTCCCTCCCACATAGGGCACCCCCGGCCAGGGAGGTACGGACCTCAGCTTAGAGTGTCACTAATTCATGTCACTAGTGTGTAAACTTTACTAGCGCAATGCAGGATTTTGCTTGACGTCACTATGATTCGTAGTACGTATGTGACAATGTAGATGTCGCTACAGGACAGTGGTGTAATATCAGATGTAAAATAACTGTGAAAGGACTGTATAACCCTAGAGGTACTTAAACAGGCCTAAGTCCAAACTAAGCCAAGCTTTACCCTCAGATCTGTGTTATGAACACTTCTTGTGTCAAAAGTAAAATATTAAATTATGTCTATACCTACCTCTCAACCGAGGAACTTTTAGGAGGATATTAATTGCACCCTAGCACAAAAAGACTTATTATTTACAGCGGAGTATAAAAATAATTAGGTCTTGGTATTAAAAGATTTAAAAAAAAATAGCGAATTCTTAAAAAATAATTTAAAAAAAGAAAAAAATGCTCCTGGAGTTCTAAATTTAAGTAATCAATGTTTGTACTAATCTATATAATTACTATTTATAATACTTTATAACTGAATATTTTTTTTTTACCAACATATTAAATGTACAGTCGTTGTAGCATTTAGCGGATATCCGTAAGGAGTTATAACTTTAAATGTAGGTAACTAATCGATTTCATCTCCATTCTAAAATTTAGGAACCATAATATGCTAATGAATTTAATAATAATGCATGTCTAGAACCTCCTACTGAATGTTACCCATGATAAAAATTAAAAAATAATAACTATACCATCGCCTAGCTCCATAAAGAATAGATGTAAACAAACCAATTAGGGTTATCACAACTCACGTTTTACAAATCTCCTGTTATTTACATGATTATCGACTTTTACATGCTAACTATTTATTAGCAATATTCCTATTGCAGCATATTTCAATAGAATCGCTAAAATAACATGCATAATAACTTGGTATTTCGAAAAACCATTAAAATGTCGACATTAATTTTACGTGATAGCACTACAAAAAAAGAAAGATGGATGAAATCCAGGTACTAAACACATTTTGTGGAATTCAACCAATGAATAAAGTTGAGGCATTTATTAATACAATTTTGCGTATTTTAATTACTTTTAAATCAACTACATAACACATGCATTGTAATTCTTTCAAGTATCGATTAATTATAATATATATGTATCAATAAGTTTAACCTATTAGGAAATTAGCTTACATGTGTATCATATTTCATTCAAATCGGTTAAGCATTCTATGCAAATCATAAATCTCGAAACATAAATAAACTGTTTAGATTAGTAGGAAGTAGGATTATTACTTTTATGAAAATCATCTATGTAGAAAAGGTGGTTAACATCTGTCTTTTAGGCGTAAACTACTCGTTGCCTAGCAACGGTTTGTTTACCTCTATTCTTTATCGAATTTGACTCAAATATAGTTATAGTTTCTATTCAAGTTTTTAAAAAACAAACACCTCTGACCTTTTATAAATAAATGGAAAACTATTAATTAAGTTACCACTGTAAAAAAATCACAGAAAAGATATCTAAATGTGTAATTATTATTCTATCAATAAATGAAATGAATAACTAATCGTTATAGTGTAGTTAAGAACGATTTATAGTAAACAATTATTTTTGTGAAAGTCATCTTTGTCATTAAAATGTGTTTCCATTTTACATTGTTATTTTTTTTTCGTTTTCCCTGCACAAATTTTTTGTCAAAAACTTATCTCGTTTGCCTAATAGTCATCTGAACATCACGGTAAAAATGGCTTAATTTTCACGAAGTATCGTATTTCTTTTATTAGTTAAGTTCCATAATTTTAAAAATTGTAAAATAAATACATAATTGATAAAGGAAACAGCGGAATACGTTTGTATAGAGAAAGCACCACTAAAGTTCCCTCTTAAGTGGCAGTGGGCCGGGCACATTGCCCATAGGACCGTTGCCCGATAGGGCCGACGGGTTCTCGAGTGGCGACCACACACCGGAAGGGGTCTTGGTAAGTATAGTCATCCATTCATGGACTAGCCGCGGTTGGTCGATCGGCCAGCAGGGTAATTGTGAAACACACTATCAGTAGCAATCGGTTTCACTTTGACGTATAAACAACATTCATTGCGGTATTAACATTGTTGAGCAGACACATTTTTTGTTCTTATGGAGTAATGGACTAGCAATAGGGTAAAAAATTATTCCAATTGAATAGTATGTAACGCAATTAGGGTGCAGTTCGACTATTACCTATTACTTAAAAGCCCCTCTAATCGCCATCAATACGTAAACTTTCGACAATTGCGATTAAGCTTTTCGGGGATCTTTTGTTGATATACTAAATCATCATTATCATCATCATCATTAGCCGCTAATCGTTCACTGCTGGACAGAGAGAGAAGAGGCCTACTCTTCCAAGACACGCCAACAAGCTCGATCCTGAGCAGTTCTCCGCCAGTCACTACCAGCCACCTTTTTTACCCGACTACGGCAAAGCAAAAGGAGGGTTATGATTTTGACAGGCTATGTATGTATGTATGTTCATCTGTTCCCTCGTAACTTCTAAACTGCTTATCAGAATTCGACAAATGACATATCATTAGAAGCGTCTTAATTGTCCGCTGGTTATAGGCTATATGGGGTTTCACAAAATCTAATGTGGCGCTCTCTAGCGGACAAAACATACAGAGTAAAAAAATAAAGTTAAGATAAATATGCCGTGTTTGGTATCATTTGAAAGCGCTTTACTTGTACATTTTGAATATATATATATATATATATATTGCTAGTATTTTCTTGTGACTTTACCCGTATTCATGGGCTGGTTGCATAATTATAATTTACATCTTTTCGTTCATAGCTTCTTTACTACTTAGTAGGCGTAGTCACACGTTACATATACCTACCTACCGTAGCACCTTGACAACGTGTGACTACGCCTTTCCAAACATGAAAATTTATCTCTACATAGTGAATATTGCATACTTCAGAATGGTATTGTATGACATTATTGTCAATTTACAACGAAGGCATCTTAACTATGTCCATTTACTTGTAACTACATTAGCAACTTTGTTCAGTTCAGTATTCTGAAAATCTTGTTTTATACTTTTTCAGCGTCGTTTTTTGTCGTAGTTGGGTTTTAGTTCTTTTACTTTTTATTATTGATGTCGTCGCTCCATCTCGCCCAAGGGCGTCCTATGCTACGTTTGCCGACAAGCGGTCTCCACTCAAGGACTCGTTTACCCCAACGGTTGTCGGCCCTGCTTCATATACTAGATACTAAATATAATATTATTATACTCATAGATAGACAGATATGATAGCTTGGTTCAGATGCCAGATTCGGGTATTTACATAGCGAGTGCGTCAACGTAATCACCGAATAAGTTTCATTGATGAAGTTGTCACGTAACAGTGATAGAGTGAGTACCATAAAATGATAACATGATTAGATAAAAGTGGTACACAAAAAAAAAATTATAATGCTGTATCAGAGATTAAGCTCATTGCTCAGTGATTGATTTGTTTAGTATTTCCGTCTACCTAGGTACAATTTAAATGTCTACAAGGCTAGAGGCAATAGGCTCTTAATAAACTAGCGCGTTTTACCATCAACGATTGCGTCACTACTTGGCATTTTTTTTTATGGTAAGTCATCAAATGACCTCTCCTCCTCTGGGCGGATCGGAAGGGCGTATCGGACTTTTACTGACTAAAAAACACCCATGTTCCGGTGGCCGGGAGTGCGATGTTTTCTCCCGACCAGGGCGTCTCGTCTCCTGCGGCGGCTAGAGGATCACTGCTTACAATCAGGCGGGATTACGGTCAAGCGGATTGCGGTTAATTATAAAAAAGAAAAACATTTGAAGTCATAATTTTAACGTATTTATAGGGTCTGATCTAGGGTTGTAACAGAGCTTCGCGTCCGCTTCCGTTACTGCGGAAGTTCCGCAAGAAATCGTATCTTCGCTTCCGCCTCCGCTTTCGCACAATTTTTGCGGAGTTATAACGGAGGTTTATTTACGCATTTATAAAATAAATAACGCGCAAGCTGCGACGCTCGACAACCGTCCGGCCGCGTTTGAGTGCGAAATAGTCAAGAATCAACTAGTGCGAGACGGGAATACGGCAAATACAATTTGTTTCTCCTTAACTTTCATTACTAGAAGGTAATATTTTTTTGCTAAGTTTACTATTATTAATGTAAGTATTTAAAATATTTTTTTGTTTTAATTAACCATAAATTTCATTCTTTTTTATGTCTAGGTACTTTGACCTCCGCCTCCGCCTCCGTTAACCTCCGCATCCGTTAATCTCCGCATCCGCCTCCGTCTCCGCTAACAAGGCCTCCGTTACAACCCTAGTCTGAACTGTATCAACGTCACAAAAAAAAAAAACAGCCAAAAGTTAAGTCGCCCTTCCCTCTCCTGTCCTTCGCACTCGTAGGTGTGTGTAACATGCTAATATTTGGCGGATCCCCTCGTTCACATACTAAAATAAATTTAAGTTCCGATCACCTTTTTTCATTACGAATAGGACAGTAGACAAAATATTATTTCTTTTTTTTTTAATAATTATAAACTAGCGCTTGAATGCAATCCCGCCTCATGGTAATCAGTGATGCAATCGTTGATGGTAAAGCGCGCTAGTTTATTAAGCCCATTCCCTTAAAAAAAACCTAAGTGAATAGGAAGGAAGACGGCAGTTGAGTGAGGTGGTGCAATATTAGACCCAACAACACGACCAAACTCCCGACACAACAACATTTGGCGCATCGTACCCGGCACACATCGCAACACAACTGCTCAGACCCGTCCTCCGTACAGCTTCACCAGACATCATGTCGGAAACGACAAATCGCTTGGCGGCAAGACTTTGTCTGGTGGGTGGTAACTTCTGCCGGCAGCCGGCCTACCACCGAGAAATTAGTCTGACAAATTAAGATATTGGCGCCGATTTTCTTGTTCACAAACTAAACTATTTTAAATTAAGTAAGTAGTTATTTCATTAAGAAAAAGAAATTAAGATACCTACTCAATAGACAGTTTAGACGCGATTATAAACATGGCGGCCAAAAATACATCAATTTAGGGCAAGCGCAGACTAATTTGACAGGTCTAAACTAACATATTATGTTCTGTCCTATTATTAATTAAGAAAAATTCAAATAAAGAAAAAGATGCAATGAACTTAAAGGAGATGTTTCATTTTGGGCCACCACTATGTACGCTATATAGATAAAAAGAAAAAAATAAAAGATTTTCATAAAAATACTACTAAATTAATTTCAATAAAAATACAGGTATATACAACGTGTAACATAAAGGGTATATACATAACAAAGGCATGGCATCTTTAGATGATATCAAACGATATTGGAAGGGTTTTTTAATTCTATCTCTTTATGTTAGGAAGTTATGAGGAAAAACACCGCCTGTGATAGGCTACTATCATACTAGTCGCACAGAGATCTTGAAGACATTTATCGGATTTTGGCAAGTAACGTGACGGGTAACGAGTAGTTATTAACATATGTAGTGTGCTGCCACGTTTGTTAAGATTTTGTTTTAAGAAACACACGAAACCGAAAATTTGGTACCAATTTTTTGAGTATTTTATTTTGAGTTGAAACCCTTCCGATATTGTTTGATATCATCTAAAGATGCCATGCCCTTGGTATGTATATACCCTTTTTGTTACACGTTGTATAATTAATTATTTGAAACGTTTTTTACTGAGATAACCCTTTATTAAGGTAGCCATGCCAGTGATTATGACGTTTGATTGGCGACTTTGACAGTTCTATTTTCCCGTTGTGTTCGTGTCGAGCGTTGATTTGAGTTGGTTGTGTTTATATAATGGACCGTATGTTCGGAATTCATGTTTTGTTTTTTTCGCAGTCATATGGTAAATAATATAGATACGATACATGACACGTCAATAAAATGTCACTGTCAAAATCTTATTTCGCTTATTGCTGACCACCATATTTATTAGTAGTTGTGTTGCACTCCTTGGCCGGGTTAAATTGAATCTGTACAAAAACTAAGCCAAAATACAGGAAATTAACATGAGAAACAGTTAACTATAGCCTAACTATACCTATCATTAAATGTACAATGTGCTGGCCCATGCTCCATACATTTCTGAAACATCTCCTTTAGTTTAATTTGTGAACATGACAATCGGCGCCATTCTATCACAGCAATCTTTATTAAGATTTCCGTGTCTTCTATACAATATGTTAAGAAAACCCTGTCCGACCCGTAAGGATAGTAAAGGTTAGGTAAACACTTGACCAAATCCATACTAATATTATAAATGCGAAAGTAACTCTGTCTGTCTGTCTGTCTGTCTGTCTGTCTGTTACGCTTTCCCGCTTAAACCTCTCAACCGATTTTGATGAAATTTGGCACAGACAATCTCTAGACCCCGAGAAAGAACATAGGCTACTTTTTATCCCGGAAAAATTTGATGTTCCCGAGGGAAACCTAAAAAGCGCGATATAACCGAACTCCACGCGGGCGAAGCCGCGAGCGGAAAGCTAGTATAATATAAAATTTTACATAATCATCATAGTAACAATACTAATGAATTTTGAAATCATTCTTTTTTCCCGGGAATTAATTCCAATTTCCCCGAAATTTGGTAATTTTTAAAAAAGTGACAACACCTGTATTTTTATAAGCGAATAGCGACGCGACCACGTCACAGGTGCCGCGTGCACTGCTCCCCGCCTCCCGCGGAAAGGGTTGCTTACAGCACATGTATTAAGTTACCTCTTTTTGCGAAATAATATTTATTTTTTTAGGGGGATTATTTTTTTAAGTTTAGCCTGTCTTTGTGAGCATTAGTAGAATCAGTTATCAATACCTAACAATACCTTCACGGATCGGACAGGGTTTTCTTTACATATTGTAGATAGTTTAGATGTGATTAAAAAGATGGCGACAAAAACACGATAATATACGTCAGGCGTGGCTTAATTTGACAGGAGTAAACGATTCATCTTCTGTTTCTTTCTTAATTAAATAGAAAGATTAAGATGCCCTGAACTTTACTTTGTGCAGAAGGGAGCCATGGGTACTCTTTATCCATACTAATATTATAAATGCGAAAGTGTCTCTGTCTGTCAGTCCGGCTTTCACGCCAAAACTACTGAACCGATTGTAATGAAATTTGGTACAAAGATAGTCTAAAGCCTGAGAAAGGACATGGGCTATATAACATCCCGCTATGACCAATAGGAGCAGAGCAGTAACAACAAATGTTGCGGAAACGGGAGCTAACGCGGGCGTACTATATATTGCTCCCATTATTTTAACAGGCCCCTATTTTATATCAACTGAGCTCGTTTTAATTTACGGGGACCACCGCGCGGTTTAAACTGAAGTCCACGCGGGCACAGTCGCGGGCAACAGGCAGTTCACTATAAAACTAAGTTAAACAACTTATTTTTGGGTTTCGGGCATGAAAACGTGCTGTTGTTGTATGTACACAATATTTATTTATGCATCAATCTAAGTAGGTGAGGTTTATCAACCAATAGGCGATGATTTTGTATCAATGAATTGGCATCTTGTAATTGTTTTTCCCCGGAGCGAGATATATAATTAAAAACAATGTTATCAATCGACTTGTTATGACTCGTACTATACGTTGACCGAGATAAATAACGTAACATACTCTCACTAAGAAAGAATGTTATTCCTCCTTCTTTCGCCTTGCCTTTTCCCGTTACGAGGGGTCGACTTTCCTGGTGCTGAGGCGCCACTTATTCCGCTGGTATACGTCGTCATCTGAAGGCCCCTACTACTTCATATCCTTGCGGATATTCGTCATCCATGTAGTTGGGGTCCTTCTCTACCCTCTTATCTTTGTAGCCATGGAAAGGCACTTCTTTACGACATGGTCGTCCGGCCTTCACTGTACATGACCGTACCACCTCAGTCTAGACTCCGTGATTTTATCTGCAATTGGTGCAACCTTAAAGGTATCTCTCACATATTCATTGCGCACCTTGTCTTTAAGCGTAACTCCGCCCGCCCAGCGCAACATTCGCATCTCGGCTGTGTGTAGCTTCTGTACATGACTTTTCTTCGCAGCCCATACCTCGCTGCTGTAGAGGAGACCCGGTCTAACAGCTGCTTTATAGACCTTGCCTTTTTTCGATTTGGCATTTTGTTATCGCACAGTACCTACTCCTGTAAGAGTTCGCCATTTACTCCACCCACAGGTTGCCCGATGAGCTATATCCGCTTCAATAGGTCCATCTGCCGAGATAACGGAACCCAAGTACTGTGCACATACTTACTGTGCCATCCAACCTGACATCTGATGTCCGGCTGATCATGTATATTGTCTTAGTTCTACTGATGTGCAACCCATTTGATTCAAGTGCCTCCCTTCACTGCTCTTAATTGTCTTGAACATCTTGGAAGTTATCAGATAACACTGTTACGTCGTCGGTATATAAAAAGTACCACGGAGTGGGTTTTTGTATTTTTGTTGATGTTGAATATCAAAGGGCTCATTACGCTTCCTTGATGAACACCCACTCATGGGCGTAGCCACACTGGGGCAAGCTAGGGCGCTTAGGGACCTTATAGATCCGATATCGAAGGTGTCTGATAGCCCAGCTGCACTTCGCACATGTGTCTGGATATCTTTATACTTGTCTGCTATTAGTCTTATGTACATTTCTGGTACATTTTTTTCTCTAATTGCCTGCCATATTATGGATCTTGGTACACGATCGAAGGCTTTTTCGAGATCTATAAAGACTATCCATATGTTTTGCTGATTGACTTGGGCTTTTTCGATGATAGTACGTACCGCATGAACTGCATCAATAGTTCCTTTACCAGCCACAAATCCAAATTGATTTTCTGTCAGAGTGATATGCTTTAGAAGACGCTCGCTTAAAACCCTCTCCCATATTTTGAGAGTATATGATGTGAATTTTTATACCTCTGAAGTTCCCACTTTCACGTACAGACGACAGCAGGTCAAGCTACCCCAAACTGTAAGATATTCCCAATCAACCTTGAGCCTTAATGCTTTAGAGATAAAGTTGAAAATCTAATAAAGAAATCTGACAGATTGTAGTAGCTTGATGTGCTGCCATCTGGACATCTCCTTTGTTTTGTAAAATGGTACTAGTGTGCTTTTCCGCCAAGAGTCAGGCATGGTTTCGCTTGTCATGATGTTATTGAGCAAACGAGTAAGCCACACTTCACCGTCCTGTTTAAGGAGTTTCCAAAGTTCTGCTGGAATTTCATCCGGTCCGGTAGCTTTACGGTCCTTCATTTTGGAAATTACTTTTCCGACTTCTGCTACGGAAACTTCATTCACTGGTCCTTGCGCCTTCAGTTGTTCTGATTCCTTCACTGAATTCTTCATTTAGTAAACTACTGTAGTATTCATACCATCTCCTACATTCTTTATGTATTTTGTAGCAGTGAATTAATTAAGTATTTAATCTTCCAAACCCATAGCCACCATGCCGCCCCTCGAAAGCACCCACAATCCCGTTAAAATCCCCACATACAAGTGTTTGTTCGGCGTTGGGTATGGTCATTTGGTGAGCATGAAGGTCTTCCCAGAATTCAAGATGTTATTTGGACAATCAAATATATTTTTTTTTATGTAATTATAAACGAGTGCTTGACTGCAATCCCGCCTGATGGTAAACAGTGATGCAATCGTTGATGGTAAAGCGCGCTAGTTTATTAAACCTATTCACTTAAAAGACTTAGTGAATAGGAAGAAAGACGGCAGTTGAGCGAGGTGATACCAACGATGCTTCACCAGAGGGAGATTGATCTGGAGACCCTCCATGACCAAACTCCCGGCACAAAAACATTTGGTGCATCGTACCCGGCACATCATACATCGCAACACAAGTGCTCAGCCCCGTCCTCTGTAAGGCTTCACAAGACATCATGCTGGAACACGACAAATCGCTTGGCGGCAAGACTTTGCCTGGTGGGTAGTATCTTCTGCCGGCAGCCGATGTAATGGCTTTATAACATTTTTGTTCACATCTGTATGCTCATAAACATGCGTGAAGTCCATGAAGTCTGACCACTGACCAAGTTTAACCATACCCACACTACCCGTAGCAATAGGTTTCATTTAGAGAGCATTCATTGCGTTATTTAAAACTTACATTGTAAAGCAGATATTTTTTTCGAATGAAAAGAGCTATGGATTAGCATTAGGAAACAAATTGAGAGTAATAGGAAAGAGTGTATTTCGGGATAAGGGTGCTTTAACTATCGGTAAGATAGACAGTCGTGCGATTTATTCAAATACATAATAATACGGGGAATATGATAGTGCGTAGGTATGTGCTATGGTAGAGGGAAGTAAAGATAACGCTCTTCAGAGCTTACTGTCTATCCCTCTACACGTGCAGTCTGTGAGCTGATCATACTCGTGCGGAATACAGCGCCCACTGCGTCCAGTTCAATAACGCGTTTATGGCGGTGCTGCGGCTGCCCCACCACTGCAGCGCCTCTGGCATGTTTGCGGACGCGTGAACTGACTGCGCCCACGCGACAATGCGCAAGTGTTGCGCGTCTCTCGTGCACAGAGTTCGGGGCAATGACAACTCCATCCCCGCAATGATTGCCAACTTTTTTTTTATTATGGAATCTCGTAGTTGACCTTGAGAGGTCGTGACTAATTAATCGTACTATCCTGTGGCTGCTTTAAATGAATTCAAAGCCTCCAGCCAGGGGCATCTAAAAACTAAGTGACAACACGCTAAGGGCAACCTCTGTGGGGTACGAACCTCGGCTTAGGTCGTCGCTGGAGAGAAGAGCAAGGGATGGTTGGATCGAAATTTTTGTTGGCTGGATTGCTGCCATGTGAAATTGTTGTTTATGTTTATTTTTTTATCGTGTGTGTTATCTTTTTAAGTACATGTTTGTGTGAATGAATCTTAATACTTGAAATAGACTAAAATTATTATATTTATTCATTTACTGAAACTACTGAAAGCCGACGCCAATATAGCAAGGAGAAAACTAAGCAGGTATGTTAGACTATAAATAAGTTTTTAATAGGATTGGCTAAATAATAACAACAAGAAAAGATTACGATTTTTTATGCCATGACCTGCCGCAATTTATCGCAGTCTAATCTATGTTTGCACACAACTGCACGATAAAAAGTTCATCGTTCTAATTTCTTCAGGGTAAAAGTGATTGTTGATATGTACTTAATTAGATTATCATAATATACTAAGCCAATGTTTGTTTTGGGTTTATACTATACCTATATAAAAGCTAAATTGTAAACAAACCGTTGCTAGGCAACGAGTAGTGCAAATATTCATATTCATGCATACAAATATTTGCTCTGCGCTGCGCGGGGATGGAAACCGCGCCTCCGTGCGCAGCGGCCGCGTTCGCTACCGCTACGCCACGGAGATATGTCTTACTTTGTATTTGGACTTGATTCATTTATATTGATGAGAACTTTGCACCCATATGGACTGATTGCAGAAGACCATAGACAGTCGAGGGGATTCCTCAAAAATTTACAGCATTGAAGTTATAGTCGTCAGTAGTCATAGGACAACCACTACCATGCAACAATCAAATGCTTATGCAGCAATCAATTAAAATCAAGAGACTGAATTCAAGTTGCGTAATCGAGTCATCTCTAGCAATGCTCACACTTTCATTTTGGTCCCATAGGAATTGTATAGAAATCGTTGCAGTAGTTTGGTTTTTAAAACAAAATTACGTAAAAATTAAAGTATTTGCTTGCAGGCAACTGAAATGTGTAAAATAAACATTTTTACAAAAAAACAACAATTTTTTTTTTTTATATATATATATATTATAAACTAGCGCTTGACCGCAATCCTGCCTGATGGTAAGCAGTGACGCAATCGTTGATGGTAAAGCGCACTAGTTTATTAAGAGCTTATTCACTCTAGCCTTGAAGACACTCAAATTGTAGTCCGACGGAAACACCGCCGCTGGCAAATTATTCCAGTCCCTCGATGTACGCGGTATAAAGGAGGAGGCGAAACGCTTCGCTTCTTCAAATTCCAAAAAAGACACTACAAAGAGAAAAATAGGTAACTAATTTCAGAAGTCGGTGACAAAACCCTAATTTAAGTACTAAACCTAAAACCAAAGACTTCCGAAATTAGTTATCTTTTCTTTTGTACTGTTTTTTGGAAGTTGGTTGTTTCTTTGGCATTCAAAATATACTGATCAGAAACAGCCTAATTTGAATAAATGATTGAATTTGACATTTTTCTTCGGTGTTTTGAGAGCAGTGATGATTTAATCCATACTATAATATTGTAAATGCGAAAGTATCTCTGTCTGTCTGTCTGTCCGGCTTTCACGCCAAAACTACTGAACCGATTGTAATGAAATTTGGTACACATATAATCTAGCTAGAGCCTGAGAAAGGACATAGGCTATATAGCATCCCGCTATGACCAAAAGGAGCAGAGCAGTAACAAAAAATGTTGCGAAAACGGGAGCGAACGCGGACGTACATATTGCTCCCATTATTTTAATAGGCGCTTATTTTATGTCAACTGAGCTCTTTTTAATTTACAATAAACGGGAATCACCGCGCGCTGTATACTGAAGTCCACGCGGACGGAGTCGCGGGCAACAGCTAGTAAATTATATAGTAAAGTTCTAGTAGTACTTAACGTTTCAGTTCGAACCCATGACCTATAGACTCGTATCTCGCGGCTGATACTCGGTATCCAAGTAGGTAGGTACACACAACAACACATCAAGCTACTACAATCTGTCTAATTTATTTATTATATTTCCAACTTTATCGCTAAAGCTTTAAGACTCAACGCTGATTGGGAATCTTTGACAATAGGCTATTTGACAGTATTCAATTATTTGTGATTTTTTGCTTTAATTGCATAAAATGATTGTTCTTTATATCATTTACAAGAGTTTTAATAAAAAATAATAACAATTATTATATCAAAAACACAAAAATATGTTTGGCTTTTTGTTTCTCGCGCCACACATTGTGAAACGATCCGGATTGGCTAATGTCGCGATGACGTCATACCCGCATCATCGCTCGTTTTCGGCAAACTTATAAACCGTTTTTCGGGGGTTTTTATCGATTTATTTGTACAACCCAGTACAGCACACCACTTGTAAACCATTTTATTAGATAACAACAGCAAATAATAATTAAAAACAAACACCACTGAGAACCGAAAACCGGTTGTGACGTCACTTACCAGGCGCAACGCCATATTGCTGATTATATCGTTTTCGCGGCTTATTTGAATTTTGAATTTTTATTTGCATATTTCTTACGAAATACGTATTTAAAATTAAAAAAAATACTTTGGGTGAACTTCTTAACCGCAACCAAGTAATTCAAGATAAAAATTATAAATCTGTCAAATAGCCTATTTTGGGTAGCTTGACCTGCTGTCGTCTGTGCGTACGTAATCTATCTACGTTTATTTTTTAATATTGTGTAACATATTATGTTCTTGAAACCAAAGGGTTATCTATACTGCTAAGTAAGTAAATTGAAATATTCCATTCATAACCTTGGGCGCAAAATTTATCATTAAAAACATAAAAAATATGATGAAGAGAAAATACCTATTCATAAACGTATTGTGCCCTGTCTGCATGTCAATAAGATATCAAAATGGATTAAGTATTTATCAATTTTACTGACTTTATTGGACAAATATTAAAAGTCTACATACATAAATCTTGAAAGACTGCCAGGAAACTTGACCTTATTTCAAAGGTCCGACGGTACTTCACACCGACAGCTTCTATATGTTATACAAAGCGCGGGTCTGTTCATGTATGGAGTACTGCAGCCATATTTGGGCTGGTACTGCAAAATTCCACCTGGCACCTCCGTGTGAAGAGGCTAATTGGCGACCCTGATTTTGTTCAAAACGGTCTCCAAAGCCTGGAGCACATGCAGGCACAGGATAGCCAGCCTGTTGGTTTTCTATAGGATGACTTGATTCCTCCATCTTCGTTCTATCATCGGACGACCCGTACGGCGAGTATCCACCCTCCTCTTTTATACCACGTACATCGAGGGACCGGAACAATTTACCGGCGGTGGTCTTTCCGTCTGGCTACAACTACAATTTACCCAAGTGTCTTCAAGGCTAGAGTGAATAGACGAGTGAGTGAATATATTGATGGTAAAGCGCACTACCTAGTTTATTAGGAAATAAACTAGTGCGCTTTACCATCAATGATTGCATCACTGCTTACCATTTGAGGGAATTGCGGTTAAGCAACTAGTACTAATATTAAAAAAAAAAGAAGTCTGCTGGACGGACAACGAATGGTTCTGATTTTTTCGTTAGAGCTAACTCGTAATTAAACAAAAGGTTGTCTTAACATATTTTTATTTACACTCTTGCACGTTATTACATACCTAAATATTTACAATGAATTGGCTAAATTATTAAAAAAATATAGTTATAAATAAAATAAGGTTGGGCATCTGAAGAGCATGTATATTGCAATGTCCCGTTAAACATGTAGTTTCATTTAATGAATGAACAACAATCTAATAGGAATCTACTAAGTTAAATAATACAAATACATATGTAAATATACTATCACAGCCTTAATAGATAGATTCATTAAACTTAACTTAGAAATTAAACAATCATTTGAACGCCCTTCTTGATATTTTAACCAACTTATAAAAATGAGCAGGTTATGTTCCAATTGTGGAACGGTTTTGAAACTAAGAACCGTGTTTTTGAAATTAATAAACAAGACATACATAAAAAAGAACTGTCATTTTCCTAAAAACAAATCATATTTTATACTCATTACTCTAGGTATTACTTATCTGTTTTAAATAAAATTTGGGAGACGATCATAATAAACATAAAAATTTAATGAAAAACTCTTTAACCTGTATTTAAGGTCAGATATACATTAAGTATGTAAAGAAAACCCTGTCCGATCCGTGAAGGCTTTGTTAGGTATCGATAACTGATTTTACTAATGCCTACAAAGCCGGGCTAAGCTTAAAAAAAAATCCCCCTAAAAAAATTAATATTATTTCGCAAAAACAGGGAACTTAAAACATGTACGGTAGACCATAAGGTGCGGGCGAAGAGGGGCAGGGCACGCGGCACGCGGTCGCATCGCTATTCGCTCAGAATTATACCGTCAAAAATAATGTTGTCACTTTTTAAAATTACCAAATTTTGGGGAAGTTGGAATTAATTCGCGGGAAAAAAAGATTATTTCAAAATTCACTAGTATTGTTATTATGAAAATTATGTAAAATTTCATATTTTATTTGGTCATGTGTTTACCTAACCTTTACTATCCTTACGGGTCGGACAGGGTTTTCTTAACATATTGTATATATTATGAATTTATCAGTATAACATTAATTAGTTCATATTACAGCAAAGCAACCCTATAAATAATCTATTTTATGAGGAACTTGAGAATGAGTACGGTACGGAGCACGATCATTTCCAACGAGTTTCTCGTTTTGACCGAAATAATAATTTATACTACGTTTTTAAAATTAATTAACTAAACTAAAACATTAGAATAACCTACCCTACATTTGCACCGGAAATCTCTAAATTGAATTTAAAATTATATAAACATATTTCTCGCATACATATTATACTATGTATTCGATTATTCGATATAAACGATTCAGGAACACAAAGATTATCCATACTAATATTATAAATGCGAAAGTATCTCTGTCTGTCTGTTGGCTTTCACGCCAAAACTACTGAACCGATTTTGATGAAATTTGGCACAGACAATCTTTAGACCCTGAGAAAGGACATAGGCTACCTTTAATCCCGGAAAAATTAGATGTTCCCGAGGGAAATCTTAAAAGTGCGATATAACCGAACTCCACGCGGGCGAAGCCGCGGACGGAAAGCTAGTTAATTATAAGTAAATTAATAATCTTTGTGTTTCTGAATCGTTTGAAGATGAGGGAGACATAATATGTATGGTCGGAGGTGGGATTAAAACTCTATGGTTAATACTAGAAGGTATAATATCGTTCACTTATTTTGATAAAATCACTGAGCAAGATTGACTGACATTGAGACTGAGCAAGACCGATGGGGCAGTAAGGTTCTGGAGTGGCGGCCGCGTACGGAAAGACGCAGCGTAAGGAGGCCTCCAACAAGGTGGACCGATAACGATGCGGGCAGCACAAGACCGGTCATAGTAGAAAGTCTTGGGGGAGGCCTTTATCTAGCAGTGGACCTCTATAGGCTGAAGAAGTCTTAGCAAGATGCCGTGGCTGATGGAGAAGCTACTCTGCAGAGGGCAAATTCTCGTATTTTAAAACGTTCAAATTCCAATCGCAGTGTCATCTCCGCGACAAACAAATGTCAAACACTTCTCAAAATGTGAGGAAATCCCAGCATTTTGAGTACAAGAATCAGATCAACACAATGTAAAAAAAATCATTTGATGCCTGTCACTTCAATGTTTACACGAGGTAGGTTATCTGTGCACAAACACTTTCCCGTTTCCATTATGCTGGTACTGTAGTACCATTCCCTCTTATTAAATCTTTTACTGATTCCGGCAATTCCACTACATCTAGCAAATCTGTATGCGATTGTGGGAAGGGTGAGTAGTGATTCCAGGTCTTGATGTCGTTGAAAAGTGCGTCTCCAGGACATTCTGTGGCCCTCACTTGACGGTGACCAACTAGCTTGTAGTCCGGCTTAATGTAGCCAAGCTCTACGCCAGCTGCTATTAAAGCCATTGCTGTCTTTCGCTGTGCCGCTGGTGGTAGCTCATCTGAAATGAAGGATGGTTTGTTAGAAATAGAGTTTCGACGAATTTAGAAATGCAAAAAACAAAGAAGATTTATTTCACGTGTGGTTTAGTGCTATTATTCAAGCTCCAAGCACAAACACAGGCAGATTTTCAATAGGTTTTTATGTTAGTCAACTTTTGGCTCGTATTACGTATTTTGTGTGTTTAATTCTTAATTTTTCTTTAATTTTTGTGTGTCTACGTATGATCTAATAGTTCTCATCTTCTTTAGGATGACCTAGTCTTAAGCCATGTCAAGATGTTGATAGTGCTCAAGCATATAGTGCTCTTGTATAGATCCGCAATTGCAGACAGCTCACAAACCATTGGCATGGTAAATTTATATAAAGTTTTGGACATAAGAAGGGGGCCTCACTTATCAGTATAATTGTCTGTCTGTTAAGAATTTTTAATACAAAAAATTCCACTAATCTTCTGCTGTATTATCTCCAAAATTTTCGTAGATATTTAGCGATTAATTTCGAGCACAAGAATACAAGAACTGTGAATTAAACTTTCTTAATAGATACTTACGGCTCCAATCTCCAATAAGGCAGATGCCAATGCTGACGGAGTTGAAGTGTAGTGAATGTGCACCTATAGTCTCCCAGCCGCGGCCCTCGTATGCTGCGCCATCGCTGCCCACGCCAAAACTAATGAAAGATTAACGATAAATACAATGTTGTAAGCATTAAAAGTATTTTTTTGAAAAATTAAAGTTTGAAATTCTTTCAGGCTTTCATTACGTTACACACAGGGGCTGCTGGGCACAGGTCTCCTCTCATACAGAGAAGGATTGAGCGTAATCACCACGCTTGCTCAATGCGGGTTGTCGATTTCAGACTTAAAGTCCAGGTTTTCTCGAGATGTTTTTATTCACCTTGTAATCAGTCATTGGTGTCCAAGATATACTTAGAAAGTACATATAACTTAGAAAAGTTGCATTGGTACATGCCTGACCTGGAATCGAACCCGCACACTCATACTTTGACATAACGGTAATCGATAGTATCTAATTCCCTTCATTTTGGCGGTCTAGTCACATTTATTAAAATTATTCTGATCTTAATGCACGCAATGTCTTTTACAACGATTCATTGTTGTTGATAGCGTGTAACACAATAAGGGTGCTGGTATTATACGAAAGTTAAATAACACTCATCATCATCATCATTTCAGCCGAATGACGTCCCCTTATTCCGTCTACATACACTTGTCATCACCCCATCTCATCCCGCGGGTGTCGTACAGACAACAGCACATCAAAATACTACAATCTCTTAGATTTCTTTATCCGATTTTCAGCATTTCTAAAGCATTAAGGTTCAAGTTTGATGGGGAATATCTGACAGTTTCGGGTAGCTTGATCGTCCGCCTAGTATGAGTTTTCATTACGAAACTCGTTTCGATCGCGTTTGACTCATCGATTGGCCCGCTTCAAGGTTGTAAG
Organism: Sesamia nonagrioides; assembly: GCA_017933935.1. Taxonomy (NCBI): domain Eukaryota; kingdom Metazoa; phylum Arthropoda; class Insecta; order Lepidoptera; family Noctuidae; genus Sesamia; species Sesamia nonagrioides. Next base: position 1,415,763 of record JADWQK010001779.1, read on the forward strand.
AACTCTCAACCAATGAGAGCGCCAAACGCGCTCGATATCGACGATCGAGTCTCGTAATGAAAAATCATATTAGGCATACTGCTGTCGTCCGTACAAGGCGACTAAGGGAAAACTCGGATGATCGGCAGCAGCGTTATCCGAGTACTATAAACATCTAACTGCGATCGCCAACCCGCCTGCCAAGCGTGGCGATTATGGCATTCCCCAAAATGTTTGTCACAAATAATACTCACTGATATCCAATATCCCACCAGCCACGGTCATCAATATGGAAGTCCTGCATGCTCCTCATAGCGGCACAGCACTTTTCCTTATCATAGCAGGCTGCTGGTATGTAAGAGTGATGGATGACCACGAAAGGCACTGGGGTGACAAGTGGGTTCGTCTTCTTTGGGGTTCGGGCTTTCCATTGCTCTCGGGTGACGAATGGGAAGTTGTAGGTGTAGATTTCATTCTCTACGGGTTCAGCTGAAACATTTTTTTTGATATTATTAGATTTGGGGCCAAGTGCTTAGGTATGGCTTGTGAAATGAAATCTCTAAACAGTTCCTGTAACCTTTTGCCTAGACCAGAGAATAGAAGTTTTGCCAGACAATATGCCACTGGCGCCAGTCTCTTGGGTACGTTCCCAGTCAAAAGATATTTCAACGCCATATATTTGTTTTTCTTTTTTTTTTTTTATAATTGTAAATAATTTTATCTTTTAAAATATATTTTTTAACACTCTCACTACTACATTGTGACTTAAAATTCATTTACCATCGTCAATAAATAAGAAACAGTTTTTATTTAACAAATAGTTTCATCTGAAATATTATAAGACTGGATGAAAACAACATTATAAAATTATTAAAAAAAAATCTTGACCTTATCTTTGATCATTGGCTAAAGACATTGGTCATAGCCAAAAAGGAGAAAAAAAAAAACTACGCTGACATACAATAGAAAATAAAGAACATTTTTTTTTTTTTTAATGTATTACAATTTTCTTACCTTTATTGTAAATACTCGGCATGGCTGCAACGCTTGCGTACACGCAACTCAACACTAGCGCAATAAACAACATCATCAGCTTATGTAGATATAGACACTGCACCCATCTGTCTGTCTGGTACACTGAAACAAAACACACTGTAAGTGCCTTATCTTTTATATACTTAATAAATATTTTGTTCATCATAGTTTGTTTTTCATATGCCCACTCAAATGTTTCATTATCTATAGCGTGTCCCTGATGTCGCTTTATCTATACAATTTATCTAATTGAAAGGGAGTGTAGGTGTTTTTGTAAGATAATTAAAAACAGTGTAATCGATCTTATGAACCCGATTTTTGGATGAACCATTTTATTCTTAGCTCAATTAAAAAATGACAAACAGACTCTTTAGGTGTAAAATAATTAACTGAAAGGGGACGTATGTAAGTTTATTGCGTAACACGCTAATAGATGCAATGCCCATCATTTTGACAGTACAAAAGTACCTATACAAGGGGTATGTTACTGAGCCGATTAAAAATTGAAAATGATTACGATTGCTATTAGAAGGTAGAACTAGTTATATGTAACACTAGCGACCGCCAGCGACTTCGTTCGCGTTGAGTTAATTATGCTCCGCTCATATTGGTCGCAGCGTGATGTTATATAGCCTAAAACCTTCCTGGATTAATGGGCTATCCAACGCAAAAAGAATTTTTCAAATCGGACCAGTAGTTCCTGAGATTAACGCGCACAAACAAACTCTTCAGCTTTATATATTAGTATAGTATGCAAATACCGACAGCCTCTATGGCGTACCGGTAGCGAATGCGACCGTTACGCAAGGAGGCACGGGTTCGATCCCCGCACAGTGCAAACATTTGTGTGCATAAATATGAATATTTGCACTGGTCTGGTCGTGCCTCGGAAAGCACGTTAAGCCGTTGGTCCCGGTTGCCATACGAACATCTAGCGGCAGTCGTTACGGGTTGTTGGAGGCCTCAAAAGTCTAACAGTTGGTCTAACTGCAATGTTTCGATTTCGCCTTCGGGTTGTGGAGGTCAGACGGCAGTCGCTTCACGGAAAATGTCGAGGTTTAGCCAAAATCAGCTGTTTAAAAGACTCGTAAAGCGGACCCCAGACTCCAAAGCTGAAAAAGCTGCGGATGCGACTGGGATTAACGCTGAGATGATGATGATTATGTGCAAATATGTAAATTTACATAATTAAAAAGTGTTAAACTCTTCACATTAAATTAGTTATCAGAAACAATTTATAAAATATCAGTTTGTTTAGAATAAGCAACTTAATCGATTCCAATCATTTTTACACCATTTTATTATGGTTACCGAGCGCGGTACGCAGTTTACGGTAGATCATCGCCCGCACATAAGCTGACGCCAGAGGTCAATGCACTGCTCGCCCACCCGAGCGGGGCGTGGACCATATTTTTGTTGGGACAAGTAGGATAACAAGCTCATAACTTTGTGGTTTGTCATTATATATTTTTGAAATTTTGTATATAGATTCTTTACTTAAAAATACTGATCACGTGTATCCATGTGATCCATGTTATGATATCCATGACATAGGAATTTCTTTTATACAAATCGAGCTTGCATTCTGGCAACCAGATCCTATGTCTGTCTCTATAAGACATGTTAACAATAAAAAATACGTAATTAAAACTAGTTTTTAAGACAATCTTATCATACTCAATTGTATATTAACCAATTTAACATCTAGACAAACAAGGCCACGCTCGCAGCGATAGTAGTAATTAACATTTATTTGTTGTAGCTCTACACATGCGTCGTGAGCACGTGTCACTCACGTCATAGTGACGCGGGATCAATTATAATTTAAACATATATAATTATCTATCATCACCCTGAACTTTACTAGTCATTAGAGCGTTCAGAGGTTTATAGCTGTATCAAGTCTCAGAAGAGGACAATGTTTACATACTTAGAATTCTATAGGTCTAAAGTAGGTATAACTTTTATTGTAGGTCAATCGGGGAAATAAAGTTACTGTCAAACAGTGACAGTTGAGATTTGAATATACGGATAATTTAAGTTGGCTTAGTTCTACTTGAAAATTACTTAATTCCTCTGTTTTAATCTCCCTTTCTTCGGTGGGTATCTATTTAAATGTCGTTGAAGTTTCTCTAACACAATTTCACATGAATAAATTAAGCACGCGTTTTTAAAAGGTTGAAGATTGAAAAGACGTTTAAGTTTGTATGAAACTGACAGCTGTCAAAAATGCATCCTCTCGTCAGCCGTACTTCATTATTTTATAATCGTTTTATGATTAGGTATTTAAAGAAATCTATTTTACTGCCTCTTCAACCAATTTTGCCTGACTGCCTCTTTAACCATAAAGATGACATTAAAAGTAAAAACAGAATCGTTAAACACGTAATAAAACTCAAAATCAGTTAAACAGACAATAAAAAAGTTTTAAGAAAATTTTGTTTGTGTCTAATGCTATTTTGAACGGATTATCGTAATCGATTTTTATAAATAATACGAATGAATAATTTTAGGCGCTTGATTAGTTGGAAGGTTGATGACCCATGAGGTGAGTCTTTTTTCATTGAATATTGACTTACTCAACGTAAACCGTAATCGGTCATCGAAGGGGAATTAACCGTGAGTGACGCTAAAGTTTTATCAATTAAAATCTTTCAATGAATAAGAGTATGGTTTGTTATTGAATGGAAAACTGATTACATTCAATTAATAAATTAATGGTTTGTCATTGAATGGAAAAATGATTACATTCAATTAATAAATTAATGGTTTGTCATTGAATGGGAAAATGATTACATTCAATCAATAAATGAATGGTTTGTTATTGAATGGAAAAGTGATTACCTTGTTTGCTAATGAATGGGCGACGATAATGTTAGTTTAAAGAATGGTCGAAGTTCCAACGATACGACGAATCAATGTATGAAAAATACAAAACTGTTAAGGATACATATATTTTAATGATAACACATGTTTTCTTTTATACGTTTTATTACTGTGTGGGCCTACGAAGTAATAGCTTTTCGCCTCGTCTTTTATAACGCGTTCATCGAGTGTTGAGAGAGGTATTACCGTCTAACTACAATTTAAGTATCTTCAAGGCTAGAGTGAATAGGCTCTTAATAAACTAGCGCGCTTTACCATCAACGATTGCATCACTGCTAACCGTTAGCCGGGATTGCGGTCAAGCACTGGTTTATAATCCATTACTAATATTATAAATGCGAAAGTAACTCTGTCTGTCTCATACTAATATTATAAATGCGAAAGTAACTCTGTCTGTCTGTCTGTCTGTCTGTCTGTTACGCTTTCCCGCTTAAACCTCTCAACCGATTTTGATGAAATTTGGCAGAGACAATCTTTAGACCCTGAGAAAGAACATAGGCTACCTTTTATCCCGGAAAAATTTGATGTTCCCGAGGGAAATCTAAAAAGCGCGATATAACCGAACTCCACGCGGGCAAAGCCGCGGGCGGAAAGCTAGTTATAAATAAATTTTTATAATAGAACAGTCGGGGAAATAAAGACATACGTCAATTTGTACAACTGCCAGAAAGTGACAGTTGACATTTGAATATACGGATAATTTAAGTTGGTAGTTCTGCTCGAAATTTAATTCCTCTGACTTAACCTACCTTTCTTCTGTGGATATCCACTTAACTGTCTTGACGTTTGACTTAAATGGATAAAGCACGTGTTTTTAGAAGGTGACAATTCTCACAACTAATCTAAATACATACAATATTTATATACATTTTCTCGGTGGTAGGTCATAACATCGACCGCCGGCGTAAGTTACCACCCACCAGACAAAGACATGCCGCCAAGCGATTCGTCGTGTTCCGGCATGATGTCTGGTGAAGCCGTTCGGAGGACGGGTCTGAGCAGTTGTGTTGCAGTGTGTGCCGGGTGTGATGCGGCAGATGGTGTTGTGTCGGGAGTTTGTTCGTGGAGGGTAGCGGGATCCGAAGCACGGTTCTCCGCTGGCCGACCGCAGGTAGTTGGGGGCCCAAGTAGTGTGCCAGCCACATACGAAAGGCTGCCCCGCCAACTGCGAAAAATCCCAGGGTGGCCCCATCGTGCCGGTTGGCGACCGGACGAGAGGACCCGATGGCGATCCCTGGGGGGGTTCGGGCGTCCCCGCAGTCTCCAGAACAATCTCCCTCTGGCCCAGCATCGTTGGTCGTATTGTTGGGTTTATCATTGCATCACCTCACTCAACTGCCGTCTTCCTTCCTATTCACTCAGTATATTCTTATGAAAGGTTACAAAAGGAAAAGTAGGTGTGCACAGCGGGCGCACGTCCTCTCGTTCATAGTGCACCTCTCAAACATCCGAGGTTTGCACTCCAATATCGATGCAGTCCATCACCACCTTGAGACTGAAAAGCCCCACCTACTTTTCTTGACGGAGACCCAGATCAGATGTCCGACTGATGCGGCATACCTCGGCTACCCGGGATACTCTTTGGAGCATCATTTCCTGCAGCGTGCCGGGGTCTGTGTGTATGTCCGCAATGCCATCTGTTGCCGGCGCCTCCGTCACCTCGAAGACCCTCACTTCTCGTCCCTATGGCTGTTGGTTGACACTGGTGTGGACAAAATTGTTTACATCTGTGTCTACCGATCGCACAGCGGTGATCAGGAGACAACTCGATTATTTGACCACCTCAGTGAGGCTGCTGACAATGCGCTGCATCGGCACCCTGACGCTCAGTTCGTCGCTCTGGGGGACTTCAACGCCTGCCACCAGGACTGGCTCTTCCCATACCAGAGGACCGACCACGCTGGGAGAGAAGCGCGAAACTTCGCGCTTTCTATGGGCCTTTCCCAGCTGGTAGAGCAAGCGACTAGGGTGCCTGATGTAGTTGGCCAGACTGCCAACTGTTTGGACCTTCTGCTGAGCACTGATCCGGACAGATGTGTTGTAACAGTTTCCTCACCGTTGGGAACTTCAGACCACTGTCTGGTGAAGTCTGTGTCGTCCTTCTCCCCACCAGATCACGACTCTCGTGGTGAACGGCGAATATGGCGATACAGGTCAGCGGATTGGGATGAGATGCGCCACTTCTTTGCGTCTTATCCTTGGCAGCATTGCTTCTCTTCTGACAATCCATCGAGCTGTGCGGACGCTATAACCGATGTGGTGCGTCAAGCTATGGAGTATTTTATCCCATTCAATGACGTGCCCGTCGGTGGCTCGGCTCGCCCATGGTTCAATGCCGATTGTGTCCAAGCTGAACAGCGTAAGCACACGGCATTTCTCACCTGGGTTGACGCTCGTGACCGCGGAGCTCCGGATCTAAGCTCAAAGAAGAGAGCCTTTAACCGTGCTGCCAAGTCCTACAAGAAGGCGCTCAAGAAGGCTCGCTTCGACCGCATTACCCATATTGGCAACAAGTTATCTGCGCAGCCATCCGGTAGCAGATCTGTTTGGTCCCTTGCCATATCGGTTGAGGCGAACTTCTGTCGGCCCTCACTGCCTCCGCTGGTTAGGCCTGATGGAACACTGGCTCATACGGCGAGAGAGAACGCAGGTCTCTTTGCTTCTCTCTTTGCCCATAATTCGCGTCTTGATACTGGCAGTGCTACTCCACCTAATTTACCTCACTGCGGAGCTTCAATGCCTGAGGTTCGCGTTAGAAACAAGGAGGTTCTCAGAGTACTGTGTCGTCTGGACGTGAATAAGGCTAGTGGTCCGGATGGTATACCAGCGATTGTTCTTAAAGCATGTGCGCCCGAGTTGTCTCCTGTATTGACGCGCTTGTATCGCCTCTCATTTAGGACTGGTATAGTGCCCAAGTCCTGGAAGCTTGCTAACGTGCAGCCCGTGCCCAAGAAGGGTAGTCGTGCCGATCCTGCCAACTATCGGCCGATTTCGATCACCTCCATACTTTGCAAAATTATGGAGCGTGTATTGAACTCGCGCCTCTTGGCATACCTGGAAGGTAACGATCTCCTCAGTGACCGACAGTACGGGTTTCGCCGCAATCGGTCAACTGGGGACCTACTAGTGTATGCCACTCACTTGTGGGGCGAGGCCCTCGAGAAGAATGGGGAAGCGATTGCTGTCTTCCTTGATGTCTCGAAGGCCTTCGACCGGGTATGGCACGCTGGCCTTTTGAGTAAGCTTCCAGCGTACGGCATTTCCCCTAGCCTGACTGGCTGGGTAAAAGACTTCCTGACTGAACGGTCCCTCCGAGTTGTTGTCGACGGATGCTCTTCTGAGCCCATGTCAACTAATGCCGGTGTTCCTCAGGGGTCTGTTCTCTCTGCAACTCTGTTCCTGCTGCATATTAACGATCTGCTGATGCCCGGTATCTATGGGTATGTAGATGACAGCACAGTTTTAGAGAGATACCTGCCGGATGCTCGGGCTAGTAGGGAATCAATCCGGTCCGAAAGAGTGGCCATGGTTGAGCGAACGAGTGTTGCACTGCAAGCAGTCTCCGAATGGGGCAATGGCTATCTTGTAGCATTCAATGCCGCCAAAACACAGGCGTGTCTTTTCACCGCCAAAAGAAGCCCGTTCACCTTGGCCCCTACTTTTCGGAATGTGTCCTTGGAGTGTTCCGACCGCCTTCAGCTTTTGGGAGTTGAGATTTCCTCGAACCTTAACTTTGGGCGGTTCATTGAGTCCAAGGCCAAGGTGGCTGCGAGGAAACTTGGCGTTATCGCAAAGGTCCGGCAGTACTTCACACCTGGGCAGCTTGTAATGTTATACAAAGCACAGGTCCGTTCGTGTGTGGAGTACTGCAGCCACATTTGGGCTGGTGCTGCCAAGTGTCACCTGGCCACTTTGGATTCAGTGGAGAGACGTGCAAAGAGGCTGATTGGTGACCCTGATCTAACTCGAGTTGGTCTCCAAAGCCTAGAGCACAGGCGTAGAGTAGCCAGCCTTTCGGTGTTCTATAGGATGCATTTCGGGGAGTGTGCGAGGGAATTGCATGATTTAATTCCCCCATCTCCGTTCCACCAGCGGACGACCCGTCGTACGGCTGGTTTCCACCCTTACGTTGTTAACACCACTACGATCCGGACGAAGCGTTTCGTTTCCTCCTTTATACCGCGTACATCGAGGGCCTGGAACAATTTGCCAGCGGCGGTGTTTCCGTCGGACTACAATTTGAGTGTCTTCAAGGCTAGAGTGAATAGGCTCTTAATAAACTAGTGTGCTTTACCATCAACGATTGCGTCACTGCTTACCATCAGGCAGGATTGCGGTCAAGCGCTGGTTTATAGTGTGTAAAAAAAAAATATAGTAAAACACGTCTTCGTTTGTATGAAACTGACCGCTGTCAAAAATACGTCTCTCGTCATCCGCACTTAATCTATACTTATATATAAAATTGAAGAGTTTGTTTGTATGTTTGTTTGTTCGCGCTAATCTCAGGAACCACTGGTTCGCTTTGAAAAAATATTTTTGTGTTTGATAGCACATTAACCCAGGAAGGCTTTAAGCTATATAAAATCACGCGATGAGCAATAGGAACCGAGCATAAGAACTAACTACACGCGAACGAAGTCGCGGACGGCCATTAGTTTATTAAATACTCTATTCGCTTTAAGATTAGGCATTTAAAGAAATCTATTTTACTGCCTGTTTAACCAATTTTAAGTTTTATTCTAGGCATAAAGATGGAATTAAAAGTAAAAATCATTTAAAACGTTGTAAAACTCAAAATCAGTTAAACAGACAATATTTTTTTAAAGAAAATATTCTATGTTTCTCATCATCATCTCAGCGTTAATATCCCAGTCGCATCCGCAGCTTTTTTCAGCTTTGGAGTCTGGGGTCCGCTTTACCAGTCTAACTGCTGATTTTGGCTAAACTTCGATATTTTCCGTGATGCGACTGCCGTCTGACCTCCACAACCCAAAGGCGATATCTAAGCATTGCAGTTAGACCAATTGTTAGACTTTTGAGGGTTCCAACAACCCGTAACGACTGCCACTAGATGTTCGTATGGCAACCGGGACCAACGGCTTAACGTGCTTTCCGAGGCTCGACCAGACCAGTGCAAATATTCATATTTATGCATACAAATATTTGCACTGTGCGGGGATCGAACCCGCGCCTCCTTGCGCAACGGCCGCGTTCGCTACCGCTTCGCCACGGAGGCTGTCAGTAAATGTTTCTAACTAATTTAATATAATTCTAACTAATTTTAATAAACCATTTTGAACGAATTATAGGCGTTATCGACTTTTATTAATAATACGAATGAAATTTAGGTGTTTAATTAGTTAGAGGGTTGATGACCTATGAGGTGAGTGTTTTTTCATTGAATATTGACTTACTCAATGTAAAACGTAATCGGTCATCGAAGAGGGAATTAACTGCGAGTGACGTTAAAGTTTTATCAATTAAACTCTTTCAATTAATAAATGAATGGTTTGTTATTGAATGGAAAAGTGATTACCTACTTTGTTTGCTGATGAATGGGCGACGATAATGTTAGTTTATAGAATGGTCGAAGTTCCAACGATACGACGAATCAATGTAGGTATGAAAAATATGAAGCTGTTCTAACGGATACAAATATTTCAATGATAACAAATGTTTTCTTTTGTACGTTTTATTACTGTGTGGGTTTTCGCCTCGTCTTTTATACCGCGTACCTATATCGAATGTAGAGAGAGGTGTTTCTGTCTGACTACAATTTAAGTGTCTTCAAGGCTAGAATGAACACCACTGTGTAGATCGCCCTGAGGACACGGTAGAGCATACGGTGGGTAGAGCACCGCCGTGTCCTCGTGGCGGCGATCGGCGGAGATCTCACGCGTCCGACCCTGGTCCAGGCCATGGTCTGCACCAGCATTAGCGAGAGGGCAGCAGGGTGCAACTTTAACTTCGATCACGCCTAATGGAAAGCGATTGATGGAATTTACTATGGAACGAGGCGTGCCCACGAAGGAGGTGTTCATTCTTGAAGAATGAATCGATCTTAGTTTGTTCGCTAGACACGTTAACAGTTTAGTTACATTCATGATACTGTAAATCTATTATCATGAACAGGCCGGCAGGGTTATAGGGTATTTGACAAAAAAAACTAATTAGTCCGTTAGACAGATTTCCAAAAAATACTAAACACTTATTTTTCTTTTTTCATATAAACAAAAAATGAAGACGACGCAGCGCGTTGAAAACTCGTGTGACGTCACTGCACGCTACACTTTTTAGCGATCAGTGACGTCACCAGCCACTACTCCTGATCTTTGATGCCTTTTATATTTGTCAATTCTTATTGGTTTGATAAAACAAAATATACGTATCCAATATTTTTCTATAATCTGAATGACTGACTAAATAGAATCATTTTTTTTTACCCAGGAAACATCCCCATTGCGTAACACACTATCAGTAGCAATGGGTTTAATTTTGACAGTTCAACAACATTCATTGCATTATTCACGTTGTTGAGCAGACACATTTTTCGTACTTAAGAAGTAATGGATTAGCGATATGCTTCAAAATAATTCCACTTGCTTTTAATAGTATGTTACGTAATTAGGGTGCTGGACGTTGAGATCTAAAATAGCTTTAAACATGTTAACTCCCTTTTAGGTCAAAAAAGTCAGGGTCAAAAGGGGGTTTTCTCAGTGGTAGGCCGTAACATCGGCTGCCGGCAGACGTTACCACCCACCAGACAAAGTCTAGCCGCCAAGCGATTCGTCGTGTTCCGGCATGATGTCTGGTGGAGCCGTACGGAGGACGTGTTGTTGTGAGAGTGGTACGATACGCCAATACGATGCCCGATCGATGGCCGATACGATGGGCCAAATGTTGTTGTGACTTGTGTCGGAAGTTTGGTCGTGGAGGGTCTCCAGAACAATCTCCCTCTAGCCGACCAACGATGTTGCTCGTTGGTCGTGTTGTTGGGTTTAACATCGCATCACCTCGCTCAACTGCTGTCTTCCTTCCTATTTACTCAGTTTTTTTGAGTGAATAGGCTTAATAACGTAGCGGGCTTTACCATCATCGATTGCATCTCTGCTTACCATCACGCGGGACTGTGGTCAAGCATTAGTTTAAGAAATAGTTAAAAAAAAAATGTTCAAAAATAGCTTTCAGATTGAAATTGTATTGTTTCACCCGCGTAGGAATCTTTTTTTATATATATATATTTTCCGCTCTTATTAGCGGCAGCTTGATGTTATATAGCCTAAAGCCTTTCTGGATTAATAGGCTATCCAACGCAAAAAGAATTTTTCAAATCGGACCAGTAGTTCCTGAGATTAGCGCGTTCAAACAAACAAACTCTTCAGCTTTATATATTAGTATACTGTGTTTTTTTTAATGAATTTAGTTTAAAATTTCTGAAACAGTTGAAGACAACAAAGGCTGTTTTCCTTGAATTAACCGCGTTTCAGGTATTTACACTTACTGCCAAATTTACAAACTCCACCCTGATATCACATTATTCCCATTTCATTTCGGTATAGGAATCGAAGTATCCCAATCATCAGTCAAAAACACATCATCATCATCATCATCATCATTTCAGCGTTAATTCCAGTCTCAAACGTAGCTTTTCAGCTTTGGAGTCTGGGGTCTGCTTTACCAGTCTCATCATCATTTCAGCCGAAAGACGTCCACTGCTGGACATAGGCCTCCCGCAAGGTTCTCCACGACGACCGGTCCTGCGCCTCCCGCATCCAGCGGTTTCCCGCCACCTTGACCAGGTCATCGGCCCACCTTGTCGTGGGCCTACCCACGCTACGTCTTCCGGTTTACCAGTCTAACTGCTGATTTTGGCTAAATTTTGATATTTTCCGTGAAGCGACTGCCGTCTGACCTCCACAACCCGAAGGCGATATCTAAGCATTGCAGTTAGACCATCAGTTAAAAACACATAGATATGTATGTATATCCAAGAGGATACCTAAAGTTTATTTCTAATGTTACTAATAGATGTCATTTAAAGTTAAACGAAAATCAACTTTATTTCAATAACCATTAGAATAATTTTAAAGTGACTAGCACTCTTAGCAAATTATAAAAATGTTTGTTGTAGCGTGTGTTGTAGGTAGACAGGAGTCACGTGCACATGACAACAGTCATGTGTGATGACGACAATATGCTAACTAGAAAACCGGCCAAGTGCGTGTCGGACTTAGGCACAAAGGGTTCCGCACCATTCATTTATGAAATCAAATGATTTAAGTTTTGCATGAAAGATTACGCGGCAATAAGCGGTTTACGATTTACTAGGTATTAAAAAAAAAAACTTACTAGATCTCGTTCAAAACAATTTTTGTTGGTAGTCTTTATAGTAATGTACATCATATGTTTTTTTTTAGATTTTTCATTTTCTTATTTTAGAAGTTAGACTACAAGCGTCTGTCACGCAAACTATTCGGTTTAGAAAAAAAATATTTTAGAAACCTCAATATCATTTTTGAAACTATTCGGTTTAGAAAAAAAATATTTTAGAAACCTCAATATCATTTTTGAAGACCTATCCATAGATATCCTACACGTAAGTGTTTGATAAAAAAAAATGAGTTTCAGTTCTAAATATGGGGAGCCCCAATATTTATTATTATTATTTTATTTTTGCATCAAAATCTTAATACGGTTCACAGAATACATCTACCTACCAAGTTTCAACAGTATAGCTCTTACAGTTTTAGAAAAAATGGCTGTGACATACGGACGGACAGACAGACATGACGAATCTATAAGGGTTCCGTTTTTTGCCATTTGGCTGCGGAACCCTAAAGATGATTACTATATTGAGAACTTCGAACATCCTAATACATAACATACATAATCAGTTTATTATGTTCCCACAATTGGGGCACAGGCCTCCTGTTGGTGAGAGGGAGTGGGCCGTAATCTACCACGCGGGCCCAGTGCGGGTTGGTAGATGACACATGTCTTCCAAGTTTTTTTGGCTCTAGGTCATGCCGGTTACCTCATGATGTTTTCCTTCACCGTTTTGAGAGTAGTGGTGATAAAATAATTCACACAAAGTAAAGCACCTGATCGGGTTCGAACCTATGACCTACAACTTGTATTTCGCGGTCAATACAACTAGGCCACCGCTGCTCTTACACTCCTAATATTTTTGTGTAAATATGAGTCATTTTACGTTTCGATTAATTGATTCATTCATGTTTCGAAGTCATCATCATCATCATCATCAACCTATTTATCGTCCCACTGCTGGACACAGGTCTCCTCTCATACAGAGAAGGATTGAGCGTAATCACCACGTTTGCTCAATGCGGGTTGGCGATTTCAGACTTAAAGTCCAGTTTTCCTCAAGATGTTTTCCTTCACCTTCAGTCATTGGTGTCCGAGATATACTTAGAAAGTACAAATAACTTTAGTAAAGTTACATTGGTACTTGCCGGACCTTGCACGACATGATTTAACGGGTTATTTTTGCTATCGATATAAAGTAAAGTAATAAAGTTATCTGTAATAGGTTACATACCGAGAAAATTGATTTTATTCAAATTTATCGAATTTATTTTATTTTCGGAATCGATTTTCTCCTAGAACTTAGTTACGTTTAGAAGTAACTTATAGTGGAAAAAAGAAGATAATGTTTCGAACATGTTGTTTTAGTCCAGCGGTGGGATGATTGGTGTAGGATTTTTATTTGCCTCCCCAAAGACCTCCCAGGAAATTCTTTAGGTACGAGCCCTCGAGGTACAATATTAGTTGATAGCAATGCGGACTAATTCTTTGAGAGCATCAAAAATCCGATTATTTTCCTTGTTTTTTATAATATACACATTTGTTTAAAAAATTATATCAATTGCGGTCGAAGATGCACAGAGGTCGTTTATATCGAGATTTTTTAAATGCAATTCGGATAAATTTCCAAAGTATATTTGGCATGATTTTACGAACTGTAATTTATGTAAGTATACGTGGAACACCCAGAATATTAAGTTCACATCGTGACGGGGTCCACGAAGACCGATGCCTCCTAGGTCAGGGTTGCGGGTTGGTTAAAAAAGAAACCGTGGCCCTGGCCGTCGCACAGGCGAGTGAAGAAACATGGGTGGGTTTTAGTCAGTAAAAGTCTGACACGCCCTTCCGCTCCGCCCAGAGCGGGAGAAGTCAGATGATGATTTCCCATCCCAACAAAAAAAAAAAAAACAATATTAACTTCATCGGTGACAATATTGAGGTCTCCACACAAACATATTATCTTAAACATGTAGAATTTGGGACTGGACACCACGAAATATATCTACACGAATCATATTTATTAAATAAATGTTAAATCTTGGTAGCTCTTGACAGAGAGATGGAATAATAAAAGAGAGGCCTTTGCCAAAAGGCCTATAAATATAAATAAAGAATTTCCTCCCTAAAGTTCTTAATTCAACAGATTATAAAATAACTATCGACTTACCTTAGGCAATTAAATCGTAAAGCAGGTGACTTAGCAATCGACACTGTTGATCACAAATTGTCCTTATAGTAAAACCAGTATTTTATTTTTCTTTTTTAAATAAGACGCACGTGTTCATCAGTTCACAACACAGCGTTAGAGCTCTGTATAAATATATAATTCACCCTACACTGTGTTTTATATAGCATTTCCTTGCGCAGACTCAGCGCAGGTGAATCCCCCCGAGAGCGTTGAGAACCAGCGGTCAAGTTTAACGTACGGTTCCGCTTCTTTTAGTTAGAGTGTATATTAAAGAGTCATGAAGTTTTATTGTTAAATGGAAATGAAATCGCTTGGCCTGGTTCTTAGAGGAAGGAAGCAGAGGAAACGCTGTGTCTAAAAGAGGTCAAGGAAAAAATGGATGGATTGCGTGAGAAGGAGATATATGGATATGAAACGACAGGGTTGGATAACAGTGTGATGGTTGACAGGGAGGATGAAAGAAGAAAACGTGTTGTGCCTACTCCAAGTAACAAGGAACTGGGACGTGAAGACGATGAAGAAGTTTATATATTAATGTTCCTCGTTTTTCTTTTGTTTTTTTTTTTTATTTTTTTTTTATTGCGCAGGTGATGAAAGAACAAATAATTTCGGTAATATTTGGTGATCTGGTTTGAAGTGTTGTCGTTAGATAAATTGTCGTAGTTGTCTCATTTAAATGGTTGTCGATTATAGTACTTATCTACATAATTTAACGTCGCTTCAGGTTAAATCACCGGTGTTTGTTTGCATAATATCGTCGTTTTAACCGTTGTAATGTTTTACAAAAATTGTGAGTGCATTGAGAAATGTAGTGAGGTAAATTTTTATGGAGTTTAACGTAGGTTACTATTTTGAACTCTATAAATGTCAAAAACCCCATGTATCACACAATGTACCGGTATTGAGAAGGATTTAAATATCCCTTAAAACTTTCAAATTTCATTCGCAGATTTAAATATGTCTAATCTTTATCATTTCTTGAAGTCGGGAACTTTTATCAATTACTCGTAAACATTTTGACAGTATTGTGGGAAGTACGTAGCCCGAAAATCCATAACCAGGAAGTTTAATATCCAGATTTGCAACTGGGGATGGGTTATTTCCCAGCAATTAATAGTGGAAGTTACATGATGTGTGACATACCAAAGTTAATAATCATTTATTAGGTTTATATTTAACAATAGCTGTTAACCGCTATTTCTTCTGCGATCTATAATAAAAGTACCAAAATAATGTCATTCTTTTAGGTAAGTACTGTAATGATCGAACCAAGTGCCAAAGTATATCTAAATTCGTTCAGCCGTTTTAGCGTAAAATAGTCAGAACACAAGAATGCTAAAAGTAAAATCTTATATCTTTAAAAATAAGACAAGTTTATTAAATGTGTTAGTTAATGTAAAACTAACTGAACAATTAATGCTCTCCAGGGTAAGCAAGATGTTAGGAGAAAAACTGGCACTGCATTGTCGGAGTAAATACATATATCCAGCTTATGAAAATCAACTCAAAAAAGGGGGGGCGGGGCGAATATTATGAAGGTAACGTTGTTGTCTCCAAAAACGTAAGATGAGATCTTTCGGGTCTTAAGTTGGGTGATAACGTCCTCTCGAACGGTAAAAACTTTCTGAAGGGCAAGAAGACCTAGACTCAATAGCTATTTCACATACGCAATAAACCCTCTCCTTCTTAACTTACTTCTCATCTATATTAATATATAAAGCTGAAGAGTTTGTTTGTTTGTTTGTGCGCGCTAATCTCGGGTACTCCAGTAGTACCGATTTGAAAAATTCTTTTTGCGTTGGATAGTCCATTAATCCCATATTTATGCTCTGCGCATAGTAGGAATCTTCGTTCTTCCAATGATTGTCTTCTACGATGTCCTTCTCACCGCTCTGATTTTCTTAAGTCTTCATTTCTTGTCCAGGCGGTTTTCCTTTGGAATGATCTACCTCAGAATATCAGGACGTTGACCAGTCAGTACACATTTAAAGTTAAAGCTCGGGAATACTTACGCAAGGAATTGGTAGATTCATCAAACATGTAATTTATTCTTTTTTCTCTATCTATATTTTTTTCTCATCCCTCTCTACTGTTTGTATGTATGTATTTATTACAATATTTTTTTTGTTTCTCTTTTAACGTTAATATCATTTATATCTTTGCACCTGCCATGTTGTGTCTCTGCATCACCTTAAGGTAGACTGATAGAAAATGCCTAAGGCATTAAGTCCGCCATTCAGTAAGGTTATTCTTTGTGCATGAAGTTTTAATAAATAAATAAGCGGTAAAAAAAAATCTAGAAGTGAGCAATGTGCAAAAGTTGAGAATCTACGCTTCATGTTAAATGATAACTTACCTAAGTAGGTAAATTTTATTTATCACGGAAGCCTGCATCCTTTAACTATAATCGGGGCCCTTGAATCATGTGTTATTACTTACCTATTATTATAGGGGTTTAGTTACAAGTTCAACTATGTATTTGCTAATATAAATTACAATTATTAAGAGTACCTACTTTTTTATTTAATATCTAGTTTCAAAGTCATAGGGGCTATTCTCACCATACCTACTCTCAGAACAGATCTTTTAAGTAATATTCAGAATGTGTAATGTTTTATTCAGAATTTTGTAAAGAGGATTTCAGTTAAGATATCGTATCGCCTATCAACATCATCATCAACCTTTTATCGTCCCACTGCTGGGAACAGGTCTCTTCTCATACAGAGAAGGATTGAGCGTAACCACCACGCTTTCTCAATGCGGGTTGGTGATTTCAAACTTAAAGTCCAGGTTTCCTTAAGATGTTTTCCTTCACCTTCAGTCATTGGTGTCCAAGATATACTTAGGAAGTACATATAACTTTAGAAAAGTTACATTGGTACTGACCTGGAATCGTACCCGCGCACTCATACATGAGAGGCTGGTGTTTTAACCACTGGGCCACCACGACTTTAGATACGATTTAAGGATCGAAACTTACCCCGGTGAACCCTCACAGTACTGCAAGTTTTCCTGTAATTATTAACAACTGAAATTTTACTCTCTGTGATATCCTATACAACATAACATAATCAGCCTATAATGTTCCCACAATTGGGACACAGGCCTCCTCTTGGTGAGAGGGAGTGGGCCGTAATCTACCACGCGGGCCCAGTGCGGGTTGGTAGATGTCACATGTCTTTCAAGTTTTTGGCCTCTATACGACGTTTTCCTTCACAAGGATGAATAGATGCTTTGATAGCCTGCCAAAGAACTCATTCAGAATGCTTTAGAAGTCACGATTATACAATCCATACTTAATATTATAATTGGGTGCTTTGGGGTCCCACCTCCATCTCTGGGACCCAAGTCAACCCCACCTGCCAGATGGTGCACCTGCTGACTCACGAACGGGGCTCTGACGCCGGCTTTCCCTTCGGGGTTGAGTGGTCAGACGGCAGTCGCACTCGTAATAAGCCAAACAAGCCAATCAATCATGGTGAGGAAAATAAGAAATGCACATGTCACAGCTAGGGCGCCGCCGCAAAACGGCGCGCAGGAGCCTCGCCCGACTCCTGTGACCTGTGGGCTAGGGCTACCGTGTCAGAGGCGGACACGGCTGAAGAAGCGAGCCCAATCCATGAAAATCCGTTTCGCGTCGTGGAACGTTGGCACGCTAACTGGACGCGCGAGAGAGCTGGCCGAAACTCTCCACAGGCGGAGGGTGGCCGTGGCGTTCCTGCAGGAGACTCGGTGGAAAGGCAGCAGATCCCGGCTTATTGGGAATGGCTACAAGCTGATCTACACGGGTGCACCTAGTGGGAGAAATGGGGTCGCCGTGGTGTTGTCTGACGAGCTCCAGGATGACGTCTTGGAGGTGAATCGCATCAGCGATCGGCTAATGTCGGTGCGGGTGCTTGTCAATGGGGTTATAACCCACTTGATAAGTGCCTACGCTCCACAGGCCGGGTGCAGTGAAGCCGAAAGGACGCTGTTTTGGACCCAGCTCGAAGGATTGCTTCGCGGGATTCCGTTATCGCAGGGAATCCTTCTGGGTGGTGATTTGAACGGTCATGTGGGTGAGAGGTGTGGCGAGTTTGATCGTGTTCACGGTGGCTTTGGGTACGGTAGCCGCAACGCGGAAGGAGACAGCATTCTCCGAATGTGTGCGGCTGCGGACCTTGCAATCGTGAACACCTACTTCAAAAAGAAGCCGGAGCACCTTGTCACCTACCGGAGCGGGCGAAGCGCTACCCAGATCGATTTCCTACTAACTAGGAGGCACCACATCGGCAAAGTAGCCAACTGCAAAGTCATACCCGGTGAGAGTCTCACTGCACAACACCGTCTCCTTGTCATGGACCTCTGCGTAAAGGCCCAACGTAGACGTGTAGAGGACTGTCGGCGCCAGATCCGGTGGTGGCTGCTTGATGAAAACAGGTCCCAGGATTTTGCGTCGGTTATTGGCGACAAGTGCGTCGGTACCGATGGAGAACCTGTGCAAGACCACTGGGACAGGATCCAGGCAGCTATTACGGGGGCGGCGCGGGTGGTACTCGGCGTCTCTAAGGGCGGCCGCAAACGTGACAAGGAAACCTGGTGGTGGGACGACACAGTCCAGAGGGAGATTAAGGTGAAGAAAGCCCTCTTCAAAACGTGGCAAGCGACCGGATCTCCTGAAGATCGCGATGCATACAAGGTTGCCAAACGTGCCACCAAAAGAGCTGTAGCCAGAGCCAGACGAGACCACTTGCAACCTCTCTACGAGAAGTTGGAATCGTCTGAGGAGCAAAAGCTCATTTACAAGTTGGCACGTTCCAGGGTCAAAGCGGCACAGGATATATCCAAGTGCCGTTGTGTAAAAGACCCAAATGGCAACCTGCTATGCGAGGACCTCGCGGTGAAGGAGAGATGGCGCTCGTACTTTCACGAGCTGCTGAACAAGCAGCATCAAGAGGTGCAGACACCGGAACTCCCTCCGAACCTTGGATTAGTGCCTCTGATAACGCCTGAGGAAGTCCAAACGGCTCTTCGTCGTATGGGGAATCGGAAAGCTGTCGGAGCTGATGGAGTCCCCATTGAGGCCTGGAAGGCGATGGGTTCTCGCGGTGTGGGCATGCTAACTAACTTTTTCAATCGCGTGCTCCTGACCGGCAAAATCCCGAGCCAATGGAGGCTGAGTATAATTACTCCAGTCTTTAAAGGCAAGGGCTCGGTTCAGGAGTGTGGCAACTATCGCGGTATCAAGGTCATGTCCCACACCATGAAAATCTTTGAGAGGATCGTAGACTCCCGAATCCGGCAGGAGTGTGCTGTCTCGGAGTGTCAATATGGGTTTCGGCCAGGGTACGGAACCATGGACCCTATCTTCGCACTAAGGATCGCCATGGAGAGATACAGATCGAAGAACACGCCTCTGCATATGCTCTTTCTAGATATGCAGAAGGCCTTCGACTGTGTCCCACGCGGGGTGATCTGGTGGGCACTGAGGTCCAAAGGGGTACCTGAAGCCTATGTCGACATAATTCGAGACATGTACCTCAATTCCGATTCCGTTGTCAGGACCGCTGTTGGCGACACTAAACCCTTCCCCATCACCGTCGGAGTCCACCAGGGATCCGTCCTTAGTCCGTTTCTGTTCAGCGTGATATTAGACGTTTTGTCGGACAGCATCAAGGACTCACATGAGCAGCCTCCCTGGCTACTCATGTATGCTGACGATATCGCGCTGGCGGACGCGGACAGGGAACGGTTGGTGCGGCGTGTGAATGCGTGGAAGGACTCGCTTGAGAACGGAGGTCTGAAACTCAACGTGTCGAAGACCGTATACTTGGCCAGCAACACGACAGACCCCATGTCTGTGCGCATAGGCGGAGATATGGTCGAGCGCACGGACCAGTTTAAATACTTGGGGTCTGTGCTTCACGCGTCCGGCGACATTGATTGCGACGTCAAGGCACGTATTTCCGCAGCTTGGGCGAAATGGCGTGAGGTGACAGGTGTCACTTGTGACCCCAAAATGCCGGTTAAGCTTAAGGGCCAGGTCTGTAAAACCATCATTAGACCTGTTCTCCTGTATGGCAGTGAGGCGTGGCCTATGCTTGAGCGACACAAGCAGGAGCTGCGTGTCACGGAGATGAATATGCTGCGGTGGATGTGTGGAGTTACGCGGAAAGACCGCATCAGGAACTCCCGCATCCGGGGCAGCCTTTGTGTCCGTGACATTGCAGACAAACTGCAGGAGGGTCGCCTACGCTGGTACGGCCACGTCTTACGGAAACCGGCATGTTACGTGGGTAACAAATGTCTTGCCATGGCGCCTCCGCCGGGCCGGAACAAGCGGGGTAGACCAAAGAAGTGCTGGCTTGACGTTGTCAGAGATGACATGCATGCCAACAAGCTCTTACCACAGGACGCTAAAGATCGTGCGAAATGGAGGAGAATGTGCAGGAAAGCGGACCCCGGGCTCCAACGCGAAAGCCGCGGATGCAACCGGGATAAACGCTGAGATGATGATGATTGATGATGACTTAATATTATAAATGCGAAAGTAACTCTGTCTGTCTGTATGTTACGCTTTCTCGCTTAAACCTCTACACCGATCTTGATGAAATTTGGCACAGACAATCTTTAGACCCCGAGAAAGAACATAGGCTACCTTTTATCCCGGAAAAAATGATGTTCCCGAGGGAAACCTACAAAACGCGATATAACCGAACTCCACGCGGGCGAAGCCGCGGGCGGAAAGCTAGTTATTTATATTTTTAGTAATATAGTAGGACCTGTGTGCCGTGACCAGCCTCCGTGACGTAGCGTTAGCAAACGCGGCCGAGGCAAGGAGGCGCGGGTTCGATCCCCGCACAGTGCAAATATTTGTATGCATGAATAATTATGAATATTTGCACTGGTCTGGTCGTGCCTCGGAAAGCACGTTAAGCCGTTGGTCCCGGTTGCCATACGAACATCTAATGGCAGTCGTTACGGGTTGTTGGAGTCCTCAAAAGTCTAACAATTGGTCTAACTGCAATGCTTAGATATCGCCTTCGGGTTGTGGAGGTCAGACGGCAGTCGCTTCAAGGAAAATATCGGAGTTTAGCCAAAATCAGCAGTTAGACTGGTAAAAGCGGACCCCAGACTCCAAAGCAGAAAAAAAAGCTGCGGATGCGACTGGGATTAACGCTGAGATGATGATGATAACGACGTTTTCCTTCACCGTTTTGAGAGTAGCGGTGTAAAATAATTTACACAAAGTAAAGCGCCTGATGGGTTCCGAACCTACGACCTACAGCTTCTAAGTCACGGACGATACTATTAGGCCACCGCGGCCACCACTGAAATCCCATAAGTTGGTACATAATGTAGGTACATAAAGTTAATGTGTAATTTCATGTGAGTGCCAGCGGTCGTTGAACTCAAAATATTTTGTTTTAACCATGTTTAGATTAAAGTGTAAAAAAGTGGTTATGATTTAGACGATGCGGATGAGGAAGTATTAGAAATAAATTTTGAGGAAGTGGAATAGGCTGAGGACATAAGGAGGAAGTGCATGAGGAAGACAGAAACTGTGATTTAAAATTTAAATAAATGGGAGTTCACGAATGAGCCTTTTAATTTTATGAATAATACTATTTAACCGTCTGGACAATAACAGGTTTAAAAAGGTGAATGGAGAATATGTCACAGAAAATTCTTGTTTCTTTATGTACAAACGACAGCTCACCAAGCTACTACAATCTGTCAGATTTCTTTATTAGATTTACAACTTTATCTTTGACCATTAAGACTCAAGGTTGAATGGAAATATTTGGCAGTCTCGGGTAGATTGACCTGCTGCCGTCCGTACATTCGATCTTTTGATTAAAACCATTTTACAGAAATCTATACTAATATATAAAGCTGAAGAGTTTGTTTGTATGTTTGTTTGTTTGTTCGCGCTATTCTCTGGAACTACTGTTCCGATTTGAAAAATTCTTTTTGCGTTGGATAGCCCATTAATCCAGGAAGGCTATAGGCTACATAACATCACGCTGCGATCAATAGGAGCTGAGCATAACTAATTCCACGCGAACGAAGTCGCTGGCGGACGCTAGTTATCAATATATTCGTACATAGCGGCGATTGAAGTAATCGGCCGGCTTTAATCAAACGATTGAATGTAAGGTAATAATTTTTTTATCACTATGTGAAAATCCAGTAGATTCCAGTGGCATAGGTACAGTTATCTCTTGTATCCTGTTTTTTTCCAGACTGTAAAAATATCAGCGTATATACACTGGACCGCAAAAGTAACGGATCCTAAGTTATGTACAGCAGGTCAGGTTACCCAAACTGTCAGATATTCCAAATCAACCTTTAGCTTTAATGCTTTAGAGATAAAGCTGAAAATCTAATAAGAAAATTTGACGGAATGTAGTAGATTGATGCGTTGTCGTCTGTAACACATAGATCCATAAATACATCATCATCATCAACTTTCTTATCGTCCCACTGCTGGGCACAGGTCTCCTCTCATGCAGAGAAGGATTGAGCGTAATCACCACGCTTGCTCAATGCGGGTTGGCGATTTCAGACTTATACAAGTTCAGGTTGACTGGCTGAAGGTGAAGGAAAACATCTTGAGGAAACCATATATACCTAAATACACGAATAGATAATATTTTATATGCGGATAAGTAGCACTCGTTTCAAAAAAAAGAACCTCTTCTTTATTTGAACTAGCTATAGCCTAAAAAAAAATTCTGAATTTTTTAATATATCAAATTTCGAATTTTTTTTAAATATAATTTTTAGCTATTGTTTCAAACCGAGCCGTCATTATAAACAGCTAAACAGCTTTTTGGTCTGATCACAGTATCTTGTGCACCAACATCTCATTATCTCCTGAAGAATGTACACGAATTATCTACATGGTACAAGAAGGAAGAAGTCAGGACTCAGGAGAGTACTGAAAAAATAGATACTATTTTTACTACTATTTTTTTAATATTCAAATAAAATTATTGAGTTTACAAACACGTTATGTATTTTATTTTTGTACAAGTTAATCATCTTTAACATACTACAGTTTCACGGATTAGTGTTGTGTATTTAAGAAATTATCACACTTTTTGATGGGCGCTGACGCTAAGAAGAAAAACTGTAAATGTTATTATTTTTACGGAATTCTAAAAAGCGGTAACACCAGCAAAACAAATACGAATATTAAAAAAAGTACCTGAACATATGTCCAAACTGGTTTCCCAATATAAATCAATAACACGTTCTGTACCTCCGAATCAAAATCGAATTAATTAGTTTATTTAAGCCCAAAGTGTAAATGTTTGTTCAAATGAATCAGCTGCGAATTTAGGCGCGTGTCAATCACAGCAGGACTGGCCGCTGATTAATATTAAACAACAAATAAAAAGAACCGGAAAGTGGTATTTTGTGGGTATGCAAATTGCTTTGTTGTGGAGGTCACATCCATCCACACTAATATTATAAATGCGAAAGTAACTCTGTCTGTCTGTCTATCTGTCTGTCTAAATAGACAGACAGAGTTACTCAACCGATTTTGATGAAATTTGGAACAGACAATCTTTAGACCCTGAGAAAGGACATAGGCTACCTTTTATTAAACAAATGACATTCAAGAGCGAAATCTAAAAAGCGTGATATAACCGAATTCCACGCGGGCGAAGCCGCGGGCGGAAAGCTAGTTTATGTATATAACTATTGCTGCTGCCTTTACAATATAAATCAAATAGCGTAACGTGCCAATAACATAACATATAACTAAAAAACTGCAGACTTCTGAGCTGCTATACATAAATATGTCAGACCTCTGAGCAATTAGACTGTTCAGTAGGTCATTATTGAGCGTCCTCCAAACGAGGGCATAGAGGATAATTATGCTTTTTACCTTGCTTTAGTTGCCTATTTGCCGTTTATTGAAGTAACTACATTATGAAAAAGATCAAATTTTTGACGAAAAGCTTAGGCAAATCCTTACTAATATTATAAATCGGAAAGTGAATTTGTTTGTTCTGCTTTCACGCCGTAACTACAAAACCGATTGCTTTGAAATTTTGCAGACGGAAAGTTAGAAGTCCGGATTAAATAATAGAGTACTTTTTATCCCGGAAAAAGTTGATAGTCCCGAGGGAAATCTAAAAAGCGCGATATACCTAACCGAACTCCACGCGGGCTTAGCCGCGGGCGGAATGCTAGTAACATATACCTAACTAAAAAACTGCATACAAACATACAGCAAAGATTTGCTGCTATATAAATATGTCAACTATAGATCTTTGTGCAATTTGAGCGTTCATTAGATCATTATTGAGCGTCCTTCAAACGTGGGCATAGAGGATAATTAGGTACGTATCGACGCTTGAAAGGCAATCATACCTAAACGACAAAAATTCGTAAATTGAGTTATATACACCAAACGACGCAGAAAAATCTGGCGGTTCGAATGGTGTATATAACTCAATTTACGAATTTTTGTCGCTTAGATATGATTGCCTTTCAAGCGTCGGTATGTTTTTTACCTTGCTTTAGTTGCTTATTTACCGTTTATTGAAGTAAGTAACTACAATATTAAGAAGATCATTTTTTTTGACGAAAAGCTTAGGTAACTAACTTACTAATATTATAAATCGGAAAGTGAGTTTATTTGTTCCGCTTTCACGCCGTAACTACTAAACCGATTGCTTTGAAATGTTGTAGACATAAAGTTCGAAGTCCGGATTAAATAATAGGGTACTTTTTATCCTGGAAAAATTTGGTGTTCATTTGATGTTAAACCTAAAAAGCGCGATAGAACAGAAGTTCACGCGGGCGAAGCCGCGGGCGGAAAGCTAGTAATAAATAATACCGGATACTGAGGGGGTTTCTCTTTCAAATGATCTGTATCATTAATTTTAGATTAAATAATATATGTACGTCACATCATAACCGATAAGTACAATAAATCGATCATAATAGGTAATGTCCTGGGTGATAAGAACTTTAATCCATTTGAGTCATACATAGTCACGATTCCTGTGAATTGTAAATAGGTTCTACCATATCTATCACTACGATATATTTACCTCGATTCAAGCAGTAGTTTATTTAATTTAACACTACGATATATTTACCTCGATTCAAGCAGTAGTTTATTTAATTTAATACTACGATATATTTACCTCGATTCAATCAGTAGTTTATTTCATTTAACACTACGATATATTTACCTCGATTCAAGCAGTAGTATATTTCATTTAACACTACGATATACACACATCAAAAGTGTCTAGGGATCAACATATATTTTTGCAATAACTTTTCTCCTGATTGATATTAATTAAAATTTTCTTTAAGGATTCATCAAATAAAGTGTTTTCGTTTTTCTCAGTAACGATAAACCAAGTCACCTTTGCATTAATAAAGAAATTTGCCATTTTCCTAATAAAGGGATATTTGACATTTGAACCACTAACACAAAAGTTCGAAAAAAAGACTGAAATTACAGTTTTCTCTAAAATTTTATTGGGTAACTTAAACAATTAATAATCCGTGTTTCTACCGCGAACACTAACAACACAAGAACATCGGTTTGGCATACTCAAAATGAGTTCATCCAAATCACGCTGTGGAATGGCCGCCCATGTTCGTTGCAACAACAAAAAAGGTCTTCTTGCGACTGGATACCCTCCATATTCGGTAGAGCTCTTCTCTGTAGCATATCCCATGCATGCTCAATCGGGTTCAAGTCTGGCGACTGAGCAGGCCAGGGCAGGACATTGATGTTAGCTGCGGCGAGAGTCTGTCTTACAACTCTTGCGGTGTGCGGTCGTGCATTATCATGCATTAACTGAAATAAGGGACCGATTTGCACTTGTAGAGGAACGATGACGTCTGATACAATCGTTTCAGCATAAATTTGAGTGTTGAGGTTGCCTCTGATCCAAATCAACTCAGTTCTTCCGCCGATCCAAATACCCGCCCATACCATGATGGTTCCACCACTATAAGGATGGACTTCCTGGCAGGATTTTAATCGCCGTTGGCGTCCAGGGGTTCTCCAGTGTCGTATACGTCTTGTATCCGGTCTCATACCAAAACGAGACTCATCAGAAAAGCACACGAAACGCCATTGTTCTTCTGCCCAATTTCTGTGTTCAAGAGCCCATTGATATCGAATCCTACGATTGTGCATTGCTATAGGTGGTACCGGTAGCGGTCTTCGGGAATGAAGGTTCACTTCATGCAAGCGGTTTCTGACTGTTTGGTCGCTAATTAAGTTCCCTGAAGAGTGATGAAGCCTCACGGCTAACATCATGGCGTTATTGTTGGAGCTCTTCGAGTTAAGATTTGAATGTATCGGTCTTGTCTCCGTGTGGTGCAGCGATACCGTCCTCCATGGCGCTCAGCCACGGTACCAGTGCTTCGGTAACGTGTCCAAAGTCGACTGATAACACTCTGACTTGTATTCAGAGCTAAAGCCACAGTACGTTGCCGAGAACCAGCTTCTATCATTCCCACGGCTCTGAGCATTTCTTCCCTGCTTAAATGACGTCGCCGCTCCATAATAACGTTGGTTTTAATCAGTAGTAGGGAAACAGTAGCACTAATAATGTCTTCAATGCGTTGTATGTTTTTATAGGAAAATATTGACAGCTGATTTTCATCTTTTACTCGAATTTGATTCACAGTTCCTGATTCAAATTATGAAATGCACCAAAAAGGATCCATATAAATTTATAAAATCATAAATTTATTACAAAGCCACATCTCAATCTCAAGAAATCCGCATAAAAATGCTTGATCCCTAGACACTTTTGATGTGTGTATTTACCTCGCTTCAAGCAGTAGTTTAATTTAACACTACGATATATTTACCTCGATTCAAGCAGTAGTTTATTTCATTTAACACTAAGATATATTTACCTCGATTCAAGCAGTAGTTTATTTAATTTAACACTACGATATATTTACCTCGATTCAAGCAGTAGTTTATTTAATTTAATACTACGATATATTTACCTCGATTCAATCAGTAGTTTATTTCATTTAACACTACGATATATTTACCTCGATTCAAGCAGTAGTATATTTCATTTAACACTACGATATATTTACCTCGCTTCAAGCAGTAGTTTAATTTAACACTACGATATATTTACCTCGATTCAAGCAGTAGTTTATTTCATTTAACACTAAGATATATTTACCTCGATTCAAGCAGTAGTTTATTTCATTTAACACTACGATATATTTACCTCGATTCAAGCAGTAGTTTATTTCATTTAACACTAGCGACCCGCCCCGGTTTCGCACGGGTGCAATGCTGATACTAAATACTTTTTTTTATATATAAAATTTTAAACTAGCGCTTGACCGCAATCCCGCCTGATGGTAAGCAGTGACGCAATCGTTGATGGTAAAGGGCACTAGTTTATTAACCCTAGAAAGATAACGTGCGCCTCAGAGGCGCCCGCAAAATACATATTTCGCCGCAATTTTGTTACCAACGCGTGTACAAGCTTGTGTTTCCTAGCCAATTCAGTCGTTGGTCAACACTTCCAAGAGACGGCTACTACTGTTCGGTAAGTACCATAGTTTTGCTGTTAGAGCGATGTGTTGCGCTCGGGAGGCGCATGTTTATCTTTTGTGTAACTTTTGCCACTTTCATAGTGAATTTGTTTTTGTTATTTTTACTAATGTAAGGTAAGCAATAAAAGTTGGTTTTTTTATTAGTGAATACTTATTGTCATCAAGTGTTTTTAGGAGTATTTTAACACCGTGTTCAGCAGAAGAGTGTTGGATGAAAGAGAAATTATTTCTTTACTGACTGAAGAAGATGAAGGCACTGATGAGGGCAGTGACAGTGAGATAGAGGACCATGACAATGACTAATGTTGATGGCCAAGAAGGAGTGATGAGCTATGAAAATTCGAAGGATACTTCATCGCAGAATGTTACTGAAAATACTGGACATGACCAACCCATAGTAATTCCACCTAGTGATGTGATCAGGGGCAAGAATAGGCATGTTTGGTCTACTGCTAAAAGACGAAATACCAGAAAAACGTCTGCATCAATATAGTTCATTCAAATTGTGCCTAGTTGCATGTGTCGAAATATTTTTGCACCGTGTTTGAAAACTAGGATGCAAATTCCTACTTTATCAAGACGCTTGTGAGAAATTATTGAATATCCCCCCACACTACCCACCACTGAATGAAATTCGACGAAACTGTCGCTTATGTACTAAAAAAAGAAAAGAATTATTCAAAATAACGTGCATAAAATGTAAAATGACATTGTGCGGAGAACATAAAAAAGTTGTTTGCAACAATTGTCTTTATCCGTTGAATTTACCAGTATTTTTTAAAATTTGAGACTGATTATATTATAAATAATTAGTTAATAAGAAAAAACACTATAAAACTTGCCTATTTTTTAAAATTTCTATCTAAGTACAGAAGACTTCTAATTTTTGTTCATTTTTGTTAAGGGTTTATAAATCCTACAAATTTTAATATTTTAAATAAAAAATAGTGATAATACATATGTATTTTATTTACTTATTAATAATTCAGCAATTTACAATAGTAAATAAAACAAAAATAATTGAAATTCATCAAAAAAATCCGCAATTAAAACGGTGCGCCTCTGAGGCGCATGTTTATCTTTTCAGTACAAAAATATAACGTTATCTTTCTAGGGTTAAGAGTCTATTCACTCTAGCCTTGAAGACACTCAAGTTGTAGTCCGACGGAAACACCGCCGCCGGCAAGTTGTTCCAGTCCCTCGATGTACGCGGTATAAAGGAGGAGGCGAAACGCTTCGTCCGGATCGTAGTGGTGTTAACAACGTAAGGGTGGAAATTCGCCGTACGACGGGTCGTCCGATGGTGGAACGGAGATGGGGCAAACACTATTCAGAAAAACTGTGAACTTTGTATAAGAAACATAGCGGCCCTTCGCTTCCACCGCCCCGGCCGGTCGGTACCGCGGCAAACGCGAAGCCCCGTCATTTTTTAATTTGAATCTTCGAAAATATTCTTTTGATTCGTATGTTGTAAAGGGCGACATAGATCTATATTAAATCAACAATGTATTTAAGGTATTAAATCGGATAAGGGTTAATGCTGTATTGGTTCAAATCCAAGTAAACAAAAAAATGTTATTGAGGATATCCATAAGAGATAGACATATATACATTAGGTGACTTTTCTGTAGACCTTTCCAGTGTGTACAATATTTAGTACAGTAATACCCCGGACTTACGCGATGGGAGGGACTGAGCGATAACCGCGTAAGTCGAATTCGCGTAAGTCGGGATACAATTTACAACGCACAAAAAAACACAAAATCGTAACTTATGTACCTACGCGCTGATTCCGCACTACACGTATGTGCCTGTTGTAAACTGAACGAATAATAATGCGGGCGGGGGGGGAGCCAGAAACAAACGCCGCCGCTTGTCCTTGACTGCGCGGCGTTCAAAGTTCAAACAAAAAAAGAATAGACGAGAAAATTAAATCGCGTAAATCCGAATTCGCGTAAGTCGAGATAGCGGAAGTTGGGGTATGACTGTACTCAAAAATAACAATTTTTCTCCACTATTTAATGGATGTTATTATACATATAAACCTTCCTCTTTAATCACTCTACCTATTTTAAAAAACCGGATCAAAATCCGTTGCATAGTTCTAGAGAGTAAATCATACATAGGGACATAGGGAAAGAGAAAGCAACTTTGTTTTACACTAGGTATATAGTGATTATAAACTCAACCGCGATCCCGCCTGATAATAAGCAGTGAAGCAATCGTTGATGGTAAAGTGCACTGGTTTATTAAAAGCCTATTCACTCTAGTTTTGTAGACAATTAAATTGTAGTCAGATGGAAAGACCGCCGCTGGCAAATTGTTCCAGTCCCTCGATGTGAGACGATGCGAAACGCTTCGTCCGGATTATACTTGTGTACGGAGATGGCGAAATAAGGTCATGCAATTCCAGTGCACACTCTCCAAAATGCACCCTATAGAATGCCGACAGGCCGGTTACCATACGGCTTGGAAGATTGTTTTTGACAAAAACTGGGGCGCCAATTAGCTTTCTCACACGAGAGGCGTGAGAAAGCTAATTGCACTGAGCACTGAGCCTTGAGTCCAAATTTGGCTGGTGATTATTTAGTTTTATTTGAGATCAAATTGTAAATACTGATTTATCGTCTGACCTACCGTCGTCTGGCTACCTATGTAAGTATTCTGTGCCCAACAAGATCCATAATAGTTAATATTTGGGATAAGGAACCAATCAGCCGTTTCAATCTCCCTCTGGCGCAGCATCGTTGGTCGTATTGTTGGGTTTAACATTGCAGCACCTTTTTTTTTTTTTTTTTTTTTTCCGGGTGAAAAATCCTCATGGATGTCCGCCGCCCTGGGGCGGGCGACGGGGTCTGTCAGACTCTTACTGACTAAAAACCACCCGGTTGTTCCTTCTCACACCTACACCGGGGGCTGCGAGAACTAATACTGCTTCCGCAACCCCCGATTGGTGCTGGCCCACCACCGTAGGCCTCCTCGGGTCAAGGGGGGGAGTGAGGTGTAGGACTCCCTCCGTGACGTCTAAGAGTAGCGCGCGTGGAACACTTCGCGCCGCCACCTTGGGTCCTGATGTTTGAGGGGCGACAGATGTCCCCGAGTCCATCGCCCCTGAACCCATTTAGGGGGGCTGGAAGAGGGCGTTATCCGCCCTCCGACGACGCCTGGTACGCCTGCTGCGGGTCGGGTGAGAGGACGAGATCTCCCTCTCCCTCTCCCTTTCCGCAGCCTCCTTCCGCGAGACAACTGTTTCGCAGAAGGAAACCACCGCATCCCAGGACTCTTCGCTGCCGACCATCGACTTGATTACGGCCGGCAGCGACAAGTCACTGCCTATTTCAGAGATGAGGACACGGCGCATTGTTGTTGCGGCGTATTGTTGGGTTTAACATTGCAGCACCTCGCTCAACTGCCGACTTCCTTCCTATTCACTAAGTTTTCTTTAGGTTTAATAAATTATGGTTTGATTATATCACTGCTTACCATCAGGCGGGATTGCGGTCAAGGCGTCAAGCACTAATTTACAATTATTAAAAAAGATAAGGCCAAGAGAATATTCATCACTCTCTTATTCATTTCAGACCGGCAACATGACTTTTTCTTCTATACCTACTATATATTTCTAACCATATCATCAATCACACAGTCTAACCATTGTTTCTCTGGTCTTCCCCCAATCTTCTAGCCATCAAAATACATACTCAAAACTCTCCTCACGACATTTTCCCCAGCCTATACCTACTAGGAGAGATAATATCTGTGGGCAAAGATTCTTATAAGGTCCGCAATGACTAATTTAGGTATCTTCACACACAGCTCCAGTGTCAGATTAGTAATATACAGTGTAGCTACCATGAGTTTACATTACGAGACTCGATCGATATCGAGCGCGTTTGACTCATCGATTGGCCCGCTTCAAGGTTGTAAGAACTCTCAACCAATGAGAGCGCCAAACGCGCTCGATATCGACGATCGAGTCTCGTAATGAAAACTCATGGTAGCTACACAGTTTCGAATGAAGCGGTGACCGTACCGAGTGATGTACATAAGTAACCGGGCACAAGTTTTCGGTTTCTCTCCGACCGGCCGAGCGTATGATACCTACCTACTTCTTTTTTAGGACACGGTCGGTCAGTCATTGCACCAAGCGTGTCATCAGAATTGCTTAGCACACTTACAGTACGAATAGCTTTCAGTTTGACAGTTCAACAACATCAATTGCATTATTCATGTTGCTGACCAGACATATTATTAGAACATATGGAGCAATGTGTTGGCAATATCCTTCTAAATTATTCAGATTGGTATTGATGGTGTGGTTGGCAAATAGGATGCAGGAGGTACCTACTCCACGTAGGTAATATCTATACAATATGTAAAGAAAACCCTGTCCGATCCGTGAAGATATTGTTAGGTATCGATAACTGATTCTACTAATGCCCACAAAGACAGGCTAAACTTTAAAAAAAATCCCCCTAAAAATAAATATTATTTCGCAAAAAGAGGTAACTTAATACATGTGCGGTTAGCAACCCCATCCGCGGGCGGCGGGGGGCAGGGCACGCGGCAACTGTGACATAGTCGCTATTCGCTTATAATAATACCGGTGTTGTCACTTTTTAAAAAATTACCAAATTTCGGGGAAATTGGAATTAATTCCCGGGAAAAAAGGATTATTTCAAAATTCATTAGTATTGTTACTATGATGATTACGTAAAATTTTATATTATATTTGGTCAAGTGTTTACCTAACCTTTATTATCCTTATGGGTCGGACATGGTTTTCTTTACATATTGTATAGATAAAACGGAAAAAAATAAAAGATTTTCATAGAAATACGAATAAATTAAGTTGAATAGAAATACAATTATACGTATGTAGTTAATTATTTGAAACGTTTCTTAGTGAGATAACCCTCAATTAAGATAGTCATGACAGTGGTTATGACGTTTGATTGGCGACAATGACAGTTCTATTTTCCCGTTGTGTTCGTGTCGAGTGTTGATTTGAGTTGATTGTGTTTATTTGATGGGCAGTAAGCTTTTTCAATTCATTTTTTGTTGTTTTCGCAGTCATATGGTAGATTATATAGATACGATAGCCTTAGATACATGACATTCAGTC
Source organism: Sesamia nonagrioides (assembly GCA_017933935.1). Classification (NCBI taxonomy): domain Eukaryota; kingdom Metazoa; phylum Arthropoda; class Insecta; order Lepidoptera; family Noctuidae; genus Sesamia; species Sesamia nonagrioides. Next base: position 1,448,861 of record JADWQK010001779.1, read on the forward strand.
AAATGTCAATGTCAAAATCTTAATTCGCTTATTGCTGACCACCATATTTATTAATAGTTGTGTTGCACTCCTTGGCCAAGTTAAATTGAATCTGTATAAAAACTAAGCCAAAATATAGGAAATTAACATTAAAAACAGTTAACTATAGCGTAATTATACCTAGCACTATTTTTTCAATGTGCTGACCCAGGCGCCATACATTTCTGAAACATCTCCTTTCGCTTAATTGTAATTTATGTTTTGTTATATCAGCTACAAAATGATTATTTCTATATTATGTATTACACTAACGTTTATCAATTTTTGTACAATTTGTTCTGCTAATAATTATTATGTCTATATTATTTAATTTAGTACTGTTGGTTCTTAATTTAATATATTAATTATTCATCATCATCATCTCAGCGTTAATCCCAGTCGCATCCGAAGCTTTTTCCATTTAATATATTAATTATTACCGTGTCATAAATATATTTTTTTGTTAGGTCATACAATCATGGGTAAACACCATACGCATAAAACAATGAATTAGAAAATATTAATTAACTGTTAAGTATACCAAAAAGCGCTAATATTGAAAAATCTTTTTTACAAAAACAAAAAAAAAACAAAAACTACCGACCTCCAAAAAAAAAAAAAAACTACTAACTAATGTCTTTTTTCTACAAGGTACATAATGTGTTTTTGCAAGTCTTTCTTATATCTTTCACTTTTAACTTGTACTCACCCCATAAATTCGTCGCAACAGTGGCTTGTTATATAAATATCAATTTCAATAAGTTATGATAAAAAATATAGTTTAAAAACTAAAAACACATGCTTTTAAAGACTATCAAACTAAAAAGTTAAAAATAATACAGGGTGTATCTGACATCGTAACTCAAATTTCGAGAAGCGGCTAGACCGCATGCCACTAATAAAATTATGATAGTCAGTTATGTCGTTAATGAGCGGTTACAGAAATTACAGTGTTTAAAAAAAGTGGCGGCTCGGCCTTTGAACGTTGCAAGCGTGTCGGCGTGCGTTTTTGTAGGTATGACGTTAACCCCTGATGTGAACTCCATTAAATCAGCTGAAAGGATAGTTTTTCGAGTTTCGTTCACATTGCGCTTTTTTGTGTAATTAGCGAATTAATTAATTTTGACTTTAATATCTTATTGGGTTATAAAAGTACCTATAGCAATTATGAACGATCTAAAGTGAAAAAAAGTGTACATTTTTTTTAATTACGAAAAGCCGACGAAATTTCCACCAGCAGGGGGTGCAGAATCATGTACTGGATCCATGGTACTCGTTTGTGCGTCGATGATCGCACCCTTTATTTAAAAAACGGTGAGGCGCTTTGTGCCATAATTTTTATATATTAAGCGCCTCACGCTTTTTTAATATCTATTATTTTTAACTTTTTAGTTTGCTATTCTTTAACAGAATGTTTTTTTAGTTTTTTAAACTATATTTATTTTTAACTTTGAGTTCGATATTCTTTTTATGAACGAACGAACGTATTGAAAACGGTGGGACATTTTATAGTAGATAATGAGCCGCTCACTCGTAGTCCAAAGAGTTGGAGACGGACAAACAAACAAAGCAAGCAAGCAAACATACAAGTGAAGCTAATAAAAAGCATGTAAAATTAAACTTAATTGAGAACCTCCTCCTTTTTTGAAGTCGATTAAAAACACATAGTATCGGCCTCAAATAAGACAGTATAGGTATGTCGCAGTACTTGTTTAAATGTCCGTTTAGTTAATCGCCTAGCCCTTTAACTTTCAATAAATTATAGTTTAAGTTGCAATTATAACCAACTAGCTTTCCGCCCGCGGCTTCGCCCGCGTGGAATTCGGTTATATCGCGCTTTTTAGATTTCCCTCGGGAATATCAATTTTTTTCAGTAAAAGGTAGCCTATGTTCTTTCTCAGGGTCTAAAAATTGTCTATGCCAAATTTCATCAAAATCGGTTTAGAGGTTTAAGCGGAAAAGCGTAACAGACAGACAGAGTTACTTTCGCATTTATAATACTAGCTTTCCGCCCGCGGCTTCGCCCGCGTGGAGTTCGGTTATATCGCACTTTTTAGATTTCCCTCGGGAATATCAAATTTTTCCGAGATAAAGTGTAGCCTATGTTCTTTCTCAGGGTCTAAAGATTGTCTATGCCAAATTTCATCAATATCGGTTGAGAGGTTTAAGCGGGAAAGCGTAACAGACAGACAAAGTTACTTTCGCATTTATAATATTAGTATGGATTAAGTAGTATGGATCTCATGCTAGCTGAATTGATCTTATTGGCAATTCTTTTGTTAATTGGAATCACTTGAATGATTCTCCTTGAAAGAGAGATTAATTACTAGGTAAATTATATTTGCTTTTTATGAAACAATGAGGAAAATCCCTAATAATAGGTTATTCAACGCTGAATTTACCTATTCTATTGTAATTTGTTATTTTAATCAATGAATTTATAATTATGATAAGAAGAAATACGTCATAGATCCCTGTTAGATAAAGTGAATCCCCGGGGCTATGTGAAACTTCTACTGGATAAGCTCATAACTGTTAATGAAGCGTACTATCAGCTATTCCATACAATTAAAATTTTGATTTTGAATTAAAATAAACTCGTATTGATTGATCTTTCGATAAGATTTTTGCAGCTCCTGAGGCTTCTACAAGCAAGAACGTGACATCGCCGCAATGAATACGACAGCGCACGTATTGTAGATTAGTTCGATTAGGAACGAATTAATCAAACTGATCTACATGGCATTCAAGAGCCGTCAATTTTAATTTTTTGTAACAGTATTATACATCAACATATACCTACTAATGGACATGCCTTAGTGATGAGAATAGGCTATTTGACAGATTTATAATTTCTATCTTGAATTCCTTGGTTGCGGTTAAGAAGGTCACCAAAAGCTTTTTTTTAAAATACGAATTTCGTAAAAAACACGCGAATAAAAATTCAAAATTCAAATAAGCCGCCGAAACGCTTTATTCAGCAATATGGCGTGGCGCTTTGTAAGTGACGTCACAAACTTATAACCGATTTTCGTTTCCGCAGTGGTGTTCGTGTTCATCTGTTATTTGTCAGTCAGAAAACAAAAAAATACCACAAATCATACAATAAAATACAATAAACCACCCTAGAACACATAGAACGACAACAAGTGTTTATGAATGTATGACGTCATCGTGACATTAGCCAATCCGGATCGTTTCACAATATGTGGCGCGAGAAACAAAATCCCAAAAATATTTTTGTGTTTCTGGATATATTAAATGTTGTTATTTTCATTAAAACTCATGTAAATGACATGAAGAACCCTCATTTTATGCATTGAAAGCAAATAATCACAAAAATATTCATACTGTCAAATAGCCTATTGTGGCACTCCGAAAAAAAGAGAGGAAACGAAGTTTCGTCTATCTTTATCTCTCTCAAAATCATCAATCATCTATGAGTAAAGAGATAGTGCTAGACCGAAAGCATAGGACATCTCTCTCACTCTTTTCAAACCAAAAAAATACTGCAGATTACACTGGTTCGACATGTCCATTAGTATCTGTCTATGGTATTATAATATAAGTAATATGGCTTACCAAGCGTTGCAAAGCGAGCGCCTTTTTTGATTGGTTGGTCTTTTGAGAGGTAACGGTTCCATGTGCAGATGGTGACCACCGAGGTCGTTTTGCTAACGAAATATTTTATGAAGAAAGAAAGAAAGCAGGAAAATTATTCATTAGGACCCGTACAGGTAGATCATAAAATTAAATTTAAAAAAAAGTAACAATGAATCAGTACGGCCTATACTTGCCCAAAGGCCAAAAGGAATTGAAAAAATCAACGATTGCAACACTGCTTACCATCAGGCAGGATTGCGGTCAAAGACTTGCTTCATTATCATCATCATCAACCTTTTTATCGTCCCACTGCTGGGCACAGATCTCATACAGAGAAGGACTAGCTTATCACTACATATTGGCGCCGATTCTGTTGTTTAAAAACTAAACTAATTTTAAGTAGAATTACTTTAAGAAGAATTACTTTAATTATTTTAAGAAGAAGAATCACTTTTTATACCATTAGGAAAGAAAAAGATGCACTTAATCTTTTTCTTTCCTAATGGTATAAAAAGTGATTCTTCTATGTATATTTTATACATGTGAGTACTTGTTGATATGCCTATGTTGTCCTCTCACACTCAATGTTATTAAAAAACAGTGAAAAAGCAGATTATTAGATATTAAAATATCTAACTGTGAAGTTTCTTGCCGGCTCTTCTTTATATGAAACTAGCTGACCCGGCCATGAGTTGCTGTGGCTAACTTTTATGCCATATTATGTACATTGTTGTACTTTTTAGGGGGAACGCTAGAAGAACATCAGATATGGGCACCACCATGCTTTTTATATAGATGCCATTTGTAAAAAAATATGGGGACCTTAGATCGTCCATGCATGTTCGTCTTACAAAAAACTAAATAGGTATTTAGTTAGACTCAATTTCCACAAACCAGGTGGATACCTACCACAATGATGCTGAGCATGGCTGAGCGCTCAACTGCTGCGCTGCATGTCTCGGGTTTGATTCTCGCACGTAACAAATATTTGTATGGCTTACAGGTAGTTGTTCCAGGTCGGGCTGTTTGTAGGCCCAGATGAAATATTTAGGCCTCATGTTGGACAGCAGGTGGCGCTTCCGCCGGCATGTGAGGAATGGGGGTGCCCGAAGCTAGCCGAACCCGCCTTATAAGGCGGGCATCGGCGGCGGCAGCGGGGGACTGGCAGCTGAGGTCTCCGGCGGTTTCCCTTGCCCCCGCCACTAAGGTGACGCCGGAGTGCCGCTGGGGTTTTTAGTGATTATACCGGGAGGCTACCTCCCGGAGAGTCCCACATACCCCCCTCGTCCCAAAAAAAGGTCTGGCTGTTTGTGTATGTGAGTTTATATGTTCGTAAAGCACCTACGATAGGTACACGAGTAATTTCTATTGTGGGGCAACGTTTAAAAAAAAAAAAAAGGATTGACCGGAAACATTTTAGTCTTTATATTTAATGGGGATGACGTCAATGTTATGCAAGTCTGTACCATTCGTCACGTCATTATCACCAACCACCGTATCATAGGTATTTTATATGCTCATTAGGTCTATTATATGCTCTTTTCCTTGAAATGGCACGAGGCAAAATAGTACTGAATGAATATGTTGATTTATAGTATAGTATACCTACCTTTTCGGAAAGTACCTTATTAGTGTATTAGTAACAATAATTGAACAGATGACGCTACCTAAAACTGTCAAATATAACTTTGAACTATAATACTATAGTATTATAGTTGAAACATAGCCCTATCCACATAGGCAACACTAAAGTGGCAGTGGCCAGGCACATTGCCCGTAGGACCGATGTCTGATGGGACCGACAGGTTTTCGAGTGGCGACCACGCACCGGAAGACGCAGCGTGGGTAGGCCCCCGACAAGGTGGACCGACAACCTGGTGAAGGTCGCGGGAAACCGTTGGATGCGCGAGGCACAGGATCGGTCGTCGTGGAGATACTTGGGGGGCCTATGTCCAGGAGTGAACGTCTTTCGGTTGAAATGATAATGATGATAAATGTAATAAAAAAAAAAATAACAGACCGTAGTAGCTTGAACTACTATCTTATAATGTATGTACCTAAAACCTATAGTACCAAGTATTTTGTAAATGTGAGGACTTTGTAGACTTTAGATCTGAAAACCATTTCTGTTTGTATTATGTACCTACATAATACTTTTGGCAGGCCTATGATGTCCTCTCACTCCCAATGTAATTTGAAGAGATTGACAAAGCCGATTAATTTTTAAAATAGTAATTGTGGACATCAGCACACATACTAGACGCTCCACGACAGTTCCAAAGATGCCAGACGCTCCACTGTAGTTCCAAAAAAGCGTTATTACATAGGGGGCGCAAAGTTCTTAATTTAATAGTATATTTCATTACAAGTGCGGAAAGCCTGTCATTACAACGAGTTCCGACAAATGTCGACCCGAGCCGAGGCGCAGCCGAAGGTGAGGGTTGACAGTCGGCACGTGTACTGAACAACTGTTTTTATTACAGTTGCGAAAAAATTAAGCAATTTATTAAAATAATAAAAACACAATAAACTCAACTAACTAATAATTTATTTCTTAGAAAAGTTATAATTCACATATACATTGAAATTGGTACAGTTTTTTATACTAACTGGGGAAGTTTTAGGTTGCATATTTACTGTTTGAGACAAACTATTATTAATTTCTAATGATTGTTCATGTATATTTGTCAAAGGTGTTATACAATGGCGTTTGCTAGTTGATGGAATTGGATCTAATGACTTATCATTATCAACGAAGGTAAATGGACGAACTTTCTCTTCACTATTGTCATGTGAAGGTGACGGACTGGACTTTAAATTAATGGATTGTGTGATTTTTTTCCCAGTTTCTAGTTTGTTGTGTAATGAATCAGCAATATAGCCTTCTGCAACTTTGTCTGACTTCCAACCTCCTAGCCGCTTTAAGGACGTCAAATTGACTCCTGAATCTACCAATAATGTAGCAGAGGTCCTCCTGAAGCTGTGCCCAGTATAATACTCTGCATCCGGCAGACCAAGAAACGTAGCTATTTCTTTTGGCATATTACCAAATTTGTTTATCCCGATTGCTTGAGATGTACACTTTCCTTTTTGATAATTTTGGAAAAAACGGTCGGATTTTCCTTTTTGGGACCGCTGATTTATATATTTTTGCACTATTCTAAGAAAATCTCCTTCAACAACAAACCTTCTCGGTATCTTATTTTTTGTATTCGGAATCTTGATTAGTAGCATTTTTTCATGGGCTTCAATATCTTTTAAAGTAATGTTGGATAACTCCTCTCTGCGGCAAGCACCAACAATGCCAAAAATCAGCGCAACCTACAAAAAAAGGGATTTATTAATATTTTTTTAAATAATTTAATGACTGTATTTTGCGATTTCGTAAACTGAATACTAAAGAAAAATATAAGTACTTATTAATTAATTACCTTTGTGGCTAAATAACGATCATCGGGAGCTTCGTTTAAAAACCTTTCCACTTCATTCGATGTTAATATTTTCGACTTTTTGTTGTAAAACCGTCTGATTGTCGTTTTAAGAAAGCATTTAGTTTTGGGTATTGACTTATATCCACGTTGTTTCTTATTTTCAGCATACTTTTTATCATCGAAAACCTCGACCATAATGTAGAAGGTTTTAATTTTGCTGACAGTTCGGAGAAATATGCCAACATAACATTTTCTGAAAAACTATTTGCCTTTTTCTCTTCTCTCCACGCAATAAATTCGTTGTAATAGATATGTAGCGACTTTTTGACTTTTCCGGTAAAATGTTCTCCGAAGCATTTTGTGCAATTATACTGAGTTCCGGTGGTGTTAATTCAAATAAAATATCGTCGAAATTACTCATTTTGTGCAACAAACAACTAAACTCGCAAAGAATTTTTTTGAAAAATGGCGCAATCCGTAAAAGAATATAAGCAAAGATTTTTTTTTTCTTCACCCATTCGATTAGGCAAAGGGAACTATGCCCATACAGCCAAGTCTTCAGTAGAATTTTTTTATTGATATGGAATGAAAATGAAATGAGATGAAATTAAATAAAACCTAACCTAACTCATTGAATTAAATCATTAAATCTGATATTGAAACAAATTAGTAGCTTCTTTTTTAGAATTATTTGCATGAATCATAAAAACTTCTATGATTTTTTTAAAGTAAAAACTTCATGGTTGGTTTTTTTTTATTTTTAATAGACAATATTTTGACAGTTGGGAAAGAGAACGCACTAGTTCGGAAAAAGTAAAGAAAAAGCACGAATGTGTAATAGCCCACTTTCCGAACGCTATACGTCCCTGTAATACACCACTTTTTGAGCAACTGTATTAAAAAATATTTTTCTTCTTTTTTTTTCTATATTATCTCATGTAGGTATGTTACAAGCACTTAATGAATATTTTATTATGTTTCATTATTTTGTTTGCTTATAAATAATACTTAACTTTAAGCAATGTTATAAATAAATCAGCTATATCTCACTTATTCAAAAAATTATTTGTTTGATTAACTTGCCATGCCACCTGGCAACTTTGGATTCGGTGGGGAGGCAAGCGAGAGGCTAATTGGCGACCCAGACTTGGTTCATAACGGACTGGCTACTCCACGCCCGTGCTCCAAGCTTTGAAGACTCAAAGCTTGGAGCACGGGCGTGGAGTAGCCAGTCCTTCGATATTCTTGAGGATGCATTTTGGAGAGTGCATTTGGCCACGTCTTTCATACCGCCTCTATCAAGAGACTGGAACAATCTGCCAGCGACGGTTTTTCCGTCTGACTACAATTTAAGTGTCTTCAAGGCTAGAGTGAATGGACAGTATTCTTGGGTATCACTCTGGATGCTAAGCTTCAATGGGGTCCACATATAGAAAAATTGTCAAAAAAAATAAGTTCTGCTGAATACGCAGTTAGAACAATTCGTAATTTGACTGATATTGAGACGGCCCGTTAAGTGTACTTTGGCTATTTCCATAGCGTAATGTCGTACGGCATTCTGTTGTGGGGAAATGCCGCCGATCATTGATATAATATTAATTATATCATTGCCGCCGATATTCAAACCATATTTGTTTTGCAGAAACGAGCTGTTCGTGCAATTTATAAATTAAGTCCGAGACACTCTCTCAGAGAAAAATTTAAAGAGATTAATGTACTGACCGTGCCGTCTCAATATATTTATGAAAATCTTTTGTATGCTCATAAAAATATAAAATTGTTTAAAAAATACAGTGATGTTCATAATATAAATACTAGGAACAGGCACAAATTTATTGTACCTACAACAAGGCTTAAGAAAATAGGTAGCTCTTTCTGATGCCAATGTATACAATTTTACAATGGACTTCCAGAGGTGGTTCAAGATCTGAGCCTGAATAAATTCAAATCCTTCATTAAACGTTAGTTGTGTCGGAGAGCATTTTATAGTGTGAAGGATTATATTGAGGACAAAAAGGCTTGGGCTTGAGCTGCGTCCGATTTCTATACTCTGATTGTTCTTTGATTTTTCCTCTTGTAGTTTTAATATGTAATTGTATATGTTATTAATCCAAAGCCTGTATTACACACTATGTAGCCAAGCATATTGTACTATACGGAATTGTATCGCTGACAGAGGTGTTCGGCACTTGTACAGCTATACAGGAGCTAAACTTAGTATTCAGGAACACTGTTGGAGCTGCTGAACCTTGGACAAAACTATCTTAGCATTGTGTAGATTCAATTTCTTAGTATTGTATAATTGCATGGCAAACGTGTGAGCACAATGTACGAATGTGCTATATGGCATTTATTTGTTAGGTTAGTCTTTTTTATTAACTTGATTTTGCTCTGGCTGTTGAGAGTATGTCATGCTTACTCAAATGTCTTGCTGATGGTGGCGTGTGTGTTGGGTTATTAGGTTCCCTTCAATATGGTTGAACTGAATGATGCTGATCCATAGGTCATGTTCGTGAACGGACGCCGTCAGAGGGGACTGGTCATCTCTTAGCTGCCACGGCGTATTTTAATTTCTGAATTGATTTTTGTGTGTTTTCCATAATGGACGCTCTCAGCGAACAATATATTTCTGCATCGTTCTCACACGGTTGATTTCAACATGAATGATGTAATCAAATATTTGTAACAATAGCTTGAAAATTTAAAGGAGTATCCGTGAGATTTCTTGCCCGTTCTTCTCCATAGGCACCTACTCTTTGGAATGGGCGACTAGCTTCATCTTATTGACTGACCGATCTTCTGACAATTCAAAAGTGCCTGTAACTGGTTTATTTGAAATAAATGATTTGATTTGATTTGACTCTTAATAAACTAGAGCGCTTTAATATCAACGATTGCAACGATTGCATCACTGCGGTGCTTACTTACTATGTGGCGGAATAGCGATCAAGCTCTAGATTATAACATTGAAAAACTATTAAAGTCTACCTACCTTTTTAAAAAAGGAACCTCATCTTTCGATTGAAAGACATCCATAAGGTGATTTAATGTTAGTATTATACCTATAAACTGGCGCCGATTCTCTTGTTCACAAACTAAACTAATTTTAAATTAAGTGCATTTTTTCTTTCTAATTCATTAAGTAAAGGATAGAATATAACATTTTAGTTTAATCCTGTCCATCCAGTTTAGATTTAGACGCGATTATAGATTTGACAGGTCTAAACTAACATATTATGTTCTGTCCTTTTCTTAATAAAAAGAAAGAAAAAGATGTACTGTTTCATTTTGTAGGTTTTGTTTTATTGTTTTTAAATAATCATAAACTAGTGCTTGACTGCAATCCCGCCTGATGGTAAGCAGTGATGCAATCGTTGATGGTAAAGCGCACTAGTTTATTAAGCCTATTCACTTAAAAAACTTAGGAATAGGAAGGATGACGGCAGTTGAGCGAGGTGATGCAATGTTAAACCCAAGACCAACACGACCAAACGATGCTACGCTAGAGGGAGATTGATCTGGAGACTCGCCACGACCAAACTCCCGACACAACAACATTTGGCGCATCGTACCCGGCACACATCGCAACACAACTGCTCAGACCCGTACAGGCTTCACCAGACATCATGCCGGAACACGACGAATCGCTTGGCGGCAAGACTTTGTCTGGTGGGTGGTAACTTCTGCCGCCAGCCGATGTTATGGCCTATCACCGAGAAAAGGAATAAAATATATAAAATATAAAATTTGAATCAGGCTGTAGGTACCTACAGCCTGATTCAAATTTTATTTCGGCTCGAAACATGTGGCGAGCCGCTGCGCATTGAACAATTCACATGTCAGCGGGGGTAAGGGGTGAGGTATTGTGCAGTAAGTAGCGCACTTCAGAGCAGTAGTAAAGTCGGCCGTTTGAATCGAACTGTATAATGTACAGACAGCACATCAAGGTACTACAATCTGTAAGATTTCCTTATTAGATTTTCAACTTTATCTCTAAAGCATTAAGGCTCAAGGTTAATTGGGAATATTTGACAGGTTGGGGTAGCTTGACCTGCTGTCCTCCGTACAGCCACACGTGTCTAATGAGTTTTTATTATTTATTTATTAAAGAAGCTGTACCTATTTAAATATGAAACCGGTTACAAAAAGTAGGAAAATAAAGCTGTTTTTGTGAGAAATTAACCTGAGCTGTGCATCCTCCTATTTTCGGTTTGCGTTTAACCACAACCACAGCGGCTTCAACAATATTGGACAAAAATAAAACATTTTTTCTTAAGTTCTATTTTATATTAAAAAGGTAAGGACATTGAAACTAATAATGAAAATGACAATATCAACAATTTATTAAAAAAAAACATCACAGAAAAAAATACATAAAAAATCCGTTTAGCGTACCACACTGTTTAAAAGTAATGCACATTTCAAAAACCATGTTCCAAAGCAAAGATAAACATTTTTTTTTTTTTATCGAAGAACTTTATGAATTCTGCCAAATGTCGAATAAAGTTCCAATACATGACGTCATTAGAATGAGTATTTAATATAATTATCTAGAATTTCAGTGAGTCTTTAAAATTAAATAAAAAATTACAAAGAGTATTTTGCATGTGGTGTTTGTCTGTAATTGGTGAACCTTCATTAAATAAATAAATAAATAAACTGCCAAAAAATCATTCTAATAAAACTTGTTTTGTCTCTGGTGCAGGCGTAGTAGGTGGCGGGAAGGTGGCTGTTCCAGGGGCGTAATGGTCCCAGGTGGAGAACACGTCGGTGAGAGCTCCTCCTGGACATTCAGTGGCGCTAACCTGGTTGTGTCCTATCAGTTTGTAGTCAGGACTGATCTTGCCTAGCTTGACTCCTTCCGCGATGAGAGCTTTCGTCGTTTCCAGCTGTTCAGGTGTAGGTACTTCCACTAAAAGTAAAAAATCATGTTATTACGTGCTGGATACAACACATTGTCAGTAGCAATGGGTTTCATTTTCACAGTTGAATAACATTCATTGACTTTTTAAGGTTTTTAGTAGACAAATCAAATTATTCGAACATAAGAAGTGGATTAGCAATATATCGTTCACTAGCGGCCGCCAGCGACTTCGTTCACGTGGAGTTAGTGATGCTGCGCTCCTATTGGTCGCAGCGTGATATTATATAGCCTAAAGCCTTCCTGGATTAATGGGCTATTTAACGCAAGAAGAATTTTTCAAATCGGACCAGTAGTTCCTGAGATTAGCGCGTTCAAACAAACAAACAAACTTTTCAGCTTTATATATTAGTATATAGTTAATGATTGTATGATAGGCATTAAACGGGTGCTGATTAAATGATGGAGTCCACTTGATGTCAACACGCATTGGGCATTCGTGGTGAATTACGGAACACTATTTCTTAGTGAGGGGAGCCTGTGTGCAAAACTAGGAAGATAGAACATCGAGCTCTATCTTCCTAGTTTCTGATATCCTATACCTAGACTCTGATATCCTCTTGCAGCAAAGTTACACTTTTCATTGTTGTTATTCGGAGTATTTCATTATAGAGAAGTGTTAATAATTTTTCCAGTAATAAATTATCTTCCTTGCTTTGAACACGGTGTTGGGTTGGTCACAATCACGCGAATTCAATGCTTTTTCCCCATACAACAACAGCTCACCGTCGCTAAAGAGGTTTTTCAAGTAACTCTATTAAGTACTCGTATCTTTTATTAAAAATACCTAATAGGACAGCCTCCGTTGGGTAGCGGTAGCGAACGCGGCCGCTGCGCAAGGAGGCGCGGGTTTGATCCCCGCGCTGTGCAAATGTTTGAATGCATTGTATGAATATTCGCACTGGTCTGGTCGTGCCTCGGAAAGCACGTTAGGCCATTGGTCCCGATTGCCATACCAACATCTAATGGCAGTCGTTACGGGTCGTTGGAGCCCTCAAAAGTCCCACAATTGCTCTAACTGCAATGCTTCGATATCGCCTCCGGATTGTGGAGGTCAGACAGCAGTTGCTTCACGGAAAATATCTAAGTTTAGCTAAAACAGCAGTTAGACTGGTAAAGCGGACCCCAGACTCAAAAGCTGAAAAAAACTTCGGATGCGACTGGGATTAACGCTAAGACGATGATGATTAAAAATACTTAATCTATACTAATATATTATACTGAAGAGTTTGTTTATTTGTTTGAACGCGCTAATCTCAAGAACTACTAGACCGCTTTAAAAAATATTTTTCGTTGGATAGCCCATTAATCCAGGACGGCTTTAGGCTATATAACATCACGCTGCGACCAATAGAATCGGAGCATAACCAACTCCATGCGAACGAAGTCTTTGGCGGCCGCTAGTTGATAACAAAGAGTGCGTGATCTTACCTCTCCAGTCTCCAATAAGACAGATGCCGACGCTAAATCTGTTGGCGACAGTGGCATGGGCGCCCACATTATCCCACCCGCGGCCCTCGTACGCACCGCCTTCGCTTCCCACGCAGAAACTGAAGAAAAGGAGAGGTTCTGTGTTATTTTTTTAATTTTGTCGTCATCCGTGGCGCAGCGGTCATCACGCCTGCCTGCGACGTGGAGGCCCCGGGTTCGGGTCCGTCATAATGGAGAATGACCTTTTTCTGATTGGCCTAGGTCTTGGATGTTCATCTATATAAATAATAAATAAATAATAATAAATATATACGGACAGATCACACAGATTGAGCTAGACCCAAAGTAAGTTCGAGACTTGTGTTATGGGATACTAACTCAACGATACTATATTTATAATAGATACATAATATATAGATAAACATCCAAGACCCAGGCCAATCAGGAAAAGATCGTTTCCCACCATGACCTGAAGCCTAATCGGCGAACACATTTTTGTCAAATGATTGCGACTAGTTGGTATCAGTAGGTATCGTTCGGGCCGCATATTGGTCCGTTCGGTCCAAACGATCCCAACTAGTCGCAATCATTTGACAAAAATGTGTTCGCCGATTAGGGGGCTGGCCGGGGATCGAACCCGGGGCCTCCACGTCGCAGGCAGGCGTGTTGACTGCTGCGGCACGGAGGACGACAAACAAATATATGTATCTATTATAAAATATAATATCGTTGAGTTAGTATCCATAACACAAGTCTCGAACTTACTTTGGGGCTAGCTCAATCTGTGTGATTTGTCCGTATATATTTATTATTACTATAATTATGTTTAAAAAAAAAACGAGAAATCGGAAAACCGATACGGGCGAGTTAACTAATTGGTTAACACACTATCAGTAACCATGTGTTTCATTTTTACCGTTCAACAATATTCATTGCATCGTTTACGCTGTTGAGCACACACATGTTTCGAATTTATGGAGCAGTGGATTAGAAATTTGCTTCAAATTGAGAGTAATAGTGAGTTAGCCAAATAATTGAGAGTAATAGTGAGTTAGCCAAATAATTGAGAGTAATAGTGAGTTAGCCAAATAATTGAGAGTAATAGTGAGTTAGCCAAATAATTGAGAGTAATAGTGAGTTAGCCAAAAAATTGAGAGTAATAGTGAGTTAGGCAAATAATTGAGAGTAATAGTGAGTTAGCCAAACAATTGAGAGTAATAGTGAGTTAGCCAAATAATTGAGAGTAATAGTGAGTTAGCCAAATAATTGAGAGTAATAGTGAGTTAGCCAAATAAGAGGTCATTAGATGATTTACCACCTACACTAAAAAAAGAGGTGCAGGCCTTATGCTATGCTGCCGTCACAAGGAAAAAAGACGCATAAAAATGTTAGAACATTTTTATTTATGCGAAATATAAAAATATTGGTGTATGCCATTTTTTTACTGATTTAGAATATGCATGTAACTCAATTTGGAAAAAAAATGTTAGATGCGTCTTTTTTCCTTATTACGGCAGTATGAATATGGCAATACTATTTTATTTTCGATTGTAATCTGGAATGCAGTCATATTACATGTGTTTTATTAGCTTCACTTGTATGTTTGCTTGTTTGCTTGCTTGTTTGTTTGTTTGTCCGTCTCTAACTCTTTGGACTACCTACGAGTGAGCGGCTCATTACTGTAAAATGTCCCACCGTTTTCAATACGTTCGTTCGTTTGTTTTTTTTTTTTTAAAGAATATCGAACTAAAAAGTTGAAAATAAATATAGTTTAAAAAACTAAAAAAACATGCTTTTAAAAAATATCAAACTAAAAAGTTAAAAATAGTTAAATAAAATAATTAAGAGCCTGTTTTTTTAGTTTATTAAACTATAAGTATTTATTTTATTATTAAAATTACAATTTTCAATAGTAAGTCCTTTAAGCTACTCAATAGCTTTAGGATCCCTATTTTCCGTTCAAAAACTCATGTCCATCCATTGTCCATCTAAAATTGGTTTTTGTCAGTCTGATCAACCAAGAAACTAATCCATTGATCAGAAACTTGAACAGAAAGCATTTCCAATAATAATTATCATATGATCAGACCAAAACATTGAATTCACCTTGTAATCACTCCTCTCAAGTATGAGTGCGCGGATTCGATTCCAGGTCAGGCAGGTACCAATGTAACGTTTCAAAGTTATATGTACTTTCTAAGTATATCTGGGACACCAATGACTGATTACAAGGCGAAGGCGTTCTCCTTCGCCTTGTAATCACAACTAAAATAAAACATCTTGAGGAAACCTAGACTTTATGTATGAAATCGCCAAGCAGCATTGAGCTAGCGTGGTAATTACGCTCAATTCTTATCTGTATGAGAGGAGACCTATGCCCAGTAATGGCATGATTAAAAAGTTGATGATGAGGATGATGAAATGGATTTGTTGTTTTATTTTTTACTAGCTTTCCGCCCGCGGCTTCGCCCGCGTGGAATTCGGTTATATCGCGCTTTTTAGATGTCCCTCGGGAATATATTTTTTTTCAATAAAAGGTAGCCTATGTCCTTTCTCAGGGTCTAAAGATAGTCTGTGCCAAATTTCATCAAAATCGGTACAGAAGTTTAAGCGGAAAAGCGTAACAGACAGACAGATAGACAGAGTAACTTTCGCATTTATAATATTAGTACCTATGGTTTACCATAACTACAGATAATATGAACACTAACAGCCTGAGGGTTTAAAATGTAACCTTTTGGATTATCATAAGTGATTAGTCAAACTTGCTGCATTGGGTTTGACATGATTTGCGAGTAAATATTAATCAAAAATAAGGTAACCATTTAGTTATTAATATGGCACATAATTTATACAAAGTTTGTGTTGGGGTTAATGAAAGAATAAAAACAGACACAAACTTGCATAAACAAAAGGCAACCCGCCCTTGATTTGCCCTGATCGAATAACTTGACTATAGTTCACTAATTTCCATTTTTTTATAAGTAAATTATAAACTAGTGTTTGACCGCAATCCCGCCTGATGCCTATCAGTGCTGCAATCGTTAATCGCAAAATAGTAAAGTGCGGTAGTTTATTATGAGCTTATTCACTCTAGTTTTGAAGACACTTAAATTGTAGTCCAACGGAAACACCGTCGCTGGCAAATTGTTCCAGTCCCTCGGTGTATTCGGTATAAAAGAAGTAGTTTCTACATGATGGTGAACATTCGCACATCAAAGTCCGGCGACGCGGTTTATGGTGAGGTCAGCTTCCAATCTAACCGGATTCAGCTGAATACCAGTTTTTCACATGGAGCGACTGCCTCTAAGACCTCCACAACCCAGAGACTACAAAAAGTAAAAATCCTTCATTTTGATACTCCATTCGATATGCTTGGTAGATTTTTTTTTCTTTTTACCTCACAATATGACGTCAAACATCCGCCATTTTGTTTCTTTTAATGTCATCTATCTAAGAACATTTGGACTATTAAGACAATTCTAACGATACCTCAAATGTGAAAATCCGTTTAGAGGTTCTGGAGATACCATGTAATAAAGAATATTACATACAAGATACGCGCTAAAAACATAACCCTTCCTGGCAGTCAGGTAAAAACAAAATAATCAGACATGACATCACATTTTTAAATATAGAATCGTTTTTAATTTACACGTGAGCATACCCAAATTACCGTAATGTTTTCGTCCACAAGAGTTTAAAAATAGAAAATAATTTGAGTAAAGTCAGTAACCGCTTTTTTTAATAATGGAACCGGATTTAATATAATAGTGATACTTCTGTATAAATGATCGCGACCGTGATGAGCAGGTGTTTCCCCTTATATGTACGGTCAGCAACAAAATTTAATCTGTTTTGTGGCATTTCATAACAGAAGCTAAGACTTTAAGAAGAGAGGGAGGCAATCAGAGTACATTTCTCTACGTAAATAAAAGTCACTTCGGTTTCTATTTTCATAAAATATTTTGCTCAGTAATTAAGAAGAAGTAAGACACGTCATGGTGAAGCCGTACGGAGGACGGGTACGATGCGCCAAATGATGTTGTGACTGGAGTTTGGTCATGGGGGGTTTCCAGATCAATCTCCCTCTGACGCAGCATCGTTGGTCGTGTTGTTGGGTTTAACATTGCAACACCTCGTTCAACTATCGTCTTCCTAACTATTTACTATTTTTTTTTTAATTGAATAGGCTTAATAAAAAAGCGCGCTTTACCATCAACGATTGCATCACTGCTTACTCGCCATCAGGCGAGATCGCAGTTAAGCACTAGTTTAAATTATAAAAATAAAATTAGAAGAATTCGAAAACTAAAGTGTTATTCAACTTTTATTGTTGACTGTACCTTGACAGTTTCAACAGGTACCTACTGTACATTGTAAGTAATGGCCTGCGTTTATTTATTTTAATTGTAAAAACTCAGTAAAACACGTGATAAATTATCGTTTTTCATGTTCATCTTTTCATCCGGAGTTCAACAATGTAAATCGATTATTTGTAGACTATACAACGTGTAACAAAAAGGGTATATACTCGTACATACCAAGGGCATGGCATCTTTAGATGATATCAAACGATATTGGAAGGGTTTCAACTCAAAATAAAATACTCAAAAAATTGGTACCAAATTGTCGGTTTCGTGTGTTTCTTAAAATCAAATCATAACAAACGTGGCAGGACACTACATATGTTAATAACTACTCGTTACCCGTCACGCTACTTGCCAAAATCCGATAAATGTCTTCAATATCTCTGTGCGACTAGTATGATAGTAGCCTATCACAGGCGGTGTTTTTCCTCATAACTTCCTAACATAAAGAGATAGGCTTAAAAAACCCTTCCAATATCGTTTGATATCATGTAAAGATGCCATGCCTTTGTTATATATATATACCCTTTATGTTACACGTTGTATACGTCTTCGCATCAAGTCCTATCAGAATACTAACGCTGCTACATTTACTTTTTTAATGTTGAAGCATTATGAGCTAAGAGCCTTTTGGCTTTTTAAAGGACTTTCTGACTTTTTGTTTTTTTTTTACATGTTATAAACTAGCGCTTGACCGCAATCCTGCCTGATGGTAAGCAGTGACGCAATCGTTGATGGTAAAGCGCACTAGTTTATTAAGAGCCTATTCACTCTAGCCTTGAAGACACTCACATTGTAGTCCGACGGAAACACCGCCGCTGGCAAATTGTTCCAGTCCCTCGATGTACGCGGTATAAAGGAGGAGGCGAAACGCTTCGTCCGGATCGTAGTGGTGTTAACAACGTAAGGGTGGAAACCAGCCGTACGACGGGTCGTCCGCTGGTGGAACGGAGATGGGGAATTAAATCATGCAATTCCCTCGCACACTCCCCGAAATGCATCCTATAGAACACCGAAAGGTTGGCTACTCTACGCCTGTGCTCTAGGCTTTGGAGACCAACTCGAGTTAGATCAGGGTCACCAATCAGCCTCTTTGCACGTCTCTCCACTGAATCCAAAGTGGCCAGGTGACACTTGGCAGCCCAAATGTGGCTGGTGTGGTTTTTAATTGTGTTTAACTTAGAAAGTTTAGTTTTCTGATCTTTTTGTACGAGTTACACTAAGTAGGTACTTTTTCTTTCATTCTTTGATTTTCTGGTTCACACAATATGTCGATTTCCTCACGATGTATTCTCTCGTCGTTTTGACAGTAGTGGGGAAGAACAATCTACCATATATTTTTTATAATTATAAAATAATTTTTACCGCAATCCCACCTGATGGTAAGCAGTGATGCAATCGTTGATGGTAAAGCGCGCTAGTTTATTAAGAGCCTATTCACTAAGAAAAAAACTGAATGAATAAAAAGGAAGACGGCAGCTGAGCGAGGTGAACCAATTTTAAACTCAACAACACGACCAACAATGCTACGCCAGAGGTAGATTGATCTGGAGATCCTCCACGACCAGACTCCCGACACAACAACATTTGGCGCATCGTACCCGGCACACATCGCAAGACAACAGCACAGACCCGTCCTCCGTACGGCTTCACTAGACATAATGCCGGAACACGACGAATCGCTTGGCGGCAAGACTATGTCTTCTTTTTCCTCAGCCTATAGATGTCCACTGCTGGACAAAGGCCTCCCCCAAGGCTTTTCACGATGACCGGTCTTGTGCTGCCCGCATCCATCGGCTTCCCGCGACCTTCACCAGGTCATCGGTCCACCTTGTTAGAGGCCTCCCTACGCTGCGTCTTCCAGTACGTGGCCGCCACTCCAGAACCTTACTGCCCCATCGGCCATCGGTTCTACGAGCAATGTGCCCTGCCCACTGCCACTTAAGTTTAGCGACTCGCAGAGCTATGTCGGTGACTATGTCTGGCGGTTGGTAACTTCTGCCGACAGCCGATGTTATGACCTACCACACAGGGAAACACAGCAAGATACCACAGCTAGTTGTTACGTAAGTATGATAAAGCGTATGCCTGACAAGGTTTCGGACCTAGGACCATAACTCATAAGTTATGACAGTGATGTCATTGTAATTCTTTGCTATTTACTGCCGTGTATTTAAATAATACTAGCGACCCACCCAGCTTCGGACGGGTGCAATGCTGATACTAAATACATTACAAAAAAAACTGTTAACGTAAAAAACATAGCGGCCCACCGCCCAACCGGCTGGTACCGCCGCAAATGCAACGCCCCACAATTTTTAAATTTGTAATGTCTTCGAAACTATTTATTTAAATCATGTGCTGTAAAGGGCGATATAGATCCATATTTAAAAACATTTATCCTTAACATTGAGGGGGATAAAAATAGATGTTGTCCGATTCTCAGACCTACCCAATATGCGCACAAAATTTCATGAGAATCGGGAAAGCCGTTTCGGAGGAATTTTACCACAAACACTGCGACACGAGAATTTTATACCTATATTAGATGTAAACAGTGGCTATTGTCTCTAACACTTATCAGTAATACCTACAGGACTCTGTGGGCGTGGTTTTCCGCTCTGACGTCACATTATGCTCGATATTCGTACCTCATTGGTTGTTCATGAACATTTATGAATATACCGTTGTATGACATGCATACTCAATTGCTGTTTAGTAAAAAATGGGCCAATGTCATGAAGTGACTCGTCATGGTGACTAGGTATTGAGTTCATTGGTTTTGAAAATATAGCGTTACATGCCTTTGTGTTTTTGATGAGTTCTGTACCTATTGTTGAGTCTCTGAGAGGCAAATGGGAAACGATATTCAGAGAATTATTCTTTTTTTTAAGTTATTAAAGAACAGGGGTATCTAGTTCATTGAAAACGGCTGCGTCATTGTGTGTTGCCAGTGATGACATACGGAACTGAAACGTGGTCACTAACAATAAGCCTCATATGAAGGCTCGAAGGGTCACACAAAGAGCGATAGAAATAGCTATGCTGGGAGTTTCTCTGCGTGATCGAATCAGAAATGAGGAGATCCGCAGAAGAACCAGTCTCCGACATAGCTCTTTGAGTCGCTAAAATTAAGTGGTAGTGGGCGGGGCACATTGCTCGTAAAACCGATGACCACTGGGTCAGTAGGTTCTGAAGTGGCGGCCACGTACTGGAAGACGCGGCGTAGGGAGACCCTCAACAAGGTAGACCCATGATCTGGGGAAGGGCGCGGGAAGTCGATGGACCGGTCATTGTAGATGGTCAATGGTGGAAGCCTTAGCGGAGGCTTTTGTCCAGCAGTGGACCTTTATAGGCTGAAGAAGAAGAAGTGGATTGCTATATAATGGTAATGATGAAAGTCGCTTTTCGTGTCAATGTAATGTAAATAAGACTGTTTGTCAGACTTTCGGGGTTCTGACGACCCGTCAGGACTTCCAAAAAACCATGAGACCATGGAGAGGTCTTGATGAATAAAAATGGACACCTATCCAGGGCCCACCCCTTGTCAGCCTAGCCGGCGTAGCGATAGAGAACGCGCGAAGGCGCGGTTACACGAATATTAATATTTGCACTAGTCTGGTGGTGCTTCAGAAAGCATGCTAAGCCTTTGTTCCCGGCTTCCATACGAACATCTAATGACAGTCGTTACGTGTTGTTGGAGCCCTCAAAAGTCCAACAATTGATCTAACTGCAATGCTTCGATATCTCCTTTGGGTTGTGGAG
Source organism: Sesamia nonagrioides (assembly GCA_017933935.1). Taxonomy (NCBI): domain Eukaryota; kingdom Metazoa; phylum Arthropoda; class Insecta; order Lepidoptera; family Noctuidae; genus Sesamia; species Sesamia nonagrioides. The sequence goes on from JADWQK010001779.1 coordinate 1,470,400, forward strand.
GTCAGGCGGAAGTCGCTTCACGGAAAATATCGAAGTTTAGCCGAAATCAGCAGTTAGACTGGTAAAGCGGACCCCAGACTCTAAAGCTGAAAAAGCTTCGGATGCGACTGAGATTAACGCTGAGATGATGATGATGACCTATCTAATATAATCTTTGATCATGATTAAATATAAATCTACGGATCTGCGCGGGAGTCCCACGATGTTCATGACTCATTATTATTCAATTAACGTTGTAGTTTTGATCAGTTGCGGTGGTTCCCTAGCATGACCTCTGATAGACATATATATGTAGATAGGAGTTTTATAAACAAAACATTTATATCAATTTCAAGAGAGGATTGCGTAGTGCCAAGTTCAGTAGTGTTATGACCTTTTGCGTTTAGTGAGTATATTTGAGTTACTTTTTATGTTATGGTATAACGAACTTAATGTCATTTTTATCAAAGTTCAAATTATATTGCAACCAAAAACGTATTAGGACCCTTTCGTTGCAAATTTCACTCAAAACTCAACTTAGAATACATCACACTAAAGTAAGTAGTTATTTTACTGATAAATGTAAATTATCTGAGTTTTTTATTTACGAGATTATGAACACTGCTATAGGTAACATGAAGAATCCTCAAATTTGCCCCGAAGATTTAAATCATTATAATATTCGCACTTCTGTGTCAAAAAGTTGCCGCATTTTTGTTTCGATTTGACACGTCCGATTCACACAATGACGCAGTGTTTACATCTGAATTGATTGTCATGACATTAAAAATAATTGCTATGAGGTGTGGGAACTAATCTTATGGCGAAACTATAGTTTTTAGTATGTCTGTCAAGAATTAGCGCAAAGACGGCTTAAGGGATTTGAATGAAAATTGTCTCACAGATAAGTTAATCTAAGTTATAAACTGTGTGCCAAATTCCGTTCAAATCCGTTTAACCATTTTATCATGAAAGGCGTGTAACTAACAAGGACCACACTGCTGATCTTAATTACTCAATCACAAGTCCTATTACTCCAACACTCCACACAAGATCACCACACTCACTCATCTTCTCACAACATGACTCCGCAATAGTATATTATTATAGTTACATATTGGAATTATTTTTACTATTATTAGGTACTCTTCCTTGTTTGACTCTTACTTTGTATGCCTATTATTCATAACTTTTAACTTTTATTTTGTTATGCCTACTTGCACGGTATCTCCGTAAAAGCTAGTTCAACCGTAGAAGGGCCCTGGTGACCTGTAACACAGGTTTTTTTCTTTTTCTCAAATATCTATATCAGGCACCAGTCTCTCACAAAGGTGATTTAATCTTGATATAATGATATAATGAAAATATACATCCGTTGAGTATACAAACATTGACGTTTATAATTAGTAGGATTTTATGTACAATCATTGATTTAATATTAAACAGATATGATATGCTCTAACAAATTAACCGAAATAAATGTGCCGATCGGAGCAGCAGCACACATGCAATTTTTTTATTCTGCGTACATTTCACACGTTGGTACAGTGTGAGTGAGATGGAGCGCAATCTAAATCATAGAGAAGAAAAAGATAGCTAGTGTTTGTCATTTGCACTGTTAGTGTGTTTCGTTTGTTTTTAAGAGTGTATCGAGAGTGACTGAGGCAAGAGATTAGAATTATAATCTTTTGTACGCTTCAAGTTCAATGCGCTAGTGACTTATCTACCTTAGTTTAATATTATATCAATGTGTACAATCAATAATTTTGAAACAATTAAATATGAAAAGTCGCTGGGCAATTACATTGGCACTCAGAAAAGGACAAACCATAAATTTTATGGTTTGTCCTTTTCTGAGTAAAATAGAAAGAAAAGGATGCGCTAAGAGTTTTGGCGGGAAAGTCAAGCTGAGTGTCACGCACATTTTTCATTGAACTTTTAAAATTATTTATAGTATTTAATTCATAAAATACAGTGAAATATTGCAGCATAGTGGCCACATCGTGACTTTTTCTTAAACCTCTCTCGTAAGACGGTTCACGCGGCCGTCTTTTCCGACATGAATAATTTTCATTGGCTAAAAGCACAAACCGTTTGAAGTCATAAAAGAAAGAAAGAAGAACTTTGAAAAGATTTTTCTTTTACTTGAAATTGGCACACAGTTATAACTAGTGAACTGAAAATTAGTTAAGTTAGTGAACAAAGGAATAGGCGCCAATGTCAACAATGAAGATGGAATGAGGTGGAAACAAATTCTCCGCTACCTACCTGAGAGAGGTCCAGTGAATAATTGATTACTAAGTGATTAAGTTATTGAAATTAGGTATGCTGTATTTGGACCAATATAGTCTAAATGTGATCTATGTTGGTCCAAAAGATATACAAACTGGTCTAATTGATATACAAATTGGTGCAAAAGATTTACAAATTGGACCAAAATATACGTAAATTGGTATAAAAAATACAAAAAATGGTCCAAATGGTTTGCAAATAAGTACTGAATGTGGTTGAGTCTTATTTTCATAAAGAACTTACTGGTAACCAATATCGCCCCAGCCCAGACTGTTATGGTATCTTTGCATGGACTGCATACTGGCTGAACAGTCTTCCACTGTGTAACAGGCTCCAGGGATGTACGTGTGGTGGATGACCACGTAAGGAACGGGTAAGTTCAGAGGTATAGCTCCAGCAGTTGGTAAGCCATCCCAATCGGATTTGCTGTAGTACGGGAAGGAGTGTGAATCTGAAAGAAATAAGTTGGTTAATACAGGAATTACTGTAAATAAAATGGTTTCGTTTCGAATAGAAAAGGCGTGGTAATCTTCTTTTAGGTATTCTAAGAGCTTTGTTACGGTGTATTCCAGCTGTGCCGTTTCTTTTATAGTTGTTTGTAACAAGTGCCTAATTAGTAGGGCGGCTAAAAGGCGCCTATACCCGGGCATATCGGTGCACCTCGGGTTACGTTTCGGTATGGGTAGTAGTTAGTGTAAAGCGGATTCTTCTATGGTCTGAGTAAGAAGGTTTACCCGACAGTTGCCAATCCATACTAATGCGAAAGTAACTCTGTCTGTCTCTTACGCTTTTCCGCTTAAACCTGTCAACCGATTTTGATGAAATTTGGCACAGACAATCTTTAGACCCCGAGAAAGGACATAGGCTACTTTTATTGAAAAATTTGATATTCCCGAGGGAAATCTAAAAAGCGCGATATAATCGAATTCCACGAGGGCGAAGCCGCGGGCTGAAAGCTAGTTCGTGACAAGGTTCGTCGCGTTTTCTGAAGCGAGTATTAATTAAGTCTATGTTGTCGTTTGTCTTCGGACTGTTCCACCGTCTTATACTAGGACGGCGTGGTGAATTACGGCTCCTCTCACAAAGATCCTAAGGGACCTGTACCTCAGTAGGGACAACAATATAGGTTGATTAGCTATTAAAGGTATGGTGAGAGCAGCGCTAGCCTAGTGTTAGGTTAGTCGCGACTTACATGTTGTAGGCTGTAGGTTCTTTTTTTTTTGTTTTTTTTTTTTTGATATGGTATCTCGTAGGTAAGCGTAAGTAGGTGGCGTAGAGACCGTAACTACTTAATCAGACTTTCCTGTGGATGCTTTAATTAAAATTAAAGCCACCAGCCACGGGCACTTAAAACTAAATTAAAATTGGCGACTACTAAGGGCACCCCCGTGGGGTACGAACCTCGGCTTAGGGCGTCGCTAGAGAGGACAGCAAGGGGCGGCTGGATGGAAAGTTACTGTAGGTTCGAATCCCATCAGGCGCTTTACTTTGTGTAATTTATTTCATCACCATTGCTCTCTAAACGGTGAAGGACAATATCATGAGGAAACCGGCATCTCTTAGAAACAAAAACTTCGAAGACATGGTACATCTACCAACCCTCACTGGGCCAGCGTGGTAGATTACGGCCCACTTCCTCTCACTGAGAGGAGGCCTGTGTCTCAACAGTGGGAGCAATGTAGGCTGCTTATGTGTGTATGGTATTAAAATTGAAATCTATCAATTCTAAGCAAATTTGAATCCAGAAAGGTCATTTTCATATTGGAAACGTACAAAAATCTAATTGAAATTGTTTATAAATCAATCAGGCGATTTAACGCAATTGAACTTTGTTTAAAGTAACTATCAAACAATACTAAAACGACCTCATCATCATCATCAACCTTTGACCGTCCCACTGCTGGGCACAGGTCTCCTCCCATACATACGCTTGAGCGTAATCACCACGCTTGCTCAATACGGGTTCGTGATTTCAGACTTGAAAGTTCAGGTTTCCTCCACATGTTTTTCTCCACATTGTAAATCAGTCATTGGTGTCCAAGATAAACGACCTCAACCTTCAAATAACACAAAAAAAAAAACTCACCTTTCAACGCAAATCTCGGCGACGCACACACATACATAGATAACACGCTCATAATAACAAAAGACACTAACACTTTGAATGACGTCATTTTGAGCGATTTAAATTAATCAATAAAAATATTGCGATCTGGTATGTATTAGCGAGCTAGGTTGGCTGACCAGTGCGGTGCGTTTGCGCAGCCTGTGCTTTATAAGATACGTCTTGATCCCGCGGTACTTACCCAGCGGTTCACCGATAAGAGCTTGGTCATATGAAGACTCATAATTTCGTTGGTTATTGAAAACACACTTGATATTTTTAGGAATTAGGGACTTGAAATGTGTAGATGTTTGTCAACACTGTGAATCGGTCTTCGGAGAAAAGTCGGCTGTTCGATGAATGAGGAAAATGCGAATGAGAATTTGATTTAGGCCGCTTCCGCGATTTCATTGTCAGTTGTTTTTTAATTGCTGAATGGGCTTGCTTTTGGCCTTGATCACGTCCAATAGAAAGCGATTGATGAGGCGTATGATGGAACGAGCGTTTCCAGAAGATATCTGTTTTCTACTTCGTGAATTGTTTTTGATTTAATTTAAGACACTCTTAAAAAAGAGTTAGATAAGGTATAAATATACCTAAAGTGCCTAGTCCTAAAGTGTATAAATTGCCAGTATTTTAAGTTTTAAAATAAATATTGTATAAAAAGAATTTTGATTAAAACTGATTATTAGTCTTTTAGGCATTGCACTTACGGGAGTAAGGATACAGAATAGACCATTTATTTTTCTTAAATGCAAGTGTGGTTTAATAGCATTTCTGTGCTGTACGTCCATGCAGTAGTGGAGTGGGAGTGAAAATAATGTAGTGTTCACTACTGGTCTAAAAGGAAGGAAATCATTGTGAGAAAACCAACATATTCTATACTCCATTCGCAAAAGCATTAGACAGATTAAACAGATGTTAGTAAAGGCAATAAATAGCCTTTACAAACTAAAATAACTACAATTACAAATCAATACATTAAGGGCACACTTTAAGAATAAGAAATTTTATTTGCTCAAAAAGCAAGTCAGGGCTGGGGGGAGGGGGGGGGGGGGCAAGTCAAATATTTAGGGTCGAAGCTGCTAGCAGCTGCCTCCGCTGTACCTGAGACTCTTTACACTTTACTAGAAGTCTTCCAAATCTTAAATGTTTCCTAAAAGGGGCACACATTGTGGCAGCTGAGTATTTTTTTAATTTGCTACTTTCCGCCAAAATACGTTGCTGTGTTTAATAGTCATTTACTTGTCGATACATATTTTTCAGCCGATTTTCGTTAATCATATTCGGTAATTCAAAAATGGTTTGAATTCTTCAAATTCTTAATGTAACTATAATATAAATGTTTTGTACACACAGAAATCTTAGGTTACGATAACTGAGATGTTACAGACACCTAAGTGCACATTGTAGAAATCGCAATGATGTGAGAAATCGTAAAAACCGTGTCATGCAGTGGAAGGTAGTTATTATTATCAATTTATGCGAGTACATCAAAGTACAACTTTTTTTTCTTTATACAAAACCTGAATACAGTTTGTTCAGAATAAGCAACCGAATCGATTCCAATCATTTTTACACCATGTTATATTTTTTCCCAAATACATTTCAAAATGGTTGCAGTGTGGTTACCGAGCGCACACAGCTAACGATAGATCATAATGCTAAAAGCTCATGCCTTTGTGGTTTTTCATGAAATCTTTTTAAAATTTTGTACATAGATTCTTTAATTAAAAATACTGGACACGTGTTTCGGGTTTCGCATAAAAAATAACGTTGTATAAAAATAACAACAAAAGGGCTATTCTTGTAATTTTCAGTACATTCAAAGTGACATCTGGGTCAACATGTTAAAAGTAGTAGGCTCGTATCCTACCGACTGCGCCAAATAAGAGATTTCGAGCCGTAGCAAGAAAAAAGATAATTTACTTTAGACAACTTATTGTTTAAAGAATTCCAATAGTATTTTCATTAGGGGATAATTGGTCGATATATACCTCTAATTTCTGTACATTTTAACATTTGTTTTTTAACTTTAAATTACGATAGTCTGTTTACATCGAGACTACTATGTCTGTTAGTTTTTACACGTGTTCTTGCACATAAAGTGGATGATTAAGTTACTATCTTGAGGAAACTTTCAAGTATTTATAGCGTATGGCTAGCATCCTAGCTACCAACCTGCACTACCCGCTCTCTCTCGAAAACAGGAGAGGAGGCCAGTGTCCCCATGGAACATTATGACTGATTTTATGATTTAATAATAAATAATAATCTGTATTTTTAAATGTTTTATGTGTTTACATAAATATTTAAAAATGTTTTTTTTTTTATAAATTATAAACATGCGCTTGACCGCAATCCCGCCTGATGGTAAGCAGTGATGCGATCGTTGATGGTAAAGCGCGCTAGTTTATTAAGAGCCTATTCACTCTAGCCTTGAAAACACTCAAATTATAGTGTGACGGAAACATCGCCGCCGGCAAATTGTTCCAGTCCCTCGATGTACGCGGTATAAAAGAAGAAGCGAAACGCTTCGTCCGGGTCGTAATAGTGTGAATAAAGTTAGGGTGGAAAGTCGCCGTACGACGGTTCGTCCGATGGTGGAACGGAGATGGGGGAATTAAATCATGCAATTCCCTTGCACACTCGCCAGAATGTATCCTATAGAAGACCGAAAGGCTGGCTACTCTACGCTTGTGCTCCAGGCTTTGGCGACCGTCTCGAGTTAAATCTGGGTTGCTAATCAGCCTCTTCGCACGCCTCTCCACTGAATCCAAAGTAGCCAGGTGAAATGTCGCAGCACCAGCCCAAATGTGGCTGCAGTACTCCACACATGAGCAGACCTGTGCTTTGTACAGCACAAGAAGCTGCCCTGGCGTGAAGCACCGCCGGACCTTTACGATGACGCCAAGTTTTCTGGCAGCCACTTTGGCCTTGGACTCAATGAACCGCCCAAAGTTTAGGTTCGAGGAAATCTCAACTCCCAAAAGCTGAAGGCGGTCGGTGCACTCCAAGGATACATTCTGAAAAGTAGGAGCCAAGGTGAACGGGCTCCTTTTGGCGGTGAAAAGACACGCCTGTGTTTTGGCGGCATTGAATGCTGCAAGATTGGCTTTGCCCCATTCGGAGACTGCCTGTAGTGCAGCATTCGTACGCTCTACCATAGCCTCTCTTTCGGACCGGAATGATTCCTTACTAGCCCGAGCTTCCGGCAGGTCTCTCCACAACTGTGCTGTCATCTGCATTCCCGTAGATACAGAACATCAGCAGATCGTTGATATGCAGCAGGAACAGAGTTGCAGAGAGAACAGACCCCTGAGGAACACCGGCATTGGTCGACATGGGCTCAGATGAGCAACCGTCGACAACAACTTGGAGGGACCGTTCAGTCAGGAAGTCTTTTACCCAGCCATAACACAAGTGTCGAACTTACTTTGGGGCTAGCTCAATCTGTGTGATTTGTCCGTATATATTTATTATTAAGATAACTGACGGTCACTTACGTTTTAGATTAATTATATATTTTGGCCTTAAAATAAAAAAAAATAAGCATACATTATTAAGCTATCTTAAATATTTAACGCTGTTTGTACCCCATCATCTAACCGAAATACGTCCACTGCTGGACATAAGTAATGTCAATGCTAAGGGGACATCCCCTAAGCATCGACGCAACAACCGGTTCAACACTTCCTTCACCCAATATATTTTCCCCACATCATATTATTATTTTGCTCCATGAGGCATAACTATGCCGCAGATCAGCCGACAATAATACATCGCAGTGAATTTGTGGTCTGTTTAAACCACATTTTGTGTACCTCAAGTGTAGTGGCACAAAAAGTTGAACGAACTCCTCTGGGGAAGAACATGGCAATTACAGTTGAGGCCAAGAATGCATATGAACACATGACCGTATCACTTGTACGACGTACACACCTACGATCGCTTCCTAAAGTATCCGATGTAAATATAAACTACTGGATTAGAAAACGCACCTTTCAAAAAAAATCAAAATCAAAGCATTTACCTATCCATACTAATATTATAAATGCGAAAGTAACTCTGTCTGTCTGTCAAATTTGGCACAGACAATCTTTAGACCCTGAGAATGAACATAGGCTACCGTTTATCCCGGAAAAATTTGATATTCCCGAGGGAAATCTAAAAAGATCGATATAACCGAACTCCACGCGGGCAAAGCCGCGGGCGGAAAGCTGGTAGGTACCTAATAAATCGCGTCATCTTTACGCGTAACTATATTTCTGTTTTTTTCATCTTGTTTGTTTATACATATAAGTGTTTACATAAATACATACTAATATTATAAATGCGAAAGTAACTCTGTCTGTCTGTCTGTTACGCTTTCCCGCATAAACCTCTCAACCGATTTTGATGAAATTTGGCACAGACATTCTTTAGACCCTGAGAAAGAACATAGGCTACCTTTTATCCTAGAAAAAATTATCTCTACGCGGGCGAAGCCGCGGGCGGAAAGCTAATTTCAAATAAACCAGTTACAGGCACTTTTGAATTGTCAGAAGGTCGGTCAGTCAGTAAGAGGAAGCTAGTCGCCCATTCCAAAGAGTAGATACCTATGGAGTTACCGTTACCTTTGAGTTACCGTTACAGTTACCTAGTGTCAGTTACCTAGGCAACATAGGCTGTCTGTCAAAGATCGAACTTAGCGATAAGATCCTATTGCGTCCCTTTGTAAAGTCTTTATAATTATGTTCCGTAATCTATGTATCATCATCATCATCATCCCAGCGTTAATCCCAGTCGCATCCGAAGCCTTTTCAGCTTTGGAGTCTGGGGTCCGCTTTTACCAGTCAGATATGGCTAAACTTCGACATTTTTCGTGTAGCGACTGCCGTCTGACCTCCACAACCCGAAGGCGACATCGAAGCATTGCAGTTAGACCAATTGTTGGACTTTTGAGGGCTCCAACGACCCGTAACGACTGCCACTAGATGTTCGTATGGCAACCGGGACCAACGGCTTAACGTGCTTTCCGAGTCACGATCAGACCAGTGCAAATATTCATATTCATGCATACAAATACTTGCACTGTGCGGGGATCGAACCCGCGCCACCTTGCGCAGCAGCCGCGTCCGCTACCGCTACGCCACGGAGGCTGTCAATTCCGTAATCTATGTATATGTGTACATAATAAAGAGTATTCTATTCTATTGGTCTGTATTAAGAATCCTTACTTATATTATAAATGGGAAAGTGAGTTTGTTCCGCTTTCACGCCGTAACTACTGAACCGATTGCTTTCATTCGAATTTTTCAGACGTAAAGTTAGAAGTCTGGATTAAATTATACCGGGAAAATTTGATATTCTTGAGGGAAATCTAAAAAGCGCGATATAACCGAACCCCACGCGGGCGTAGCAGCGGGCGGAAAGCTAGTTATTAATAACTTGAATATACACTAAATTGTTGATGTAGTGTTTTGCATTAGGCGATTGAGATTAATTTTAACGTCAATTGATTATCGTTGATTTTTAAATTACAGTTAAATAATGTTATTCAAACAATATTTTTCGGAAAAAGTTGTAAGATTAGTTGAAACCTTCCAATTATTATTCAAAGAGAAGGAGTGCTATAAATTACTAAACCCTTGCTATAAATTACTAAATTACTTATCTCTAATGCAACCTCTTCCAGGCAACCAAAGAATGGACAGATTCTCCCGAACCACAAATGGGACTGTCGTTGGTGCAAACATCATTATTACAATATGCTAAAATACATACACAAATACATACATATACAAAAATAAATACATAAATACTGAACATAACAGGTAAGCAAGTAAATTAGCCAAAAAGCGTTTGTTGAACAAGATCATGACGAGAAGTAGTGTTCCCTCACTAGTCTCTTGAATTCCTGCAACGACTGCGCGCGTTTAATTTCAATTGGCAAAGCATTCCACAAACGAGGGGCCTGAATAGTGAAAGGTTTATCAAGGAACGCTGTGAAATGCATAGGCATTTTCAGCTTTAAGTTATCTGATGACCTTAACGATTTACTATGCGAGTTGCACAGAAATTGAAAGCGATTCTTGAGATAAAGAGGGGTGAAAGGAGAAAAAAGCACATTATATAAAAGGGAAAGAATATGAGCATTCCGACGCAGGCGAATCGTAATTTACGCTTGGCAGGGTTTGTTTACACTCTTATCCTTTGCAACAGACTATACAGTGGATCCCAATACTTCATGACGATGGTATCCTGTGCTAGCCTGTAATCCGACAAAGAAATATCGTGTCCCCAGACGCACACGCAAGTGAAGGAACACGGGTGCGATTTATTCCGTAAAAGGTCGTTCCGTTCCAACTAGAGCAGGGCAGATCATTTGATGATTTTCCGTAAATATCTGATAAATAATCATCTATCATCCAGCGTGAAACTATCCTCCTCAACCGAAGATGCACTTGCACAATCTCGTGAAGGCTTCCCGATCCAATCTGCAGTTTATGCTGAATTTTTTGGTATGTAATTCGTCTATTGTCTTGGATCAAACTTTTCACTGCTACCACGTTTTCTTCTGTAACAGCCGTCAAAGGGCGACCACTTCTTCTTCCTCATCCCCCAAAGTTAGTCGACTGCGCTTAAATTCAATATACCATCGATACACGGTTGCCTTAGACGGGCCTTCATTCATGAATGCCATTTTAAGTTTATCGTACGATTCGGCTGGTTTCAGGTGACATTTGAAATCATACAGACACATAAAAAATAGTAGCGCGAAAATGGTCTCGACGCAAATCCATTATCCAAAGAAACACGATAATATTAATTAGTTCGCAAAAAATGTGGAGGGAAATTTTGAATCTGGTACGTGCCTGTTTATAGTTAATTTTTTTTTTAAATAAATTATGACTGTCCAGTTTCTCATTCCTACATAAAAACTTTTTGTCGCAATACTTTCTGAGTGGCCTGGTATGGCCTGGTACATACTTAAAATAGGAAGGTTTTCCTAACAATGTTTTCCTTCGACTTGTTTATGATATAAAATACTTTGTAGTTTGACTAATTGATTGGTAGACGTACTAGTTTTGACAATTGAATACACAATAAATCTGTACATGTGAATATGCAATACCTTTTTTTTTTTTTTTTCTAGGTGGAAATCCTCTTAGGATGTCCGCCGCCCTGGGATGGGCGACGGAGTCTGTCAGACTTTTACTGACTAAAACCACCCCGGTGCTTCTTCTATCACGAGCGCGCGTGGGACCGTGGGAGTCTAAATTCTTCCACGGCCCCACACTCTCGTGCTGGCCCGGTCTGTCCGGGCCTCGTCTCCTGCACGGGGTAGTGGGGTGTTAAACTACCCCGTGCATCGCCTCAGAGGCGCGCGCCGAAACTAGCGCGCACCTCCGCCTCGGGTTCCAACAAATAGGGGGCAGGGACTTCCCCATGTCTCTCGCCCCTGGACCCATTCATGGGGGGCGGAAGAGGGCGTTATCCGCCCTTCCTCGACGCCCGGTGCGTCTTCTGCGGCCCGGGAAGGGAGTTGAGATCTCCCTCTCCCGTTCCGCAGCTTCCTTCTGCGACATCACGTCCTCGCAGAAGGACACCACCGCGTCCCACGACACTGCGCTACCGACCATCCTCCGCACTACTGCCGGCAGCGACAGGACCTTCCACAACTTCTTAGTGATTAGTCAGGGACAATAAATATTGTGATTTTTATTTATTCTATAGTTCAATAGCGGCTTCTTAGTGCTTAGTCAGGAATAATAGCTATGTTATGTCTTTTACATCCTGTAAGTATACGTTATTTTTTTATATGCGAAACTCGAAACACGTGTCCATGTTCACAATCAAACACCAGTTCGTATTTTTATGTAAAGAATTTGCGTACAGAATTTCAAGAAGCATCACGGAATATCACAAAGTAATGAGCTTGTTAAGTTACCTAGTTGTAGTTGCTCCGACCCGCTGTGTACCTACTCTAATGTTGCACTCGGTAACCACACAGGCACAAATTTGTTGTACCTACAACAAGGCCAAGAAAATGGGTGGCTCTTTCAGATGCCAATATATACATTTTTACGATAGATTTCCAGAGGTCGTACAAGATCTGAGCCTGGATAAATTCAAATCAATCATTCAACTGATTAAACGTAAGTTGTGTCAGAAAGCATTTTATAATGTTATGGATTATATTGAGGACAAAACAGTTACAAATTAAAACTCTTGTAATTGTTTATGTTTTTTACTTAAAGCCAGTATTACAAGCATATTGTATGTTACGGAATTGCATCGCTGACAGGGATGTTCGGCACTGGTACAGCTACACAGGAGCTAAACTTAGTATTCGGGAACACTGTTGAAGCTGCTGAACCTTGGACAAAACTATCTTTGCATTGTGTAGATTCAATTTCTTAGTATTGTATAATTGCATGGCACACCGGACACGTGTGAGCACAATGTACTTGCTGTAAAACATCTATTTGTTGGGTTAGTCTTTTTTATTGACTTGATTGTGCTGTTGAAAGTATATCATGCTTACTGAAATGTCTCGCTGGTGGTGGCATGTATGTTGGGTCCTTAAGTTCCCTTCAATATGTCTGAGCTGAATGATGCTGATCCATACGGGGAGAGATATAGAGGGGACTGGTCATCTCTTAGCTGCTACGGCGTATTTTTATTTCTTAATTACGTTTTTATTTTTTTTTTTTTATTTTTTTTTTGTGTATTCCATAATGGACGCTCTCAGCGTACATTAATATTTCTGCATCGTTCTCACACGGTTGATTTCAACATGAATGATGTAATCAAATATTTGTATCAATGACTTGATAATTTAAAAGAGTGTCCATGGAGTTTCTTGCCCGTTCTTCTCCATAGGTACCTACTCTTTGAAATGGGCGACTAGCTTCATCTTATTGACTGACCGACCTTCTGACAATTCAAAAGTGCCTGTAACTGGTTTATTTGAAATAAATGCTTTGATTTTGATTTTTTTTTGACACTTAAAATTTTTTTTTTTTATGTATATTTGGGAAAAAATATAATGTGGAGTAAAAAGGATTCGAATCGATTCAGTTGCATGTTCTGAACAAACTTTAATAGATTTCGTATTCATTCGTCTTGCAAAAACTCGAAAGTGCCTCGATGAGTTGTGATTAAACTTTGGTAAGTCGTCGAATGCACGATGGAGAAGGTTCATAACAAAAAAAAAAAACAAGACAAATGCCAACAGTATAAAAAGTTTCTTCGTCAAATATAAATAGGCCATCTAGTAGGTACTTTTTAGCCTTCCTTTTATATCTTAAAGTTATCCGCTTCACTGGGACTTTATTCTTATCAAGCTTATTTATTGATGATTTAATAGATTTCATAACTACCTACAATTTATGAATGGAGTTCCCCTGTAATTTAATACGATAAAAAGTTTATACGTGCAAAAAACGCAGATAACTACCTGAATTAATCCTAACATAACGCCGGTGAACTCTGAGGGGCTGAGTAGAGGTACCTATAAAGGGCCCCATACACTTACAGTCCACCCGCAGTCTCTGCACCTTTTATTTCCGGGGTGGCAATCCTCAAGGGATGTCCACCACCCTGGGGTATGCGACGGGGTCTGTCAGACTTTTACTGAATAAAACCACCCCGGTGTCTCTTCTATCACTAGCGCGCGTGGGGCCACGGGAGTCTAAATTCTTCCACGGCCCCACACCCTCGCGCTGGCCCGGTTTGTCCGGGCCTCGTCTCCTGCACGGGGTAGTAGGGTATTAAACTACATCGTACATCACCTCAGAGGCACGCGCCTCCTTCCTTCTGCGACATCACATCCTCGCAGAAGGAGACCACCGCGACCTACGACTCTGCGCTATCGACCGACCTCCGCACTATACCCTAACAGGCGGCTTGCCGGCCAAGGTCTACATAGCTCACTCACTATAGTGTAAGCATTGTACTAATAGTTAACTGAATGAAAAGAACTTAGACAATCTTATAAGAATTTGTTACAAATTAAAACAATTCATTACACAGATTATTGTTAATATCAGCAACAACGTTCCATTTCAAGGTATTGCCTATGCTAGTGGCATAAGTAATATGCCAGTGCATTAGTACTTACTAATTTACTATTACTGAAATTACGGAAATATAACATATTACCTTAGGTTTTCAGGTCACACTACTTATTTTTGAAGTTCCTCGCTTTTCGACTCCGCGTAAACGAATGATGCCATGAGCTGGGCTGTTCTACCTCGTAATTTTTCTATTCCCACTATTTCGATAAAATATGGCGCGTATCTGTGATTGGTTGATTTCAACCAATCAGAGACAACGGCCAATGAGGGCACTTAGAGTGTTGCCAATTAATAAAATAGTAGGAGCACCGTCGAATGTTGCACGTTAATAAACGAAAACTTTTATTGACGCTAACAATAGCGATTATTGCCTGCCGGCAATGATTGAAGAAAGGCTTTGAGTCTACACACTAGCAGGTGGCAGTCGACAGTTTCATATGTTTCGTCACGGACTGTCCGGCCGACATCTGTCGACGCAGGCCTGTAATGGCAAGCGGCCACATACTATGGGCTCGCATTGACCGTCGATACGAAATCGTCAGGGGAACTCCGAGTATGTGATCTGTTCCGGTTAACTGACAGGCTGATATCCACCGGCGAACTGTTAATGTGTGGGGCCCTTAATACATACGATAGCGTGTCAACCTACCCGATACTGTCAAATATTCCCAATCAAACTTGAGCCTTAATGCTCCAGCGATAAAGTTGAAAATCTAATAAATAAATTTGACAGATTATAGTACCTTGATGTGCTGTTGTCTGTACTCTCCTAATTTGAATAAGTGACTTGATTTTAAGATATTTTTTTATGTTACAAACTAGTGATTGACTGCGATTCCGCCTGATAGTAAGCAGTGATGCAATAGTGTAAGTGTGTAGTGTAATAAGTTTATTATGAGCCTATTTAATCTAGCTTTGAAGACACTTGAGACAAATGAGACCAGACAAAGTCTTGCCGCCAAGCGATTCGTCGTGTTCCGGCATGATGTCTGGTGAAGCCGTACGGAGGACGGGTCTGAGTGTCTGTGACGTGTCGTGTGACGGTCTGATGTGTGGCGGGTACGGTGCGCCAAATGTTGTTGTGTCGGGTGTTTGGTCGTGGATAGTCTCTAGATCAATCTCCCTCTAGCGCAGCATTGTTTGGTCGTGTTGGTCTTGGGTTTAACATTGCATCACCTCGCTCAACTGCCGTCATCCTTCCTATTCCTTATTTTTTAAGTGAATAGGCTATTCACTTAAAAAACACACTAGCGCACTAGTTTATTAAAACTAGTGCGCTTTACCATCAAAGATTGCATCACTGCTTACCATCAGGCGGGATTGCAGTCAAGCACTAGTTTATAATTATTAAAAAAAAAAACCTACCTACAAAGTCACTAATCATATTTACAAACGCCGACACCCTTCACGTCATACTTATGTAATATAATAAACGCAAGAATTCATAGATTACGATTAGAATGTTGAATTCAAAGCATACCCAATACAATGACCAAAACTATTTTTTAAAGCCGGCTATCATTTATTATCAAGAAAATTATGTTGACCATTATGCATTTCAAATTGAGAATAACGATACTCAATGCTGCTTGTTTTATTAAAGTCCGACAGATTAGATTGTATATTGTTGTTTAATATTATTAATTATGAGGTCCGATGGGACCAAAACGTAGTGATTACTTGCTCTGTGGATGAGACTGGCATGATAATTGTATAAAAGACCCTAAAAATTAATGAAGATAAAAAAAAAATCCGAAGAAAATAAGAGCTTTAATAAATCCGCTCCTAACGTAAAGTGACATGTTTTTGGTCACCATATTTAAAGTCGCGTCTAAACTGTCTATGGAGTATATCAATTTGACTGGATTAAATTAAAGTGTTATCTTCTATCACTTAACTTAAATTTAGTTTTTAATTTCTAAAACTTGAAAAGTAGTGTTCTTTTGATCTGATTATTGGGTGAAAAATGCTACTTCCCTTGCTAGAAAGGGAAAAATTCATATAGATTAGTTTACACCTAAGGGCCGGAATGATCTTTAAAAATAGAACTGCTGTCAGCTATGAAGACTTTTATGGAAAAAAAGTGCAGTGGCCATGTGAGTTTCTAAACAGCCAGTGTAAACTTAGCGCAAACTTCTTTGAGCGGAATAAGCCGCAACAACTAGGTATGCCGAGTTTGAGTTCCATATTTAAAATTTATAACGTCTACATGAATTAGCAGGATGTACTAATCTGTTATGTATTTGTGACGTAATTCAGAAAAATAGAACAAACAACTAGTTTTAATTTCCTTATACTTAAGTATTTGAAACGAATAGTAGAGTGTTTAACATGGGTAAAAGTTCAATCAATTCTTATTCAGACTTCTTCTTTTTCAGCCTATAGAGGTCCACTGCTGGACGAAGGGTTCCCATAAGGATAACCGGTCTTGTGCTGACCCGCTTCCATCGGCTTCCCGCGACCTTCACCAGATTATCGGTCCACCTCGTTGGGGGCCTCCCTACGCTGCATCTTCCGGTACGTGGCCGCCACTCCAGAACCTTACTGCCCTATCGGCCATTGGTTCTATGAGCAATGTGCTCCGCCCATTGCCACTTAATTTTAGCGACTCGAAGAGCTATTTTCACTTTGATTCTTTGCGGGTCTCCTGATTTCTGATTCGATCGCGCTGAGAAACTTCGAGCATAGCACTTTCTATCGCCCTTTGTGTGACTCTCAGTCTTCGTATGAGGCCCATTGTTAGCGACTACATTTCAGTTCCATAAGCCATCACTGGCAACACACACTGGTCAAAGACTTTAGTCTTGAGACACTTTGGTATCTTGAACGACTATTCGGACTATAACCGCTAAATACCTCGGGAATTGATTCTTTCGACCCTAGGTTAGGTTAGATTAACAATCTACTATTTGGCTCAATCGTTAGTCAGTATTAGATAATACATATTTTTTTTAAATACATACATCAGAATCCAATATGGTTCACGAGATAGACTGCCGGCTTTATTCTTGGCCCAAGTGGACGATTTTTTAAAATAATTTTCTTCAATATTCATTTTATAAGTAGTAATATAAGAAAGAAACGATGGATGAAACGTTCGAATGATATACGAAAATGACGTCTAGGGAGGTGAAAAAGTGGCCCCAAAAAGTGGGAGAATGAGATGAGTCTCACTCTCCCACTTTTTAGGATCGCTTTTTTTAAAAAAAAAGAATTCTTTTTTACTTCCAAAAAACTTTTTTATTGAAGTAAAAACTTCTTTAACAAAATTGAGCACTTTTGTAGAATAAACATTGAATTCACGTAAGCGTGACCGTACCGACAACATGATTGCTACAGCGAGATATATTTATATATATATATATATATATATATATGTACATATGTATATGTACCTACTGTGTAGGTACTGTGACACATTTTTCATTTATGTCGATAAGTCTCACAACAGCTAATTTTTTATTTTATTATTATTGTTTCCAGTGTTTATTATTTTTGTCATGATAATCTTTTTTATTATTATTTTAAGTGTCAACTTATATCGTGTAAATATTATCTTGATTAATAAATCAAGTATCTACGTATTAAGTTGTTGTTAGATAAGTTCGTTTGATATATTCAATGTCCATGAGTTATTTTGTGGAAAACAGTTTAAATAAAATATATACTAATCTTATAACGCGTATTTTTTTCAAGTATCTTTACCTCTATCTATGATGAATCAATAAATTACGATATATTCTGTATTATTTACCCAACTGAGTACAGAGTTACCTATTTTTAACAATCTATCAGAACTATAATCATAACACCATAAACAATAACTTTTATTCTATGACTTCTATTAATTCTTATTTCAAATCAACGAATTCAAAGGAAATGTTTCATTTTGGGCCACCACTATGTACTGTATATCGATAAAAATAAAAAAAATAAAAGGTTTTCATAAAAATACTACTAAATTAATTTGAATAGAAATAGAAGTATATATAATTAATTATTTGAAACGTTTTTTAGTGAGATAGCCATGACAGTGGTTATGACGTTTGATTAGCGACTTTGACAGTTCTATTTTCCCGTTGTGTTCGTATCGAGTGTGGATTTGAGTTGATTGTGTTTATTTAATGGGCTGTATGTTCGGAAATCATGTTTTGTTTGTTTTGCAGTCATATGGTAGTTAATATAGATACGATAGCCTTAGATACATGCCACGTCAATGAAATGTCACTGTCAAAATCTTATTTCGCTTATTGCTGACCACCATATTTATTAGTAATTGTGTTGCACTCCTTGGCCGAGTTAAATTGAATTTGTATAAAAACTAAGCCAAACTATAGGAAATTAACATTAAAAACAGTTAACTATAGCGTAATGATACCTAGCATTAAGTGTACAATGTGCTGGCCCAGGCTCCATACATTTCTGAAACATCTCCTCTCGATTCCTAACAGATACGAATTCTAGGCGAAGCAACGTAAAAAATCAGCGGTGGGGAGTGGGGGGCAGATAGAACAACGAACTCATAAAGATTTGTTAAATGTGTCTAAAATGTTTTTTTTTTTTATATAAATTATAAACTCAAATCGTCCTCCGTGGCGCAGCGGTCAACACGCCTGCCTGCGACGTGAAAGCCCCGGGTTCGATCCCCGGCCAGGTCATGATGGGAAACGATCTTTTCCTGATTGGCCTGGGTCTTGGATGTTTATATATATATTATAAAATATAGTATCGTTGAGTTAGTATCCCATAACACAAGTCTCGAACTTATTTTGGGGCTAGCTCAATCTGTGTGATTTATCCGTACCTATATAAGAAAAAAATACTATTGCTTGACCGCAATCCCGCCTGATGGTATTCAGTGATGCAGTCGTTAAAGGTAAAGAGCGCTAGTTTATTAAGAGCCTATTCACTCTAGCCTTGAAGATACCTACTTAAATTGTACTTAGACGGAAACACCTCTCTCAACACTTGATGAACGCATTATTAAAGACTGCATAATGCTGAAGAGTGAATAAGCTAATAATAAACTAATGGCTTATTCACTCTAGCCTTAAAGACACTTAAATTTTTAGTCATAACACAGGAGCTGTCAAGTTGTTCCAGTCCCCATGTACGCGGTATAAAAGACGAGGCGAAACGCTTCGTTCGGATCGTTGTGGTGTCAACAACGTAAGGGTGAAAACTCGCCGTGCGATAGGTCGTCCGATGATGGAACGGAGATGGGGGATCAAAGGTTAGTAATCCAGTCGATCGATTTTATAAAAATCTCGCCGTGAGATGAGTAAGGTGATCTTAGAGTGAGCTGTCAATAGCGTGAAGCCCTTAGCATTGGTTGGAAAATCAGCACACTTCATCTAAGTTTCCATGCAGGGGTGACAACAGAATCGCAAGCCTTGCAATATTCTTTGAAAAGTAGAACAACGGTTTTTTTTAATAATTATAAACTAGCGCTTGACTGCAATCCCGCCTGATGGTAAGCAGTGATGCAATCGTTGATGGTAAAGCGCGCTAGTTTATTAAGCCCATTCACTTGAAAAACCTTAGTGAATAGGAAGGAAGACGGCAGTTGAGCGAGGTGGTGCAATGTTAGACCCAATAACACGACCAACGATGCTGCGCCAGAGGGAGATTGATGTGGAGACTCTCCACGACCAAACTGCCGACACAAGAACATTTGACGCATCGTACCCGGTTGGCGGCAAGACTTTGTCTGGTGGGTGGTAACTTCTGCCGGCAGCCGATGTTATGGCCTACCACCGAGTGATATTTGTAGAAAAATTTATAGAGATCAATCAGTTAATCCATTTTCCCAAAGACAGCAGGATGAGCCGCTCTGTAAGTTAGTGCGGAATAATCTTATTAATACGTTCAACAAAGAAACCTGCTGGTTGTGTTTCACGCGCGCCTCAAAGAGATGTCAGCACATCTTGACGGGGTCCACGAAGACCGATGCTTCCTGGGTCAGGGTTACGGGTTGGTTAAAAAAGAAACCGTGGTCCTGGCGCACAGGTAAATGAAGGAACACAGGTGGGTTTTTGTCAGTGAAATTCTGACACGCCCTTCCGTTCCGCCCAGAGCGGAAGAGGTCATTTCATGATTTCCCATCCCAAACAAAAAAATAAAGGACCACAGGCTGGATAGCAAGGGATATCATTCTTCGGGCTCTTTTCACCGCCGAGGTGCTAGCTATATTTATATACTTTTTAAATACTTGTACATACATACATATAATTTTTGTTTAATTTATTGACTTCTTACTTATTAACCATTTCAGCCGAAAGACGTCCACGCTGGACATAGGCCTCCCCCAAGGTTCTCCACGACGACCGGTCCTGCGCCTCTCGCATCCAGTGGTTTCCCGCGACCTTCACCAGGTCGTCGGTCCACCTTGTCGGGGGCCTACCCACGCTACGTCTTCCGGTGCATGGTCGCTACTCGAGAACCCGTCGGCCCCATCGGGCATCAGTCCTACGGGCAATGTGTCCAGCCCACTGCCACTTTAGTGTTGTAATTCTTCGGGCTATGTCGGTTACTCTCGTTCTTCTGCGGATCTCCTCATTCCTGATTCGATCGCGCAGTGAAACCCCAAGCATAGCCCTCTCCATTGCCCTTTGAGTAACTTTGGGCCTTCTTATAAGGCCCATTGTTCGCGACCACGTCTCATTTTCATAAGTCATCACTGGCAACACACACTGGTCGAAGACTTTTGTCTTGAGACACTGCGGTATTTCGGACGAGAAGATTTTACGTAGCTTTCCGAAAGCAGCCCAACCGAGTTGGATTCGACGATTGACCTCTGATTCTCGAAGTTGGACCTTCCTAACTACCTTTTTACTTATTAATCATTTCTAAACCGCCAGTATCGGCAGCTCGGTCGAATTTACTATTAGAGCCGTACCAAGGAGCTGTATATATCTCTTTAATAAAAAATAAAAAAATCGTTACGCCTACAGAAAAATAAAAAAGTTTAGTATATCATGTAATGTAAACTAGGGTTGTAACGGAGCTTCGCCTCCGCTTACGTTACTGCGGAAGTTCCGCAAGAAATCGTATGTTCGCTTCCGCCTCCGCCTCCGCACAATTTTTGCGGAGTTATAACGGAGGTTTATTTACGTATTTATAAAATAAATAACGCGCAAGCTGCGATGCTCGACAACCGTCCGGCCGCGTTTAAGCGCGAAATGGTCAAGAATCAACTAGTGCGAGGCGGGAATGCGGCAAACACAATTTGTTTCTCCTTAATTTTCACTACAAGAAGGTAATATTTTTTTTACCAAGTATACTACTATTAATGTACGTATTTAAAATAAAAGTGTTGTTTGAATTAACCATAAATTTAAATTTTTTCTATATGTACTTTCACCTCCGCCTCCGTTAACCTCCGCGTCCGCGGAGGTGAGACTCGTCGCCTCCGCATCCGCCTCCGCCTCCGCTAACAAGCCTCCGTACAACTCTAATGTAAACATTGGCGCCGATTCTCTTGTTCACAGACTAAACTAATTTTAAGTTAAGTGCATCTTTTTCTTTCTGTATCATTAACAAAAGGATAGAAGATAACATTTTAGTTTAATCCTGTCAAATTAAGATACTCCTTACCTACAGTTTACATGGCGACCAAAAATAAGTCCATTTACATCAGGAGCGGACTAATTTGACAGGTCTAAACTATCATTTTTTCTTCTGTCGTTTTCTTAATGAAATAGAAAGAAATACTTGCACTGAACTTAAATTAATTCGTGAACAAGAGAATAGGGCCATTATCTACCTATTATTTGTGTTATTTGTCAATCAATCTTACCTTGGGATGATGTTTATATAGTGACAGTGAGGTCAGTTAGGCAATACTTATAAAATTCTGGTATTTAGCTACATATGAAATCCAATCCGGAAAGGAAAAAGCTGAGCTGATCATGATTAATTGTTTAATTCATCACCACGATTACCTATAACTAGATAAAATCAAAAGTCATTTATTCAAAACTAGCGGCCGCCAGCAACTTCGTTCGCGTGGAGTTCTATATGCTCCGCTCCTATTGGTCGCAGCGTGATGTTATATAGCATTAAGCCTTCCTGGATTAATGGGTTATACAAAGCAAAAAGAATTTTTCAAATCGGACCAGCAGTTCCTGAGATAAGAACGTTCAAACTAGGGTTGTAACGGAGGCTAGTTAGCGGAGGCGGAGGAGGATGCGGAGGCGACGAGTCTCACCTCCGCGGATGCGGAGGTTAACGGAGGCGGAGGTGAAAGTTCATATAGAAAAAAATTAAATTTATGGTTAATTAAAACATTTTTTTTATTTTAAATACGTACATTAATAGTAGTATACTTGGTAAAAAAAACTATTACCTTCTTGTTATGAAAATTAAGGTGAAACAAATTGTGTTTGCCGCATTCCCACCTCGCACTAGTTGATTATTGACCATTTCGCGCTCAAATGCGGCCGGACGGTTGTCGAGCGTCGCAGCTTGCGCGTTATTTATTTTATAAATACGTAAATAAACCTCCGTTATACCTCCGCAAAAAATTGTGCGGAGGCAAAGGCGGAAGCGAAGATACGATTTCTTGCGGAAATTCCGCAATAACGGATGCGGAGGCGAAGCTCCGTTACAACCCTAGTTCAAACAAACAAACAACCAAACAAACTCTTCAGCATTATACAGGGTTCGGCACTCGAAGTGTTACTAATTTTTCGTTGCTATAGCAACTAAACTGCTTACAATATGGCGCCCATTGTTTCACATTCCTTAGTGTATGGTATTGTCAATAAACTAACAAAAGCCTACTATTTTTCGTCGTTGTTAAAAAAAGTTTTGTAGATGGAAGTTTTGTAGTTTGAACACAATGTTTGTGTATCGGACCATCACGCGTTACAATGATACGGGTAGCATCAAAAAACGCCTTGGAGGTGGACATCCAACAACAGCAACATCATCAGCAATGGTTCGAAAGGTAAAGGCTAGAATTGAACGAAATACACGACAAAGCGCAGTTAAATTGGCGAAAAGTCTTAATGTATCTGCCCGGAGCATAGGGCGCATATTAAAAAATAAACTTCAACTGAAGCCCTACAAATTACAAAAAGTGCGAGATCTGACACTTGCACAAAAGACAGTTCGTCTAGAAAGAGCTAAGAACTTAAAGCACTTGCTTTGATAGCTTGTTTGAAATTTTGGTATTTTCCGATGAAAAAATTTTTACCGTTCAGCAATATGTGAACAAGCAAAATGATCGCGTTGGTTAAAGTGTAAATCAAATGACAATTTAGACCAACGAATTGCCTTGCGAAAGCAAGCACCAGCATCTGTGATGGTTTGGGCGGTGGTAACTGCCATGGGACGCTCACCTCTCGTTTTCATTGACCAGGGTGTAAAGATAAACCAGCAGATCTACCGTACTAAAAAGATTTTAAACGATGCTTTGTTACCTTGGGCACGTAAGCAATTTGGTAGAAATCATTGGACTTTTCAACAAGACTCGGCACCATCTCACAAAGCTCGTGAAACCCAAATTTTTTTACAAGAAAATGTTCCGAGCTTCATTTCTTCGCAACAATGGCCACCATATTCCCCGGACTTAAGCCCAATGGATTTTTCCATATGGTCCATTCTAGAAGCCAAAGTGTCAACAAAAAAATATGAGACAGTCGACGCCTTAAAGATTGCGCTTCGCCGAGAATGGAACAAAATACCAGCAGACCACATTCGTACAGCGTGTGAAGCCTTCTCGGTCAGACTCGATGCTGTTATCCGCGCTAAAGGTGGCCATACCGAACAATAGCTTCTTTTTTTATTTATTGTTTAAGTCTTTTTTCGATACTGAAGTTTTTAAATAAATATGCTCATGTTTAACAGAATTACAGCATTTTGAATTGGTAACACTTCGAGTGCCGACCCCTGTATATTAGTATGGAGTATAGATAGGCTGAGAATCAGCACTTTTGAAAATCAATATTACATAATACAATCCCCCCAAAACGCCCACCCATCGACAATGCCTAGTGCTTTCGCTGGGAAGAAGTGGCGGAACAAACTCTCCAGCAGCGCAGCTGTCTGTTAATAAAAAATTAAAAAAAATACATGACTAATATGCATATCGACGCTTGAAAGGCAATCGTATCTAAGCGACAAAAATTCGTAAATTGAGTTATATACACCAAACGACGCAGAAAAGTCTGGCGGTTCGAATGGTGTATACAACTCAATTTACGAATTTTTGTCGCTAAGATATGATTTTATGATTCAAGCGTCGATATGCACTAAGGGACGCATAAACAAGATGATGAGAATCAGAAGGTCTAATAGCAAGTAATAGCAGTCTTTCTTCCTTTTTTTTTTCAAGGTGAGATTCAACCTCAACTCTTGATCAATGGCCTCTATGGAATAAATACCACAATTTTGCCAATAACACGTGTAACACATTATAGAAATTCTTTGAAAATTTTATATGTGGAATAATGGCGGATATCGCCAATGACAGTTGAAAAAGACGGCCGCGTGAACTGTCTATGAGGTTTGAGACAAAGTCATGATGTGGCCACTATGCTGCGATATGTTGTTTATGAATTATTTACTGAATGCACTTTAACTACATAAATCACGCGCTTTTATTTATTAAAAGACACTATAAATAATTTTAATAGTCCAATGAAAAATACCCGTGACACTCATTTTAGCTTTCCCGTCAAAACTCTCTAATAGCAGTCACATCTCACCGACAAACAAATGTCCATAAAGTTACTAATTAAGAAATTAGATCTATTTTTTGACAGATTAAAACTGAGATCAAACTGTGAACATTTTTAAAAATAGAATTGCGCGACACATGTGTAAACGAGACAAAAGGAGGTTGTAAGGATAGTATCAAATGGCGTTCTGTAGTTTTTGCCTGACCCTGGTACCTGATACCTGGTACCTGATGTGATAAAGGCGTAAATATAAATGTAAAGGTAAGAATAATAAAAATAACAAAAGTAATAACAACAGTCATTTACTAAAATAATAAAAATCACAGCATTTTGTACACGTTAGCCCGACATTAATATTTACACATTAGTCGATGGTTCTTTAAGATAGTCTATCAGTGCATCCGACCTCGTAATTAATATACTACGTGTTCAAAAACGATAAGGTCTATTTGTCTATGCGGTAGTTAGGTATTGTCGACCTTAGTGATGGTACAATTTACTGGGAATTGTAAATCGAAAGTGGGATTTACGAGGTCGTTTATGCAGAAATATTCCTGGATCACAGGTCCGGTCAGATGCACCACCTAATTAAATACATTTAACTCATCATTCTGTCTCTATCATCTTCTAACGATGGACGAACACAGAACGATGTGTTAAATACATTTAACACCAAACACATTACAGATAGGGTTTCCTAAGCCTTCGATGGTCCGCAATTTATCATTGAATGACGCCACTTAATGTTACTTATACAGCAGAATGCCGAATATCAAAATAAAAATATTAAAACCAAGTAATTTGGTTATGTGTAGTTTTTTTTAAATTAGTTTATTTATTTTTGTTACGGCCTGATATGTTGCAACTTACTCTAATCGAGATCTTCAAGTAAGCGTTATTCTAGAACTGTGTTTTTTAAACTAAATAAAGTTAATTATTCCGTGTGACAGTTCGTTTGTCATTATTACCAGTCTATGGTCGATTATTCGAATTTTAAATGAACCGAATCGACATCGGCCCTATTTTTTTTTTGAGTATGCGACGTTCTACTGTCTAGAAAAGTAAATTGTTGTGTTATCTAAAGTGTATTTTTACAGTAGGTATAGATACAGACCCTGTTTCGTCATTTTCATCATATCTGTGACGTCCTTTAGCGGCCACCGCTCTTCTAGGAAACGGGTCTTTGGACCGTATTACAGAACCTCAAGATTTAAGCATTTCATAAAACTATTTACAACCAAATAATCGCTTCAAACGAGAATTAAGTAAAGCTTGAGTTTTGAGTGAGGTTCTGTAATCCGGACCTTAGTCCTCAGTCTCTGAGGGTGCAAAATGGTCCCAGGTGGAGATTTCATTGAAGAGTGCTTGGCCAGGACATTCGGTCGCGGAGACCTGGCGATGGCCTATCAGCTTGTAGTCTGGACTGACGTAACCTAGTTTCACTCCAGCCGCAATCAGAGCCTTGAGGGACTTCAATTGAACTTCGGGGGGAAGATTTTCTGGAAATAAATAGAGAGAGTTTAGTTTTGAGGATATAACCAACTTTACTTGGCACTCAACCATTCATGGGGGTTTTTGTAATGTATATGGTGTACATAATAAAGAGTATTCTATTCTATTCTTTTCCTAGAGCCATACTTAGCCACCTATGGTTGACTGGTAGAGAATGTCTAAGGCATTAAGTCCGCCTCTGTACAATTTATGTGCGAAAGAATAAATAAATACTTAAGTCACACTTTTTTGTGTCATTTTTACTCCAAAAAACATGACTTAAGTGTAGCAGGTTAATAGGGCAATACCCTTAAAAATCACGCAATTATGCTGCAAATTTATGTCACATAAGTCTATTAAGAAAAGTCCAAAGTCCTTTAATAAATTATTTAAAAAAAAACTAGTCTATTAATACACGGCGTTAGCAGTGAAGTCGGAAGTGTGACAATAATGTTGCTGCACCTATATAGTGTTTTGAAGAAGCAAATCAAACGATTTGCTTCTTCAATTTCATCGTATGCCTCTTATGTCTCGTTACAATGCCAGACAAAGTCAAGCTCAACAGGGTCTTCTCCCGCTGATGCTCCCAAGCACATTCCTTTTGCTGTGGCTTTGCTGGATAGCAAATAGGGACAGATGAAATATCTTTAGGTAATAAACTGGCATCGAATAAATGGCTTGACCCTGCGAATCGGGAACCTATTTCTGGGGTTTCCTTGAATTGGAGATAATTTCACCTTGCGTCTGCTAAGTATAAATCAAACATGGAGTTCCCCCTGATAAGTTGTTGTGATAAAAAAACTAGCCGCGCAAAAAAGGAGTTTTCAAGGCATTGACCTTTAATAAAAAGTAGGTACGCCGAACTACATAAATAATAAATATACATATTATTATAAGAAATGACAGTAGTTTTTGTGCTGATTCAAAACGGCGTTCGTTGTTGCACAAATGGCCGTCGTGTAGTTTAGGTAAGTTTGTGATGATTAAGGTCTAAATCGTGCATTTTTTTTTTGTGTTTACTACAAAATGTTAAAAATAAATCATGGGTATATGCGCATTTTGTAAAACTAGCTATAAAAAATATTAGTTTCACAGACGCCAACGTTGCTATCAGCGCCAAAATGGCGGAATACAAATGACTTCGTTTTGTCATCGATAGTATAATCAGCGTATCAACTTGCAAAATTTAAGTAGGTCAGTGCTATAAGGTTACTCCCATGATTAACAACACCAAAAAATCTAAGTCCAGTGTAATCTAGTCGCAATCTTATTTCAGCGAAAATTATTGTCAATTTGTTAAAATGTTTGAAAATTAGACAGATCGAGACTTAGGTAGATGCGGATAGAGATGTTCTAAAAATAGGGAAAGCCCCTCTGAATAAACATAGCATTTTTAGGAAAAGTTTGACGTTCTAAAACATAGTTTCTGTCAAAGATACCCGTTCTTGACAGTTTAATTTTAAATGTAACCCAGTGAGTTTTTATAGTCAGTGAAATTTAACGTAAATCTAATTTTGACAGTTATGATTTGAATATATGGAACATTTAAGTTGGTTTAATATGTCTTTTTTCGGTTTGGTTTTTCTTTTACTTTACAAATTAGAAATAGACGCATCACGCAAGACACTTTTCTCTCGGTGGTAGGCCACAACATCGGCCGCCGGCATAAGTTACCACCCACCAGACAAAGTCATGCCGCCAAGCGATTCGTCGTGTTCCGGCATGATGTCTGGTGAAGCCGTACGGAGGACGGGTCTGAGCATTTGTGTTGCGATGTACGTGCCGGGTACGATGCGCGAAATGTTGTTGTGTCGGGAGTTTGGTTGTGGAGGGCCTCCAGTTTAATCTCCCTCTGGCGCAGCATCGTTGGTCGTGTTGTTGGGTTCAAAATTGCATCACCGCACTCAACTGCCGTCTTCCTTCCTATTTACTCAGTTCCTTTGAGTGAGTAGGTTTAATAAACTAGCGCGCCTTACCATCAACGATTGCATCACTGCTTACCATCAGGCGGGATTGCAGTCAAGCACTAGTTTGTAATTTATATAAAAAAAACACTTACCAACAAAGTCACCAATCATACAAATGCCGACACTCTTCACGTTATATGACACTGCGTGTGCGCCGACGGCTTCCCAACCGCGGCCCTCAAATACTGAGCCCTCTCCGCCTACTGCGAAACTGTAAAAAAAAAGAAAACATAAATAGGTACTTCCCTACCTCTAACGCAGTCTACGTTCACGGAAGCTTAATGGTCAAAAGCTCCAACAAATTAGTGATCATAGGCCATCGCCTTTTACACACATTAGGCATTGATATAATATTAAACAAATATGACATGCTCTAACAAATTAACTGAAATGAATGTGCCGATCGGAGCAGCAGCACACACGCAATTTTTTTATTCTACGTACATTTCACACGTTGGTACAGTGTGAGTGAGATGGGGCACAATCTAAAGCACAGAGAAGAAAAAGATGGCTAGTGTTTGTCATTTGCGCTGTTAGTGTTTGTCGTTTGTTTTTACAAGTGTATCGAGAGTGACTAAAGCAAGAGATTAGAATTATAATCTTTTGTACGCTTCAAGTTCAATGCGCTAGTGACTTATCTACCTTAGTTTAATATTATATCAATGACATTAGGACAGTAAAGTAATCGTACAGTAGCGGTGGCTACTTACGTTGAGTTAACAAAATTTTTTTGAGGTATAAATACATACATATCTTCGGCACTTTTTGGGGTGGGTGAAAATGTGAATATTGCGTCAGGATACCTGATCAAAAATTAGTGAGATGGAGGGAGAGTAGACCGCAACGCGGCGCAGGATTACTTCCTAGTAATATTCCCCTCACTCTTTGCCACCCGGCGAAAATGTATGCTGGTTCGTTTAAGCGGCGCAGGGCATTTGCACGAATTTGCGTGTGTGTTTACATCCTATACTACGGACTGCTACGCTTTTTAATCTATACTAATATTTAAAGCTGGAGAGTTTGTATATTTGTTTGTTTGTTCGCGCTAATCTCGGGAACTACTGGTCCGATTTGAAAAATTCTTTTGGCGTTGGATAGCCTGTTAATCCAGGAAGGCTTTGGGCATATAACATCACGCTGCGACCAATAGGACCGGAGCATAACTAACTCTACGCGAATTATTTAACCACATAAATGATAGTACTTTTATTGCTTAATTTACCATCAAGCCATTCCAAAATATTCACAAATGTACAACATTAATATGTTCAAGTTTTCACTTCTGCCGGCACTCCCGGAGTGTTACCATCTTTAACGTCATTCTCAAACTCAAAGGGTTTGACTTTGGGTATCAGCTGCAAAAACTACGCACTGTTTTCCTTCCCTGATTAAAAAGCCTGATAAAATTTTATTAACACACAAATAACGTATAGGAAATTAGTACTAATATACTGAAGTGTCTCTTGAAACTTAACTCACGCGTACAGTGCATGCGGTGAAAAACATAACACTCTCCGATCGTAATGTTTGAAGTACGTCCTATCAATTGACTTTATGCAGCTACCAGGTTCATCAAGCGGTAGGATGGTATCATCTACGGATTGATGACAAGGACCCAGATTGTATATCCGTATTACCTATCATAATTTATCTAGCGTTTTCCCAAATGTTGAAGTTGAGGTCGGTTTACAATCTAACCGGATATATCTAAATACGAGTATTTTACATGGCGTAACTAGGATCTATCTGACTTCCAAACCCGGTTACTCAATTTTTTTTAATAATTATAAACTAGTACTTGACCGTAATCCCGCCTGATAGTAATCAGTGACGCAATCATTGATGGAAAAGCGCGTTAGTTTATTAAGGGCCTATTCACTCAAAACAAACAAGCAGTCATAACAAAACAGTCGCCAGTAGCAGAAATCTGACAATCAGTTTTAACAAGAATTATTGTATTCATGCATCATATTTTTTTTGCATGATGTCTGGTGAAGCCGTACGGAGGACGAGTCTTAGCAGTTGTGTTGCGATGTGTGCAGGGTACGATGCACCAAATGTTGTTGTGTCGGGAGTTTGGTTGTGAAGGGTCTCCAGATCAATCTCCCTCTGGTGCAGCATCGTTGGTCGTGTTGTTGGGTTTAAAATTGCATCATCTCGCTCAACTGCTGTCTTTCTTCCTATTCGCTCAGTTTTTTGAGTGAATGAGCTACTAATAAACTGGCATATTTTACCATCAACGATTGCATCACTGCTTATCATCAGGCGGGATTGCGGTCAAGCACTAGTTTAAAATTAAAAAAAAATATATAATGAGTTTGAGTTTTCGACTAGGTTTTATTTTTGCCATTATTTCACTACATTAATTATAATAAAACCACCATAAACAAAATAGTTATATCGCCTACCGCTCGGGTGAAAACGCTTAATGTTATGATAAGATCAATACATAACGTATTTTCGACTCTTATATAGATGTCAACACTGCTATAATTTCTGCAAAAGCATATCTATGCACATCGTAGGGCCATATTTTACGTCTGACAATATGCAGAAGCACTTTCATAGTCTCTGCATTGGTCATTTTTTGGCAAGATCTACGCTCAGTACTAAGATTTTCGAAGCGTTTCGCCTCCTCCTTTAAACCGCGTACATCGAGTGACTGGAATAATTTGCCAGCGGCGGTGTTTCCGTCGGACTACAATTTGAGTGTCTTCAAGGCTAGAGTGAATGTGCTCTTAATAAACTAGTGCGCTTTACCATTAACGATTGCGTCACTGCTTACCATCAGGCAGGATTGCGGTCAAGCGCTAGTTTATGATATATAAAAAAAAAGATGAAGCACAGGCACGCTACTCATAGTACTGGCAATGATTCGATATACAACCTGTTTACTCTCTAATGTGTATCGACCTTCAAACTATCGAAAATAACATCTTATCAGTTGGAATCTACTTGGTCCGTTTATCAGCCAAGTGGTCCTGAAGATTTTAATTTTTGTCTTTTGTGCATAAGCACACATATACAATATGTAAATAAAACCCTGTCCGATCCGTGAAGGTATTGTTAGGTATCGATAACTGATTCTACTAATGGGTACAAATCCGGGCCTAAACTTAAAAATCCCCCTAAAAAAATATATATTATTTCGCAAAAAGAGGTAACTTAATACATGTGCGGTAAGCAACCCTACCGCGGGCGGCGGGGGCAGGGCACGCGGCACGTGGTCGCGTCGCTATTCGCTCATAATAATACCGGTGTTACCACTTTTTTAAACATTACCAAATTTCGGGGAAATATGAATTAATTTCCGGGAAAAAAAGATTATTTCAAAATTCATTAGTATTATTACTAAGTATAATGATTATATAAAATTTCATATTTTATTTAATCAATTATTTACCTAACCTTTATTATCCTTATGGGTCGGACAGGGTTTTCTTTACATATTGTATACTTACGAGTATATATATATATGTTTAAAAAAGACGATGCCCCACAGTCGGAGTTTCTACTACATCTTAGGTGTGTTTATAAACATATACCTAAACTCACATGTGGAAGAATTGTATTTTGTGTACGCGTATCTCGTCTAGCACTGCTTTGATATGTTTACCGTTTATGGTTTTCGACTTTCAAACCATCGATGGTAAAACCTAATCAGTTGCCATCTACAGAAACTGCTAATAGGTCCGCATACTACCTACACGTGTCAATCTTGCGTTAATTTATTTTGTCATAGACTATAAGGCCCTTCACCTTAAACGACTACGAGGGAACATTATTTACGTGGGATATTGAGCGTGTATACGTATATCCGTTCCATTTTAATATAGTAGTTGCTTACAGAATACTAAACTTACACAAAGCGAACACATGGGAAGCGGCCCACGCCATAGACAACACCAATTTGAAATTAGATCTGCCGTCCCCTATTGGAACTTTCAAAGCTTTAGAACTGCAACTTACTTGTAACCAATATCCTGCCACCCATTGTGAATCTGGTGCATGTCCTGCATGAGCCTCATACTCTTCTTGCAGTCGTCCTTGGTGTCGCAGTCCGGGGGTATGTAACTATGGTGTACAACGACGTAGGGTACAGGTAGGGTCAGGTTTGTAAACCCAGTTGGAGGACGCGCGCCCCACTTTTGTCGAGACACGAAGGTGAATGGGTAATCTGTTAAAAGATTAATAAATAAAAATATACGGACAAATCACACAGATTGAGCTAGCCCCGAAGTAAGTTCGAGACTTGTGTTATGGGATACTAACACAACGATACTATATTTATAATAGATAAATATATATATAAACATCCAAAACCCGGGCCAATCAGGAAAAGATTCTTTTCCATCATGACCTGGCCGGGGATCGAACCCGGGGCTTCCACGTCGCAGGCAGGCGTGTTGACCGCTGCGCTACGGAGGACGACAAGAGATTGATTTTTTATATTACGTACAGTCGGGCAATGTATCTGTGTGGACTTGAGTGTTGTACATAATATATATAACATACATAATCAGCCTATAATATTTTCCCATTGTTGGGACACAGGCCTCCTCTCGGTGAGAGGGAGTGGGCCGTAAACCACCACGCGGGCTAGGAGTGTACTTACTGTGCTGTAATTTATTTCATCGCCACCACATAACGCATAACTTTTGCCAAGTCAACAGAGACGTGCAATTAGTATGACACGAACAAATTCAATTCAAAGCTATGATAAAAACATGTTAATAAAAAAAAAAAACATGTGACCAGCGACCGAACCCACGCGGTGCAGTACGACCCAGTCCTACTCACAAAAACTGTCCCAGCAATGGTAACTGTTTCTATGAATGGCTGATACAATATGTAAAGAAAACCCTGTCCGATCCGTGAAGGTATTGTTAGGTATCGATAACTGATTTTACTAATGCTTAAAAAGCCGGGCTAAATTTAAAAAATATCCCCCAAATATTTTTTTTTTTTTATAAATTATAAACTAGCGCTTGACCGTAATCCCGCCTGATGGTAAGCAGTGACGCATTCGTTGATGGTAAAGCGCACTAGTTTATTAAGAGCCTATTCACTCTAGCCTTGAAGACACTCAAATTTCGCAAAAGGAGGTAACTTAGCGCGGGCGAAATGGGGGCAGGGCGCGCGGCACGCGGTCTTTTAATCATCATCATCATCACAGCGTTAATCCCAGTCGCATCCGAAGCCTTTTCAGCTTTGGAGTCTGGGGTCCGCTTTTACCAGTCCAACTGCTGATATGGCTAAACTTCGCTATTTTCCGTGAAGCGACTGCCGTCTGACCTCCACAACCCGAAGGCGACATCAAAGCATTGCAGTTAGACCAACTGTGGGACTTTTGAGGGCTCCAACAACCTGTAACGACTGCCACTAGATGTTCATATGGCAACCGGGACCAACGGCTTAACGTGCTTTCCGAGGCACGACCAGACCAGTGCAAATATTCATATTCATGCATACAAATACTTGCACTGTGCGGGGATCGAACCCGCGCCACCTTGCACAGCGGCCGCATCCGCTACCGCTACGCCACGGAGGCGGTCTTTTAATAATGCCACCGAAAATGGCGTAGTCATTTTTAAAAAAAGTACCAAATTTTGGGGCAGTTGGAATATATTCGCGAAAAAAAAGGTTATTTCAAAATTCATTAGTATTGTTACTATGATGATTGTGTAAAATTTCATGTTTTATTTGGTTATGTGTTTACCTAACCTTTATTATCCTTATAGATCGGACGGGGTTTTCTTTACATATTGCATATAAGAGACGATGGTCATCACTTTAAAACATAGGTATCTGTTTTGCAAAGGCATAGGCGCAAAATTACCACAAGAAGTCCGAAATTTTCGTCCTGATGCTGGGAGAGCCGCGACACTAGCAAACAAGCAGGCGAAGACAATGAAGACTAAACTGGCCATGATTTCTAGAAAAAAAAATATTTTAATTATCACTCCAAGAATTACAAATGTCTCTTAGTCTATGTAGTACAACTCAATGGCAATGAAAACATACGAATTTATAAGAGATAACGTTGACGACTATAGGTACTAGATAAACTGCGTCATAGTCGTCAGCGCCTTCCACACTTAATTAATAGAACCACAAATGTGGGAAACACAACCCTACTGTTTTAAAAATAGGTTAGTAACTAAAATATATAATTAGCAACGAAAATAAAAAAAGCACAAACATGCAAACAACATTAATTTAAAAGTACACCTGGCCAATTGTTTGAAATTATAAAATTTATTTAAATTAGCTAAAAAAAATACTGTGACGTACCTAGTTTGTGGCCAATCGCAGTTAACCTTCTTAATTCAAATTAGGACTATATTCGTAACAGACTAATTAAAATAAATTAATGGATTTTTTGTTTTAGAAACAGGTTTTCGAATAAAGAACTCTATGGTTCTTAAAAGTGGGACACAGATTCGCGCGCAAAACTTGTTGATATCGGTAGGAACTCAAACAGTTTAATGAAGCTAAGATTGTAAGTTCAAGTTTATATAGGCAGAAAACTCACGAATTCCCCGAACTAAAATTATTATTTATGACTAGGTACTAAGGAGTTCTGGGGGTCTGTAAGTAGGTACCTACCTACTATGGAAATATGTATATTATGGAACATTGAAATTCAGGTTAAAAACCTTTTTAATGACATATTAATATTTGGTAGTTCTAATAAATATTTATTTTAATAAGGTTTATTCCCCGGAAATTACTGAAAACACGAGACAAAAAATTTCAATCAAAGAAGAAGTTTGTAATTTCTTTTATAGGAAACGCGAAACTATTGTACAGACGACATCAAGCTACTACTATCTGAAAGATTTCTTTATTAGATTTTCAAGGTTATGTCTAAAGCATTACGGCTCAAAGTTGATTGGGAATATTTCACAGTTTCGGGTAGCTTGACCTGCTGTCGCCCGTACAAGAAGGTTTTTATTACTTTATCTCTGGTTCTAGCTACCTTCGGCGAACCCTGGTGCACAAAAAACTTTAATAGGCTGAGTCTAAATACTTCTGACTGTAGTTATTTTTTTTGAGATATGTACCACGGAACGTGCTATTAAATTAATGATTAAAGGTATCATCACATTGCACTCAAAGTGCCCGTTACTTGAGTAGACATGATCAAGTAACTGAAGTGCCAGATTGGTCACTTGTTTAGGACCTCTGCCCAAAATGGTCTTATACCCATTTTCACTAATTCTATATATATTGCTTAGACACAGGCCACCTTTCTGTGAGAGAAAGTGGGCCATAATCCACCGCAGGCCCAGTGCGGGTGGGTAGATGCCGCATCCATATCTCGAATTATTGGTTCTAGGAAAGGCCGGTTTCTTTTTTTTTTTTGTTCTGGATGGGAAATCATTAAATGACTTCTCCCTGTCTGAGCGGAGCGGAAGGGCGTGTCCGACTTTTACTGACTAAAACCCACCCGTGTTTCTTCACTTGCCTGTGCGCCAGAGCGTCGGTTTCTCTTTTAACCAACCCGCAACGCTCTCCCTGGAGGCATCTGACAGGAGAGGACTTATCGTCGCTATTGTGGCGTGCCCAGAGGCTGGTTTACTTACGATATTTTCTAGCACCGTTTTCTTTGGGAAATGTTTCTGGTTCTTTAATATATTAATAAACATAGCTACACAAACGTTTATATAATAGGAAATACTTTTTTTAAAATAATTATAAACTAGTGCTTGACCGCAATCCCGCCTGATGGTAAGCAGTGATGCAATCATTGATGGTAAAGCGCGCTAGTTTATTTAGCCTATTCACTAAAAAAACTTAGTGAATTGGAAGGAAGATGGCAGTTGAGCGAGGTGATGCAATGTTAAACTCAACGCGACCAACGATGCTGCGCCACAGGGAGATTGATCTGGAGATCCTCCAAGATCAAACTGCCAACACAACAACATTTGGCGCATCATACCCGGCACACATCGCAACACAACTGCTCAAACCCGTCCTCCGTACGGCTTCACCAGACATCATGCCGGAACACGACGAATCACTTGGCAGCAAGACTTTGTCTGATAGGTGGTGACTCCTGCCGGCAGCCGATGTTATGGCCTACCACCGAGAAAACTTAAATATCGTTTTGACGACAAGTATTGTCGTTAAAATATTGAATCACACACACTTATGAGCACGTGCCAATTATAATCCTAAAACACAATCAAAAATAATATTTAGATAACGTATGTAATATTAGCATTCACTATCTAATCTAATAATAGAAAATGTGTTTTTATTTGGCTCCAATGACGCCCGTATTAGAGATAAATGATTTATTTTCGGTAAGTAGGTTTTTAATCACTTTTAGGTACACCGCAATCATATTTTTTAAAACTAGATAAGTTTGGCGTTTCTTAAGTGACTACTCTGTGAATAGAGGCCGAAACGTCAGATCTTGTAAAGACCATGTGGAAGCGTTTCATAAAGAGATGATATTTTGAGAAAATCCGGGTTCGATTCCAGGTCAGGCAAGTAGCAATGTAACTTTTCTAAGTTACATGTACTTTCTAAGTATATCTTGGACACCAATGTCTGATTACAAGGTGAAGGAAAAACATCTTGAGAAAACCTTCGCCAACCCACATTGAGCAAGCGTGGTGATTACGCTTAATCCTTCTCTGCGTGAGGAGAGACCTGTGCCCAGCAGTGAGACAGTAAAAAGGTTGATGATGATGATAATGATTTTGAGGAAAGAACTACACAGATTGAGAGGCCCTGTCCAGTCAGTATACGCATTTGTCAGAAATCGTGCATCTCTACGATTCGACGAATAATTCCAAAGGGGGCATTTGGTTAGGCAGTAATAAGGTAGTTAGCTATTTTACCGTTTACAACCCAGGGATGAGCCTTACAAGTGTTGCGCAGGGGCGGTACCGGAATTGGTCTTTTAAGAGGAACCAGGATCACTCCCATGTGCGGATGGTGATGACCGGGGTGGTTTTAGTGAGGTAAAAAACCCACACTCCCCGACCTTGGTTCCCAGAGGTCCCATTTCCCTTGTCTTTTGACGGTTTCCCCCCGAAAACAAAATACAAACCAAAGATATTTTGATTTCTCTCGGTGGTAGGCAACAACATCAGCCGCCGGCATAAGTTACCACCTACCAGACAAAGTCTTGCCGCCAAGCGATTCGTCGTGTTCCGGCATGATGTCTGGTGAAGCCGTACGGAGGACGGGTCTGAGCAGTTGTGTTGCGATGTGTGGCGGGTACGATGCGCCAAATGTTGTTGTGTCGGGAGTTTGGTCGCGGAGAGTCTCCAGATCAATCTCCCTCTAGCGCAGCATCATTTGGTCGTGTTGGTCTTGGGTTTAACATTGCATCACCTCGCTCAACTGCCGTCATCCTTCCTATTCCGAAGTTTTTAAGTGAATAGGCTTAATAAACTAGTGCGCTTTACCATCAACGATTGCATCGTTGCTTACTATCAGGCGGCATTGCAGTCAAGCACTAGACTAAATTATTAAAAAAAAAAAAAAATTATAGAGTCCGTTGAGTTTCTTGTTTGGTCTTCTCGATCAGAACCTACTACCCTTTGGAATGGGGAACTAGCTTTATATCTATATCTAACCGACCATTAGACTGTTTAAACGTTCCTTTAATTGGTTTGATTGAAATGCTTGGGTCCCTCTAAATACTTTTTTATTCTAATATTTAAAAATTTAATTTGTATGTACGGACGACAGCAGGTCAAGCTACCCGAAACTGTCTAATATTCCCATCAACCTTGAGCCTTAAAGCTTTAATGATAAAGTTGAAAATCTAATAAAGAAATCTGACAGATTGTAGAAGCTTAATGTGCTGTCGTCTGTACGTATATTATGTTAAAATAAAGGAAATGAAATAAACATATTGTTTGAGATACAGGATGAGTCATGCTTGACCACGTAAAGAAAAGGAAGCGTTACCCTTTGTTACTGGTTTCGGGTATTTTTCTAATATGTAACGTTATACAGTGATATGTCAATGGAATTCGTTATATTTTAGCTGGTTTTGGCTCGGACGCATGCATGACTAACCTGCGGATTGGATAAACTCTCCTCGGAAAGCATATCCAAAGCCGTAGTAAGTATCGGAGTTGGTGTTTGTGATTGTTTATGCAAAGTAATCTTTTTTTTTTTCTATCTTTCTTTTGTAATGGTACCGACAAACGCGACAAATAAACAACGCGTCATGCTGACGTCGACAGCCTCAGTGGCGTAGCGGTAGCGAACACGGCCGCTGCGCAAGGAAGCGCGGGTTCGATTCCCACGCAATGCAAATGTTTGTTTGGATGAATATTTGGACTGGTCTGGTTGCGCCTCGGAAAGCGCGTTAAGCCGTTAGTCCCGGTTGCCATACGAACATCTAATAGCAGTCGTTACGTGTTGTTGGAGCCCTCAAAAGTCCAGCAATTGATCTAATTGCAATGCTTCGATATCACCTTCGGGTTGTGGAGGTCAGACGGCAGTCGCTTCACGGAAAACATCGAAGTTTAGCCAAAATCAGCAGTTGCACTGGTAAAGCGGACCCCAGACTCCAAAAGCTGAAAAAGCTTCGGATGCGACTGGGATTAACGCTGAGATGATGATGATGCTGACGTCACACGAATTCTACATCTCGCAATCAGAGTTTATCGTGCAACTAGCATACATACAACTTCCCAACTTTAACCGTTGGGTAAGTGCCCGAAGACATAACATCCGTCGGAGGATCCTCCATTTTCTATGGAGGATGAGTGAACCTTACTCCCTGTCCTTAATGCCTCCACACTTTCAGTCAATTTTTGTCTTTGACAGCCAGTCTGGCAAGGATTCTTACTAAGGGGTATCATATTAAACATTGAACTCTCAGCCACCGTAGGCGTGGGCTTGCGGTCGGCGAGCAGCCCACTGCTCGCCTTGCGAGAAACCCAGCCCCCTCACACCCCTAGCCGCCGCAGGAGCCGCCCTGTTCGGGACACAATATCGAACTCCTGGCCACCGTAGGTGCGGGCTTGCGGGTGGCGAGTATTGGGCAGCTCGCCGCCCGGTAAGGATGAGGCCCGGGTCAACAACGGCGCATTGTTTATCACGCGCGCCTTAAAGAGATGTCAGCACATCGTGACGGGGTCTACGAAGACCGATGCCTGAGCCAGGGTTGCAGGTTGGTTGAAAGAGGAAACAACACACACGGGTAGGTTTTAGTCAGTAAAAGTCTGACACGCCCATCCGCTCCGCCCAGAACGGGAGAGCTCATTTGATGATTTTCCGGATGAGTTGTAAAATGGCTAATTATAGATATGATGACTAGTAGTTAGGTAGTTTTAGAACGGAATCAAATGTTATGTGAACCAAATTAATTACTGACAGGGAAATTGATTTAATACGCCATTATTTTTAGATACTTATTCCAATCATCTGATAACTTTATTCGCGGAATAATTTTGATTTTTTAAACTAATTTAGTTTAGTGCATATTAAGGACAGAAGGTAATTCGTTTAGTTCTGCCATATAAGCCCTGACGTAAATTCACGAATTTTTAGTAGGGCGTAAAACGCTTTAGCTTATTAAGTGCCTAATCATTTAAAAAATCTTAGTGAATAGGAAGCAAGACGGCAGTTGAGCGAGGTGAGCAATGTAAAACCCAACAACACCACCAACGATGCTGCGCCAGAGGGAGATTGCTAGAGAGAGCATGACCTGCTATCGTCCGCACATAAATAGAACAGAAAAAAGGTACACAGGTGATGTTTATTTCATAAGGAATCTCTTTCATATTTTTTAACTAGCGGCCGCCAGCGACTTCATTTGCGTGGATTTAATTATGCTCCGCTCCTATTGGTCGCAGCGTGATGTTAAAGTTGTATGTTGCCTAAAGCCTTCCTGGATTAATAGGCTATAGGTACAACGCAAAAATATATTTTTTTAAATCGGGGCCGCAGTTCCTGAGATTAATGCGTTCAAACAAACTCTT
This sequence comes from Sesamia nonagrioides, assembly GCA_017933935.1. Lineage (NCBI taxonomy): Eukaryota > Metazoa > Arthropoda > Insecta > Lepidoptera > Noctuidae > Sesamia > Sesamia nonagrioides. The sequence continues at coordinate 1,510,945 of JADWQK010001779.1, forward strand.
CAGCTTTATATAATAGTAATAGATTTGACAGGACTAAACTAATACGTCATTTGTGTTTTTCTTAATAAAATAGAAAGAAAAGCATGCACTGAACTTAAATTTAGATATTGAGTGAACAAGAGAATTGGCCTCAAGTTCTACCAGTTCACTCCTGCCGTACGCTCTAAGAGCTTTTGCATGTACGGACGACAGCAAGTCAACTTACCCGAAACTGTCAAAAATTCCCATTCAACCTTGAGCCTTAAGAGGGGACTCTAGTGCCGAGGAATTTGGAAAATAGGTATTTGAAGAAATTATTGCCGTCGCTCTGCTTCCAACCTCTCCCGGTAAAGTGCGAAAAGGACCGTTGCAGCTAAGGCTGATTTTACCTACAAAAACTTTGACCAAAAGACGTTTCGTATTCCGCTGTTTTCTTTTTCAAAATACGACTGATCTCAAAAATTTTTGTATCAAAATTTAGAGGAAAAGTTTACCTATGTTTCTATCATTTTCTTTTTTGTTAAAATCTTATCACGTTTGTCTAATAGTCGTCTGAACATCGCGGTAAAAATGTTTTATTTTTCAGGATTTTGAAGTATCATATTTCTTTTATTAATTAAGTTTCGGAAGAAATCAAATGATAGGGGTACGTATAATCACGGTGTAAAATTGTAGAAAAAGAAATAATTGCTCAAAAAGCATTATCCATGAATAAAACAGCGGAATACATTTGTATAGAGAAAGCAACACTAGAGTCCTATCTTAACACTTCATAAATAAAGTTAAAAATGTAATAAAGACATCTGACAAATTGTAGTAGCTGGATGTGCTGCCGTCTATATCTAGTTAAAAAATCACAAGTTGATAAACACGTGATAGGTACTATTTACGACAAAGTTTACGTTTTCGAGAATGATAAGGGTAATTTCCTAAAACGGATTAGTGAAATGATTTGTCGATTTCACCTGTTACTAATTACGTAGGTATCTATGTATGACAAACGTCCAACCTATATATGACGACACGATTGGCGCAGTGGCTAAGCGAATTACTGCTGCATTGCATGTCGCGGACTCAATGTCCGTACGGTACATAATTTTACATTGCCTACAGGTGTATGTCAGTTTTAATGTTTACAAATGCACCCACGATACAATAGTAATTAAGGAATTAATTAAGGAATAAAACATTGCAAGGGCATGAGGCAATGTTTTATAGAAAAGAATGAATATAAGTATTGTTTAAGTAAAATCTACATCGGAAATTGGACGTAGTTATGCAAAATGTAGCCAACCCATAAAAACTGTTTTTGTGTTACTGTCATAAATATCTAAAATCTACACATCAACTTTAGTTTATGCAAAAAATATCAAAGCCGCAAAAAAGTACAGGAAAATACCCAATATTTAAAAGGAAATCTACTCTCATGTTATTTTAATAAATAAATTTTACTTCAAACTTTATTTTCTCAAAAGCAAGTTTGCTGGCTGGATCCTTTTTGCATAACTACGTCCAATTATGAAACTGAAGAGCTACGTGTAGGATTTCTACGGGCATTTCTCATGGAGCAGAAATCAAATATCACTCTACCAATAGGTACCTAGGTAAGTTATACCTACTACCAACTACCAACCTAATAAAAAAGAAAGTAAATTTGCCAATTAATTAAGAGACAAAATCATAATTAAATAGGTAATAAATTTTGGTTTTTGAATTCCTTAACAAAAAGGAAATGTTTGTGAAATGTTTGTGGGCCCAGCGCCCTCACGCCACTAGCCGCCGCAGGAGACGCCCTGGTCGGGAGATGACACCAAACTCCCAGCCACCGTAGGCGCGGGCCTGGGGGCGGTGAGCAGTGGGTTGCTCGCCGCCCGGTAAGGACCAGGCCCGAGTCGACGGCATATCGTGTTTCACGCGCGCCTCAAAGAGATGTCAGCACATTGTGACGGGGTCCACGAAGACCGATGCCTTCTGGGTCAGGGTTGCCGGTTGGTTAAACAAGAAACCGTGGCCCTGGCCGTCGCACAGGCAAGTGAAGAAACCCGGGTGGGTTTTAGTCAGTAAAAGTCTGACACGCCCTTCCGCTCCGCCCAGAGCGCGAGAAAGTCATTTGATGATTTCCCATCCCAACAAAAAAAAGGGGGTGAAAAAGTGAAAAAACACTTTTTTTGAGACTTTGGCGCCACCTACAATGCGCGTTTTTTGTTGTACGACATTGCAACAATGACATAAATTGTAGTGCGCAGCGCCCTTTACAATTCTGTTTAAAAAAATGTTCAAAAATGCATACAAATCGTGAAAAATGCGTTTAATTTTTTTTTTTAATTTTTCAAAATCCGCTGAGAGTTCAAGATGTCCACCTTCAGGGTGGCTTTGTGTTTTACAATTAGAAAACCAACACTCAATCTTGTGGCACTTTTTTCCACGAGGGGCTTTAATTTTCGACAGATTGACTGTACTATACGGACCTCAGTCTATTCGAGAGTTTTGGCGGGAAAGTTAAGCTGGGTGTCACGCTTATTTTTCATTGAACTTTTAAATTATTTATAGTGTTGTTTACTAAATAAAAGTGCGTGATTTATGTAGTAAAAAGTGGATACAGTAAATAATTCATAAAGAATATTGGGATATAGCAGCATGGTGGCTTCATCATGACTTTGCCTCAAACCTCCCTCGTAGACGGTGCACGTGGCCGTCTTTTTTGACATGAATATTTCAGTGACATTGGCTAAATGCACAAACCGTGCGATGCCAAAAAAGAAAGAATGAAGTCTATTTGACAGACTTTCTCTATGGTAATGCCATAAAGAAACACTTAGCTAATGTTGTGAATAATGTACTTACCAACTAATCAACTATTGAAAAAAATCCAATAAAATACAATTTTAGAACCTTTTAAATTCGCACCTACTGTGCCTAAAAAGCTACAAAACGCACTGTAGTGTGTAGTTTTGAATATTTTGGACCTTTTTGTTTACCTATTAAAATAACTTTGAACATTACCTGGTGTACAATTTTGGACATACCTATAATATGTGTTTAGTTATATTTTGCGGCCGGCGGGGCGTGTATTGCCAGCCGAATAATAGTAAAAATTAATTATCTTTCTTTTATTTTTATTTAGCTCTAAATTTGTGTTGGATGCCTAGTACATGGAAGAGTGAACTACCTAGTAATTTTGTAAATATTGAGGATGCAACGGCGAAGTATAATTCTTTGAACTGGGGACAGGGCCGCGCCGACCCCCGGCTGCGCCTGTGTGCGGAACCTATGAAGCGCCTCTTTTTAACCGACTTCTAAAAAAGGAGGAGGTTATCAATTCGCCGAAATATTTTATTTTTATGTATGTTCCCCAATTACTCGATGACGCCTGGGCCGATTTGCAAAATTTTTTTTTGTTTGAATGGGTATACTTTTCAGTTGGTCCCATAGTCACCAGGTCAGGATCTGATGATGGAAGACCAGAGAAATCAAGGGGAACTTTCAAAAATCGTATGGGTGACTAGTGCATTTCTAAGTATTTTCATTAAGTATTTAAAAGCACTACGGTGTAATAAAGGTCTGGGGTAGATGTGTTGATGGAGCCGGGAGACAGTCGAAGGAAGTCCTCAACGATTCACAGCAGCTACCTAGTGTCTGTGCTTGATTAATTTGTATTGATAAGAGCTTTACATCTTGACGTATTGTGATTGTCATTAGGGATTTTATGATGAAGACAAAGAACAGTTAAGGGATCTCCTCAACGGTTTACAGTAGCAACATTGTGCTTGGAATTAATTCATTTATATTGATGAGAACTTTGCACCTATATGGGTTAAAATGATGGTTTGCAATAAATTTGATGATGAAGACTTTATAGGCAGTTGAGGCAATTTCTCAAAAATTTACAGCATTGTACTTTAACATAGGACAACCACTACCTACTCGTCACGCTTATGCAACAATCAATTATAATCAAGAGACTGAATTTAAGTTCCGTAATCGCGTCATTGTTCATACTTTCATTTTGGTTTCATAGGAATTTTATAGAAATCGGTTCAATGGCTCCATTTTTAGACTAAAATTAGGGGTACTTAAAAATTAAAGTAAACAACATTACGTCGTTTGCTCGTCGTGTCAGCATCCAATCTAACCGGATGCAGCTGAACAGTACTTTTCACAACTAAAAAGTGTAAAATAAAAACTTTTTTTACAAAGAAAACAACCGACTTCCACAAGAAAAAAAAAAACACTACAAAGTGAAAAATAACTAATTTCGGAAGTCGGTGGCAAAAATGAATATACAAACACCAAAAACACCATGACCATGAACCGGTATATACAGGGAAGCCGGCTGTTTTTTTTTTTAAATAAGTTTTTTTTTTATAATAAATGACGTTAATCCAGCGCCAGTTATATCGGTAATTGGGCAGAAAGCTAGGAAATGCTCTCTTGTTTCTAACTTTCTAGTTTCTGTGTTAAAATTGACAAATCTTATACTACTTAATTTGTTCTACTTGTGAAACGTCAGGAGTAGAATCTAGTATTATTGAAAAATATTTATTAATTCGACATAAATTTAAAATAAAATGTTGAATTTGGTTGCAATGTAGTATTGTATTTGTATGCAAATTATTTCATTTTGATTTTTATTTCCAAGACTAGCTTTCCGCCCGCGGCTTCGCCCGCGTGGAGTTCGGTTATATCGCGCTTTTTAGATTTCCCTCGGGAACATCAAAATTTTCCGGGATAAAAGGTAGCCTATGTTCTTTCTCAGAGTCTAAAGATTGTCTGTGCCAAATTTCATCAAAATTGGTTGAGAGGTTTAAGCGGGAAAGCGTAACAGACAGACAGACAGACAGACAGACAGATAGACCGACAGACAGACAGACAGAGTTACTTTCGCATTTATAATATTAGTATGGATAAGTCGGCATATTTTTGAAATCGGTACCTATCATTCGTACGTGAACAATTTTTGTATGTCTGTTCCTTGCGTCTAAGCTCTAAACCGGTCGGAAAAAAGTCAAACTTTCTATTCAAAATTGAAAAAAAATATCATTTTTTTAAAATATCCCAAATAGAAGTTATAATTATTTGTATATAAAATCACATAAAAGGTACATACCACTGCATGAAGCGTTTTTTGAATCAGATTTAATAAAACTTATCGATAACATGACTGGTTTCTGTCTCTAATGATTATGTGGAAGTGGATGGTAGTGCCGTAAAATATTTACTTATTTTAATTGCATTTTTATTACGTTCTTCTTCTTGTTTAATTTTCCTTATTAGATTCTGGTGACGAGATAATTTCTTTTTTTTTTATCATGATTACTATCACTCATCGTGAAAACACGTTAAAACAATAAGTAATACACAAACTATTATTTTATTATAAAAATTCAATGCGCACCTTACACACACTTTCAATCAAATTTCAAATAATTGTCCAATCGTTTTATTTTGGCTATCTCGTTCGTTAAAACGCTTCAAAATAACTAATACTTCGTTTGAGTGTGGTTTGAGGTTCAAAAGAACTGCCGCCCTTTTAAAGTTGAGATCGTATGTAATGTAAACTAAAACCCTAAGTGTGAAATGAAACCATAAACGTAAATATTAATAAATATATGAACATTGAGAGACTTGTTCAATAAGCGTACCTAATATAAATATGTCTTGTTGTTTACAAGACCTATGTTGCGCCTAGAGATGGGCATTTACCCGGTAAAAACCCGAACTATGGGTAAATACCCATTTATACCTATTTTTACCCACCCAATTTTAATTTTTACCGGGTAAAAATTATAATCAGTTTAATTTAGGGTAGATCCGTAGTTACATCGTTATTATTATCGCAGATCATATTTTGATCAAGTTACAACCTGACACTGACCAGTAAATTGCAAAAAACTCGACAAAATCTGAATTACACGGGCTGCCACTACGGAACAGGCTATTTGACAGATTTATAATTTTTATCTCGAATTACTTGGTTGCGGTTAAGAAGTTCACCGAAAGTATTTTTTTAATTTTAAATACGTATTTCGTAAGAAATATGCAAATAAAAATTCAAAATTCAAATAAGCCGCGAAAACGATTTATTCAGCAATATAGCGTCGAGCTTTGTAATTGACGTCACAAGCGGTTTTCGGTTCTCAGTGGTGTTTGTTTTTATTTATTATTTGTTGTTATCTAATAAAATGGTTTACAAGTGGTGTGCTGTACCGGGTTGTACAAATAAATCGATAAAAACCCCCAAAAACAGTTTATAAGTTTGAAAAAAGTCCGAAAACAAGCGTTGATGCGCGTATGACGTCATCGCGACATTAGCCAATCCGGATCGTTTCACATTGTGTGGCGCGAGAAACAAAAAGCTAAACATATTTTTGTGTTTTGTATGTATTAATTGCATTTTTTATTAAAACTCGTGTAAATGACATAAAGAACCCTCATTTTATGCAATTAAAGCAAAAAATCCCAAAAAAAAAATGAATACTGTCAAATAGCCTACTACCATTTTTTTGTTCTGGATGAGAAATTGTCAAATGACCTCTCCCGCTCTAGGCCTGTGCCTGTGTGTGCCTGTGCGCCAGGGCCACGGTTTCTTTTTAGGCCTCTGCCTCGAATCTTGCGGGCAGCGTTGCGGCGGCGGCGGCGAGTGAGCGGCAGGATCTTATGCGTTAAATCAAACAGACCGGTTCTCGAAAACAGCGGCGCGGCACAACGGGGCGGTGGCGGGCAGCGAGCGGTGTACTTCTCGCGCTCGAATCTTGCGGGCAGCGAGCGGTGTACTTATAGTCAAGCGGTGATCGAGCGTTAGGAATAAATTTGAATCAAAAAGTTGTTGCCACCATTGTTCAAACATTTCTTTCGCAAATAAAAACAAATATCTCGTCGACACAATCGTGAACACAATACTACGCGGCTATAGTGACGCGCGATCTGCCCGCTAGTTTCGAGAACGGGTCTGCGATGCCCGCCCGGCTCCCGCGCTGCTGACGGCGCCGCCCCGAAATCCTTTTTTTTTTGTTTCCGGGGTGGAACATCCTCATGCGATATCCGCCGCCCTGGGGCGGGCGACGGGTTTGCCGGACTCTTAATGATTGAAAACCACCCCAGTGTTTCATCTCACACCTACACCGGGGGGTTGCGAGAACGAAAACTGCTTCCGCAATCCTCCATTGATGCTGGCCCGCCACTGTGGATCCGGTCCGGTGGGACAGGTCAGCCGCCTAATTCACACGCCGCTCCAACTGTCCGGGTCAGCCAGCGCGATGCGGACAGGGAACAGTCACAGTGAGGATATCGCCTCAGCATACATGAGCAACCAGGGAGGTGGATCATGGATGCTGAGGCCTGTATAGGGACTGCATATGCTCTTTCTACATAGAAAGAGCATTATATAGAGGCGTGTTCTTGAATCTGTATCTCTCCATGGTGAACCTTAGTGTTAATATAGAATTCATGGTTCCGTACCCTGGACGAAACCCATATTGACACTCCCAAGACAGCATACTCCTGCCGAATCTGAGTCTATAATCCTCTCAAAATTCTTCAGGGTGTGTACCGAGCCCTTGCCTTTGAAGACTGGAGTAATAATACTCAGTCCCCATTGGCTTGAAATTTTGCCGATCAGGAACACGCGGTTCAGAAGGTTAGTTAACATGCCCGCATCGCGAGGACCCATCGCCTTCCAGGCCTCAATGGGGACTCCGTCAGTTCCGACAGCTTTCCGATTTGCCGAAAAGTCGTTTGGACTTCCTCGGGCGTTATCGGGGGCACTAATTCAAGATTTCTCGGTGGTAGGCCATAACATCGGCTGCCGGCGGAAGTTACCACCCACCAGACAAAGTCTTGCCGCCAAGCGATTCGTCGTGTTCCGGCATGATGTCTGGTGAAGCCGTACGCAGGACGGGTCTGAGCAGTTGTGTTGCGATGTGTGGCGGGTACGATGCGCCAAATGTTGTATGTTTCTGCACTTTCATTCTCTGACGTCTATAGTATGGATAATATGGAAGATGCATTTAGGGTATTTCATGAAATATTACAACTGTTTTTTAAACTATGTTTTCCCATTCAAAAGGTAAAAAGGTCGACCGGAAGAAGTAATACTCTATGGCTGACAAAAGGTCTAAAAAAATCATGTATACGGAAACGCTATTTACATTTAAAAACTATTTATAATAAAACAAACAAAAACAAATTAACAAAAACGTATAAAAAATATAGTGGCATACTTAAACGTTGTATTAACAAATCTCAACAGATACACAACAAAAAATATATAGAGAACATGAAAAACAAATGCAAGGCTACTTGGGAGATTATCAATAAAAAAATTGGTGACGTACGAACAAATATTGACATAGAACAAATTATAACAAAAACCAACAACGTAATTGACCCTCAAAATATTTGTGACATGTTTAATAATTACTATATCCAATTGACAAATAATAATGAATTCACTTATAATATAGACGCTATAAATAGAACTATGGACATTAATCAGAATAATTCTATATTCCTAAATCCTACTGATGCAGTAGAAGTGTTCAGGATAATACAAAACCTAAATAATACTGCGTCTGTCGGTTTTGACGAAATAAGCACCAAAATTATAAAAGCTTCTGCTAAGAACTTATGTGAACCACTGAGCTACTTAATTAATATGTCGTTCTTAGAAGGTAAATTCCCAAGCACACTCAAGAATTCAATAGTTAAACCAATTTTTAAGAATGGTGATAAATCTGACATGGCGAACTATAGACCTATAACCCTAATTCCAATAATATCGAAGATAGTTGAAAAAACAATGCTAAAAAGGCTATATGACTATGTGGACAAGCATAATTTGCTGAAACGAGAACAATTTGGATTTAGAAAAAATAGCACCACATCTTTAGCTTGTTTTAATTTAATAAAAATAATAACCGAGGCTATGAATGATAACATACCTGTAGTAGCAATCTTTTTAGACATGAGTAAGGCCTTTGACTTTGTTGACCATAAACTATTACTAACCAAAGCAGATAAATATGGATTAAGGGGCCAAGCGAATGACTGGCTTAAATCATACTTAAGTGAAAGACGTCAATGTGTGCAGATATCAAAAGTAATTGATGGAAACAAAATAGATTATACATCCAACTATAAGACTAATGCTGTTGGAGTACCCCAAGGCAGCGTGATGGGATCATTCTTATTTTTGCTCTATATTAATGACCTTCCCAACGCAACTCGCCACGAAACAATCTTATTTGCTGACGATACGACACTAATAATAAAATGTAATGACAAAAATAGGTTGGAACAGGAAATTAATGAAGCAATAAAAGATATAATAAGTTGGCTTAATAACAACAATTTAAAGATCAATATAAATAAAACAAAACTAATTCAATTTCAAACTTATAAATCAAACTTTCATAGTCTTAATATAAAATATGACGACAGAGTCATAGAGCAAGTAGTAGAAACAAAATTCTTGGGCATAATATTGGATCAAAACTGCAATTGGAAATCACACATCAATTACGTATGTGATAAGTTAGACAAATTCGTATACGCAATAAAACGTCTTCGATCAACAGTGTCCGTAGCCGCAGCAGTCACTGCATATTACGGATACGTATCATCTGTGTTGTCATATGGTCTGATACTATGGGGCAATTCAGTTGAGGTTTTGATGGCATTTCGGGTACAAAAGAAGTGTGTTAGGGCAATATCTGGCGTCTGGTTTTTGGACAGCTGCAAACCTTTATTTAAAAAACTAGGCATTTTACCATTGCCCTGCATGTACATTAAGGAACTGTGTATGTTAGTAAGACAAAATCCTCACTATTTTCGCATGCAATCAGAAGTGAGCAAAAAAAAGGCTTCAGCTCGAAATAAGTACAAACACGAATTAAATGTACCTCAATGTAGATTACAAATATTTAGAAGAAATGTATATGTCAGTGCTATTCAGGTATATAACAAGTTACCTAACTCATTTAAGGAACTTCCTATCTCAATGTTCAAGAAAAAGCTGACAAGTTGGTTATTAGATAATTGTTTTTATGACATTGGCGAATACATGGAATATTGTAAAAATTCAAGATGACATATTATATTTACTATTATTATTTTAATTTCTGACGTTATCTACAATCTGACATTTTCTTAATATTTTGATAATTTTTTTTTTTTTGTAGTATTTGCAATCATATTGGTAACTGATGTAATATGACAGCATAAATTTCAATGAATTATAATGTATTATAAAATTAAATATTTGCACACCATATGTCATGGTAGAATGTAATTGGGCCATATTTATATTAAGATCATACTACTTTGTACACCTACATTCTGGCAAATAAAGTCTTATTATTATTATTATTGTTTGTTGTCTCGGGAATTTGGTCGTGGAGAGTCTCCAGATAAATCTCCCTCTAGCGCAGCATCGTTTGGTCGTGTTGGTCTTGGGTTTAACATTGCATCACCTCGCTCAACTGCCGTCATCCTTCCTATTCCTAAGTTGTTTTTAGTGAATAGGCTTAATAAACTAGTGCGCTTTACACTCAACGATTGCATCACTGCTTACCATCAGGCGGGATTGCAGTCAAGCACTAGTTCAAGATTATTAAAAAATAAAAAAAAAATTGGAATGAATTTCGGTGTCTGCACCTCTTGGTGCTGCTTATTCAGCAGCTCGTGGAAGTACAAGCGCCATCTCTCCTTCACCGTGAGGTCTTTGCATAGCAGGTTGCCAGTAGGGTCTTTTACACAACGGCACTTGGATATATCCTATGCCGCTTTGACCCTGGAACATGCCAATTTGGAAAAGATCTTTTGCCCCTCAAATGATTCCTACTTCTCGTAAAGCGCTTAAAGTGGTCTGGCTCTGGCTCTAGCTACAACTCTTTTAGTGGCATGTTTGACAACCTTATATGCGTCGCGATCTGGATGCCACGTTTTAAAGAGGGCTTTCTTCATCCTAGTCTTCCTCTGGACTGTGTCGTCCCACCACCAGGTCTCCTTTTCACGTTTGCGGCCGCCCTTAGAGACTCAGCACCACCCGCGCCGCCATATAATAGCTGCCTGGATCCTGCCCCAATGGTCTTGGACATATTCTTCATCGGTCCAGCGCACTTGTCTCTAATAACCGATGCGAACTCCTAGGACTTATTTCATCAAGCAGCCGCCACCAACTCTGGCGCCGGCAGTGCTCTACACGTCTACGATGGGCCGTTACGCAGAGATCTATGACAAGGAGGCGGTATTGTCCAGTGAGACTCTCACCGGCTATGACTTTGCAATTGGCTGCTTTGCCGATGTGGTGTCTCCTAGTCGGTAGAAAGTCTATTCGGGTAGCGCTTCGCCCGCTGCGAAAGGTGACAATGTGCTCCTGCTTCTTTTTGAAGTAGGTGTTCACGATTGCAAGGTTAGCGGCTGCACACGTTTGGAGAATGTTGTTTCCTTCTGCGGTGCGGCCGCCGTACCCAAAGCCGCCGTGAACACGCTCAAGCCCGACACTCTTCTCACCCACATGACTGTTCAAATCACCACCCAGAACCACTCGCTGGGATAACGGTATCCCGTGAAACTGTCCTTCGAGCTGGATCCAGAACAACATACTTTCGGCGTCACCACACCAGGAAAAGCACAACGGATTTTCCTGGTTTTGGCTCGCTTCTTCAGCCGTATTCGCCTCTGACACGTTAGACCTAGCCCACAGGTCACAGGAGTCGGGCGTAGCTCCTGCGCGCCGTTTGCGGCGGCGCCCTAACTGTGTCACGTGCATTTCTTCCTTTCCTATTCATAATAGTTTGGCTTGTTTTGCTTTTACGAGTGCGACTGTTGTCAGACCACTCAGCTCCGAAGGGAAAACTGGCGTCAGCACCCCATCCGTAAGTCAGCGGGTGCACCGTCAGGCAGGTGGGGTTAACTTAGGTCCCAAAGATGGTGGTAGGACCCCAAAGCACTCCAGTACCTGATCGTAGTATTGATGACGAAGCCAATTAAATAACAATTCATTTTATACCCGGTATTTATTATAAATACCCGGTAAAAATGGGTATTTTTTAATTTTTACCTATTCTACCCTTTTTTACCAATTTTTACCCACCCATTTTTTACCCACCCGCCCATCTTTAGTTGCGCCTATTGTATCTACTTACTTATCGATACTCTACTACAAAAAACAATAATTTAGGAAACAAATATAATTTAGGTGGCAAAGGCGGCGCGGCGCCCCTATTGACTTGGCGCCTGTGTGCGCCGCACACTTCGCACACAGGGGCGGCGCGGCCCTGACTGGGGATTACTATGACGCATTAAAAGCATCATGGATCCAATGTCAGACAAAGATGGAGCAATACAGGATGAAAAGTGCTATCCCTTTTTCACAGCGGTTTAATTATGGTTTTAACACGTCGTAAAAACAGGGTTTTCAAAATTGGAACAGATCGTTTAGAGACTTTTTTAATGTTTTTTACTTTTTATTATGATTTTTCTTAGAATAATGACTTTAATAGGTAGGTACATCAAAACTTATCATAATATATATTAAAACAATGCGGTAAAGTAATATCGCCTACTAATAAAGAAGAAAGGTTTCTTACAAAAACACCTCAAACAAGCAGACTTACCTTACTGGATGTAACACAGAAATAAAACGAAAAATATCACAAAAAAAAAAATGTAATGCAAAATACTAAACGACTGTGATTTATCAATGGAAAACTGTAGTATTTATATGGATAGTAGTAAGTACCTACTAAAATATTTTATGTTATGTGAATGTATTGTTGATAAATAATCAGAATCATACAAGATAACTACCTACCTAATTCGGTACTATTGATATTCCACCTTATCAGCTGTGATTAGACACGTAATCATATATCTTGTTTAATATTAATTGGGGCTTTGACTTAATTTGCGTATTTCCCTTTGTGGATGTATTAGATATAAACAAAGGTTAGTTTTGTTTATCATATTTTAAAATGAACTTTTATGAGTGTTTAATACATTCAAAACAAAGATTAATACAAGACTAGGTACTAGTTTTTTCTAGCATATGAGCCTAACTCATAAAATTCGCCTTTTATAAATATACAAGGCGTAGGATTTAGGTATTATTTAGATGTCATAATGACATGGAGAGTACGATTGTGGCAACCCAGTGCCGGGCACGCCACAATAGCTGCAATAAGTCCCCTCTTTGAGAAGTGACTAGAGAGGCGCCACGGCGCCATCGGATACGGTTATTTCGGGAGGTTTCTGATCCGAATTAGGGTGTTACCACTATAGGGATCGCCCTGAGGACACGAAGGAGCTTACGGTGGAGGTCAGTCTAACTTAGGTGGAGCACCGCCGTGTCCTTTTGGCGGCGATCGGCGGTGATGATTTTTCGCATACGGGCCTGGTCCAGTCCATGGTTCGGAGCGAGAGTGCATGATAAGGCGTTACCTCCTTCTGCGAAGCAGTGATACTGGCAAAGGTGTGTGAGGGAGAGGCTATCTCAGCGCCCTCACGCCCTACCCATGCACAACCTAGCCTGGTCGGGAGACTGCATCGGCCACCGAAGGCGCGGGCGGTGAGGGCGCAAGCCAGCGTCATCAAATGACATCTCCCGCCCTTACTCGGAGAGGAGGGCGTGTCAGACTTTTACTGACTAAAACACACCCATTGTCCTTCACTTGGCTGTGCCGTACCGAGTAGAAGACAGCTCGCCGCCCGCATCGGTCGTCCGGCGTCGGTAAGGACTATCCCCGCGTTGATGGCGCTTTGTGTTCCACGAGTGCCTGCAGCGAGACCTGCGAAAGAGATACCGTGGCTACTGGTGCATAGGCAAGTGAAGGAAAATGGGTGTGTTTTAGTCAGTAAAGGTCTGACATAGCCTCCTCTCCGCCCAGGGCGGGAGAGGTCATTTGATTATATCCCAGCCAAAAAAGGGTATTATGATTAGACTATCAGCGGTATCATCCGCATTAAGCGTCCCATATCCTATCTCTTTTCCTTAAGCAGTCAAAATCATCCATACTAATATTATAAGTGTGTAATTAATATAATAAAAGTAACTCTGTCTGTCTTTCTGTCTGTTACGCTTTCCCGCTTGAACCCCTCAACCGATTTTGATGAAATTTGGCACAGTCAATCTTTAGACCCCGAGAAAGGACCTAGGCTACCCTTTATTGAAAACTTTGATATTCCCGAGGGAAATCTAAAAAGCGCGATATATCCGAATTCCACGCGGGCGAAGCCACGGGCGGAAAGCTAATACATTTATAACCAACTACTATTCTGTGTGCTAAATTTAATAGAAATCCATTCAGGAGATTTTACGTGGAAAAGTAGCAAATTTCCATCAATACAAACTTTATACAGTATAGTACATAGTACCTATTAATACCTATCTATGTACACTATACAAATTACATAACATGGCATATGAAATCAACCAGGGATAAAGAAAGAAATTAATACATATTTTTTATTTCCGCCCAAACAAAACCCACATTACAATTAAATACCATAAAATAATAAAAAAGACAAAAAAATATTATCGACAAAAGTCTCTTACAACATGCAAACTTATTAACAAAGTTGACCTGATGTCAAAACCAGGGTTATAGACAGCATATATTATTTGACAGTTAGATCCGATTGTCATCCGTGATGCGCCTGCGACACTGGCTTAAGGCAGAGGCTTAAAATAAAAGATATATATGAAAGGACATCATTCATTCCATCAGACTAAGAAGCCAACGAATAACTGTTTGCGTCTTTAATTTTACGAATGTTCAATGTATTGTTGGCACTTGACTCGACAGACTAAATCACTGCAGGGCTATTTTCCTAAAATTTCATAGCATTATCGTGTAAACAGCTCTTGTATGTGCCAAGCCAGGCAGGCTTGGATGAAATTTAACAAACACGTTTATAACCTGGATTACCATTACCATCGGGTGCCGGTAGAAGTTACCACCCACCAGACAAAGTCTAGCCGCCAAGCGATTCGTCATGTTCTATGAAGCCTGGAGAAGCCGTACGGAGAACGATTCTGAGCAGTTATGTTGCAATGTATGCCGGGTACAATGTGCCAAATGTTATTGTGTCGGAAGTTTGGTCGTGGAGGGTCTCCAGATGAATTTCCCTCTGGCAGATTGGCTTAGCATCGTTGGTCGTGTTGTTGGGTTTAACATTGCATTACCTCGCTCAACTGCCGTCTTCCTTCCTATTCACTAAGTTTTTTTGAGTGAATAATAGGCTTATTCACTAGCACGCCTATTTTACAGTCGAGGTTTTTTTTTATAATTATAAATAGGGAATATGAGACCAAAGCAGTACCTTGTGTCGTTATTTGTGCTGTTGAATGTTCGAAATGAACTTTACCCTAATCAACATCTATGTACTTCAAAACCTACTGATAACTTACTTCTTAGAATATCACACATGTTATTGTTATGGTCAGTGTCTATTAGCTAGGGGACTTACAGCAGTGTCATGACCTGACACTAATTGGTTCATTGAATAAGGGACTTATTTGTGACAAATACCTAATATTATTCAATGAAATAGGTGATGAATTGTGTCGTTATCTTGAATTTATAGGTGAATTACATGATTTTTACCTATAACCTACAAAAAGCTTGCCTCCAGGATGTGTTTTTATGATTAGACCCCCTAAGAGGTAGGCCTGCTACCTTGTTTTTGTACACTGTACATAATCAATAACAATAATTAATTATTTATTACTAAATAATAATAATTGATAATTAGTCTTTTGAACTGTAACTGTGTCCTCTTCTTCCTCAATCGGTCCCTCGTTACTAAGGATCGTAGTCCCTTTAAGCGGACAGTTTTCCTCCATCGACTCCTGCCCAAAGTTGGCAACCACAACCTACTGAAATTTGTTTGAGGAAGTAGCTGCTTTCACATGGTCAGACTAACGTGTTCACTGATCGTTGTCGTAGCCACCGGCCTCATGCTCTCCTTCTTCTATTACCTCTTTTCAAGGCTGTTCCCTTTCGCTTAATGTGGGTCAAACACTGCGACCTATTTGTGGTAAAATTCAATCAGTAACATATTTTTACAACAGGTGCTGCTAAGCATAATAAGTATCTTAAAAATAAAATTCTCCATACGTTTTAATAAACTGGTGTCTAGTTAATTTTCCGGGCAGTCAGTATGCGTCTGCGTTCAGCAGATTCCTGGTCTTCATCAGCAGGCCACCACCTGGCTGACGTAGGCGTTAACAATCAGTTGACGCCGATGTCAAATAGTGTGTGTGCACCTACGTCTTTTGGCTTAGGTAATATTGATGACTAGTGGCAGTCAGCGACTTTGTTCACGTGGAGTTAATTATGCGCCGCTCCTATTAGTCGCAGCGTGATGTTATATAGCCTAAAGCCTTCCTGGACCCGTACTTCCTGAGATTAGCGCGTTCCATCGAACAAACTCTTCAGCTTTATATATTAGTATACCTAGATTACAAAAATTTGATGGTCAATTACCTACTTACTGCATTTCGAACGCTCAGAAAGTGGTCGTTCATCTCTTTTCAACGCCAATTTCGCCGCCTACTTTGACGTTGCCCGATATTTGAATAGTTTAGAAAAATGCAGTGCATTACGTAGTCGTTACCTGAAAGAAGTAGCCGACAGCGATAACTTGTTTCTAGTGTAAGTCTAGATACGGTGATAACACAGTCGATTTTCGTATTTAATTATTGTTAATCTTTTCATTTTTGTGCAAGAGAAACAGCTGACAGCCTCCGTGCCGTAGCGGTAGCGAATGCGGCTGCCTCGCCCAAGGAGGCGCGGGTTCGATTCCCCCGCAGTGTAAATATTTATATGCATGAATGGAAATATTTACATTGGTCTGGTAATACCTCGGAAAGCACGTTAAGCCGTTGGTCCTGGTTGCCATACGAACATCTACTGGCAGTCGTTACGGGTTGTGAGCCCTCAAAAGTCCAACAATTGGTTTAACTGCAATGCTGTGATTCGGGTTGTGGAGGTCAGACGGCAGTCGCTTCACGGAAAAAGTTTAACCAAAATCGGCAGTTACACTGGTAAAGCGGACCCCAGAGTCCAAAGCGGGAAAGCTTCGGATGCGACTGGGACGAATGATGAAAAACAGGTGTAATGTATTGTGAAAGTAACTCATCACCATCACCATCATCTCAGCGTTTAATCCCGATTGCATACGCGCATCTCGCGTTAGAGCCCGGGGTCCGCTTTTCTGCACATTCGCCTCCATTTCGCGCGATCTTTATCATCTGTATCTGTAGCATCCTGAAGTGTGAGATGGATGGCACGCAAGAAATCCCTTAAACGTCAAGCCAACACTTTTTTGGTCTACCTCGCTTGTTCCAGCCCTGTGGAGGTGCCATGACAAGACATTTGTCACCCACGGAACGTTTTCTTAAGACGTGACCATACAAGCGTAATGTGAAATTGATTATTTTTTCATATTATAAACAAAAGGAAAGATAAGCCGATTTGAAATCATTAAACAATAAATTCTGTGTTGTCTGCTGATATCTTTATGAACTTGATTTCATCGACGACGTGACGTCACGATGAAACTTTCTTCAAAAAAGTACCTATTATCGTTGGAGGTCATTAAGACGTCATTTTTGCTTGTAACAAAGCCCCGGCAGTGAGAGAAAATAAAGAGTAAAGAGTAGGTACACAAATAAAGCACCTTTCGATAAGCTGTTATTTTTTATCATCATCATCATCATCAGCCTTTACTCGTCCACTGCTGGACATAGGCCTCTTTCATGGCACGCCAACAAGCTCGATCCTGAGCAGCTCTCCGCCAGCCACTACCAGCCACCTTTTTGATGTCGTCGCTCCATCTCGCCCAAGGGCGTCCCACGCTACGTTTGCCGAGACGCGGTCTCCACTCAAGGACTCGTTTACCCCAACGGTTGTCGCTCCTGCGGCATATGTGACCAGCCCATTGCCACTTCAGCTTGCTAATCCTCTCAGCTATGACGGTAACTCTGGTCCTCTGTCGGATCACCTCATTCTTATTTTTTATGACTTTAGATAAATATCAAAATTTTCCTTGTTTTTTTGTTGCTCCACAAAAAAATGCTTCTGTGTCGTGAGTTTACACACGTTTACATCTCACATATTTTTGATTCCCAAGTTAAAGAAGGCTCTTTGAAATCACACATTACATAACACTTAGTATTTTTTTTATCCTTACTAATTTTATAAATGCGAAAGTAACTCTGTCTGTCTGTCTGTCTGCCTGTCTATCTGTCTGTCTGTTACGCTTTCCCGCCTAAACCTCTCAACCGATTTTGATGAAATTTGGCACAGACAATCTTTAAACCCTGAGAAAGAACATAGGCTATCTTTTATCCCGGAAAATTTGATATTCCCGAGGGAAATCTAAAAAGCGTGATATAACCGAACTCCACGCGGGCGAAGCCGCGGGCGGAAAGCTAGTTTTATTATATATTCTTTTTGGAAAACTTAATAGCTAATCAGACACAATATTTAGGTACTCGTAATTTAAGAAAGTAATTTAGGAAAGCGTAACAGACAGACAGACAGACAGACAGACCGACAGACAGAGTTACTATCGCATTTATAATATTAGTATGGATGGATAAAATACACGAACAGTCAGACCCGGAACGCCTACCTAAGCCATACCACAGAGGCCATACAAATATGTGTTCCGTGCGGGTATCATAGCCGCGACAGGCAACAAAGAAGTGTTGGGTTTATAATATTAGTATGGATGGATAAAATACACGAACAGTCAGACCCGGAACGCCTACCTAAGCCATACCACAGAGGCCATACAAATATGTGTTCCGTGCGGGTATCATAGCCGCGACAGGCAACAAAGAAGTGTTGGGCTTATAATATTAGTATGGATGGATAAAATACACGAACAGCCAGACCCGGAACGCCTACCTAAGCCAAACCACAGAGGCCATACAAATATGTGTTCCGTGCGGGTATCATAGCCGCGACAGGCAACAAAGAAGTGTTGGGTTTATAATATTAGTATGGATGGATAAAATACACGAACAGTCAGACCCGGAACGCCTACCTAAGCCATACCACAGAGGCCATACAAATATGTGTTCCGTGCGGGTATCATAGCCGCGACAGGCAACTAAGAAGTGTTGGGTTTAAGTAACTATTAAAATATTTATTAACATCTTAATACCTACATACATTTATGATTTAGATAGTCGTGGTGGCCTAGTGGCAAAAACACAAACCTCTCAAGAATGAGTGTCTGGTGATTCCAGGTCAGGCAAGTACCAATGTAACTTTTGTAAGTTAGGTATATGTACTTTCTAAGTATATCTTGGACACTCCAATGACTGATTATAAGGTGAAAGAAAACATCTTGAGGAAACCTGGACTTAAAGTCTGAAATCGACAACCCGCATTGAGCAAGCATGGTGATTACGCTCAATCCTTCTCTTTATGAGAGGATAACTGTGCCCAGCTCAGGACGATAAAAAGGTTGATGATGACATATGATTTCCCATTGACAAAAGTGTCAAAATTTTAGTCAAATTGATTCTATGGTAAATGTTAGCGTGTGTGTAACCTAGCGATTTGGGATGTGCCATGTCTGTCAGCGAGTTCATTTAATTGTAGAATGTATTTAGAATGTAGAAGATCCGAATTGTCTTCTTTTTTCAAGAACGTCGTCATCTACATAGGAGTCAGCTCGCCTTCTTCCCGGTTCACTGATGCCCTTGTTACATATAATAATTTCACACTTGACCTAACATCCGGGTGCGGCGCTTACGCAATCAAGGCGCGTCGTCCGGAAGACAGGCGCCGCCATTGTCAGGAATACACTCTTGCGCACTAATTTATGCTCATATTCAAATATACATCGGCAATAAATTATAAACAATTTGGCTGTTTTTTTTTTTATTTATTGACTAAAGTCAAGCCAATGGATGCGAGCAGCACAAGACCGGTCATCGTGGAAAGCCTTGGAACTCTATAGGCTGAAAAAGAAGAAAGTCAATATCTACATTGTTTTGGGTTTGATTATTTTTTTACTGGTTTAGAGGATAGTTAAATAAGTTTACTTTGGTTAGTTTAGCTGGGTATTTTTTGTGAGCCTGTCTCGTTGTAGTTAGTATTGGGATCAATTTTGATAAACAAATTGGGGATTTTGGGAAGGCCAATTGTCCAATAATAGGCGTCTTTGGGCTGAAATAATGATGAATCCGATTGTAAATTAGGTCGTGTTCCTTATCGTAGGATAAGGACGTACTGATAATATTATCTAGGCCAGCCTTTCAGTCTTTCTTACACTGCTAAATAGTACTAGTATTAAAGGTGCGGGTATGGAGGTTACGGGTGCAGCTGTCCCCTTAACGCCGACCAAAGTCAAAAGCACTAAATTAGACATAGTTTTTTTTATAATTATAAACTAGTCCTTGACCACAATCCCGCCTGATGGTAAGCAGTGACGCAATCTTTGATGGTAAAGTTCACTAAAAAAAAACTGAGTGGCAGTTGAGCGAAGGTGATGCAATGTTAAACCCAACAACACGACAAACGATACTGTGCCAGAGGGAGATTGATCTGGAGACCCTCCACGACCAAACTCCTGACACAACAACATTTGGCGCACCGTATACTGCATACATCGCAACACAACTGCTTAGACCCGTCCTCCGTACGGCTTCACCAGTAGTGTTATAAATAACCTGTTTGTTTTTACATTCTGTAGGTATCAGCATTGATTATTCATCAGCTCTTATCGGGTCGGTGCAATATGTCTTTTTCTTCCATACTTCTCTTAAGAAGAGAGGTTAAAGACGTATGCGTCTTTAACTACTCGTCCAATGCTGAACATAGGCCTCCTTCATGGCACGCCAACAAGCTTGATCCTGAGCAGTTCTCCGCCAGCCACTACCAGCCACCTTTTTGATGTCGTCGTTCCATCTCGCCCAAGGGCGTCCTACCCTATGTTTGCCGAGACGCGGTCTCCACTCGAGGACTCGTTTACCCCAACGGTTGTCGGTCCTGCGGCATATGTGACCAGCCCGTTGCCACTTCAGCTTGCTTATCCTCTCAGCTATGTCGGTGGCTCTGGTCCTCTGTCGGATCACCTCATTTCTGATGCGGTCCTTCAGAGACCATTTCATCATCATTTACACAATGTGATATGATGGAGGACGTCCATCACTTGTTGGTGGAATGCATCAAGGCCTGAGCTGCTAGAGAGGTGCCGATGAATACCTTTAAAATTAATTTGAAAGATGTTGGTTTTGTTCAAAGTATAATATCAGAGTCTGTCTCGAATTCAGCTATTTTACTTTACAAAATAGTTTATAAGGTTTTGAAGTCTGAATATATTTATATTTTAATTAATTTTACATTATGCTCACATGATAGAAGCAACCTAAATATGTAACATAGAAATGTAACCCATATATTATTATTTTAAAAGAGTGTCCATGGAGTTTCTTGCACGTTCTTCTCCATAGAGATCTACGCTTTGGAACGTGCAATTTAGCTTCACTTTTCTTGGACTGACCGACATTGACTATTCAAAAGTACCAAGTGATGGTTAATTTGAAATAAACAATTTTGATTTTGATTTTGAATAGTGTAATTCTTGTAATAAGTTACGATGGAGCTGGCGTGGTCGTGGTGGCATGACCAAAAGCCCCTAAATTTCTAATAGATTATATTAAAAAAAAAACATTCATACATGCCATACACCGTCTCTTTGGTCTTCCCCTACTGTTATAGCCATCAACATTCATACTTAATACTCTCCTCTAATATTTTTACTCATTTCTCCGTAACACATGTCCATACCATGACATCCGATTTCGACAGAAATTTTCGTTTATTGCTGTCATGTTTAGACTTCTTCTTATACCTTCGGTGCAATATAAGTAAGATATAGTTTACAGAAAATATGTGTCAAGAGCAGTGGTGGCCCAGTGGTATCAGCCGGGACTTACAAAACCTGGGTTGTAGGCTCGAATGCCGTCAGGCGCTTTGTGTTAATTATTTCTTCATCACTGCTCGCAAGACGATGAAGGAAAACACCATGAGGAAACCGGCATATCTTAGAGGCAAAAACTTTGAAGACATGTGAGATCTACCAACCCGCACTGGACCCGCGTGGTAGATTACGGCCCACTCTCTTTCACCGAGAGGGAACATTGGGATAGTGGGAACATTATAGGCTGAATCCCCCTAAATGTCCCTGGTTTTTTAAAGAGTCTTCACGGTTTGAGGAATTATCCGCACCCCTACTAGAGAGACATTCCATTCCATTGAGGGAAATCTAGATCCAGGTTTTAGTGTCGAAATATTTAATGACCCTCCTAATTGAACACTGACTACATACTGTCAAGTCGTTAATTGAACTTCGCTTGGACTGAAGTATATAGGTATAGTCTACAATGAAAGACATGTAGGTACGTTTACGATGACATACACCAAATTAATTGTGATAAGGGGTGCGAATGATGATGATGAATCCTTCATAATGATTCTTATAAGATAAAAATAACCAACGTCACTATTTCAACCATTATAATGTAATTTTTTCCCTAATCAAACTGTTTAAATGAATCATTAATATTGAAGTACTTTTTGAATGACTTTATAACGGGCCGCGTTGCGATATCATCTCACCAATGATTGATGTGATGTTGATAAGAATCTGGCAAGTACGCTTGATTTATTTTCACACAAGATAATAGAGAACAGATATAAATTTAGGCAAAACTACGGACCGGATTTGGATACAGCGAGACCTAGGGGAAGCCCCTTCACAGTCTCCCCAGATATTTGCCTTACAGGCGCTGCGCTGTAGCGGTTTCGGAATTGGTATTTTAAGATGAATCAGGACCACTCGGCGATATTCGGTGCGCTCCCCCGAGATTCGATTGCCTTTGGTTTCCTCCGGAAAACGAAAAAAAAAAACAAAAGGTGTGTAGTAATATGTACAGACTACAGAACATCATCATCATCATCTCAGCGTTAATTCCAGTCGCATCCGCAGCTTTTTCAGCATTGGAGTCTGGGGTCCGCTTCACCAGTCTAACTGCTGATTTTTTCACTTTTCTTTGATAACCGACGATATATGTATTTCTATGCTTTTCAAAGTGTTGAATTCGTGGTGTTAGTTTGCGCGTTGATGTGACACCTCCTATATAAAAATGGGGTAAAAATATCATATAAAAAAGTATGCGTGCAATTTACACGTACTGTGCTAAAATCGGAAGTCGTGATGGCCTAGTGGTTAAAACACCAGCCTCTCAAGTATGAGGGCGCGGGTTCGATTCCAGGTCAGGCAAGTACCAATGTAACTATTCTAAAGTTATATGTACTTTCTAAGTATATCTTGGACACCAATGACTGAAGGTGAAGGAAAACATCTTGAGGAAACCTGGACTTTAAGTCTGAAATCGCCAACCCGCATTGAGCAAGCGTGGTGATTACGCTCAATCCTTCTCTGTATGAGAGGAGACCTGTGCCCAGCAGTGGGACGATAAAAAAGTTGATGATGAGTGCTAAAATCAAAATTATTGAAGGTTTTCACACTTAAAAATTTTGATTTCAAGATACTGAGACGAATGTAGAATTTCGAGAAGAGGATAATTAGATATTAAAAAGGTTTTAGTAATAATCATAGTGATATAATGTAAGATAATCATTGTATATTTTATTCTTAAATAGGTATTCCGCCGGGGAAGTACTATCTGCCACCATACCTAGCTATTTCTGTCGCCAATCAGCCTTGATATGTTCCGGTTTGAAAATTTATGGGTGTGTTCTTCGAGACTTTTGAACTTTGTCAGGATGGCAATGCATTATGAAGCCTTTCATAATCAGCCTATATGCTCCCTCTCCTGGGACATAAGCCTCCTCTCCGTGGGATCCCTTAAGAGGGAACTCTAGTGCCGAGGGATTTGGGAAATAGGTATTTGAAGAAACTATTGCCGTCGCGCTGCTTCCAACCTCTCCCGGTAAAGTGCTAAAAGGACAGTTGCAGCTCGGGCTGATTTTACCGCTGAGCTGAGTTTCGTATTCCGCTGTTTTCTTTTTCAAAACAAGACAGATCTCAATTATTTTATATCAAAATTTGGAGGAAAAGTATACCTATGCTTCTATTATTTTCTTTTTTGTCAATAACTTATCACATTTGTCTAATAGTCATCTGAACATCACGGTAAAAATGGGTTATTTTTCGGGATTTTGAAGTATCATATTTCTTTTATTAATTAAGTTTCGAAAAAATCAAATGATAAGGGGCGGGTATAATCACGGTATAAAATTATTGAAAATAAAATTAATTGCTCTAAAAGCAATACCTATCCATGAAGAAAACAGCGGAACACGTTTGTGTAGAGAAAGAACCACTAGAGTTCCCTCTTAATATAACACTATCATATTCTAGGTTCTGTGAGAGTGCAAATTGATATGTAGATGTCACCTATCTTCGATTTTTTATTCTAGAACATCCTGGTTACTTTACGATATTTTTCCTTGCAGTTTTAAATAATTTACCTACACAAAGTAAAGCGCCTACGTTTGAACGTACGACCCAATGTTGTTGGTTACATCAGTGACAATCTTTTCTTTCAAATTATGGATGGCTTGATGTTTTTTAGCTAATTTGTCATCTAAACCCCTTCAAAATTAATCCATATATCTAATGCTATAAGGGCATAATTTTAATTTTTCTTTCGACTAAAAGACTTTCTGCGAGAGCTAGGCTTCATGCTAAATCCATGCAGAGCTGTAGGTATAAGATGTCAGTCCCTCTTTCTTTTATCAAAAGTCCTAATATTTAATAGGATTTGGACTTGAGGACCCACAGCCTTGCCTGAATTTATCATAAAGCTCGCAGAACGTCTAAACATAGGCAACGACTAAAACATATACAAACACACACAAAGGCGTCTGCGGCG
This sequence comes from Sesamia nonagrioides, assembly GCA_017933935.1. Lineage (NCBI taxonomy): Eukaryota > Metazoa > Arthropoda > Insecta > Lepidoptera > Noctuidae > Sesamia > Sesamia nonagrioides. The sequence continues at coordinate 1,535,849 of JADWQK010001779.1, forward strand.
GTCTTCCCGTCTAATTACAATAAGGGTAGCGTACTATTACTACATAATAAACTAGTGCACTCTGTCAAGGATTGCATCACTGCTTATCATCAGGCGGATTTGCTATCTAGCACTTGTTTATTACATTAAACAAAAAAAAAGTCAATATTAAAATACTTCCAATATCCTCTAAAACCTCAACCTCTCAAATTAGTTATGCGTTCCTGTGACTTAGGAGATGATCCTCAGCAACAAAAAATCCATAAAATTTTAGTACCTTGGAAGAAATCATCCTGTACTGAAAAAGTATTTGTTATGCCTCTCCATGCAACTTTCTCCGTCGCGAAAAATATGATGAAGCCGTATTGAGATCAAATTAATAATAATAATAAGTATTTATTTCACAACAAATACATAGCATTTTACACTGTTACATGACAAGAAAGATTATAATTACTATGCAATAGTAGACTCTATCTTTTAAACTAGGACTCGCCTGTATCGTAAAAGATAAGTTTCAGCCAAATGTATTCTGTAAACAATGAGGACATGAGAAAAAAGTGTTAGTGAATTGAACTAAGAGTTGTACAAAAAAGGGAGAACAAAAGTATTAATATCAGAAATAAAATTGGAAATAAAATTATCCCAAGTAACGCAAAACTGAGGGACTGCAGACATGCATGTTTATATATGCATGAGTTGTGGTGTGAATTAAAAAATCCAAGAGTAATCTTGGATCTTGGTTTGGTTTTTTTTGGTTTTTTGGAAAAAGTTGAAATTTTTTGCAGTTGTAAAACTGCAAAAAATTTCAAATTTTTTGATCAAGGTTGTTGTTTTCATTATTTCCAAAGATGTTAATGCCAATACGAGGCTAAAAGTGGAAATCCAAGATAGCGACAACTTTAAGCTTTAAAAAGCTTCTAAAATATTTTACTACATTGCTCTGTATTAAAACGTCATCATCGTCATCATCTCAGCGTTAATCCCAGTCGCATCCGCAGCTTTTTCAGCTTAGGAGTCTGGGGCCGCTTTACCAGTCTAACTGCTGATTTTGGCTAAACTTCGACATTTTCCGTGAAGCGACTGCCGTCTGACCTCCACAACCCGAAGGCGATATCGAAGCATTGCAGTTAGACCAATTGTTAGACTTTTGAGGGCTCCAACAACCTGTAACGACTGCCACTAGATGTTCGTATGGCAACCGGGACCAACGGCTTAACGTGCTTTCCGAGGCACGACCAGACCAGTGCAAATATTCATATTCATGCATACAAATATTTGCACTGTGTGGGGATCGAACCCGCGCCTCCTTGCGCAACGGCCGCGTTCGCTACCGCTACGCCACAGAGGCTGTGTGTATTAAAACATATACTTATTAAATACAAACTTTCTCTCTCCGTTTGCGTCTTTTTATTTCGTACACGCGGATGTATGTAATGTGCTGCGCATGAGTGGATCTTTCTCTGCGCAAGGGGATCTCCCTACACATTATTCAAACATGAATCTTGCCTTCAACTTTTGGAACTGCTATAATACTAGGTCGTGGTGGCCTAATGGTTAAACACCAACCAATCAAATATGAGTGTGCGGGTTCGATTCCAGATCAGGCAAGTACCAATGTAACTTTTGTAAGTCTAAATGACTGATAACAAGGTGAAGGAAAACATCTTGAGGAAACCTGGACTCGCCAACCCGCATTGAGCCAGCGTGGTGATTACGCTCAATCCTTCTTTGTATGAGTTGAGGCCTGGGCCCAGCAGTGGGACGATAAAAAGGTTGATGATGATGAAAATATTAGGTATAAACGTAAAAGTTTGGATATATGTTTTTACTCTTTAAACTACTGAACGGGTTTTTGATTTATTATCAGGTTACCTACATACAATATAGTTTTTATCTGGATATTCCCAAAAGATCGGAATTTAATACAGGTTAACCGCGAAAATCAGTTAGTTCTTAATAATAACCTTATGGTACGGCACAAAATCTTAACAGTTTTGGCATACCTAGACTTAAATCTTATAATTCAACGTTTGGAACTCCTAATAAATATTCATACCTAAGCCTTTTTTCCTTATTACAGGATGGTAGACAGTTTTGACAGTTCTGCAAGCTTGACCAACCGTAGCGACATATCTACTTACTGGCATTGATATAATATTAAAATCAAATTCTTCATAACTGACAAAATGACAACATACTCGTACATGTGTAAGGCGAATACAGGTTCAGCTCTCTTTGACAGGTCCGAGAGAAGTGAGGTACTAGCCTCTCGTATGCCGCCCGTTTATATATTTAAATGACATTTTAGATTCACGTTCATAATCTGAATGATTGAATGCGTTCAAACTGATTTAAGACTCGGTTCTACCCAGAAAGTTAATTTTCAAAATAAAATATTTTTGCGCAGATATACGCTTCGGCAGACTACGATAATTTATTTTGAACATAGATCTACGTTCAGGCATACGACAGGCTAGACCACAGAAAAGATGTAAGTATCTATTCCGTGTAGGTTTTTTTTTTTAATCCATACTATCCATACTAATATTATAAATGCGAAAGTAACTCTGTCTGTCTGTCTGTCTGTCTGTCTGTCTGTTACGCTTTCCCGCCTAAACCTCTCAACCGATTTTGATGAAATTTGGCACAGACAATCTTTGGACCCTGAGAAAAAACATAGGCTACCTGTTATCCCGGAAAAATTTGATATTCCCGAGGGAAATCTAAAAAGCGCGATATAACCGAACACCACGCGGACGAAGACGCGGGCGGAAAGCACACAATCTTTAGACCCCGAGAAAGGACATAGGCTACCTTTTATCCCGGAAAAATTTGATGTTCCCGAGGGAAATCTGAAAAGCGCGATATAACCGAAATTTACGCGGGCGAAGCCGCGGGCGGAAAGCTGGTATAACTTATAAACTAGCGCTTAACCGCAATCCCGCCTGATGGTAAACAGTGATGCGATCGTTGATGGTAAAGAGGGCTAGTTTATTAAGAGCCTATTCACTCTAGCCTTGAAGACACTCAAATTGTAGTGTAACAGAAACACCGCCGACGGCAAATTGTTCCAGTCCCACGATATTACACCACTAAGGTTTAATTTTCCACATTTACTGTTCCACTGGTTTATATTTCAATCGTTCGCCCTTGCTTCGTACTGGTGTAGTCTACGAACGTAAGGGTATATCAAATAAATACATGGGTGTGCCCATGGGAGGCAGCTGCTCCCAACCGCTGAACTCCAAATTACTAATCAATAAACGGGCATTAATCTCTAACTTTTAAATAAACCAAGCAGTAGACACTAATTTCCAAAAAACCGCGTGTCACTATAGCGCACAAAGATACCTAATCTAGCCGAGTGTTTTAACGCTTGCGCTTGACTGTAATCCTCGGTAGGGAGTTGCGAGCTAAGGTGGCGAGCGCTTAACTTTCTTTACTTGACATGTTATTAATTTGAAGAAGCTAAATCAACAGTTGATTAAAATATTAATTCAGTATCTATATCACGGAAGATGTTTTAAAGCGTAGATGTGTTTGTGTAGTTTGTAGGACAAAATAGCCGGGAATAATTCGAACCTAAATATCTGACTTGCTAGGTTAGAAGCTGGGTACGCTCATGAACAAATAGATTAATTATACACATAAGCCTGCTGGAATAAATTGTCAAAATTATATTGAAAAAATCCATCCATCATAAACCATTGCGTAACTACGAATTAGTATCACACAGACAGATAAAAAACGACTTTATTTCATAATTATTACCATTTAATATAAGAATATATAAATTTTGTATTACACTCAATAAATCACTATTATACCTCGATAATCCCCACATGCTGCCAACAAAATTCAGAGACCGCTAACGATATGAGAAAAAAAAAAACAAACATCATTAGGCCACAGTCAAAAAAAGAACGTAAACTTCTGGCCACCAACAAAAAAGAACGATTTGAAAAAAGTATTGCCGATTGGTTTTCCCGCTAATCAATGGGGCGCATCAGCGCATGAAAATTTGCTTACACCTCACATCTAAGATGAACGTACATACAGTACGTTGACTAAAACTCATGGTACACGTCGCTTCGTCGCACCTATTTATAAGTTCCAGAGGAATTGTTCACAGATGAAATTCCGATGCTAGTCGCGGGCTATACGTGCTCCCGGTTTCGCGTCCCCGAAATATCCGAGGCACGCTGTATTAATTAAAAAAATATGATCAGTTGATTCGAGTGTTCGGTGTTCGAATTATAAAGTGCGTACCTATATTTGTGATTAGACTAACATTGCATTACACATACCTACACGCGGAGTTTATTTTATAATGTAAGACAAAATTATGGTTTTGGTGAAAGTATTATTACTTAATCTATTCTATTTGAAGAACGCAGAAACAGGGATTTGCGTAAATAACTAGAATAGAAGTGATAAAGCTCTGTAGGATTGTTAGGGCTCGCTGTTTGGAAAATTTTAATTGAATTCGTGCTTTTAAGTTTACTTTTCGAAGTTTCCAAACTTATGTATGTCGTAATGGGAAGCTCATTTAATACCCACTTAAGATAGTTTATCATTGCTGAAATTGTAGATTGTCAATTGAAAGTTCAAACCTCCATGTTTAAACTTTTTGGTTTCCTTCGCATAAAGCTTTATCATAACTACAATAAGTTATCTCTATTTTTTTTTAATGAAAATCATTATTTCATTGAACGAATTTTTCTTATGACGTCAGTCCAGGGAATTCACATATAATGACAATCAAGTACGATAAGATCTGTCGTAGTGGTTGATTGATTCGGACTAATTCATGAAATGTAGTGAAATTGTTTATTATGTATTTACGTGGTACGGGATATCGGAAATAAATTTACAGTTCATATTAAATTTATAAATAACTCGTATAGTAGTGTATATTTAAGTAATGTAAGTGAAATTAGTTTTATAATTAAAAGAATGAGAGAGATTAATAATGTGAGATATAGAGAGTGACAGACATTTTTCTTCTCTCTCATATACCTACTTAACAACATGTGCCAAAACGTAACGCGTCCTTGAAATGTCACTTCAGATTTTCGTCCAATTATATGAAATATGACTTCAAAACAAGCATGGCTAAATGGACACAACATTTTTTTTTCTTTTGTCTGGCTTTAAGAAAATTAGGAGTCACGATGTCTTTTTAAGTCCAAGTATAATCTTAAACTGATCAATTGAGTTCCAGCACGGGCAACATAACTTTTGTAGCAACGGGTTTGTAGACAAAATGACAGATAACAACACGACAAACCAGATGGCCAAAACAAAATGACAAATTTGCTGCGATGTGCGCCATTAAAAAGGTTTTGTTCTGTAAACAATTGAATAACAGAGAAAGAAGTAATATATAAGTACTTAATTAATAAATACGATTACCTAAATAGATGAGTTTCTTTATCATTCGTATCGACGATTAGTAAAACTTTTTAGTTACTTAGTATCTTAAATTCAGTGCCTGTGTACGAGTATGGTACTGAATCTGGGCTACTAAGTATCTAACTAAAAATTGTAACCTTGATGGATTATTTTTGATGATGGGCAATCATAGTTATATTGACCTCTCCCGCTCTGGGCGGAGCGGAAGGCCCTGTCTGGTTTCTTTTTACTAAAATCCAGATGTTTTCCTTTACTTGCCTGTGCTCACGGACCACGGTATATCTTTCGAAAAACCCGTGACCTTGCAGTGATGGGTTTCTCCTTTGTTTTCATATAAGGTGTAAATCTTATCTACCTTGATAAGGATTCGTCGTGTTCCGGCATGATGTCTGGTGAAGCCGTACGGAGGACGGGTCTGAGCAGTTGTGTGCCGAGTACGATGCGCCAAATGTTGTTGTGTCGGGAGTTTGGTCGTGGAGGCTCTCCAGATCAATCTCCCTCTGGTGCAGCGTCGTTGGTCGTGTTCTTGGGTTTAATATAGCATCACCTCGCTCAACTGCCGTCTTCCTTCCTATTCACTCATGTTTCTTTTGAGTGAAGAGGCACTTAATAAACTAGCGCGCTATACCATCAACGATTGCATCACTGCTTACCACCAGGCTGGATTGTGGTCAAGCATTAGTTTATAAATAAATATATAAAAACGTGTCATTAATTAGTGCTGTGGCTAAACGTTCGACTATCAGGCCGGGTCTGGCTGTTTGTGTGTGTGAGTTTATATGTTTGTAAATGCACCATACAGGAGTACTTCATAGTGTGGGATAATGTTTAAAAAAAGAACAATAATAATTACTCCGTATCATTCTTATTTTAAATTAGGTAACCAATTTTGACGCAAGGATGGAAGATAGTGCAAAATTCCTAAATATATTTTTTTTTATGGCCAAATCACACAGATTGAGCTAGCCCCAAAGTAAGTTCGAGACTTGTGTTATGGGATACTAACTCAACGATATTGTTTTATAATAGATACATATATAGATAAACATCCAAAACCCAGGCCAATATGGAAAAGATCGTTTTCCATCATGACCTGGCCGGGGATCGAACCCGGGGCCTCTACATCGCAGGCAGGCATGTTGACCGCTGCGCCACGGAGGACGACAATTCATAGTGTGGGGAAATTTAAAAAAAAAATCAATAATAACTACTTCGTGTCATTCCTATTTTAAATTAGGTAACCAATTTTGATTTTGAATTTTTTTTTTTTTTTGATTTTGTTCTTGAGGAAACCTGGACTTAAGTCTGAAATCGCCAACCCGCATTGAGCAAGCGTGGTGATTACGCTCAATCCTTCTCTGTATGAGAGGAGACCTGTGTCCAGCAGTGGGATGATGAACAGGTTGATGATGATGATGATAAACCAATTATGACACAAGGATGGAAGATAGTGCAAAATTCCTAAATAATTGCGTAAAATTTACATGAATTGACATCATCTCGTGCAGCATTGTATTGAAACACGTGACATTTAAATTTAAAATAAGTCGAAAACTTGTTAAAATATTTCATAAAGTACGTTCATAAATACGTAAGCTAAACAAGAAGTCACCTCGTTTCGTGAATGTGACTCGAATTTATCACTGCTAAAAGGTTACGACGCCATGCCAAGACACCCACTAAATGTATAAATTTTAAATATCACGTTGAAATAAATATGGTATAGCTTAACGAGATTATGTTTGGATATATTTAAATTAAATGAAATTAATGATTAGCACTTACAAATTTGAATAAAAGTTTTCAGTTGCGGTATAAAATTTACAACTTCGTTTCAAAACTGTTCGAGCATTTACTGAAACTAAAAGCATTTGTTTTATAAAAATTATTAAATTATACTCAAACTAAAAGCATTTATATTATACTAGCTTACGGCCCGCGGCTTCGCCCGCGTGGAGTTCGGTTATATCGCGCTTTTTAGATTTCCCTCGGGTATATCAAAATTTTCCGGGATAAAGGGATATTCTTTCTCAGGGTCTAAAGATGGTCTGTGCCAAATTTCATCAAAATCGGTTGAGAGGTTTAAGCGGGAAAGCGTAACAGACAGACAGACAAACAGGCAGGCAGACAGACAGACAGACAGACAGGCAGACAGAGTTACTTTCGCATTTATAATATTAGTATGGATTTAATAGATATTACAAAATGCTGGGAACATTATTGATGTCGCTATATTATAAAGGCGAAAGTTTGAGTGAGTGTTTGTATGTTTGGAACTTCTTCACGCTCAAACCGTTCTACGGATTTAGATGAAATTTGGCCGATATTCCTACGAGATCGAAACCTGTGTAGGTAAACGACGAGGCGGAGTTAGTTGCTTCTATATGTGAAAACAAAATAAAATCAACAAATAAGTAATTTAAAAGAAGTATAAGACCAACATCAAAATTCATTTATTGAAATTGGGCTGAGAATCAGAACTTTTTGAACGTCAATATTACATAAGACAGTCCTCCCAAAAAGGGCTGCCCTTCGCCACTTCTACCTCACTTCCGATATCTCAATTCCGATTCCGTTGTTAGGACCGCTGTTGGCGACACTAAACCCTTCCCCATCACCGTCGGAGTCCACCAGGGATCCGTCCTTAGTCCGTTTTTGTTCAGCGTTATATTAGACGTCTTGTCGGACAGCATCAAGGACTCACATGAGCAGCCTCCCTGGCTACTCATGTATGCTGACGTGGCGAAGACCGTATACTTGGCCAGCAACACGACAGACCCCATGTCTGTGCGCATAGGCGGCGACATGGTCGAGTGCACGGACCAGTTTAAATACTTGGGGTCTGTGCTTCACGCGTCCGGCGACATTGATTGCGACGTCAAGGCACGTATTTCCGCAGCTTGGGCGAAATGGCGTGAGGTGACAAGTGTCATTTGTGACCCCAAAATGCCGGTTAAGCTTAAGGGGCAGGTCTATAAAACCATCATTAGACCTGTTCTCCTGTATGGCAGTGAGGTGTGGCCTGTGCTTGAGCGACACAAGCAGGAGCTGCGTGTCACGGAGATGAATATGCTGCGGTGGATGTGTGGAGTTACGCGGAAAGACCGCATCAGGAACTCCCGCATCCGGGGCAGCCTTCGTGTCCGTGACATTGCAGACAAACTGCAGGAGGGTCGCCTACGCTGGTACGGCCACGTCTTACGCAATCCGGCAGGTTACGTGGGTAACAAATGTCTTGCCATGGCGCCTCCGCCGAGCCGGAACAAGCGGGGTAGACCAAAGAAGTGCTGGCTTGGCGTTGTAAGAGATGACATGCGTGCCAACAAGCTCATACCACAGGATGCTAAAGATCGTGCGAAATGGAGAAGAATGTGCAGGAAAGCGGACCCGGGGCTCCAACGCGAAAGCCGCGGATGCAACCGGGATAAACGCTGAGATGATGATGATGATGATGATCAAAAGTCATTTATTGAAATTGGGCTGAGAATCGGAACTTTTTGAACGTCAATATTACATAAGACAGTCCCCCCAAAAGGCCCGCCCTCCGCCACTTCTAAAAGATATCATGAAAAATCACAAAGTTATGAGCTTGTTATGTTACCTGGTTGTCCCAACAAAAATATGATCAACGCACCGCTCATCCGTCCGCACCTGCAGCGGCACGGCGCGGCGACCGCTGGCTCACTATGCGCCTGTAGTACAATGATCTACCGTGAACTGTGTTGCACTCAGTAACCACATTGCAACAACTTCTACATGTATTTGGGAAAAAATATAACATGGTGTAAAAATGATTGGAATCGATTCAGTTGCTTATACTGAACAAACTATATTCAGGTTTCATATAAAGAAAAAATAACATGGTATGATTATATAAATAACTAGCGGCCGCCAGCGACTTCGTTCGCGTGAAGTTAGTTATGCTCCGCTCCTAATGGTCGCAGCGTGATGTTATATAGCCTAAAACCTTCCTGGATTAATGGGCTATCCAACGCAAAAAGAATTTTTCAAATCGGACCAGTAGTTCCAGAGATTAGCGCGCACAAACAAACAAACAAACAATCAAACAAAGTCTTCAGCTTTATATACACACATCAAAAGTGTCTAGGGATCAAGCATTTTTATGCGGATTTCTTGAGATTGAGATGTGGCTTTGTAATAAATTTATGATTTTATAAATTTATATGGATCCTTTTTGGTGCATTTCATAATTTGAATCAGGAACTGTGAATCAAATTCGAGTAAAAGATGAAAATCAGCTGTCAATATTTTCCCTATAAAAACATACAACGCATTGAAGACATTATTAGTGCTACTGTTTCCCTACTACTGATTAAAACCAACGTTATTATGGAGCGGCGACGTCATTTAAGCAGGGAAGAAATGCTCAGAGCCGTGGGAATGATAGAAGCTGGTTCCCGGCAACGTACTGTGGCTTTAGCTCTGAATACAAGTCAGAGTGTTATCAGTCGACTTTGGACACGTTACCGAAGCACTGGTACCGTGGCTGAGCGCCATGGAGGACGGTATCGCTGCACCACACGGAGACAAGACCGATACATTCAAATCTTAACTCGAAGAGCTCCAACAATAACCGCCATGATGTTAGCCGTGAGGCTTCATCACTCTTCAGGGAACTTAATTAGCGACCAAACAGTCAGAAACCGCTTGCATGAAGTGAACCTTCATTCCCGAAGACCGCTACGGGTACCACCTATAGCAATGCACAATCGTAGGATTCGATATCAATGGGCTCTTGAACACAGAAATTGGGCAGAAGAACAATGGCGTTTCGTGTGCTTTTCTGATGAGTCTCGTTTTGGTATGAGACCGGATACAAGACGTATACGACACTGGAGAACCCCTGGACGCCAACAGCGATTAAAATCCTGCCAGGAAGTCCATCCTTATAGTGGTGGAACCATCATGGTATGGGCGGGTATTTGGATCGGCGGAAGAACTGAGTTGATTTGGATCAGAGGCAACCTCAACGCTCAAATTTATGCTGAAACGATTGTATCAGACGTCATCGTTCCTCTACAAGTGCAAATCGGTCCCTTATTTCAGTTAATGCATGATAATGCACGACCGCACACCGCAAGAGTTGTAAGACAGACTCTCGCCGCAGCTAACATCAATGTCCTGCCCTGGCCTGCTCAGTCGCCAGACTTGAACCCGATTGAGCATGCATGGGATATGCTACAGAGAAGAGCTCTGCCGAATATGGAGGGTATCCAGTCGCAAGAAGACCTTTTTTTGTTGTTGCAACGAACATGGGCGGCCATTCCACAGCGTGATTTGGATGAACTCATTTTGAGTATGCCAAACCGATGTTCTTGTGTTGTTAGTGTTCGCGGTAGAAACACGGATTATTAATTGTTTAAGTTACCCAATAAAATTTTAGAGAAAACTGTTATTTCAGTCTTTTTTTCGAACTTTTGTGTTAGTGGTTCAATTTCAAATATCCCTTTATTAGGAAAATGGCAAATTTCTTTATTAATGCAAAGGTGACTTGGTTTATCGTTACTGTGACAAACGAAAACACTTTATTTGATGAATCCTTAAAGAAAATTTTAATTAATATCAATCAGGAGAAAAGTTATTGCAAAAATATATGTTGATCCCTAGACACTTTTGATGTGTGTATTAGTATAGATATAAACAGATAAATGTAGAAAATGAGCACGAGTGTTTTGCACAGCTGTGGCTTTGAAATTCTTAGTGTTGAAAGTTGAATACAATTTATCTTGTTCTGTTCACATTTCCTGAAACTAAAAATAAACTTCCATTGATGATATAATACCCACGTTTGAAAAAAAACAACATTTCAGAATATTTCTGTGCAGCTAAGTGACATAATCAGTCCGTAATAATATTCCCAATGCTGAGAGACAAGTTCACTTCCTCTCTGTGAGATGGAGTGCGTTTATCGTGTTATACCTTTTTTTTTAAATAATTATATACTAGTGCTTGACTGCAATCCCGCCTGATGGTAAGCAGTGATGCAATCGTTGATGGTAAAGCGCACTAGTTTATTAAGCCTATTCACTTAAAAAACTTAGGAATAGGAAGGATGACGGCAGTTGAGCGAGGTGATGCAATGTTAAACCCAAGACCAACACGACCAAACGATGCTACGCTAGAGGGAGATTGATCTGGAGACTCCCCACGACCAAACTCCCGACACAACAAAATTTGGCGCATCGTACCCGCCACACAACGCAACACAACTGCTCAGACCCGTCCTCCGTACGGCTAGACCAGACATCATGCCGGAACACGACGAATCGCTTGGCGGCAAGACTTTGTCTGGTGGGTGGTAACTTCTGCCGGCAGCTGATGTTATGGCCTACCACCGAGAAAACCACCACGCAGGTCCAGTGCGGGGTGATAAATATCACATGTCCACGAATAATTGGTTCTAGGACACTATAGGTACACATATCACATACTTATGAATTATTTTATAAAAAGACTCGCTGCGCCCTGAGTTTTCTACTACATAAGTTTCAATCCCCTGAAAACAACCGGATAAAACGGAATAGGTATATAGGTATATTAATCCTGGTTTACTACTTGTCTGCCAAACTTCATCCAAATCGGTTTAATATTTTTGCATGAAAGTGAAACACCCATCCATGCAAAAATTTTATTTGTTCTGGATTTGAAATCATCAAATAACCTCTCCCGCTCTGGGGAGAGCGGAAGGGCGTGTTAGACTTTTACTGAATAAAACCTACCCGGGTTTCTTCACTTACCTGTGCGCCAGGCCCACGGATTTCTTTTTAACCAACCCGCAACCTTGGCCCAAGAGGCACCGATCCTCGTGGACCCCGTCACGATGATGTGCTGACTTCTCTTTGAGGCGCGCGTGAAACACAAATCGCCGTCGATCCGGGCCTCACCACGCCGCGCTTGTCCGCTCCTACATCGGTGCCCCGTAAAGGGCCATGGACCGCACGGCCCCCGCGTAGAGCCTCCAACAGGTGGCGTTTGGTCCCCCTAGATTAGGGAGGAGCCGCCTCAGGGCAGCCCGACCCGTTCCAGTCTGGGAGCCAAACGTCGGAAGAGCTTCTCGAAGTTCCACCGGCAGTCGAGGACGAGTCCCAGGTACTTCATTGTCGACCCTATGCCGATGTGTTGAACCCGACGGTGGCGCGCTCCAAGGGCCATGAAAGCACATGGCCTCGGACTTGTGCAGGGCCACCTCGAGTCCCAATTGCCGGATCTTATCGACGATTGTCGCAACGCCGAGGGTCGCTGCAGCGGCCGCCGCCTGGTACGACCGCCCTTGTGCAAGGACCAGCGTGTCGTCAGCATAGCAGCACCCAGTCGTACACGATTTTCCACAGATGCGGCCCCAGGATCCACACAAACTTTCACTTTTATGATATTACAGTAGGATATGATAAGGTAATAATGATATAGGCATAATAGGATAGTTGTGCCCCACACCTTCACCTACATAAGTCACGATCCCGAGCGAATATCGACATAAAAAGTATTCCTATGTCCTAATGATGATTTGGTACATGGTCTACCCATGTACCAAATTTCATCTAAATCACACAATCTTGCTGTACATCACACTCGTCTCCACAGAGTAAGCAACTCGATCATAGGTTAGGTCAATGTATACACTTTTACAACAAGATTCCCATGGACATTCGAAACTTGTCCATTAAAAGATTTAAACGCTGTATCAAGAGCAACTTTGCAAAAAGGGGTATTATACAATCTCAGATTATTTAGAAGACAATTAAGCTTAGGATTGACTGCTCGCTCTGCTAAGCAGTGTCATTAAGCAATATGCGTAATTATGCTACAATTATGACATTTTACCACTGTTTTTCATAAATCTCGTTAATTGATTGTTATGTACAAAGCAGACACATATTGTTATTGTAAACATTTTCATTTTTAATGACTTGAAAAATTACGATGTTCCCTGAGCTTGTTTCGGCCTTTCTTCTCAGAGGTAATCAGTTAGGAAATGCCGGCTCCAGCTAGTTTAAAAAAAATATGACCTGTAAAAGTGATCAGTGATCCTACTTGCATAATAAACGATTTCATTTCAATCCATTCGACAGTTTTAACGCGAAAGCGTAACAAAGAAATATTAAACAAACTATCTAACATTTTCTCTCTATATTTATTTGTTTATATGTGATTTTTAGTTTGTCATCGCAAAAACCATCGAAAATATCCATGTTTGCCAAATACTAGATATCACTCAACCAGCTTCTGTTTAGAGTACTCTCAACAAATACCCGAAATAGAACTCAATAATGACTCAACAGCCGTGGCATACACATATTATACCAACGTATAAAATAATAACAGAAACAATAACAATGTAAATTTAATAATAACAAGCGTTCCGATAAGGGCCCGTTTAGATGAACCACGAACCCGGAAAAGGAACAAAAATTGGTTTATTTGTCGCAGAAACACGCGCAAATAAAAAGACAATTAGTAAATGAAATAACACAATTAGAGATGTTTTTTTTTCTTTATCTTTTCATAACTTGGTATGTAAAGCCTTGGAGGAGTCTTGACTCCTCCATGCCTCGGAAAACACGTTAAGTCGTTGGTCCCGACTTACCATCGTGGATCTTTGACAACAGCTGTTATGGGTCATCAGAAGCTTAAAAATCAGCTAAACAGTTTTACCAAAGGATATCGTATGACCCAGTAACTGGCTTGTGGAGGTCAGATTTGCTGACAGCCAACATGCTTGCGAAAAAGCTAGCCAAATAATAAAGTTCCCATTTCGAAAGGAATCTTGATAGAAAATGTTTAGTGCAGAGTCCACACGCAGTTCCTAATACCCTAATATCTAAATTGGTTATTTTATATCACATCAAATTAAATCAAAATCGTTTATTGCAATCCATAATGTGTATGTTACAGGTGGTAAATATAATAATATAATATTGGAAACAATTATGGACCTGTTGGGCACAGCAAGTTTTAAATAAGTAGAGAGAGGAAGAGCGCTTCATGTTTCCATTTATCTATTTATTTAGTTTTATTTAATTCCTATTTATTTATTGTATTGCTATTGAGTATTGCTCTTGCTGTCTCTTTATATTATATATTATTAAGTATTCATTCATTAACAATTTCTTTAATTATATTAATATTATTTTTATTTGGTACTCGATAAAAAACTTATTCATTATTATAAATGTAGTACTTATATGTAATTAAGTATTTTAGTATATTAAATGGTTTTTTTTTTACTTTTAAATGTACCTTTCCAGTAACGTTCTACGGGAACGGGGTCTTCTGTTTTTTTTTTTTTTTGGTAGTGTTCAAGCATTTACATATAATTTGTAATATCAACCAGAATTCAAAGTCATAAATAACATTAGCCAAGGGAGCGGCTGTCCAAGGTGGATCCCAGTCCCAGATAGCGCTACTCATAGAAGTGCGCGATTTAGTCGATTCAAATCAATCGAATTTGATTTATCTGATAATTTTGCATGATATCATGTACACTGGTCATTTTATCAACCAGGATGGCTATCTCAAGGTTTGAAGCGCCTCTATTGGTGATTGAGGTACTTAGGTGAATTTATGGATACCTACACTCCTTCGCATTCCGCAGTTTGGTCACACCCTGTTACATTGGAATATTTCATATAGTGACGTAGCACTGTTATTGAGGGCGATTGATGATGACACTTCGGCGAAAGACCAATCACATGACCACGTGGGGTAGTTTATACACATAATAATTTTCTTATGGAACTGAGACGTGGTCGCTAACAATGGGCCTTATAAGAAGGCTCAAAGTCACTCAAAGGGCAATGGAGAGGGCTATGCTTGGGGTTTCACTGCGCGATCGAATCAGGAATGAGGAGATCCGCAGAAGAACGAGAGTAACCGACATAGCCCGAAGAATTGCAACACTAAAGTGGCAGTGGGCTGGACACATTGCCCGTAGGACCGATGCCCGATGGGGCCGACGGGTTCTCGAGTGGCGACCACGCACGAGTGGAAGACGTAGCGTGGGTAGGCCACCGACAAGGTGGACCGACGAACTGGTGAAGGTCGCGGGAAACCGCTGGATGCGGGAGGCGCAGGATGAATTTTCTGTCGGATTATTAACTAATTTTGCTGCCGTCTAATGTTAAGGGATGTAGGTAGCGGAGTAATTTCACATACGTAAAATTCTGAGCATTCTTTTTTTTTTTTTTTTGCTTTTAAAATAAAACATTGCCCGCACTAGAAATTACTCCTGTATTTGTACGATTAAGTAGACTGACTTGCTGTTCTGGGGCCTGGTCCTTACCGGGCGGCGAGCTACCCACTGCTCACCGCCCGTCTATATTAGCTTTAAGTCTACTAAGAACTTATGAAAGACACGTTGAAAATATCAGTTGAATGAATGGAAGCGATCTTTGGCTCATGTCAGCAGCTGCAAATGTGTGTAACAGCTCTCAACAATATATTGTTTAATTTATTTTATGAAACTATACATGAATAGAGTTTATCTCTTGGGATCAATTCAACCGGTATACGAGCAAGGGACCGGTGGATAATGATAGGTAAGTTAAAATGAGTTCCAATGCTAAATTGATGATTTATTTCTGAAGCCACTTACGTAGCGAACTTATCACATTTTTGTAAAAGTCGTCTGAACATCGAAGTAAAAATGGGTTATTTTTCATTATTTTGAAACATCATATTTCTTTTATTAATTAAGTTTTCTAAAAATTTAAATAATATGTGCCCCTAATATTTGAGATTGTCGTATAATCAAGGTGTGAAATTGTAGGGTGAAGAAAAATAATTGCTCTAAAAGCGTTATCCAGGAAGAAAACAGCGGAATACGTTTGTATGGAGAAAACGTCACTAAAAGTACAAATAATTTAGAATATAATAGTGAATTCTTACATGCCTTAAATTAAGCATTCTAAATGAGTTCTTTGGCAGGCTATCAAAGCAGCTAATCATATTTCTATTTCAACTATGAATGTTTCTTGTTCCTGTAATTACTTTGCTGCATAGATCTTTCCATAGGTATCTTTATATAGCGCATAGTCCCACATTTGGCAAGTACCTACTGATCGTTTATGAGAAGTTACTTCCAAGATGACATAACTCTAAATACTTAATATGATTTGTAAGGTGATATTTTCTGGAACGGGAGTGGCAAATTTTTGGTAAAAAATTTCATTAAAAAAAAAGTTAGTGTCCAAGTTGTTCCTCCAAAATACCTGGCTTTCTGTCTACCGACCGACTTAGCGTAATACCAGTCACTTTAGTTGTTATGCTACATCAAAGTTGTACTTTTCTATTCATACAACGTGTAACATAAAGGGTATATACATAACAAAGGCATAGCATATGAGGAGTGGCTAGAGAGGCGCCACGGCGCCCTCACCTTCCGCCTGACGCAGGTCCTCACCGGACACGGTTGTTTCGGGAGGTTCCTGTTCCGTATAAGGCGGGAGGAAACGCCAGGGTGTCACCATTGTGTGGATCGCCCTGAGGACACGGTGGAGCATACGGTGGAGGTCTGCCCGGCTTGGGTAGAGCATCGCCGTGTCCTCGTAGCGGCGATCGGCGGCGATCTCTCGCGTCCGACCCTGGTCCAGGCCATGGTCCGGAGCGAGAGTGCATGGCAGGCCGTCACCTCCTTCTGCGAAGCAGTGATGCTGGCAAAGGAGGAGGCGGAGCGCGTGAGGCAACAGGAATCCCAGCGCCCTCACGCCACTACCCGCCGCAGGAGACGCCCTGGTCGGGAGATGACACCAAACTCCCAGCCACCGTAAGCGCGGGCCTGCGGGCGGTGAGCAGTGGGCAGCTCGCCGCTCGGTAAGGACCAGGCCCGAGTCGACGGCGCGTCGTGTTTCATGCGCGCCTCAAAGAGATGTCAGCACATCGTGACGGGGTCCACGAAGACCGATGCCTCCTGGGTCAGAGTTGCGGGTTGGTTAAAAAAGAAACCGTGGCCCTGGCCGTTGCACAGGCAAGTAAAGAAACACGGGTGGGTTTTAGTCAGTAAAAGTCTGACACGCCCTTCCGCTCTGCCCAGAGCGAGAGAAGTCATTTGATGATTTTGGAGGCATAGCATCTTTACATGATATCAAATGATATTGGAAGGGTTTTTTAATCCTATCTCTTTATGTTAGGAAGTTATGAGGAAAAACACCGCCTGTGATAGGCTACGATATCATACTAGTCGCACAGAGGTATTGCAGACATTTATCGGATTTTGGCAAGTAACGTGACGGGTAACGAGTAGTTATTAAAGTATTTAGTGTGCTGCCACGTTTGTTATGATTTGATTTTAAGAAACACGCCAAACCGAAATATTGGTACCAATTTTTTGAGTATTTTGAGTTGAAACCCTTCCGATATCGTTTGATATCATTTAAAGATGCCATGCCCTTGGTATGTATATACCCTTCATGTTACACGTTGTATCCTCCCCCCTCCGCAAGTCGTTCTCCTCATTAGTGAAGGTCGTGATGTCCCTGTGGAATTATCCTCTTCTTCACAATAGTTCGCCATTTGTTACGATCCCTGGCCGCGAGTATAGCATCATGCAGGCCGGTGTCCAGAGAGGAACGAATTTGGTCAGTCTACCTTATTGGACTGCGACCTCTGGAACGTCGTCCATCCACCTTCCCAGTAACCATGAGATGTTCGAGGTTGTCTCCATCCTTTCTGGCAATATGGCCAAAATACTCCAAAATTCTTCGAAGGCAGATAGAGGAGAGTCTTATTGTGACACCCAGCTCTCGAAGGATTGATGCATTTGTGTGGAATGCTGTCCAAGGAATCTGAAGCATCTTCCTCCAGCACCACATCTCGAAAGCGTCAATGCGGTCTCGATGGGCTTTCCTGATTGTCCACGTTTCCGAACCATAGCTGAAGATAGAGAAGATGAGAGATCTGACGAGTTTAATCTTAGTTTTCCGTGAAATGTTGCAGTCACGCCACAATTTGTGAAGCTGAGACATAGCATTTTTGGCCATTCCTATTCGTCTCCTTATTGCCACCCATTGCGACCCCAGATAGACGAAATTGTCGACTATTTCTAGATTCAGCGCCCCAGTGATCACCAGCTTATTTGCGCGATCGGCAACCATTACCTTCGTCTTTGCATGGTTTATTCTGAGGCCTAGTTCCAGGCTGATGTTTGTGATCCTTTTCAGGAGATCTGTCATTTCTGACTCATCAGCTGCCAGCAGCGTGTTATCATCAGCATAACGTAAATTTGTCAGCTTAACGCCACCAACAGAGACACCTCCGTGCCAGTTCTCACATACCCGTCTCATAATGTATTCTCTGTAGATATTAAAAAGCTATGGAGACAGAATACACCCCGGTCTAACACCCCTTCCTCAAGCAAATGGGTCCGAAGCAGAATTATCAACCCTAACAACACCCCGACCACTAGTGTATAGGCATCAATAGGAATCAAAGCAACCAAATGTACAGGTACTCCAATTTCTCCAAGAACTCTCCACAATGTCGACCAGATAACGCAATCAAAGGCCTGACTATAATCTATAAACCACATGATGACGGGTGTGTTAAACTCGTAGGACTTTTCAATCAGCTGGCGAACATTAAGGATCTGTTCACGTGTCCCTCTGCCTTTTACAAAGCCGGCCTGCTCCTGAGGGAGCTGCCACCCAAGGAAGTGGTTGATCCTGTCGTTTAAAATATATAAAAGGACTTTGTTAGCATGAGATATAAGTGCTAGAGTTCTGTAATTGCCGCATTTATAGCAACGTTGTATAGCAACGTAATTAAAGAATTATAACGTTGCTACTTGGTTAACTAAGTAACGTGGTTTATTTATTACCTTTAGTTAACGACCTAAACCAGTGGAGTATATGTAGATATATTACTAGTAGCCACCTACAGTATTCGACTGCTGTAATCCGTCGAATTTCTTCTATCTACAGGGGTCGGCACTCGAAGTGTTACCAATTCAAAATGATGTAATTCTGTTAAACATGAGCATATTTATTTAAAAACTTCAGTATCGAAAAAAGACATATACAATAAATAAAATAGAAGCTATTGTTCGATATGGCCACCTTTAGCGCGGATAACAGCATCGAGTCTGACCGAGAAGGCTTCACACGCTGCACGAATGTGGTCTGCTGGTATTTTGTTCCATTCTCGGCGAAGCGCAATCTTTAAGGCGTCGACCGTCTCATATTTTTTGTTGACACTTTGGCTTCCAGAATTGACCATATGGAAAAATCCTTTGGGGAATATGGTGGCCATTGTTGCGAAGAAATGAAGCTCGGAACATTTTCTTGTAAAAAAAAATTGGGTTTCACGAGCTTTGTGAGATGGTGCCGAGTCTTGTTGAAAGGTCCAATGATTTCTACCAAATTGCTTACATGCCCAAGGTAACAAAGCATTGTTTAAAATCTTTTTACGGTAGATCTGCTGGTTTATCTTTACACCCTGGTCAATTAAAACGAGAGGTGAGCGTCACATGGCAGTTACCGCTGCCCAAACCATCACAGATGCTGGTGCTTGCTTTCGCAAGGCAATTCGTTGGTCTAAATTGTCATTTGATTTACACTTTAACCAACGCGATCATTTTGCTTGTTCACATATTGCTGAACGGTAAAAATTTTTTCATCGGAAAATACCAAATTATCAAGCAAGCTATCAACGTGCAAGTGCTTTAAGTTCTTAGCTCTTTCTAGACGAACTGTCTTTTCTGCAAGTGTCAGATCTTGCACTTTATGTAATTTGTAGGGCTTCAGTTGAAGTTTATTTTTTAATATGCGCCCTATGCTCCGGGCAGATACGTTAAGACTTTTCGCCAATTTAACTGCGCTTTGTCGTGGATTTCGTTCAATTCTAGCCTTTACCTTTCGAACCATTGCTGATGATGTTGCTCTTGTTGGATGTCCACCTCCATGGCGTTTTTTTGATACACAAACATTTTGTTCAAATGTAAATGTCCAAGCTCATTAACGATGGCTGCCTGCGATTTTCCAGCCAAATACAAAGCAATGACACTGTTTCGTTTGACTTCCATCTGCAAAACTTTTTTTAACAACGACGAAAAATAGTAGGCTTTTGTTAGTTTATTAATAATACCATACACTAAGGAATGTGAAAAAATGGGCGCCATATTGTAAACAGTTTAGTTGCTATAGCAACGTAAAATTAGTAACACTTCGAGTGCCGAACCCTGTATTTATTTCTAAAGCATTAAAGCTCAAGGTTGATTGGGAATATTTGGCAGTTTGGGGTAGCTTGACCTGCTGTCGTCCGTACTATATGGTTAGAAAGGGGAGTGACTGCCGAGATAACGTTATCAAAACCATGCTCTTTCGAGTCAACATAATGAAATCATAATAAACAGTTCTCACATTTACAAAAATGAAAAAAAAGTAAATAGACAATCAATCAACCATAACAGATTTTTATGAGCCACATAACGACAAAGCCATAAACAAAACAGCAACCAAACACATATATAACAATTAGAATATGAAGACAAGGTGTCTGTAAAATCACGTATAAAACACATTGCCACATATTGAGAACACACAAACATCTACTTATCATCATCATCGCATCCGAAGCTTTTCAGCTTTAAAATCTGGGTTCCGGTTTACCAGTTAACTGCTCATTTGGCTAAACATAGATATTTTCCGTGAAGCGATTGCCGTCTGACCTCCACAACGCGAAGGCGATATTGAAACATTGCAGTTAAGATCAATTGTTGGAATTTTGAGGGGTCCAACAATCCGTAACGACTGATGATGATAGATGTTTTAAATAGCAACCGGGACCAATGACTTAACGTGCATTTCCGAGGCACGACCAGATCAGTGCATATATTCATATTCATGCATACAAATAATTGCACTGCGCGGGGATCGATACCGCGCCTCCTTGCGCAGCGGCCGCGTTCGCTACCGCTACGCCACGGAGACTGTCATCATACGAATTTCTACTTATACTTATTTAATCTAAAAACTGTTCCTTTCAGCTAACAATGCCGATCGGGAACGTGAGTAAAGACAGCGGGCCTCGCAGGGAATCCTTCAGACCACCCTGGGTAAAGGAAAAAGATGTCGAGGCACCACCTCCTTGGATGCAGAGGAAACTGAAGCCAGTGGAAAACACAACAAAAACGATGTCTGTGGAAGCTGAACCGACCACTGCGGCCACGACTACGAAGCCATTGAAGCGTGAGTCTTGTGATTTAATTATCTATCACACTCATCACATCAACACTTGTGACGTCACAACCTATAGATTAAATATCAAAGTCAAATTAAAAGTCAAGTCAAAATAATTTTTTAATTAGGCGGGGTTATGCTCGGAGTTTCTCTGCGCGATCGAATCAGAAACGAAGAGATCCACAAAAGAACCAAAGTCACCGATAGCTCTTTAAGTCGCTTAAATTAAGTGGTAGTGGGCGGGGCACATGGCGGGGCTCGTAGAACCTATGGCCGATGGGGCAGTAAGGTTCTGGAGTGACGGTCACGTACCGGAAGACGCAGCGTAGGGAGGCCGCCCAACAAGGTGGATCGATGACCTGATGAAGGTCACTGAAAGCCGATGGATGCGGGCAGCACAAGACCAGTCATCGTGGCAAGCTTTGGAGAAGGTCTTTGTCTAGCAGTTGACCTCTATAGGCTGAAGAAGAAGAAGGCGGAGATATAGTACTTTTTAAACCCCAACATTACTTTGGTCCTTCAAAACGCCCGCCTATCAATACTTCAGTGCTTTGTTTTTCCTAAAAAGAAGACCCGAGCAGTCCCTACTAAAAAAACTTGATTCTGTACAAAATATCTAGTATGCGAAGTATCTCATACAAAATAGTAAGCTAACAGCTTGGAACAATGCCCTAATTCTTTACAGTAGGTTAGTTATACAGTAGGTCTTATTCAGTAGGTATATTCTTAGGATATGTTTAAATCTCTCATTATCGATTTATGGGACGTTAAATTCTGCTCATGCCAAGTCTAACTGCAAAACGAGCGTGAATTTGTAAAAGCTAAAAGCAAATAAGATTCTAATATTGATGTACCTATTTATCTAGAGACTGTCACATTAATTATGTAATTTTGAAGTTTTAAACGTTTTGTCTTACTTGTTTGCAGTTGTCGTACCTATTTTCTGAACAAAAATAGGAAATCACTAATTTTGAAGCTACTTTGAAGCACCATTTTCTACTTCCAGGTCTTTTGTACATTAATAACCGTAATGCATTTCAAATAAAGTCATACGTTATTCTTAAAAGTTTCACGAATTGGGAATATAAATGTTAGCTCCTATAAAAAAGACCTCATGCTATCATCGCGCAGATTTCGTCTGACAGTTGGATGAATTGAAGTAATGCGCTAGTCCAAACTCAATCAGAAGACTACCTACTACAATTAGTAAAAAAAAAAATATGTAAAGAAGAACACCAGGCATAGATTTACATCTACCTTAAATAAGACAGAAAGAAACAACGGGCAATAGCTAGCTAATAATTGTAAAAAGCTCATTATAATTTAACAGCTGATCAAGAAGTTATGGAGCCTCTCGACAAGCCCACGGCTTAGCTACGCATCTTCAGTGTATAATAAGTGGACTGACCAGTTTATTGAAACTCGCGAAGTCGCGACCAAATAAAATGAACGCGTAGCTAAGGGACACTCCCCTATACTACCTAAGTAGCAGTAGATCGACTAGAGAGGTCGACTTTAAGGTGATATAAGCTAGATACGCAGCAATGTCTTTATCAACCAGTGGCGACATCTTTATTACCACATGCAAACCTTACATCACACTGACGTCATGCGAAATTGTATTTACCGCGCAACTAGCTATATACAATATGTAAAGTAAACCCCGTCCGACCCATAAGGATAATAAAGGTTAGGTAAACACATGACCAAATAAAATATGAAATTTTACATATTCATCATAGTCATCATCATCATCATCATCTCAGCGTTTATCCCGGTTGCATCCGCGGCTTTCGCGTTGGAGCCCGGGGTCCGCTTTCCTGCACATTCTCCTCCATTTCGCACGATCTTTAGCATCCTGTGGTAAGAGCTTGTTGGCACGCATGTCATCTTTTACAACGTCAAGCCAGCACTTCTTTGGTCTACCTCGCTTGTTCCGGCCCGGCGGAGGCGCCATGGCAAGACATTTGTTACCCACGTAACATGCCGGTTTGCGTAAGACGTGGCCGTACTAGCGTAGGCGACCCTCCTGTAGTTTATCTGCAATGTAACGGACACGAAGTCTGCCCCGGATGCGGGAGTTCCTGATACGGTCTTTCCGCGTAACTCCACACATCCACCGCAGCATATTCATCTCCGTGACACGCAGCTCCTGCTTGTGTCGCTCAAGCACAGGCCACGCCTCACTGCCATACAGGAGAACAGGTCTAATGATGGTTTTATAGACCTGCCCCTTAAGCTTAACCGGCATTTTGGGGTCACAAATGACACCTGTCACCTCACGCCATTTCGCCCAAGCTGCGGAAATACGTGCCTTGACGTCGCAATCAATGTCGCCGGACGCGTGAAGCACAGAACCCCAGTATTTAAACTGGTCCGTGCACTCGACCATGTGAGACTCTCACCGGGTATGACTTTGCAGTTGGCTACTTTGCCAATGTGGTGCCTCCTAGTTAATAGAAAATCGGTCTGGGTAGCGCTTCGCCCGCTCCGGTAGGTGACAAGGTGCTCCGGCTTCTTTTTGAAGTAGGTGTTCACGATTGCAAGGTCCGCAGCCGCACACATTCGGAGAATGCTGTCTCCTTCCGCGTTGCGGCTACCGTACCCAAAGCCAGCGTGAACACGCTCAAACTCGCCACACCTCTCACCCACATGACCGTTCAAATCACCAGTCAGAACGATTCCCTGGGATAACGGAATCCCGCGAAGCAATCCTTCGAGGTGGGTCCAGAACAGCGTCCTTTCGGCTTCACCGCACCCAGCCTGTGGAGCGTAGGCACTTATCAAGTGGGTTATAACCCCATTGACAAGCACCCGCACCGACATTAGCCGATCGTTGATGCGATTCACCTCCAAGACGTCGTCCTGGAGCTCGTCAGACAACACCACGGCGACCCCATTTCTCCCACTAGGTGCACCCGTGTAGATCAGCTTGTAGCCATTCTCAATAAGCCGGGATCTGCTGCCTTTCCACCGAGTCTCCTGCAGGAACGCCACGGCCACCCTCCGCCTGTGGAGAGTTTCGGCCAGCTCTCTCGCGCGTCCAGTTAGCGTGCCAACGTTCCACGACGTGAAACGGATTTTCATGGATTGGGCTCGCTTCTTCAGCCGTGTCCGCCTCTGACACGGTAGCCCTAGCCCACAGGTCACAGCAGTCGGGCGAGGCTCCAGCGCGCCGTTTTGCGGCGGCGCCCTAGCTGTGACATGTGCATTTCTTACTTTCCTCTCCATGATTGATTGGCTTGTTTGGCTTTTACGAGTGCGACTGCCGTCTGACCACTCAACCCCGAAGGGAAAGCCGGCGTCAGAGCCCCGTTCGTGAGTCAGCAGGTGCACCATCTGGTAGGTGGGGTTGACTTGGGTCCCAGAGATGGAGGTGGGACCCCAAAGCACCCATCAATTAATCATCATAGTAACAACACTAATTAATTCCAACTTTCCTAAAATTTGGTATTTTTTTAAAACGTGACAACACCATTTTTGACCGTATTATTATGAGAGAATAGCGATGCGACCGGGTGCCACGTGCCCCCCGCTTCGCCCACGCATGTATTGCCTACCGCACATGTTTTAAGTTACCTCTTTTTGCAAAATAATATTTATTTCAAGTGGTCTTTTTTTAAGTTTAGCCCTGCTTTGTATGCATTAGTAGAATCAGTTATTGATACCTAACAAAACCGTCACAGACCGGACAGGGTTTTCTTCAGATATTGTATACAACGTCCTGACATCAATGGTCGGGTAGTTGCCCATCTAGCACTACACCCGTCTGGTCGGAGGATTCTCTCTTTTCTATTTTCTATGTAGGATGAAACAATTTTGCACCCTCAAAAATGTTCCCCTATAAACCCACTCAATTGCACACGCACCTAATGTAGCCAATTCATGTTTGTGTCAGACCTTACTATAACGTCCACACATCTAAGATATCGTATTTATACTCCAGTGCCTTCCATAGATGACGTTTTCGAGTGAAAAATACAACAACATACGATGAAAACTACGTAATGGTCTCAGCCCACGCCGTGATGAAAGTATTATCAGTAATAATAGCATACATTCCGTGGCATATTTTGAAAAAGCTGCATTTTCTCCAAAGCCTAGTGCACAGGCGTAGAGTAGCCAGCCTTTCGGTGATCTATAGGATGCATTTCGGGGAGTGTGCGAGGGAATTGCATGATTAATTCCCCCATCTCCGTTCCACCAGCGGACGACCCGTCGTACCGTGTTTCCGTAGGACTACAATTTGAGTGTCTTCAAGGCTAGAGTGAATGGGCTCTTAATAAACTAGTGCGCTTTACCATCAACGATTGCTTCACTGCTTACCATCAGGCAGGATTGCGGTCAAGCGCTGGTTTATAATATGTAAAAAAAAAAAACTTTCTTGAATTAATGCCTTTTGTATATATTTATTTCTTTATTAAAACTTTATGAATTACAATTATTACTGTATCATTTGCTAAATTTTAAAGTATATTTTTATTAGGTATTATTATTTTTTTCATATTTTTTTTTTTGTATTAGGTATATCTTCGAGCCGATGAACTGCCAATGCTATGTACGCCATTATTGTCGCATGCATCATGCCATAAATTGAATAGTTTCTATTATTTTCAATGTTTAATGTTTGTGATGTGGCAGTACTTTTTAAATAAATATGCACAAACATTGCACAATGGCGGACTTAATGCCTTAGGCATTTTCTACCAGTCTACCTTAAGGTGATGCAGAGACAAAACGTAATAGATGCTAATAAAACAAGAAAAAAAGAAAAAAAATACAATAAATACATACAAACAAAATATAAACAGAAGGGAGAGATAAAAAATTATAGATAGAGAAAAAGAATAAATGACACGTGGGATGAATCTGTCAATTTCTTACGTAAGTATTCCCTAGCTTTACATGTATAACAACAAATCGGTTACAAACCCTTTGTAAATACCTTTTGGTAGAGTCTGAGATGAGCGCGATCAATAAATGTATAACAACAAATCGGTTACAAACCCTTTTTAAATACCTTTTGGTAGAATCTGAGATGAGCGCGATCAATAAATGTATAACAACAAATCGGTTACAAACCCTTTTTAAATACCTTTTGGTAGAGTCTGAGATGAGCGCGATCAATAAATGTATAATATCAAATCGATTACAAACCCTTTTTTAAATACCGTTTGGTAGAGTCTGAGATGAGCGCGATCAATAAATGTATAACAACAAATCGGTTACAAAACCTTTTTTAAATTCCGTTTGGTAGAGTCTGAGATGAGCGCGATCAATAAATGTATAACAACAAATCGGTTACAAACCCTTTTGTAAGTTCCGTCTGGTAGAGTCTGAGATGAGCGCGATCAATAAATGTATAACAACAAATCGGTTACAAACCCTTTTTTAAATTCAGTTTGGTAGAGTCTGAGATGAGCGCGATCAATAAATGTATAATAACAAATCGGTTACAAACCCTTTTTAAATACCGTTTGGTAGAGTCTGAGATGAGCGCGATCAATAAATGTATAACAACAAATCGGTTACAAACCCTTTTTTAAATTCCGTTTGGTAGAGTCTGAGATGAGCGCGATCAATAAATGTATAACAACAAATCGGTTACAAACCCTTTTTTAAATTCAGTTTGGTAGAGTCTGAGATGAGCGCGATCAATAAATGTATAATAACAAATCGGTTACAAACCCTTTTTAAATACCGTTTGGTAGAGTCTGAGATGAGCGCGATCAATAAATGTATAACAACAAATCGGTTACAAACCCTTTTTAAATACCTTTTGGTAGAGTCTGAGATGAGCGCGATCAATAAATGTATAATATAACAACAAATCGGTTACAAACCCTTTTTTAAAATTCGTTTGGTGGAGTCTGAGATGAGCGCGATCAATAAATGTATAAGAACAAATCGGTTACAAACCCTTTTTTAAAATCCGTTTGGTAAAGTCTGAGATGAGCGCGATCAATAAATGTATAACAACAAATCTGTTACAAACCCTTTTTTAAATTCCGTTCGGTAGAGTCTGAGATGAGCGCGATCAATAAATGTATAACAACAAATCGGTTACAAACCCTTTTTAAATACCGTTTGGTAGAGTCTGAGATGAGCGCGAACAATCAAACTTAAAAACAAATTATATTCATTCATCATTCAGTCGAAAACGTCCAGGTCTTTACATGGAATCGATCCAGCGGATTCCCGAAACCATCACCACTTTACACTGCGATGTTTTTCCTTGACTACCACACATCCTCTTGTTAATATGGTATGATTTCCGTCCGGCTGATCCTCGCAAATTCCAAAGCGTTAGTTGAGTCATGCTCTTTTCAATGTATTTAAAAAGTTTACATTACAAACCTAAAACATAAATAAAATACCGAAAACTTCTGCAGAAAAAAATATTCACATATTTTTATTAAAAGCTCTTATTTTCCTAGTGGAGCCTACGCCGTAGTCTTGTGTAGGCAAAGTTCCAAACAGAATGGATGTGATGTGTGAACACATAAGCAGCGGAACAAATTGAGACTAAGAGCTTGTTCATATGGACTGTCACGTGGACACTGCTAGTGGACATAGGGTAAAAGCCGGATAGTTGCCACTTTTTAAAAAGCTCCTGTAAAAAATGTGTACCAAACCAACACATTTTTTATTCAAAGTGTATTCTCAAACATGGTTGATTATTTTCCTAACATACCCGATTTATAAAAAAAAAATATAAGTATTACAAATTTTGAGTAAATCCAGTTTAATATGACCTCAAAAAAAGGGGATAGTTGCCTACTATACCGGATAGTAGCCTAACGTTAAAAATGGTTCGGGGGATACTTGCCCAATGTGAGGATAGATGCCCGTCTGTTTGTTTTTGAAAAAAAAATGAACTTTTATTTATTGAAATAATCAGATTACTATTTTTATTATTAAATACAATCTTTTATTCAGTATAAATTAAAGTTAAATTATAATTATAAAATTATACTTAGACTCCAAAATAGTAAATAAGTGTCTAAAATAAAAATGTAATGTTATTATTATGTACTATGTATTTACTTTATTATGTACTAAGTACTAATAGAAGTTAAATTATTACATAATCAATACTTAAAAATACGAATGTTTTAAATTGTAAGTTACTGAACATGTAACTTTTTAATTAAATATTAGTATTTATCTTAAATATTAAAAATATGGTAATCAACTTTGGCATTAGCATTGATGATCACCAGAAGTCAAGATTTTCAACTTGCCATATCTCATACAATGGTTTTTGAGTGTTGAACAAGTTTCATGCAACCACATTCGACACATCTGACATTCAATCCCATCTGATTTCGATTTACTTAGTTAAATTATAATTTCCATAACATTCTACACAATAATCATCAACTGAAACTTCTTTCTTGGTATTTTCTATTTTTGAATTAAAATAACATTTTTTACTTTTAATATATTTGCAGTGGCTCCAATAGATATTTTTTGCCTTTGATTAGTAAGTAGCCCTTTAGTTACTTTTCCTTTAGATATTTTTGAACTTATAACATTTTCTTCATTTTTACTGTTAGAACTGTAGATACGAGCTTTTCTTTTCCTTCAGTCAGTTCAATAAAATCTGTGCTATCTGATTCTGATTCATACCATCTTCTTAAGGTTTGAGAGGATAGGTATGCGATAAATCCGGGATATTTCGTTTATACTTTTTTGTTTTTTATTTAGTTTTTCGAACCCAAGTGTTAAACTATCTTCTGTCCAGTTAATGTTGCACCGCGCCTGGCTTTCGTCTATACTTGCGAGGCATTTTGCTGTTGAGTATTTATATTATTTAAGATAAACTATAGTCAAACCAAATAAAAAAATCACCAAGAAAAAATAGTAAAAGTAAATGAAAACAAAATAACTATGAAAAACATCTGTCTGCTTGTTAAAAATGTATAGTTACGGATAGTTGCCGCAGGGCAACAATCCGCAAAAGCCAGTAGGGCAACTATCCGATTTGATATGGATACTTGCCCTTTTTATTTACGAAATAAATAAAACATATATAACAATAAAATCTAATAAACCGTGCAATTTTAACTCTAATGCATTCAAAGAAATAAATTTTTGACTGAAATCGCAATCAGATAAAAAATATTTAACAGAGATTACCTACCAATATAATTCTGGCGCTCGTCAAAGTATCGCCGCGGAAGATATTTTCTTATACCGACAAAACACTTGCCCCTACTTCAGCGGCATATGCGGCACTGAGGCCAGCGTGATGGACGCATTTAATAATGATCAAAAAGAAACACTGTCAATACGTCTAACATAGAGAATTTGGAACTGAGGCATGTATCCCTCCGAGGCAACTATCCGGCTTTTACCCTACACACTAACGCTTGTCTAGCTATTTACAACAACAATACAGTTTTGTAGTTTTTAATATTGTTTGTTGTCATTAAATTTTGGGTAGTTAGGTATACTCTATGTTGACAAGTATCTCAGTGCTACTAGTGGCGTAATTCTGTACTAAAAAGTGACAAGAATGAAAGCTCCTTCGAGTAAATATTACAGTCCACTGCTGCTTAGAATATGCCCGGACAGGGTCGTTTAGCTTTGCGTTCATTGTTTACTATGTATACTTTTTTTTTATATAAATTACAAACTAGCGCTGGACTGCAATCCCGCCTGATGGTAAGCAGTGATGCAATCGTTGATGGTAAGGCGCGCTAATTTATTAAACCTACTCACTCAAAGGAACTGAGTACATAGGAAGGAAGACGGCAGTTGAGCGCGGTGATGCAATGTTAAACCCAACAACACGACCAACGATGCTGCGCCAGAGGGAGATTGATCTGGAGGCCCTCCACAACCAAACTCCCGACACAACAACATTTTGCGCATCGTACCCGGCATGTACATCGCAACACAACTGCTCAGACCCGTCCTCCGTACGGCTTCACCAGATATCATGCCGGAACACGACGAATCGCTTGGCGGCATGACTTTGTCTGGTGGGTGGTAACATATGCCGGCGGCCGATGTTGTGGCCTACCACCGAGAAACTACCCGCAAGACGAGCTGTTTCCCAAATTAGGTGGTGCTTTCAATTCAGCTTATCGGATTCCAAAGCTGGACACAGACTGCAGTTGTTCGAAAACCCAGCTCACAATCTTCTGCATACCGTATGATGGAGTTTTTCCAGCATACCCTACGCTTTGTAATTGGCCACATTTTTTTATTATTTCTTGGGCGGTAGATATCTTAATGGACTTCCTCCATCATGATATAATGGAACTCTCACAGACTAAAAGCACCGCAGTATTCCAATACTGCCTGTTGCCGGGGATAGTGGGGTTATTTGGTTTTAACCAATCCAAGCCATAGCCAAATTTCGGAACTGGATATGGCGACCTCAGAGGTAGACTTATGTGCAATAATCAATGTCGTTTGACCAAAGTGATTAAATAATGAGACTGAAAAAGTTATATTTAACGATTTAAATATAACACAGTCATTGGCGCCGACTCCCTTGTTCACAAAGTAAATTAAATTTAAGTTTCATCATCATCATCATCAACCTTTTATCGTCCCACTGCTGGGCACAGGTCTCCTCTCATACAGAGAAGGATTGAGCGTAATCACCACGCTTGCGCAATGCGGGTTGGCGATTTCAGACTTATGAAGTCCAGGTTTCCTCAAGATGTTTTGCTTCACCTTTAGTCATTGGCGTCCAAGATATACTTGGAAAGTATATATAACTTTTGGAAAAGATACATTGGTACTTGCCTGGCCTGGAATCGAACCTGCGCACTCATACTTGAGAGGCTAGTGTTTTAAATTTAGGTTTAGTTTTTATTTTTTTTTAATAATTATAAACTAGTGCTTATAAGCTATCACCATATGATAGATTTAGTACCTACATATTGTGTCTGGTTAGCTGTAAGTTTTCCAAAAATCCATACTAATATTATAAATGCGAAAGTCTGTCTGTCTGTCCGTCTGTCTGTCTGTTACGCTTTCCCGCTTAAACCTCTTAACCGATTTTGATGAAATTTGGCACAGACAATCTTTAGACCCTGAGAAATAACATAGGCTACCTTTTATCCCGGAAAAATTTGATGTTCCCGAGGTAAATCTAAAAAGCGCGATATAACCGAACCCCACGCGGGCGAAGCCGCGGGCGGAAAGCTAGTATATTATAAACCAGTGCTTGACCGCAATCCCGCCTGATGGTAAGCAGTGATGGAATCGTTGATAGTAAAGCGCGCTAGTTTAATAAGCCCATTCACTCAAAAAACAGAGTGAATAAGAAGGAAGACTGCAGTTGAGCGAGGTGATGGAATGTTTAGCCCAGAGTGAGGTTGATCTGGAGACCCTCCACGACCAAACTCCCGACACAACAACATTTGGCGCATCGTACCCGGCACACATTGCGAAACAACTGCTCAGACCCGTCCTCTGTACGGCTTCACCAGACGTGTTTTTTTTTCTTTCTATTTTATTAAGAAAATTACAGAAGATAAAATGTTAGTTTAGACCTGCCAAATTAGTCCGCTCCTGACGTAAATTGACGTATTTTTGGTCGCCATGTTTATAATCGCATCTAAACTGTCTATGGTGTATCTTAACTTGACAGGATTAAACTAAAATGTTATCTTCTATCCTTTTCTTAACGAAATGGAAAGAAAAAGATGCACATAACTTAAAATTAGTGTAGTTTGTGAAAAAAAAGAAACAGCGCCATTGTTGCAAATCGCATCGCGTCGTGCATCTGAACAATGCCTTAGCTTTGCACTCGGATATAATAGAGACGTATTACTGCCGTCACAACCTACAAATCGCAGTCAGGGTCGAGACTTTGAACGTTCGACTCCTTGCCCAGTGGCGTAGACAAACATTGTGCGACGCGACGCGTCGACCTGAATATCACTTGTTTTTGTTTGTTTTAAAGATAACCATACAGCTGGCTTATTCTGTATTTAACAATTAATAAACAACAACAAATTAATGTAATAATTTGCCAGCGGCGGTGTTCCGGTATTCCGTCGGACTACAATTTGAGTGTCTTCAAGGCTAGAGTGAATAGGCTCTTAATAAACTAGTGCGTTATATCATCAACGATTGCGTCACTGCTTACCATCAGGCGGGATTACGGTCAAGCGCTAGTTTATAAGATACTAGCTTTCCGCCCGCGGGGTATTCGGTTATATTGCGCTTTTTAGATTTCCCTAGGGAATATCATTTTTTTTTTTTCAATAAAAGGTAGCCTATCTCCTTTTTCAGGGACTAAAGATTGTCTGTGCCAAATATCATCAAAATCGGTTAAGAGGTTTAAGCGGGAAAGCGTAACATACAGACAGACAGAGTTACTTTCGCATTTATAATATTAGTATGGATAAAAAAAAAATAAAAAAATACTGTAAAAAATTTGGTAAATTGAGCTGTCGTTCACCAAATGCATTGGCACTATTGTTATCTCACTTTTAGTTCACTTCACCACTTTCAAAGCGAGATGTTAACATTAGCCAGGTCGAAGTGATGTACGGTCAGCACGGTACAGCAGGTCAAGCTACCTCAAACTGTCAAATATTCCCAATCAACCTTGAGCCTTAATGCTTTATAAAGTTGAAAATCTTGCAAAGAAATCTGATAGATTGTAGTAGATTGATGTGCTGTCGTCTGTCCTTAAAGAATATGAATATATTTAAGTACAATTTTTGAGCTATATTAAAATAAATATACATTTGACTTTAAACAAACACGAATATCATCTCATAAATTTATCAGTATTATTATCTATTTTTCTCATTTTTCCCGATTCTTACATAAACACTTAACACATTTTGCAAAGATATAAATTATAATAAAAAAAAGTTGCAATATGTCGACACGTGTGCAAAACATGGAAAATCTCTTCAGTTCTTTTCTGTCAAAATATGTATTTGGCGTCTAATGTTGCGTCACATCCTGTGTGTGTATGTGTGGGTGTGGTAGCGTCTGCATACAAAATAAATTCAAAGACTGGTATTTATTTTGTCTCATTACACTCCATGTTATCAGCTGATTCAGTTTATTTTACAACATTCAAAGTGGAAAAGGCAGATTTATTACTATTAAATGTATAATTAACTTGGAAGATGAATCAGTTCATTTTATCTGAGAAATCTTCAATTTCTTCACCCTATTATTAATTAAAACTCCGCTATGAGTTGAAATTTTCGCAAATGATGTACATATTTCTGTATATATAGATATACTAGCTTTCAGCACGCGGCTTCGCCCGCGTGGAATTCGGTTATATCGCGCTTTTTGGATTTCCCTCGGGAACATCAAATATTTCAATAAAAGGTTGAATAAAATTTCATCAAAATCGGTTAAGTGTTTTAAGCGGGAAAGCGTAATAGATAGACAGACAGACAGACAGAGTTACATTCGCATTCGCATTTATAATATTAGTATGTATTTGTTTTTTTCTGTTTTTACGGTTTGTGGCATGGAACCCTTCATACGCGAATCCGACTCGCGCTTGGCCGTTTGTTTAAAGTTGATCTTACTCACAAGACACAAGATGCCTTGGCATCTTTAAACACAGTGTTTACTTTATACCTACAATGTAAGCACCTATAATGGTAAACGAATAAATTATAGAAGCAGCAGTCAGTACGGCAAATAATAAACGTATGATATATTTATTACTAGCTTCCCGCCCGCGACTTCGCCCGCGTGGAGTTCGGTTATATCGCGCTTTTTAGATTTCGCTCGGGAATATCAAATTTTCCCGCGATAAAAAGTACCCTATTATTTAATCCGGACTTCTAACTTTACGTCTGCAAAATTCAATCAACGCAATCGGTTCAGTGGTTACGGCGTGAAAGCGGAACAAACAAACAACTCACTTTCCCATTTATAATATTAGTAAGATTATCAGACAGTATGACAGGAACATATGTATGTCGTGGTGGCCTAGTGGTTAGAACACCAGCCTCTCAAGTATGAGTGTGCGGGTTCGATTCCAGGGCAGGCAAGTACCAATGTAACTTTTCTAAAGTTATATGTACTTTTTAAGTATATCTTGGACACCAATGACTGAAGGTGAAGGAAAACATCTTGAGGAAACCTGGACTTTATAAGTCTGAAATCGCCAACCCGCATTGAGCAAGCGTGGTGATTACGCTCAATCCTTCTCTGTATGAGAGGAGACCTGTGCCCAGCAGTGGGAAGATAAAAGGTTGATGATGATGATGAAGACAGGAACACAAATAATATTCAGAGACGGCAGTCACCCATCCATATTCGGCATCCTTGTGCGAAAATAGGTCATTTAGTTCGATACCAAAAACTTAACAATTTGAGTGCTTATTATGAGTATCATGCGACGTACCTAAGTTTCTTAAAATGAAAGCTGCAGGACGACGCTAGCCGTGTGCCCTTGCTTCCTGACAGGAAGCTCCGATGAGCATCGGCAACTTTAATCGTCTCCATTCTTTTAAAAATAATCTCTCATTTCCGCCACAACATTTTTACTGACGCTACGCAAGAAAACAATATTTCACAGTGCATAATATTTGTGACTGTTTATTTGTGGGTAGGCTACATATGTGTAAGTATATAATGACGTCAGCCACCTGACCGAAACTTTGGCAGGAGACACGGGTTCTGAATAATTGACTCTCCGAAACCGTTCACAAGTTTGTTAGTCTGGAGTTCGGAACCGAATGACGTGATCGTTCGAGGAGAACCACGCGCTCCCCAACAGTGTAATTCCGAATTTCGCCCGAATATTACTAGTGCATGACTAGTGAAAAGTGATTTTTTCGTTCCACCAGTTTCTCTAGTGTCCAGTGCTGTTGAAATGGTAAATCAAAATCTGCATTTAGCTTCTCGTACGCTGCAAATTTTTCACATGTTTACATGACCGTGCAATAAAGTTCGTGCCATTGAAAATTAAAACGTTTCAGTATTGGACAGAGCTATAAAATCGGATATTACTTTTTGATGTTCCAAATGTTTCCTGCCAAGCTTCGAGTTATAGAAATTGGACTAGACAACGTAACATAAACAATGAATTTTCTTTAGAATTAGAGCTTTTATGTTATCTGCGTATTGTTAATAGAAATGGAATATAATATAGTTTGAGATTAATATATTGTGATGATGACGACACGAAAAAACTCTTCAAAGGGGAAGAGTTAAAGCTATGAGTTTCTCCTATACTTAAACTGAAGGAAATGTATTTAGACACAAAACGATTAATCACAAAAGTTTAAATAAAAATGGAATTGAAAAAGCTTGTGCGATCGTTTGTCGTGACGTGTTCGTCGACGATGTTTAGGAGATATTTCGAGCGCACGCGCCGCCAACCGCGGTATTTTTAGAGACGAGAGACTTTTTACAAAATAAACGGAGATGTTGGGGTTAGCGTCTGATTTATAAGAATATTACGTTCATAAGAGCGTTATTTTAAACCATATGAGTGGACTTATTTTGAAATGACGCGATAGGAAACGCGTCAATAGCCCTGAACTGCTGATGATTTTAAAATTTTGCTAGGTTTCTCCCAAAAAACTTGGCAGAAAATATTGTCTGCAATGAAAGAGCCAACCTCTAACAAAGGCATTTGCAAGTTTGTAGATAAATTTTGCGACTTACTAATTAGTACGATTTTGGTTACCTAGTTGGCAGCAACACAATGTTGACAGCTGTGATAAACAATCACCCAGGGCATAGATAGATGATGTGGTGTTGAGAGTATTTAGTTAAATATTTATTTAATCAAGCCTGTAGCATCAAAGCAGTCACAATGTCTACAGAAGAAAACCCAATTTTCACCAAATCTGAACTAAAAGTGCCTTAAAATCTGAGAATAAAGGCAAAAACACAAACAATGCAGACAAACCAACCTCCTTCAAGAAGTGTCAGGACTATCGACGATGCCTATGATAAATTTTCCGTATTTGCTTGGCCATCTAATAGGAGAATTTGACATGTAATCGCGCTAAAATAGCGAAGGCCGGCCATCTTGGCAAACGCCGTGTTTATTTACGTCCGCGAATGCCATCAAACTGCAGCGCGTCGGGGCCGAAACACGTGCTACAATCAATTTCACTGTTCTTACTTCATCTGTTAGTTTTTCAGCCTTTGAATATTTTGTTTTCAGCCATGGTGCTTATTATCATAGATCTTTATTTATGACTATCATACCCTGATGACTAATGAAACAATTACTGTTAGAATTTTTTGTACGAATAGAATCAAATATACCTATTCTTAATTATTGCAATTTAGAAAGTTAAAAGTGTATATTTTACATTAGTCCCATGCAAGAGCACAACTCTAAAGATGTTTTTCATTTTAAAAACATAAATATATATAAGCAGAAGAAACTGTTTACCTATTACAATTTTATAAATTTCATAAAACTTTATTCAATAATAACAGACAATCATACAATACACAGTTACAGAATGCGAAGTCATACGTCGTAAAATTGTTGATGAATACACAATCACGTACATATTTATTAAATTTTCAGCTGTACTAAGGAAGCAAACAACCATCAAGGATAAAGCAGAAAACGGAGTGTCAGCGCCTGTAGAAGAAAAACTTGTCAAGCCTTCAGCAGCAAGGCAGGCTGACCAAGCCACAAAGTCAGCAGAAGATAAACCAAGATTTACCAAATCTACCCTAAAAAGTGCCTTAAAATCCGAGGATAAAGGCAATGACAAGGTAGACAAACCTCCACTAAAGAGTGTCAGAACTATCGACGACAAATCCAAAGATAAATCTGTGACCATAGTAGACAAGAGACCAGAGAAAAATGGTCCCACAAAAGCAAATAGCACGGTAAATGACAAATCTGATAACAAGAATACAGTTTCAAGTAAAGATACTAAGCCCGCGACAAAAGTACTTAACGATAAAAGTGCGTCTAAGAGTGCAGCCGAGAAACCAGCGGCTAAAACTCCTGAAAGGGTACAAACGAAGCCTATTGAAAAGGTCGAAACTAAACCTGCATCTACGAAAGTGGAAGCAAAGCCTTCAGCTGCTAAAGCTGAAGCTAAAACCCCTACAACTGGAAAAGCAGTAGAAAAACCAGAGAGCACAGAAATGGCTACGAAACCACCTTCTTCTAAGGTATAGCTTATGATGACTAACTTTTCTTCTTTATTTCAATTATCATAAGTTTTAAATTAATCCTTTACTAATTAAATTGTTGCAAGTTTTGAATTAAATTTCACATTTCGCATAACATGGTCTTGTTTCCAGCTCCCACCGCGCAAACCATCTATCCAGAAACAACCGTCAAAGGATGACGCACCTGTTAAGAAATGGCGGGACCCCCTGCACGAGCGTGTCAAGGAGAACATTGACAAGACCCTAAATGAAGTGCCTAAGGGTCACACACTGACTAAAAACGAGAGCTTGAGAAGTGAGTACTATTGCACTGCCGTTTTAATCTAACACAATATTCTAGTCAGTTTTACTGAAGCTACTATGCCCGTAGAATTTACAACTATTCAATACTTTTCTTCATAGCATGTCGATAACAATCTAAATGCAGTCAGCCCAAAATTGAGCTACGAATTTGCGCCAAAATTTCCTATACTGTTTCAAATTTGAGTTTTGGAATCATTGTTACCACTGCGAAAAAATTGAACGCGTATGAAAGTGTTACTAATAGCAATCAATAGATCATAAGGTAAATTAAAGTACGAGAGCTAACTTATTAAAATATTACTCTTTAATAGGCTAACAAACAACCTTATCAGTGAGCCAAAAACCACATAACAAAAATTTCGAATTACCGCCCTTTTTAAATCATGCCTTATTGACGATATAATGACCAGAGACTTCCTCCACTCTATTTGAATATGTAGATAATAAGTGACTAGATCATGAGTCAATTAAACCAAGAATAGAATATACAAAGAGGTTTCTATTTGCTTAGTTGTGACATCAACATTGACACAGTGTCACTTTCTTGCGTATTATTAGACAGTTGGATCGCGTTCGATCGCATACGCTGTGACATCAATCTACATTGATTTTGGCACTACGCAATGTCCGATACTAATGAGATTATTGTTTTCAGATATACTTTTAATAGTCTTATGATGATTTTATTGAGTTTATTTGTTGTTTTTTTTAACATTGAAAAATAATATAGGAAGCTGATTGTATCATTAGATAGTGTTGTCAATTACCTTTGGATATTTTGATTAATGCTTCTTTGTCTGATATAACTTGCTTTTATACAGATAGTTAAAAAAAACCCAAAAATTATCTACCTGACGTAGAAACATATGATGGATAAAAAGACAAAAAGTAATAGAAAAGCGTACGTAGGTACTCTTTTAGTAAAGTTTCAAAAAATCAATCAAATTTCAATCATCATCGATCTCTTTTCAACAAACTTCAGCTAGGAGGAAGCTCACAATTCAACCATTTTAGGCACTAAATTACTAAGTTACAAACATCCTCCAACTGTTAAATCTCTAAAAAACACAAAAAAAAGAAATCACTTTCATTTCAAAGTGATGCCCTTTATTTTCCCTAAATCATGTTCTTGTTGGTCTTCTTCATCGTCTATATAATCAGCTGTACAGACTTTAACGACACCATCTCAATCTCCCCTTTTATTAATACCGACATTAATATGTCTCTTTCAAGTGTTGCCTCTAACAACATCGTTACCTTTTGATCTCTTGTGCGCTAGACTGGTTTGTGGTCTAAATGCGACCGAAAATAGTACCGCACAGTTCCGCATACGTCGCCTGCGCAGATCAGGTGTAAATGCACCCATACCTCAGTTAACATGCACACTTACTGCAACACAAGTCCATTCCGAACTATCCTGACAAATTGTGAACTGTGTTGAAGAAAACTGTGATAATCTGTGGGTCGATAGTGCCGAGTGTATTTTGAATTGAGTGATTAGTGATTCTATTGAATATAATGGCTGACTCAAGTGACGAGCCCCATGGTATTTACTGATTAGTTGCACTTGACAATATTTTGTTGCATGATTTGCTTTTGAATGATGCGCATTGAGTAACTTCATTGAGTATTGATTTTAAATTGTTTAGACCTTTTTTATTTTATTAATAGTTAACAACAAACAGTTAAGTTACGAAATATTATAAACAGAAAAACATAAGTTACTAAAAAAATAATGTAACTGAACGGATTAATGTACTGTATTTTCTTCACAGTTACACTAATATTATTAAAAAAATAGAAAGAAATATATTTATTATGAGTGGTAATTCCAATTTAGATAGATATAGGCCCCGACACAAACTAAATTTAAATTAAGTTTAGTTCATCATTTTCTTTATATTTCATTAAACAAAGGACAGAACATAAAATTTCAGTTTAGAACTATCAGTCCATAGAACTATTAGCTAGGCGGCCCCTAGACGTTCAATTATATTGCGCAATATTACAAATTGTACAATATAATTGATCGTTTAGGCTAAATATTGAAGACTGTGCAATGATTGAACAAAAGTTTGATCGGGTTTAATTTTTGTTGTACCATATTTTTGCATTGCATCGTGTAGGTATTGTGCAATATTTTTTAGAATCTAAAAGTTATGGAGAGAGTTTAGTTGAGAGAGAGTCCCTGGTGAGAGTTCCCTTAGTCGCCTCTTATGACACCCTAAGAAAATTAACCTTTTTCTATCCTTTTCTTAGTGAAAAAGATGCACTCAACTTAAAATTAGTTTCAAAAAATCAAAATCAAAATCGTTTATTTCAAATTAACCATCACTTGGTACTTTTGAATAGTCAAAGTCGGTCAGTTCAAGAAAAGTGAAGCTAAATTGCACATTTTAGTTTGTGAACAAGAGAATCGGCGCCATTGTCTAGAAATTGTTTAATTACGAGAAAAGGATGATGTTACAAATTACATTTTGTTTTTAAAAACCTCTTTTGTACTATTGACAGCCTCCGTGGCGTAGCGGTAGCGAACGCGCCCGCTGCCCAAGGAGGCGCGGTGCGATCCCCGCGCGATGTTCTAGTCGTGCCTCGGAAAACACGTTGAGCCGTTGGTCCCAGTTGCCATACGAAGATCTAATGGCAGTCGTTACGGGTTGTTGGAGCCCTCAGAAGTCCAACAATTGGTCTAACTGCAATGCTGCGATATCGCCTTCGGGTTGTGGAGGTCAGACGGCAGTCGCTTCACGGAAAATATCGTAATTTAGCCATAAATCAGCAGTTAGACTAGTAAAGCGGACCCCTGACTCCAAAGCTGAAAAAGCATCGGATAATAAGACTAGGATTAACGCTGAGATGATGATGACTCTGTTGAACTATTATAGCACAATGAAATTATTATTTTGCATAATAATGGCGATTAATTATTCAATTAATCGACCAGCTATCGCAGTTCATTGAAAACAAGGGTTTCTCCCAACTTTGACGATGATTGCGTAAATAATTTTACATTGTACGAGATAAAATGGATACACCAAAAAATTATAACAACTTTATTGGACCAATATTTAGGACAATAGGTCCTAAACCCACGGTGCCAGCAAATCAATCAGATTAAAATTGGAAAACATAAATAAAAATAATTTCACTAGAGAGTAGGAAGAGATGGCATCCAATGAACAGCATAAAGCTGATAATGATGACAGATTCTTATAAATCCTCTAAATTCAGGTTTGCTGAAGCCTACCCCACCGCCACCCCCACCGCCATTACCACCAAAGATGCCCCCTCCCCCGGAGTTCAAAAAAGCCCCGATTGACCCTGCTAAGCTGAAGAGGCTGGAAGCTCTTCGCAGCAGGCCCAGGAAGAGACCAGACTGGACTGACATGATGAAGGAGGTGGAAGAAGGAAAGAAGCTGAAACATGTTGTTTGTAATGACAGGTAGATAATGTTTTTACGGGGTCCAGAAGGAGAATTATAG
This sequence comes from Sesamia nonagrioides, assembly GCA_017933935.1. NCBI lineage: Eukaryota > Metazoa > Arthropoda > Insecta > Lepidoptera > Noctuidae > Sesamia > Sesamia nonagrioides. The sequence continues at coordinate 1,577,334 of JADWQK010001779.1, forward strand.
AATAGAATATTTTTAATGATTTACACCATATAAGTTTCAGAGAAAGAGAAATTGTATTTTTTGATGTACTAAGTAACACTGAATGATGATTTGCTATAATTCGCTATTGGTGCAGAACATAACGATTTGTTATTGACATATGTACGGACGATACTGCAGGTCAAGCTACCCAAAATTTTCAAATATTCCCAATCAATCTTGAACATTAAAGATTTCTGGATTAAGAAAAAATGGAAAAAAATCTGACAGATTGTAGTAGTTTCATGTGCTGTCGTCTGTAAAATATTTGATACACAAAATTAATGAATATTTGCCATACTTTAAGGGGATTTTAATTTGAAGGATTGAAATAACAATACATTTATGTACGTGTGTTTTATTACATGATTTCTGAAAAACGTGTACATTGTTTGTTTTTTTCTTTTGATATATTTATAATTTCATAAAAACAAGTGCTCTGATTATGTATATCAAAAAAATATAATGTAACTCGAACCGTAAATCGAAATCTCGTAAATCGAACCTAAATAACTATTATAATAATTAAAGGTTAAATAACTCACAAATCATGAAATTTCAGATCAAGTCCGATCATAACAACATCAGCGGTAGTAAAGAACAAGGGCCAATTCATCTTCGAGTCAGAAAAACCGAACTCTCACAATGCTTTATTGAAAGAGATCAACAAGGGTATCAAGCTGAAGAAAACGAAGACTAATGATAGGAGTAAACCGAATCTAGAAGGTTTGAGGAAGTTTAGAAGACAGATGACGATCGAGGAACAGGTGCAGAAGAGCATGTCACAGGCAAACCTGGCGTCATCTCCCTCAGGAGTTGGCCTGAACTCAGCAGATGGTAGTAGTTCACACGTACGTATATTAAATGCACATTTGTTTCTATTTACAATTCTCTCAGGAGTTAACTTGAGACCGGAGCGGCCTCTTCCGAACTTCACACTGTTTCCGCTTACGCATAGACAACGCGCACTTTAATTTTGAAGGGAAACGGAATTAATTTTGCCGACAGTTTTACTTTTTTACTCAAGCAGACATAGATCGCAGGACTTTTGAATATGTTCTATAATTTGACGTCATAGTCAGATGACACAGCACTAAAGAAGGTCAAATTACCCAATCATGCCATTGTTTAAAGTCGTTCTTTTAACATTTAATTAATAACAACAAAACACAACATATATAACACCAAACTTAAATAAAAAGCTGAAATGTTTCAGATACCTGGTATGATACCACCAGAGGAAGATGAAATCGATGAAATGGACGACATTGACAAGGTCAGAGATGACCTGCAATCTACCAAGCAGTTACTCGCTATTGAACTAAGGTACGGTAATTTTAATCAAATTAAAACAATTTTGAAGTTGAGGACTGCGGTTAGTAATGAAGTTAATAGGACGTTGTCCAGGATACCCCAAGGAGGTCATTGAATAAGACCTGAGACTATCTGGATGTCAAGCGGATTTTATATGATTAGGATTTGGCGCCAATATCTAATACCTAAGCTAGTCTAAACTATAGCTAGTGGATGTTCCTAACACTACGGCTATTTAGATTGTTTTGAAAAAGTATTTAGATTTTTTATCACTACGTGGTAATTTAGACACTTAAGTACTACCTACTATCATGATTTCAAAATACGACTTCATATTTGCCAGTATTTTCGTTTATTGTCGCCCTTGTGTGATATGGTAAGATTTGCTACAGTGGTAGTTGCCGCAAATGCACTGCCTCACACAGTTAACAAAAAAAAAACCGTTTTAGAGCATTTTAGAAGATATTAACGAATTTTGAGAAGCCAATCACACTATTATCACAATCCGTATTGGGGTATAAAACCTATTAATAATACATAATTCAAATTTTCTACGTAGATAGCGCTCAAGCTGCAACAGCAATCAAAGTATCTTTAAGATTGAGAAGTACATATACAGGGTGGCCCATCTATTGACGTCATAAAAAAAAATTTAGGTCCGGCATGTCGTGGGGTATCCGAAACACCCCCATGTATGTTCCGCGATACTTCATAGTTTTCGAGTTATGATTTTTTTTTTACTTTTCGAGGAATTTCTGCCGGACAGTAGTAGTACGGACGGAAGTATAAACAATTATTTTATTTTTTTTAATTAAGACTTCTTAAGATTTTTTTTTTTGCAACAGAATCCTCATGTGCTGTACTTTAATACATAAAATAACTAGCTTCGTAACTTTGATGAAAGGTACGAAAATGTTGGTCAGAATTTAAAAAAATACGTTCTGTGAATTAAGACTTTAATTTTCAACTTTACATTAAAAATCTAATCAAGTGTTATTTCACTTCATATTTACTCTCAAAAATGAGCCAGACTCTCAGCTTTCATAATCAGAAGACAGAAGTAGTACTTTAAAGCAAGTTTGGCTAAAACCGGTCTTCAAAACACCAAGGTGGCAAAATTCATAAAATTACGTATCTGATTACATTTGTTTTTTTTTTTTGCATTAACTATTATTTCTGAGGCAAATTAATTATTAAGAAAGCTGAAAACCTATCGTGTAAGTGAGATAAGGAAAAATAAAGTAGATTTTTATGTACGAATCTTTATTTAAATTTACAATAAATTTTCAAAGTGGCCACCGCCAGCGGCAATGCACATTCTACATCTGCGTAAAAAAATGTGTTTTAATCTGCGGAACGCCTTTCATTCACTACCCGTTTTGCTTCTAAAATCTTCTGCCTCAGTTCTTGTTCACTGGAATACTCCCGGGCGTATGCTGTTGTGCGGTCTGGTGTTCTCAATGGCGAATTAATTGGTCCATTAGAATTGCCGAGCAGACTTGATGGACCAACTTACAAAAACTTCTTAGAGAATGACTTTGAAGATTTGCTTGAAGATGTAAATCTACAACTAAGACGCACTATGATATTTCAATGTGACGGCGCTCCGTGTCACTACGCGACACAAGTCCGGGATTATTTGAATGAAGAATTTCCTAACAGATGGATAGGATGCGGTGGACCGATTCCATGGCCTCCGCGCTCACCTGACCTCAACCCCATAGATTACTTTATTTGGGGCTATTATAAGGAAACAGCATGCGCCCGGGAGTGTTCCAGTGAACAAGAACTGAGGCAGAAGATTTTAGAAGCAAAACGGGTAGTGAATGAAAACAGACAGGCGTTCCGCAGATTAAAACACAATTTTTTACGCAGATGTAGAATGTGCATTGCCGCGGGCGGTGACCACTTTGAAAATTTATTGTAAATTTAAATAAAGATTCGTACATAAAATTCTACTTTTTTTTTCCTTATCTTACTCACACGATAGGTTTTCAGCTTTCTTCATCATTAATTTGCCTCAGAAATAATAGTTAATGCAAAAAAAAAAAACAATTGTAATCAAATACGTAATTTTATGAATTTTGCTACCTTGATGTTTAGCCCGGTTTTAGCCAAACTTGCTTTAAAGTACTACTTCTGTCTTCTGATTATGAAAGCTGAGAGTCTGGCGCATTTTTGAGAGTAAATAAGAAGTGAAATAACACTTGATTATATTTTTAATGTAAAGTTGAAAATTAAAGTCTTAATTCACAGAACGTATTTTTTTAAATTCTGACCAACATTTTCGTACCTTTCATCAAAGTTACGAAGCTAGTTATTTTATGTATTAATGTACAGCACATGAGGATTCTGTTGCAAAAAAAAATCTTAAGAAGTCTAAAGTCTAAAAATCTTAAAAAAAAATTCATAACTCGAAAACTATGAAATATCGCGGAACATACATGGGGGTGTTTCGGATACCCCATGAAATGCCGGACCTAAAATTTTTTTTATGACGTCAATCGATGGGCCACCCTGTATAAGATTTTTTTTTTTCAAATCAGATCTAAGTAATATTTTCGTGATTCTCTTCGGAAAAACATAAAAAAAACTCAAATTTAGCAGTAATAATCTATTTTAAATCAGACGCATTAATAACGATAAAATTTTGACAAATGTAATAATATTCTCCTTAACACAATTCCTCAGAAACAAAGAAGCCCAAGAGAGAGAAAACAAACGACTTCTAACAAGGATAGCAAACTTAGAAGCTGAGTTAGCAAGAGAAAGGGCTTTCATCAAGCAAGAACAGCATAAGACTGTAATATCTGTCACTGACGCTTACGATGAAAGACTAGTGAACAGTCTTAAGAGTGAGGTAGAGAAGACTAAGCAGAATGCCGATCATTTGGAGAAACAATACTTAGATGCCGCAGAAGATAGGGATACAGCGCTCACAGAACTGGAAGAAGTAAAGAGAAAGAATGCAGAATTAGAGAAGAAATTGGAACAGGCTTTGCAGGTAAGTAATGAGTGCATAAAATAAATTATATCAAACAAAACTAAACTAATATTAGGTATTAAAACATGCTGATTTGTGTGCTTTATCAAACTACAGGACTGCATATAATTTTAAAAAGATGGTCTCACTTGACGCTATATGTAACATATATAAAAGCTTCGCTTTATACCTGCTTCACTAACAATTTGCAGGACGAAGAAGACGAAGAGTCTCAGGAACCTTTGTCATTTTACCAAAAACGTCAACTTGATTTCGCTAAGGAATGCAGATTATTGAATATTGAAGTGAACTCGCCCGAAGCCGACATGCTGAGGAAACAAAAGATTGATGCTAACATTGAGCTAGCTAGAACTAATGAAGTTAAAACTAATGACGCTAAAGCTAATGATGTTAACAATAACGACGCTAAAACGAATGACGCTTCTAATACTAACGCACCTGCTGATGAGGTATGGCTTTACAATTCAATCTCAATCACAAATAAACATTTATTAATACCGCACACCTTTTCGTATATTATCTAATCAAGGATTAGGAAGACTTGCACTGGGCAAGCTAGCTTAGATGAATACAGCCCTTCTTCCTACAAAGAGGGGGAAGATCCTCAATATTAGGTCTATAATTTAATAATTCAAGTGTTTTTGTTTAGCTAGGTAATCTTTACGTGTAAAATACTAATATTTATCTGCACCTGGTAAGACAGTAATCCGATGCCAAAATTGCTGGAAAAATATCTAGGCAATTGATTGGCAACAACAATTGACGCAGCGATTGCAGCAGCAATTGATTGATGTGTGTCTGTTTTTTATGACGCTTACTTATTTGACTTACTTACTTTAAATTTTCCTTCGTCTTTTTCCTTTTCATTTTCAACAACTTTCTCATTATATTTTTCATTCCTTCACCTTGTCATAAAATTACTGTTGTCCAATTGTGTTGTGTGTTGTTATCAGCTCTAACATTCCAATCGACTAGATTCTAATTACCTACTAACGCGCATTATTCCGTACCGTATTTCTGCTAGTGAGTCAGAAAATACTTTGTGACCAATATAACACTGTATGTAAACATTGCAGGGCATCATGCCAACGAGCATGGGTTCGCGGCGCTCGAGCCACGCCATTAAGCAGCTCTCTGTTACGAAGGATGATAGCTTTGAAGAGGAAGAGGACTCCGACGACGAAGAGGTATTAAATGTCTTTTTTTTTCTTAAGATTTTTTATAAGACAAAATATAGATAAAATACTCATTATGACATATTCATATCATCTAAGAAAGAAAACAAAATACATTCAAGTTTTATAAAATTGGCGAGGAATAGATCTTGAAATGGGCGCTCTGTCAGCGATCTTGGCCAGAACCTATGAATGAACAAAAATATACACGTAGAGTGGAGAGACGCGACTTACTTTAAATGTGTATAGCTATTCTGTCGCAATAAACGTTGTGTTTCCATAATAGCTTTTGATACAGTCAGAAAGAGGTATTTCAATTACAAAAAAGTTTTTGGATAAATTATAACAACTCTCTTTTTAAAATTTCAGGAGGAAAGCGAAGAGAAGAAGCAGAAGCGATTGGAGAAGGAGGTGCGCAACACAAGGAACAAGATCCGGTACTTAAAAGAAAAACAAGACCAAATGAAACGGGAGCGTATGGGCTACAAGCTGGCGCTGAAGAACCAACAGGCAGCACTCAAGTTTGTTTATTACTACCTATCTTCAGCTAAAATCGGCAGAGTAATTGCGTAACACACTATCGATATAGCAATAGGTAGGTTTCATTTTGATAGTTCAACAACATTCATTGCGTTGTTTACTTTGTTGAGGGGACAAATTTTTCGAATATATGGATCAATGGAATATGGCGTATTGCCATTGCTCAAATTTATAGGTATAGTGTGTTACGCAATTAGGGTGCCTATCTACATATACGTATGCCGGAGTCAACCGCCTGGCACTTATGATAGCTTCACTTTGTCCTCTCGACTTGCACAAGGTTGATTACAGTTCTAACCGAACCCGGTTGCTAGGGATGCCCTTGCTTGGTTGCTGCAACCAATTCAGTGCCCATATGATTGGTTATAAAGCCAACCTAAACAATATTAATTGAATATTATTTAGGCCATCAGTTGGAAGGCCGCCGTTTAGTTAAAATGCTAGGCGGTCAACTACGCGGCTAATTGAACCAACGCGACATATACATGTATTTTGAAGGGCAGATAGCACTTCAGCTATTATGCTCATAAGCCGGACAGAAAACTAAAATTTTGGCATAGAATCAACTACCTACTAGAACATTTCAACAATCCTTCAAGTAGTCAGTAATTCGTTGCATGTGAATTAGCTTATGACAAACAATCAATCATTTAGATTATTAACACCTTATACTATAAACATGTCTACAGAAATACATCTGGCCTTTTCGGTTCTTTAAGCTGAAACAATACTTTATCATCTTGTTTAATTACCTCAATAACGTCAATCTATAATCATCAATCATATCTAACCCTAATTATAGATAGATATTTATACTGCTAATTAGCTGTTTTTATTTTTTGTTCTTCGATATAATTATCTTCATTCTAAAGAGGTAGGTAGACACTCCTATTAACGAAGATACCTATTTTTAGTTTACTTCTCCCACCGATCATCATTCATCGTAAGGTATCAATTGCTGGGCCATCCCCAAGCATTCCAATACTAATGGACTTATGGCCTTCGAGGTCGTATATTTTGTAAATTCGACAATATTCATTGCACTAGTTACTTTGTTGACCAGATAAATAACTGCAAAAATATAGGCAATATTTCATGAATTTCGTTATTTCCTTCGGGTGTTTTGAATCATTGATTTAATATGTGTTAGGCAAATAGGATGCTGGTGAAAGACGTGGTAATTCATTCGATATGAAAGCGAGGGTTGATCTATTTAATAAGAAGCAATAATTATCTACAAGTAGAAACTACAGAAATTCACGCGACATACATGCGTTAGCACTCCTAGAATAATAGATAAATTATTCTGTAATTATAAATTCCAGGGAGGCAAAGAAAAAATACAAAGAGCTAAAACGCGAGGTCGACAAGATGGCAGCCATGATGAAGGAATGCGGATCAGATGAAGATGACGAAGAGGAAGAGGAGGAATCTGAGGAGGAAAAGAAATCAGAGTCAGAAGAAGAAGAATCTGAGACTGAGACAGAACAGGATACGGAGAGTGAGACGGAAAGTGAAAGTGAACCTGAGGTTAGTAAACACAAAAATATTTTAGCTACTAACGAGCCGGTGATGATTGAGCTAATCTAAAGGAAATGTGTATATCTACAAACAGAGATCACCAAACAATGAACTGAAATAATAGAAATAGTGCCTTTCAAAAAGCAGTCAGAGTCCTAGCGAGACAGAGATGTCAGACAAGGTTTAAACGAATATTACTTACTTATATACCTTCACTGCACAGTAGGAACCGTTCACCTCAAAACATCTATCATAACAATATCACTCTAATTTTCAGGACGCTCCTCTCCCTAAGAAGAAAGAAAACCTTACAAAGAGATTGAAGCGACACGAGACCAGAGTTAACGCGCTGAAGAAGGGCAACGCTCTCCTCGTTGCAAATGTAGACCGTTTGAAAGACGATGTATTGAAGCAGAGAGAAGAATCTGCCGCCTTACAGAAAGAACTCGACTCACTTATTGATGATCTTGAGTAATTTAATGCTGCTTTGCTTTAATCTTCTTCTTTTTTGGACAATAGTGCAGTACTACCCGTGCGCGATAAGTTGGGACCTGAGTGCACACTATTTGAATAAAATAGGACCCTAGGTATTTAATTATGTATCACCGAAAGTGTTGACTATGGTTTTGTAATGAATAAAAATACAATGTTTAATTTTATACATTTATTTTATCTATTATTTACATTATCTCATCTCTCAACGTCACCGCACTCAGGTCCCAACTTATCGCGCACGGGTAGTAATTACGTGCTATGGGGTCAGAAATAAATAACTTCAATTTTTCAGTAGGTACTGGTCACCTGACATTTACGCATGATTCAAAAAGGATTTTCTTCTAAAGTATACATTAAAAAATAACACAGTAATTTCGAAACCGTAATTTGATTTTTAATTTGCTAGTTTAATATAGGTAATAGCTGCGATCGATGCGACCTTTTTTAGTATAAATGACAAAGGTTCACAAACTAAAATAATTAAGTTCAGTGAATGTTATTCTTCATATTGCTTATGAAAAGGACAGAAGATTCGTAATGTGTAGATTTTGATATATTTTAAATAAATATTGTTCGGACAACACGTTTTTCAGACATCTTTAAAATAAAATAATCAACAAACAAATTGTCTCTGGTTAAAGCCATATGCCTCTGGTCAAAGTTATTTATCTCTAATCACTGCTAGTCTGCTAATTTTATAATTGAATGATAAGATTGTCAGATTTAATGTGTCCAATACTTACGATAGGTAATTAATCAATGATAATGTCTGATATTGTCGATTAACCGGAAAAATGGTTTGGATTTTTAACACTTTCGAATCTTATACCTATCTTGATCTTAAACGATAAGAATGTACGTATAAATGATTATAAACATGAAAACTCTCAATCTTACCTACCTAAGTAGGTACTACTTACAACAGGGCCCCAATTCTCTATGGTAATTATCATTTCCCGAGTAATTTTATCACGTGAAAAGAACCAAGAAAACGTGACTAAAAACATTTTACAGGACAGCCGCACTTCGCGCTATTTTCGTGCGGTTTTGTTTATTGTATCTTAAAGAATGCCATATTAGCAAATATGATTAATTTTTACCGTCTTATTACAAAACGAAAGCCTTAACCTTTGAGTTAACATTTTTGTATTTCGAACTTTATTTAAATTTATGCAAAGTTCTTAATACGAAAGTGACCACATAGTACTGAACTAAACTGTCATTTTTATATAAAGAACTGCATTTCTATAATGGTTAGATTCATTATTCAATACCTATCTAGGGGAGTTTTGGCGGTAAAGTTAATCTGAGTGTCACGCTCATTTTTTATTGGGCTTTTAAATTATTTATAGTGGTATTATAAACAAAAGTTCGTGTTTTATGTTGTAAAAAGTGCATTCAGTAAATAATTCGTAAAGAACATTGAGATATCGCAGCATAGTCGGCTCATCATGACTTTGCCCCAATCCTCCTCGTAGACGGTTCACGCGGCCGTGTTTTTCGTCATGAATGAAAATTCATTACGTGACATTGGCTAAATGCACAAACCGTGCAAAGCCAAAGAAGAAAGAAATAAATAAAAAAATCCTATTGAAGTGATTTAAATCTTGTCTAAACAAAATCCTTGTTTTGTAATAAGCGGTTAATATTTATTCAGATGTCATTTCAGAGTAAGGAATCATTAAAAGTGGTCATAGTGAATTAGGACCCAGTTACAACTACTTAGATAGTCCAATGAATATAACTTTCATATTATTATTTATGTAGATAGTTAAAGTTAAATATCTATATTGATGATTCCTTATCATTATTTATAATTGAAATAAGGCTTTTTAAACATTTAATATTACTTATTTGCAAAATAATGACTGCTGATGTTTTTCTGCCAAAAAATTTGTAATTTATCAAAAAAAAAAGAATTAACCTTTACTCCTAAATACTCTCTTCCTTTATAATTAATATTTTTATTTAAAATTAATTTAAATTGTCATTTACCACTACACAGCCAAATTGAATTAGCTAGCAAAACTGCAAGCGTGATGACGACAATAATATATTTCGACACGATAAAAAAATATATTTGATGTTTTTTCTGGATCAACGACCACAGTTAGTGGACCTGAATTACAAATTGGAAAAATCTGTTTTTTTTAATTTACCGATATCCATCACGTCTGTGAAGTTTACAAAAACAAAAAAAAGGAAGTAACTAGTCTAACTGCAGCCGATGAGTCCAAAAAATAATCATCATATTTATTTGTTTTTTGTTTCATCATGTTTAGATACCAATACCTTTTATCCATCCGCGGAGTTTCGCCAGCTAATCTAATTTGACCCCTGTAGGTATAAACATACAGGTACAGACGCCAACAGATCAAATTACCCAATAGTGTAAAATTTACCCAATCAACCTTGAACTTTAAAGCTATAGAGATAAAGTTGAAAATCTATTAAAGAAATTTGGCAGATTTTGGTTGTGGTAGCTTGATATGCTGGCGTCTACTACATACCACTTATTTTTGCTATCATGTGATTTGTACATAATATTGTTAAGTTAATTATTATTTATAATATATTAAATGTAAACTATTGTATTACCAAACGACACAATAAACTTTTACACAATAATCAATATTTTGATTTTTATTATTTGTGACGATCATCCAGGTCGATCCTGCAACCATTATTACTATACTCTTTGCCTGCAACCGTGGCCCGGCCCTGAAGGCAGTAACGAGCTCGGACCACAACACCATAACTTTCAAAATTAGAATGCCGAAACCAGAAAATGACTTAAGTAAACAAACTACTAGAATATACAATACAAAAAAAAACTGATTGGAAAAAAATTAGCAATAAACTTAAACACCCTATTAACATTAACTCCAACACAGTCAAAAATATAGATAATAGACAAAACTTGAAAATACTTATAGACAAATATACCTATGGGAACACTTACTAACAGAGACTTGTTATTATATAATACAAAAGAGAAAAAAGCGCACTAAAATACAGGTACCTTGGTGGTCCGAGGAACTCGTAGCCCTGAAAAAAGACATGATGATCAAAAAGGGTAGAATACCATATGCATCTACCCGAAGACGCCCGTAAGTCGTCCAAAGATACTTGGAGGCTAAGCAAAAGTATGAGGACCAAGCGAGGGATGCTGCTACGAAGGGATGGCCCTAAAGGCAAGTGAAGGACCACGGGTAGGTTTAGTCAGTAATAGTCTGACACGCCCTTTCGCTCCGGCTAGAGCGGGAGAGGTTCTTTGATGATTTCTCATCCCAAACAAAAAAAAAATCGTTCCTTTAACAATCGATCCTTTAAAAGTCGATCCTTTAATAATCTCATCGTAAAAAGTATAATCTAGTAGGACTTTAGTTTGACAACTTACTCTAACTTCAACTAAAGGAGATGTTTCATTTTGTGCCACCACTATGTACGCTATATAGATACAAAGGAAAAAAATAAAAGATTTTCATAAAAATACTACTAAATTAATTTGAATAAAAATACAAATATATATAATCAATTATTTGAAACGTTATTTAGAGAGATAACCCTTTATAAGGTAGCTATGGCATTGGTTATGACTTTTGATTGGCGACTTTGACAGTTCTATTTTCCCGTTGTGTTCGTGTCGAGTGTTGATTGTGTTTATTTAATGGGTCGTATATTCGGAATTCATGTTTTGTTTTTTTCGCAGTCTTATGGTAGATAATAGTATAGAAACGATAGCCTTAGATAAATAACACGTCAATAAAATGTCATTGTCAAAATCATATTTCGCTTATTGCTGACCGCCATATTTATTAGTAGTTGTGTTGCACTTCTTGGCCGAGTTAAATTGAATCTGTATTAAAACTAAGCCAAAATATAGGATATAACATTAAAGACAGTTAACTATAGCGTAACTATATCTAGCATTAAGTGTACAATGTGCTGGCCCAGGCACAGAGTACAATAAATATATACCAGGCTCCATACATTTATGAAACATCTCCTTTGAACAGAACCGATTGGACGCGTGATCTTGGAGTACTACTTGATAGTAAGTTAAATTTTGACATCCATATTGACAATATTATTAATAGAGCCTTTCAAATGCATGGTTTTATAATGCGATCTTGTAAAGAATTCAAAAAAACTTCCACTTTCCTCTTTTTGTATAAAACATTAGTCCGTTCTCAGTTACAATACGCGGTGCCCATTTGGCGCCCATTTTACGGAAAGTACAAGCACAGACTAGAAATGGTACAGAAATTAAATTTACAGCATTGAAGTATAACATAGGACAACCACTTCCTAATCGTCACGCTTATGCAACAATCAATTATGATCAAGAGACTGAATTTAAGTTCCGTAATCGCGTCATCTCTAGCATTGTTTATACTTACTTTCATTTTGGTTTCATATGAATTTTATAGAAATCGGTTTAGTGGTTCCATTTTTAAACTAAAATTACGGGTAAAAGTTAAAGTACTTAAACAAAATTACCTACGTCGTTTACTTAGCTACATGCCTTTCCCCAACTAATTTAGCGTTAGCATCCAGTCTGCAGCTGGACAGTACTTTTCACAACTAAAAAGTGTAAAATAAAAACTTTTTTACAAAAAAAAAAAACAACAACAGACTTCCAAAAAACACTACAAAGTGAAAAATAACTAATTTCGGTAGTCGGTGTCAAAAATTAATATGCAAAAACCAAAGACACCGACTTCCGAAATTAGTTATTTTTCATTTTGCAGTGTTTTTGGAAGTCGGTAGTTTTTTTTTTATTATCCTTTACAGTCAAAGGTGTAATGTATTTTATATTTATGGAAACCTCGTCTTTTGAAGAATATGAAACAACTAATAAGTATTGAATATTTTGTCAGCGTTTACCTTAAAATAATTGCAAAATAAAATATGGTGAAAAAAAAAGTTTTTTTAAAGTTTACAGTTCTCTATGCTATACATGCCTAATTATCCATTAATATAATCAAATAAAAAAGCTCGGGATTTTCGCGAATTTTGGAGTAATTGTGACAAAAACATGTGATAAAAGTCAAAAAACTGATACCGCTCGTTATCTATTGCGGTTTGAAATGTTGCTGTTTACATCAGTAGATTGTTCGTAATTAATTAACATTGATATAAGGGCCATTATCTTTTTTGCACTCATGTTGCGTGTGAAAATATTAATCAACAAGATGCACACTACCCTCATATTTCATATAGTATATAAACAGTTGCTTCATTGTAAATAATAAAATAGTGGTCAATTAACAGAAGCGTAATTGTTAGGAATACCTACAATATAACTACGTGTTTTGATGACTCAAGTGTTCTAAACGTGAAATAATACTTTCGTATATCGAAGGAGGAAAACCATTGGAGGCATTCTCAACAGCTTTAAAAGAAAATTATCATGTATCTGAAGACAACTTATGTTTCATCTCAACGATTTTCAAAGACATATTATTTCCACTTTAAATAAACGATGGACAGAAGCTTCAAGGAAAATGGACATATTTTAATACAAAACAGTAATTGGTTAGAATCAGAATATTCAGTAAGTTTTACGAACTCTGATGACGTCACAACCGTCTCCACACCATCTACTTCTTCTGGAAAACATGGAAGACCGTGCGTATCTTATCCAGACTTATCAGAATCCAGTAAAATAAGAAAAAATACAATGTTACTTATTGAGCATGGATTTTAACACGTCTACAATGCGTATCTTCAAGGGTTACGTTCGATAGGAGAAGAAACAGAAGCTAAACTAGTGGAAACAAAGCTTTGCTGACAGTGAAAATAAGATCATATTCTAATAGAAGAAGCAACGCAGACAAAAATGTTTGAATTGAGCTTAATTAATGACTTGGATTTAAGGAAAGCACAATATTTGTACTTAAGAAATTTAACGAACTGTTATATCTTTACAATGTTAGTGGAATAGCTTAGCAAGGCTCTGATGTGCTACGTCAGCATTATGGGTTACAGTATGTCATCCATGAGCCCAGCGAGGCAGCTGTTTCTAAATCTCGGTACGGGTCGGAGATCCTGACTCTTACTATTTCTACTATTTCCGTATTCTAAATCCTACTAATGAATTAAATCCTACTTTAGCTTCAATAATAGTTTTTTTTTTTTAAACAAGATTCCCAAGTCTCGTATAATATTTGGTGGCAGCGGTGGAATACGAAAATCCCCTACCCGAATACATCTTTGAAGAAAACTGAAGTGCCAGTGAAATCAAGTGTTCATAAATATTCTAAATCTATTTCGAAAGTGCTAAAAGTTAAAGTGAGTTACAAAACCAAAAAGTGTCGTCTAAATTTAAGAAATCGCAAGTGCTCAATCTACACCCTGTCTTGAGTGTTGCATCCCGCAACCGAGACCGGCTTTCATCCTCTGCTGGTCCAGAGGTCTACTGCAACTGCTGTTCAGCTGTTTACCGCTGCAGAAGCGGTCACGATGTTCCTGTATATCCTCGCAATGATGGCGTCCCTGTGAGCGATGTAGAAAGTCAACTACATGTAGGTACATCTATTTTTTCCGCTACGACATTCTAGCACGAATACTTACTAGAATTAACTCAGAGTCTATACTATTTCTACCTAACTATTTTAATTCCATAATTTCATTGTACTTACATTGTTCATACATTGTAACCGATAAAACCTAACCTAGATAACGTAAATAGAACTCGATCATCATCATCATCCCAGCGGTAATCCCAGACGCATCCGAAGCCTTTTTCAGCTTTTGGAGTCTGGGGTCCGCTTTACAAGTCCAACTGCTGATATGGCTAAACTTCGACATTTTCCGTGAAGCGACTACCCTCTGACCTCCACAACCGGAAGGCGACATCGAAGCATTGCAGTTAGACCAATTGTTGAACTTTTGAGGGCTCCAACAACCCGTAACGACTGTCACTAGATGTTCGTATGGCAACCGGGACCAACGGCTTAACGTGCTTTCCGAGGCACGACCAGACCTCGTAAAAAGAACTCGATATTCTATTCAAATTCATCAAACCATTCGATGGCTCCAGGGAAAAGTTAAATCCCTTTATCGCTAATTGTTATTTATTGTTTATTCAGACTACATGTGGTCCATTGTGTTAGTAACAATTTCACGTAAACCTATTAATAACTAAAACCGATTTTGTACGGTCCGTTAATGCCCACACAAGCAGACTATCTGCCCGGGCCGCTATCGGGTGCAGAATGATGTTGGGACAGTCACGCAACCCGCGAAGTAACGAGGCAGATTTCTTGCGCCATACTGCGTCAAAGCTGTCAACGCGCGCGTCAGCGAACATCGCCGACGCACTACAGAAGCGCGGTAGTCGCAACAGCGTCCTGAACGCATTGTTGTATTGGATACGCAAAGCGTTGCAATCCCTTTGGGTATATCTGAACCACAGCGCCCCCGAGTACAGTGATCTACAATACGCCTTAAAAAGGGCTATTTTACATTTATGAAAACATTATGTATGTTCGGAAAAATATTGATCTTTTTAAGAAGACAAGTGACAGGCACAATTTTAATACTAGGAATAGAAACAATTTAGATCAACCTCGGTTCAGACTAGCTAAAGTAAATAGTTCATTTATGGGGTACTGTGTAAAATTTTATAATAAAGTACCGCTAGAGATTCAACAGCTCAATGAATCCAAATTTAAAACATGCACTAAACGCACGCTGTGTAAGCAAGCATATTATAAACTGGAAGATTATATCCTTGATAAAAATGCTTGGATAAATGCCAGTCCTGCTCCACAGCCACAGACAATTTTGTAGGTTTGGAAGAGATGCCATTCCCCCTTTTTGTTGTTTTCTAAATATTCCTTTTTTATTTTATTTGTTTATTTCAACGTTGTGCACAATATTTTGCAATAGTATTGTATAATGTAAAAGCACTTTTCATGTTTGTGAATGTGAGGCACCATGGACTATAGTTTTTTTTTTTTTATATATATATATATATAATATAACTTGTTTGACATTGCGAGATTGGCAGTTGAGAATTGTCATGCTCACTCAAATGTCTTGCTGATGGTGGCGCATGTTGTTGGGTCATTTGGTTCCCTTCAATATGGTTGAGCTAAGTGGGGCTGATGCGCGCGTCATGCTCGTGAACGGGGGCCGTCAGTGGAGACTGGTCATCTCCTAACTGCCAGTGGGCTTAATTCATTTTTATATTTTAATTAATTTTACATTGTGCTCACATGATAGAAGCAACATAAATATGTAACGAAGAAATGTAACCCACATATTATGATTTTAAAAGAGTGTCCATGGAGTTTCTTGCACGTTCTTCTCCATAGAGATCTACGCTTTGGAACGTGCAATTTAGCTTCACTTTTCTTGAACTGACCGATATTCAAAAGTACCAAGTGATGGTTAATTTGAACACATCGAGAGAACCTGCGGGCCAGCATGTTCACCCGGACCGACAACGCTCTGCGTTCCCTCTCCAAATCTCTATCATCCTTCAGGGTAACTGTCCCAAGGCATGGCCCAAGTATTTAAATTTATACGCCCTGTTTATTGGGTGACCTTTAAGGAACAGAGGAGAGACCGTAGATGGACACCTGGCTCCAGACCCGAAAACAATATACTCTGTCTTTTTAGCGTTGTATACCAACCCATGAGACTCCGCGTACGATTCACACACAGCCAGTAACCTTCGGAGAGCACTGATCGAGGGAGCCAACAGCACCATGTCGTCCACGTAGCTCAGATTATTAAAACAAACTCCATCCACATAGCAGCCGACACGCATGCTGCTGAATCGCTCGACCAAGTCATTCACATAGAGACTGAAGAGTAAGGGCCGGCCTGCATGGCTCCGAAAGCTCCCCCACCCATCTCACCCGAGTCTCTTGGCGGTAGATTTGTATCTCCTAGCTTCTACCAGAGTAAATCGTAAGAGACTAGGTCAAAAGCCCTGGATAACCAGGAACACAGCGTAGACTAGAGTCTGTCTATCCGTGTAATACTTAACAGCGTGCTTCAAACTAAGTAAGGCCGTTTCCGTTGACAGCCCTACCCGAAAACCGAACTGGGCATTATGAGTCTTGACATGCATAATCAAATACGAGTTGAGCACGCTGTACCTTGGCTATGACGGTGGCCAGTGAAATTGGCCTGTAGTTTGATCCGTCCGATATGTCTCCAGTCTTAATCTTGACTACTGGCACCACCAGAGTCCGAATCATGTCCGAGAGCAAGTAGGAATGAGACAGAGACAAGTTAAATAATAATGCGAGTACTCGCGGTAAGTGGACACCAGCATGCTGCAGGTATTCGATGCTTAGCCCATCATGACCTGGCGATTTCCCCCTAGTCATATTCTTAATTTTTGCCCTGACCTCTTTCGTCAAGATCACCGTTGGTACTTCCTTATCTTTGGGAAGAGCATCGAGCTCCCCGAATGGCGGACCCAAGGGCGACTGCGTGGAAAACTAGGTTTTGAATAACTCTGCAATATCTTTTGGGTTGGTAACTAGATCGACACTCACAGGAATACTAGGCCTAGGATCCAGCTTACTAGTACCTTTCCAGATTTTTTTTTAAATCATAATATGCCAGAGCGCTTTTGATATAGCTACTAAAACTCAAAAATCTATCCTGTTGAAATATATTCTAAGTCAATTAACAGATAAAGCTGAAACTACATATAATGTCAAAGAGTTCGAGTCATTTACATATTATTATATAGTATATTTACGAATATCATCTATAAAAGATCCACATCCAGTAGTCACTCCAATTATAAAAGATTCAAAAATACTAACTATCGACATGACTCCCAATCATCGCGTTTCCCAACTCCGCAGAATCACCAATCTGATTATTCAAAAGTACAACAATACGATATATCGCTACTGCAAAAACATAGGGCCTATGTCATAGGCCATACTATTGAAAATTGTCGCAAAAGACAATACAACAACAGTAGAAATCAATCTACTGCTTCCACTTCTGATGGCCATCAACCTAGTTCTACACAAATTTCAAGTTCTAGGCTAGCTCGTAAAGTTTTCACCTTAAATGAAAACAAAGAGGAAAATAGAGACGAAATAAATCAAGATGATAAAATTTCCTGAACGGTATCGCGCAAGAAATTCGTCCTACTATACTTATGCCCCTATTTTCACTGTATCCTCTGAATCACTTACTAAATCCACTGTATCTATGAAAAAAACAATTACTAAATCCGCTGAATCGTATACTAAATCCACTGTATCTATGAAAAAAACAAATCCTAAATCCACTGAATCTATGAAAAAACCGATTACTAAACCCACTGAATCACTTACTAAACCCACTGTATCATTAAAAAAACAAATTACACAATCCACTGAATCACATACTAAATCCACTGTGTCTATGAAAAATCCATTTACTAAATCCATTGAATCGTTTACTGAATCCGCTGTATCTATGAAAAAACCATTTACCAAATTCTCTGAATCACTTAATAAACCCACTGTATCTAAGAAAAAACCGACTACTAAATCTACTGAATTACTCACCGACCACTGAATCCGCTATTCCTACCAAATCCTGCAAAGTGCAAAACCCAAACATGAAATCGACAGATTGTATATCCATTTCAAGTCGCAACACATCCTCCGATAACTCACCACATCTGAAACAGAAAACAAATGTGAAAATTTATAAAATACATCAAAACACAGAGAAAAGATACTTACCTCACGTAATAATTGTTACTCCGGTTGACGATAAACCTTTATCCTTTTTAATTGACACAGGTTCCTGCATAAGTCTGCTGAAATTAGATTCTATGTCCAAAGTCCCAAAGTTAAGGGATGATATAATAATCCTCAAAGAAATTGATACTGGAAACGAAACAACTTCAACCCTAGGCAGCATTAAAATGCATACATTCAAAAAACATGTTCACGTTGACAAAAATATTAGCCAAAGTTTCGACGTCATCATAGGTAACGACCTCCTGAAAAACTTAGGTTGCCAAATCGACTATCATCAAGGAACTTTACAAATAGATGAATATTATATTGACCTAAAATTCGCTGAATCATTATATAATATTCCACCTCGTACTGAAACTGTAATTGAATGCATAGTAATAATCCAAATCTAAAGGTCTGCTCATAGACCAACACATCTCTGATTCGTTATTAGTAGCCAATTGCGTAGTAAGTGTGAAAGAAAACAACCGTATTAACATTACAGTTGTCAATATCTCCAAAGAGTCCGTTATACTCCAATCTAACCTTAATCTAAGACTAGAACCTTTAGGCACTCAAGCCTGTTTGAAACCTCAAGAATCATTGCCTCCTATGCACGCTTCTACAAGAACTAAAAAAGTTCTCCAGCATCTTAGGATGTCTCACCTCAATGAAGAGAAATATAATGCTCTATTACTCTACTAGCGATAAACTCACATACACTACAATCACCGAACACAATATCACATATCCGTATTATATAAATACAGATATCCCTATTCAAATTAATCTTTAAGATTTCCTGAATGTCATAAAAAAGAAGTTGAAAATCAAGTTAACAAAATGCTAGAAGAAAACATCATAGGGTGAATGATCCAATTATCGACAGTTTTAGGACTGTGTTCGTAATAAAAAGTGGTAAAAAATAAACTACAAAACTCAGTTCAACATCACTTAGTGCAAATAACGATCAATATTCTCAGGAATGGGCACAATGATTTACATTTGAAGTATAGGTAATACATTATTAAAAAATTGACAAAATATAAAAATAACTAAAATCACCAGTTATTGACACCTAGGATCCAGTTGTCCATACCCAGTGGCCGACAGTTACCCAGTAATGGACATCCAGTCATCGACACCGAACAACATAAATTATGACTGATATAGTATTTGGGATTTGTAAGGAGAAAAATAAATTAATGCATTTCAATTTGAATCATTATATTAATTTAATTTAAAATAGGTACCTATGTAATCATTAAAATTAAATATAGTCTGTAACTTGAGTGCCATTTGTGCACAAAGTTTCGAAAGGTGCAAAGTAAGATGCGATTTGTGGCCATCTAAAAAAATGAAATTGGCTTCCATATTTTTTCCTTTTCAAACCACGGGTTGAAGATATTAGTCACAAATTAATAGAATGCGCTGCTGCACATCCATCCACTTTCATACTTCCCTATCGCCCAATTTTCAGGCACACTGACTGCGATTTGTGACGGGATTCGTTCGTAGTTGTAAACTATCATCATAGAATAAAGAGAGGGAAGTACGTTATCTTCATACAAACGGACCGCGCGCGGCTTGTATGTTTGCGCCATAGTATCTATGCGTCGCCGCACGCACACCTAAACACAATATTAGAGTGCCTATGACTGCGCTAGTCGCGGCTAGCACGGAACGAGGTTCGCGCGTCACGGCTTTTCGGCACATTAGCTTTTAAAAAATGATCACATAAACTGCAAAGTTGGTATGTCTATTTATGAACAAATAAAAGACTTATATTTTTCAAATTATATTTCTAAAAGTTATTTACAAGGATACGGATATATTACACATTAAAGTTTAATAACAACGCGTTTCGTAATAGTCGAAACCGAAGAAAGTAGGTATTTTTCTGTAGCTAATTTGTAATTTTGTATTAAATGTGTGATTCAATAGATGTTATGTTTGTATTATTTATATTTGTATTAATTAAAAATAAAAATAAATATGGTTCTTTATGTGTACAAAACTAAAAATAAAAATTACAAAAAAAAAAACTGACTAGTATATGTAATCTAAATACTAAGCAAATAATTTAAACATAAGCTCTGAGTCTATAAATATTTGTTAGCGGTTTGGGCGACAACCGTAACCGACGAAGCGCGGACAGTCGTCAACCCTAAGACAGTAGGCAATTAAATCGCGGATTGGGTCGCAGATACCTACTTCCCCTCTTTATTCTATGCTATCATGGGTGGGGCAAGCTGTCCAGCAGCATTTCCGGTAAATAAAACTATTCGATTTTCTTTTTCGTCACCACATGCACAGTAAAGATGTTTATCCCCTTTTTTTCTATAACACGGCCAGATTTCGACGATAAAATAATCTACTCTCGTCAGCATTGAACATTCGGTTTGGATCTTTGACTATTTCTTTTACATTATTTTATTCTAAATAGCCATCTATTTCTTGAAACCGCTTTCTTATATCTTTTTTAGATACGTTGTCCCGAACCATAGATACCTAGATTTTCCGGCAATTTTGCAGTCTAAATTGGATGCCTTTTTAGAAATAAATTACACCGCTTTTTTCCAGGTCTGTTGTTTGTAAAGAGGTTCGATATTATTTCATCCTTTATTATTTTATGCATACTGCCTAGTAGGCAATCTTTTAAAATAGGAAAGTGTTTTTCAGCCATGGCTAAGAGCAAACTAACCAAAATTTTTTCATGCTCATTTAAAAGGATTGTTAGGCCCCATTGTACACTTTATAGGAGTCTTTCCTGATATTTTATTATAAAGTGTTACACGAGGTACCCCAAATGGTTTAGCAGCAATGACAACCTTCTCTTCATTGCGAACAGCTTTCACCGCATGGTCCATCTGTTCTGGCGTATAGTTTTTTCTTGGAGCCATCTAAAAGAAAACGTAAAAACCAGTAATGGACACTCATTGGATCCAGTAATCGACACTTTGTTCTTTACTGGTACGTGGACTCTAATTTGTTTATTTTAGAAATGCAATTAAACTACATGGAAAAAGGAATCAGAATGGTGTACCAACTCAAAAATGTTCTAAAAAAAATAATTATGGACATGTGTCCATTACTGGAGAAAGTATGTATGTCGGAACCAGTTAATGACACTGGCTTAACATTAAGAAATGCGTGATTATGATCGGGACGAATAATTACAAACTATATCTCTCATTTCAATGCTTAGCTTTTAAATCAATTAGCATTCAGTTACAATAAATAACAAACATATAATTTAAAAAAATAGACTCACCTTCTTAACGATTATTTAAGTAAACTTGGATTTTTCCAGAGGAACACAAACTTGGTCTAATGTTTACTTCGCTAACTTGAAACAAAACGGCCGATCGCACTGATGTAAAATTATGAGCCGATTATTAGGTCAGTCTCTAAGATTAAGTATTCCTATACCAAAATATGAGTGTGCAAGGTTTGTTTTCTTTCAATAAAGGTAAAAAGTGTCCATCACTGGGGTCTTGTCCATTACTGGTTCTTTCACCCTAACACCTTCTAATTCACCATGGTCCTAACCATTGGGTTGTGCCCAAAAAGCTGGATGCTTCAGGACAACAAAAATGAAGAATCGTTATTGACTATAGAATACTCAATGACGTTACTATTGGAGAAACATAATTATCCTATTCCACAAATGACAGAGATTTGAGACCAATTGGGGAAAAGTCAATACTTCAACTTTGGATTTAGCTTCAGGGCTTCCATCAGATTCCAATGTCCAAGCAAGACGCTCCCAAAACCGCCTTTTCTATACCACAAGATCATTTCTAATTTTCAAGAACGCCATTTTTTATTTTATTTTTTTAAATTATAGACTAGTGCTTGACTGCAATCCCGCCTGATGGTAAGCAGTGATGCAATCGTTGATGGTGAAGCGCACTAGTTTATTAAGCCTATTCACTTAAAAAAATTAATAGGAAGGATGACGGCAGTTGAGCGAGGTGATGCAATGTTAAACCCAAGACAAACGATGCTGCACTAGAGGGAGATTGATCTGGAGACTCTCCACGACCAAACTCCCGACACAACAACATTTGGCGCATCGTAACCGGCACACATCGCACCACAACTGCTCAGACCCGTCCTCCGTACGGCTTTACCAGACATCATGCCGGAACACGACGAATCGCTTGGCGGCAAGACTTTGTCTGATAGGTAACTTCTGCCGGCAGCCGATGTTATGGCCTACCACCGAGAAACACAAAATCTGTTCACATTCAAAATCTGTCCGCTGTTTTCCATAGGCTCAGGAACTAGGTATAACCTGAAACTCCAACCAGATAAATGCGAGTTTTTATGCAAAGAAGTGGCTTATCTTGGTCACCTCATCAACAAAGATGGTGTTCAACCAAATCCTAGAAAAGACAAATGTATCACTGAATTCCCAAAACCGAAATGCCCAAAAGATGTAAAATCTTTTCTTGGACTGATAGATGAGAGCGTAATAAATTCTTCGATTTTATCCATCCAGTGGTGTAATTTATTTTTAGATAGTAATGATAGATAATTATGAAGCTGCAACATTGAACTGATGCGCTATACCATCACGATTGCATTACTGCTTACCATCAGAGAGGATCACGGTCAAGAAATAGTTTAAAGCATAAAAAAAAACTGTACGTTACGCCTTCTTCAAGAAATGTAACATAACCAGTTACTTGGTCTGCGTCACCTGTTATAAAACAAGTTATTTTTGTAGCTAGTTATTGTTATTCAGCTACTGTGATCCACCAACTATACAGTTACTCACGAAACGAAACTAAATTAAATCACTGTCTAGAGTGTATCCTGTTATAAAATAAGTTATTTTTGTAGCTAATTATTATCATTCAGTTACTGTGATCCACCAACTATACAGTTACTCACGAAACGAAACTATATTAAATAACTGTCTTGAGTGTGTCTGTATAATGCTCTATTACATGTCTGTACTATTTCGATATCTTCCATATTCCTAGCGATAAACTCACATATACTACAATCGCCGAACACAATATCACATATCCCTATTATATAAATACAGATATCCCTATTCAATTAATCAATTAATCTAATAGATTTCCTGAATGTCATAAAAAAGAAGTTGAAAATCAAATTAACAAAATGCTAGAAGAAAACATCATCACACCTTCTGATTCACCATGGTCCTAACCATTGGGTTGTGCCCAAAAAGCTGGATGCTTCAGGACAACAAAAATGGAGAATCGTTATTGGCTATAGAATACTCAATGAATAACGTTACTATTGGAGAAACAACATCACAAATAGCGGATATTTGAGACCAATTGGGGAAAAGTCCATACTTCACAACTTTGGATTTAGCTTCGGGGCTTCTATCAGATTCCAATGTCCAAGCAAGACGCTCCCAAAACCACCTTTTCTATACCACAAGGTCATTTCTAATTTTCAAGAATGCCTTTTTTTATAATTATAAACTGTGCTTGACTGCAATCCCGCCAGATGGTAAGCAGTGATGCAATCGTTGATGGTAAAGCGCACTAGTTTATTAGGCCTATTCATTTAAAAAACTTAGGAATAGGAAGGATGACGGCAGTTGAGCGAGGTGATGCAATGTTAAACCCAAGACCAAACGATGCTGCGCTAGAGGGAGATTGACTACATTTGGCGCATCGTACCCACCACAAATCGCAACACAACTGCTCAGATCCGTCCTCCGTATGGCTTCACCAGACATCATGCCGGAACACTACGAATCGCTTGGCGGCAAGACTTTGTCTGGTGGGTGGTAACTTCTGCCGGCAGCCGATGTTATGGCCTACCACCGAGAAACACAAAATCTGTTCACATTCAAAATCTGTCCGCTGTTTTCCATAGGCTCAGGAACTAGGTATAACCTGAAACTCCAACCAGATAAATGCGAGTTTTTATGCAAAGAAGTGGCTTATCTTGGTCACCTCATCAACAAAGACGCTGTTCAACCAAATCCTAGAAAGTCAAATGTATCACTGAATTCCCAAAACCGAAATGCCCAAAAGATGTAAAATCTTTTCTTGGACTGATAGATGAGAGCGTAATAAATTCTTCGATTTTATCCATCCAGTGGTGTAATTTATTTTTAGATAGTAATGATAGATAATTATGAAGCTGCAACATTGAACTGATGCGCTATACCATCACGATTGCATTACTGCTTACCATCAGACAGGATCACGGTCAAGAAAAAGTTTAAAGCATAAAAAAAGAAACTGTACGTTACGCCTTCTTCAAGAAATGTAACATAACCAGTTACTTGGTCGGCGTCACCTGTTATAAAACAAGTTATTTTTGTAGCTAGTTATTGTTATTCAGCTACTGTGATCCACCAACTATACAGTTACTCACGAAACGAAACTAAATTAAATCACTGTCTAGAGTGTATCCTGTTATAAAATAAGTTATTTTTGTAGCTAATTATTATCATTCAGTTACTGTGATCCACCAACTATACAGTTACTCACGAAACGAAACTATATTAAATAACTGTCTTGAGTGTGTCTGTATAATGCTCTATTACATGTCTGTACTATTTCGATATCTTCCATATTCCTAGCGATAAACTCACATATACTACAATCGCCGAACACAATATCACATATCCCTATTATATAAATACAGATATCCCTATTCAATTAATCAATTAATCTAATAGATTTCCTGAATGTCATAAAAAAGAAGTTGAAAATCAAATTAACAAAATGCTAGAAGAAAACATCATCACACCTTCTGATTCACCATGGTCCTAACCATTGGGTTGTGCCCAAAAAGCTGGATGCTTCAGGACAACAAAAATGGAGAATCGTTATTGGCTATAGAATACTCAATGAATAACGTTACTATTGGAGAAACAACATCACAAATAGCGGATATTTGAGACCAATTGGGGAAAAGTCCATACTTCACAACTTTGGATTTAGCTTCGGGGCTTCTATCAGATTCCAATGTCCAAGCAAGACGCTCCCAAAACCACCTTTTCTATACCACAAGGTCATTTCTAATTTTCAAGAATGCCTTTTTTTATAATTATAAACTGTGCTTGACTGCAATCCCGCCAGATGGTAAGCAGTGATGCAATCGTTGATGGTAAAGCGCACTAGTTTATTAGGCCTATTCATTTAAAAAACTTAGGAATAGGAAGGATGACGGCAGTTGAGCGAGGTGATGCAATGTTAAACCCAAGACCAAACGATGCTGCGCTAGAGGGAGATTGACTACATTTGGCGCATCGTACCCACCACAAATCGCAACACAACTGCTCAGATCCGTCCTCCGTATGGCTTCACCAGACATCATGCCGGAACACTACGAATCGCTTGGCGGCAAGACTTTGTCTGGTGGGTGGTAACTTCTGCCGGCAGCCGATGTTATGGCCTACCACCGAGAAACACAAAATCTGTTCACATTCAAAATCTGTCCGCTGTTTTCCATAGGCTCAGGAACTAGGTATAACCTGAAACTCCAACCAGATAAATGCGAGTTTTTATGCAAAGAAGTGGCTTATCTTGGTCACCTCATCAACAAAGACGCTGTTCAACCAAATCCTAGAAAGTCAAATGTATCACTGAATTCCCAAAACCGAAATGCCCAAAAGATGTAAAATCTTTTCTTGGACTGATAGATGAGAGCGTAATAAATTCTTCGATTTTATCCATCCAGTGGTGTAATTTATTTTTAGATAGTAATGATAGATAATTATGAAGCTGCAACATTGAACTGATGCGCTATACCATCACGATTGCATTACTGCTTACCATCAGACAGGATCACGGTCAAGAAAAAGTTTAAAGCATAAAAAAAGAAACTGTACGTTACGCCTTCTTCAAGAAATGTAACATAACCAGTTACTTGGTCGGCGTCACCTGTTATAAAACAAGTTATTTTTGTAGCTAGTTATTGTTATTCAGCTACTGTGATCCACCAACTATACAGTTACTCACGAAACGAAACTAAATTAAATCACTGTCTAGAGTGTATCCTGTTATAAAATAAGTTATTTTTGTAGCTAATTATTTTTATTCAGTTACTGTGATCCACCAACTATACAGTTACTCACGAAACGAAACTATATTAAATAACTGTCTTGAGTGTGTCCTGTTATAAAACGGGTTATTTTTGTTGCTATTTATTTTCATTCAGCTACTGTGATTGTTTACATAATATAAGTTGAACAAAATCTAAAAAGGCTCATCTCGCTCTCTTCGCAGACGACACAGCCATTTACTGCTCAGGAACCAACCCCAATCAAATAAAACTAAATCTCCAGACCGCTGTCAACGCTCTTGCTGACTGGTTTAAAAAATGGAGAATAGAAGTCAATCCCGAAAAGAGCCAAGCGGTACTCTACTCGAGACCGCCGCGCAAACCCACCCTTCCCCGACCAATCATCATGTCTGACAAGCCGATCCCTTGGGAAAAGCGAGCCAAATACTTAGGTGTTATCCTAGACGAACACCTCACCTTCGGAGAGCATATAAGGACGGTACGCTCGCGCGCCGCCTACGCTCTCTCTCGTCTCCACTCTCTCCTCAATCCGCGCAGCAAGCTGTCCCTCAAGTGCAAAATGCGCCTGTACACAGCCTGCATACGCCCCATCATGACATACGCCTGTGTAGTCTTCGCACACGCCAAGCCCAGTCATATCCATAGGATGCAGACACTCCAAAACCGCTTTCTTCGCAGAGCAACAAACGCCCCTTGGTTCGTCCGAAATGAGATCCTCCATCTAGATCTCAAAATCCCCACTATCCAGCATTTCATGAAACGCCTCTCCAAGCGTTTCTTTGACTCAGCCGCTGTACATCACAACCCTCTGGTTGTCGCGGCAGTAAATTACTCCCCCTCCAAAATTAGCAAGCTTCGCCGACCTAGGCATGCTCTCACCGACCCTGATGACCCCATTACCCTCCTCCAAGAGGCCAATAGGGCCACTAGTACAAAACACAAAAAACCGACCTACCGACCTCGCCGCCGAGGTCCGACGCGACGCGTTCAACGTAGTAATCGCCCCCCCGTCCCTTGTCCGATGTAGGCCAGCCCGCGCCGCAGCTGAGCCAGTAAATATAAATTCCCAACTATGACCTCTGAGTTTGTTTCGGACGTTTCTTCTCAGAGCTAGTACTAGGAAACGCCGCGGTCATCAAACCGAAATAAAAATAAAAATTCGATCCAGCCGTCCCTTGCTGTTCTTCTAGCGACACCCTAAGCCGAGGTTCGTACCCCACAGGGGGTGCCCTTAGCGTGTAGTCGCTTAGCTTTTAGTAGCCCTGGCTGGAGGCTTTAAATTCATTTAAGGCAGCCACAGGATAGTCCGGTTAACTAGTACCGACCTCTCAAGGTCAACTAGGAGATGCC
Source organism: Sesamia nonagrioides (assembly GCA_017933935.1). Lineage (NCBI taxonomy): Eukaryota > Metazoa > Arthropoda > Insecta > Lepidoptera > Noctuidae > Sesamia > Sesamia nonagrioides. Next base: position 1,605,506 of record JADWQK010001779.1, read on the forward strand.
ATATAAAAAAAAAAAAAAAAAAAAAAGGGGTCCGTTAGGCGAGAAATAATACAATCTTTGTACAACTAGTACAAATGAGTAAGTAAAAAGTCCACCAACTATACAGTTACTCACGAAACGAAAGTAAATTAAATCACGCTCTTGAGTGTGTAGCTATACAGTTAAATCAATAAATTATGCCGGTGTGATGCATGATACGGCTACGGCATAACGTGTGTATAAAATAACGTATTTACAAAAATAACTACTTTTTAATTGGAGTCGTAACTAGCTATTCAGTTACACATCGCGTCACTAGTTATTGTAACTGGTTACATAAAATAACGACCATGTCTAGTTTGGCTTAAAGGTCTAGTAACTGAGCCTGAAACTTCAATAAAAAAAAAGACCGAAGATGTCAAAATATTGTGTCAACAAATATTCGAATGCGAGACGGTTGTTGTGACCGTGAACTGTACGATTTTATGTTATTACCGTTTATTCTTTGTGGAATCATTAGAAAACGTCTTTTAACTTATTACAACCTATTTTGCTGCAAAAGTTGACGAAAACCCAAGGTATTCTTCGCTAAAAATGCCTCCAGCAGAGAACGCCGATGTGCCGCCACCGGCAACCGCGGTTAAACCAAACCCTCGGAACAATCCAACAATGTTCAAAATATTTCAAAATGTGCAATACAATGTGGTTCAACACAAGAAATACGTGAAGGAAATGATTAAATTGTACAAAAAGGTAGGATTGCCAATTTTATTTCACTAAACCTCAAAATGTTGCTGTCCACGCATCGAGAGTGCACCTGTGCTTATTGTACAGGCATCTGCAGTGTCTCCTGCGCACTTGGCTAATTTATTTATTTAGGGAACCAACCGCGATACATAAAATATTTTACAAAATATGAGTGTTTTTGGTAATTAGGTATAGGTTTCCTAATTGGGATATTTATTTATAAAGCATGCGAACGAACTAATGCCCAATAGTTCCAACTAAAAACAATAATAGTAATATAACAATACCTACTTAAGTTTATAAATACATAATCTTAGATTATATCACAGTTTTGAAATAAACTTTAAACAAATAAGGTTTGATGTCGGTAGCAAAGGTAAGAAAAAAGAAAAGGATTAACTGCTTGTTATTTGTCTCTGTCTATAGTTCCTCTGTTTAAGTTTTGTATGTGAATTTATTACAGTTAAATAAATTGACTTCTGAGAATTCCCACTTATAAGTTCGAGCAATGTGAGTCAGTACACAATTGCTGGCATTGTTGGTGGAGTACCGAGGAACATGTAACATTGGCATATGACCAGTATGCCATAGGGATTGTTAAAAAAATATCTGTGTCAACTCCAGGCAATCAACACTTCCTTGTATTATATCATAGAACAAGCATATATCCATCACTTTATGCCTTTCTTCGAGTGTTAGCAAACTATAGGTAATCTCAGATGAGAAAGGCCAACATGTCCGAAATTGGTTGGAAGGCTCTTGGAATTTAAATTTCTGAGATAAAAATTATCCAACCAGCCTTTGAAGCAAAACTTTCCTACAAATTACTGTCTGTAAGGTTAATATAAGACTTCACTCTGATAAGAAATGTCATATGGCGAGAATAGTAACAACATGGGGGTCAGAAGAGGTTTTGGGGGTCTCTAGTTTACTGTTGTGGCATGTATTTATTTATTTTTATTTATATATATATTCTTTATTGTACACCAAAAGCAAACATCAATTAAAATACATTCAACAACAAAACATACAATGGGCGGCCTTATCACTAATGCAATGTAATTTAATTGAAAATACAACTAGAAATTCATCTTCAATATTCATTTCCATTCACAGCTTGACGAGGACAGTTTCCGCGAGAGCTTCAAGAATGCTTTACAGTACTTGTTCACCTTTGGAGACACTAGTGCCAATGTGGATCGTGTTGTGCAGTTTGTGGCAACATTCTGCACTTCTCTGGATGATGAAGACGAGTTCTTGCTGTTCATATTTGGTATTATTTTTGATGTAAGTATGTTTTATTACAAATCTACTAGCTGACCCGTGCAAAAAATTCGCACCATACTAATAATTTGAAAATAGTATTCCATGGTACCAGGGACGAATATCTGTCAATTGGTGGGTCGGACGTTCAGATTGGTTCGATAGAAAGAGGGAAAAAGGGAGAAAACGGTTTCAGACCCTTGGAGAAATAATATATGGCAATCAATTCAAGCCAATGAGACTTAAAGCAACAATACAGTTGATGTAGTGGCAGAACAATAGACTGATGCACTGCTTGTTGTTGGTTCCATTCCCCCACAGAATAAAAATTTATATAGCCTACAGTAGTGATGTAAAATGAAAAAAAAAAAACAATTTGTTTTATTTCACTTTCTGGAAAAAAACAAACATGAAAAAAAACTTAGCGCTATTGTTTTTTTTTTTTTCTAATTTTGGTTTTTTTCTAGCCTATGTTTTAGTTCAATTATAAATTAAATTTGTAATTTCTATAATAAATCAACATATTATTTATTAATAATTCACTACTTCCAACAATAAATCACAAATCACAACTCCTTTTTTTTTCAATTGTTTTTGTATATCAATTAATGTTGCCAATATTTTTATGAAATTTTGGTACTATTTTATCAGAAAAGTACAGCAGGTTCAAGAATAAACCTAATACTCTATTATGTACTCGTAAGTATTAATTATTTAATAGTAAATGCCATATCAGTTTCAGATTTCATGCTCTTGAAAAAAAAGGTCCAGAAAAAAAAAACAGGATTTTTTCAAGGTTTTTTTTCACATTAGAAAAAAAACGGTTTTTTTGCAACACCAGCCTACAGGTAGTTGTTCTGAGTCTGGCTGTTTGTGTATGTGTTTAAATATACTTGTATATACTTGTACACGCACACACACTACAGGAATAATTACTACATTATATTATTTTGTGAAATTTCTTTAAAAAAAAAATAGGTCACTAAAATTTCTTGAGTTTAGTGTTGCATTCATATATTATGTTGGATTATTCATTTTCTTATATTGGTATATTAATAGGGATGTTTACTGGGTAAAAAAAAAATGATTCTGTTTAGTCTGTCATTCAGATAATAGAAAAATATTGAATACATATATTTTGTTTTATCAAATCAACAAAAATTGACTAATATAAAAGGTATCAAATCAAAGGATCAGGAGTGGGGGCTGGTGACGTCACTCGGTGCTAAAAGTGTAGCAAGGAGTGACGTCACACGTGTTTTCAATGCACTGTATGGTCTTCAGTTTTTGTTTATATAAAAAAAAAAGTCTAGTTTTTTTTGGAAAGCTGACTGATGGACTGTTTTTTATGTTAATCAACTAGGTAAAATAGGTTGGTAAAATAGGAATAGGCCTTTACATATAGATTTCATCATCATCATCATCAACCTTTTATCGTCCCACTGCTGGGCACAGGTCTCCTCTCATACAGAGAAGGATTGAGTGTAATCACCACGCTTGCTCAATGCGGTTTGGCGATTTCAGACTTAAAGTCCAGGTTTCCTCGAGATGTTTTCCTTCACCTTCAGTCATGGGTGTCCAAGATATACTTAGAAAGTTCATATAACTTTAGAAAAGTTATTGGTACTTGCCTGACCTGGATTCGAACCCGCGCACTCATACTTGAGAGGCTGGCGTTTTAACCACTAGGCCACCACGACTTTTCATACTGTCATATATGTAATAACGTGGGTACCTTCAATCTTGTGGAATATTCTTTAATAAAAATATACGCTAAGTCGAGGGTAGGTTGACGTTACACACATTGTTTGTACTGTGCTATGCTACTCAGCTCAATAAACAGATTTACTTAAATCTCGGAGTTTTAATGGACATAATAGTGGCGACGAGTGTAAATTGTGAACTATGGAGCGTAAATTAGTGAAATTTCATGAGTTCAATGTGAAAACAGACAATTGGGACAGTTACATAACTCGACTCAATTATTGCTTTGAAGCCAGTGGAATCGTCCTCGATTCGGTTAAAAAAGCTAACTTTTTTACGATATGTGGTGCTCAGACTTTCGATACTGTTCTTGCGTTAATTACTCAAAAAAATCAAGTGAAGTGACTTTTCCGGAAGTTATAGATGTTTTGACCAAACATTATAGCCCTAAACCAAATGAAATATCAATGTCATACAAATTTTACCATCGTGATCAAACAAAGGACGAGACAGCAATGGATTATATCGCTCAATTAAGAAAAATCAGTACCAACTGTAATTTTCCAAATCTTGAACGCATGCTGCGGGACAGATTAGTGTGTGGCATGAGCGATAGCAAACTGCAGTACGAGCTGTTGAAGAAAGACAATCTAGAGTATAAGGACGTCGTTGACGCCATGGTGTCCGCTGAGTCCGCGGGGAGGGACGCGCGCATGATGCGGCACGCCGAGCACGCGACCACGCCGACACATGCCGATACCGCCGCGCCGTGTGCGCCGCCCCCACCTGAGCCGATGGACGTCAACGCGTTGAAAACCAAAACAAATGTTCGTCTTTGCTACAGATGCGGAGATCGTCACGGTGGTGAATGCCGTTTTATTAATTCGGTTTGTCATTTTTGCAAGAAAAAGGGTCATATCGAAAAAATCTGCACTGCTAAAAAGAAAAGTACCTCTAGAACGTTAAACCACGCTGAAGTTGTGCAGTCTGACGAGCAGCTAAATGGGGTTTACAACGTAGAGAGCGCGAACACGCGCGTGCCTGCCTACAAGCTACGAGTGTTGCTGAATGACGTGCCTGTTGACATGGAAGTGGACTCGGGCGCCGCCTTCTCACTGGTCAACGAGCGCACGTGGGCACGCCTAAAGCCGCGCGTCGCCGCGCCGCGTCCCATGAACACTCGGCTGCGCACCTGGAACGACTCGCAGGTTTCGGTCATTGGACAAGCGACAGTCTCGGTTATGTATAAGGACATTAAAACTTATTTAAACGTAATAGTGGCTAGAGGTTCAGGGCCAAATTTAATTGGACGCGATTGGTTTGAGCCTCTCGAAATTTCTATAAAGTTTAATAACATTTTAGATATTGAATTGTCAGCAACGAATGCATTATTAACCAAGTATGGGGAGGTTTTCAAGGACGAACTCGGTACTTACCGAGGAGACCCCGTAGCGATTCATTTGAAACCGAATGCAACACCTAAGTTTTTGAAAGCTAGGGCGGTACCGTTCGCTATTAAAGCTAGGGTTGAACAAGAGATAGATCGATTGGTAGGCGAAAATGTTTTGCGACCCGTATCTTATTCAGAATGGGCCACCCCGGTAGTCCCAATAATAAAGAAGAACGGTGCAGTCCGTCTTTGTGGCGATTATCGTAGTACGGTGAATCAGGCTACTGAAACCGATACTTACCCAATGCCTACAGCTAGTGAAATTTTCGCAATTATATCTGGGGGAAAATTTTATACGACATTAGACCTGGATCGCGCGTATACACAAGTGGTCGTTACAGACGACACGTCTCGCCTTTTAACATTAAACACGTGTAAAGGTCTGTACACTGTACATAGGCTAGCATTCGGCGTGAAAGCGTGCCCCGGCATTTTTCAACGGCTGATGACAGCGTTGCTGGCGGGGGTACCTGGTGTGGCTGTGCTGATTGATGACGTCATCGTCAGCGGCCGTACCATGGCGGAGATGACGCAGCGTCTAGATATTGTATTAGGACGTATTGAGAAAGCAGGTTTACGTCTCAATAAGGACAAGTGCAAGTTCGCGAAGGAGCGAGTGGAATTTTTGGGTTTTGTTATCGATGCTGACGGGATTCACCCAGCGTCGAGTAAAGTCGAGTCCATACTCAATACTCCAGAACCTAAAAATGTCCAACAGTTACAAGCATTTCTGGGTTTGTACAACTTTTATGAGAGGTTCGTAGCTCATAAGGCCACGATATTAGAACCTTTACATAGATTGCTCGACAAATCGCAGAAATGGGTGTGGACTGACCGAGGGCAGACCAGTTTCGATACTGCGAAGCGTTTACTATCTTCTGAACTGACACTTGTACATTATGACCTGAACAAGCCGCTGGTCCTTACCTGCGACAGTTCAGAGTACGGAGCGGGAGCTGTCTTGTCCCACATCATGGAGGACGGACATGAGCGTCCTATTGCCATGGGATCTAGGACATTACATACGCACGAGCGTCGTTACTCGCAACTTGATAAAGAAGCGACCGCTATAATGTTTGGCATAAATAAATTTCAGAATTACTTGATGGGTAGGTCTTTTACGATAGTCACTGATCATAAACCATTGTTAGGAATTTTTGACCCCAAAAGGCCCATACCTCATGTTTTATCACCTCGTTTGACACGAATAGCCTTGATATTAACTTCGTATAGTTATGACGTTATATATAAACCAGGAACTCAGATAGGTCATGCTGATGGACTGAGTCGCTGGCCACAGCCGGTTCCTGAACAAGCTGAACCACAGCTCTGTGACATACTGCTGATGGCAGAGGCCCCTGATGACTTTCCGATCAATGTAGACAAAATAGCACACGCTACAAAACAGGATAATGTCCTTAATCGAGTTAGTCATCACATTCTATGCGGTTGGCAGGCCAAAGTATCAGATGATCAGCTACGTCCATACTGGTTACATCGGGCTGAGTTGTCGTTGCATGAGGATTGCGTCCTCCTAGGCTGCCGCGTAGTAGTGCCGCCGACACTTCGTGAAGCAGTTCTACGTGCTCTTCACAAGACGCACAGTGGTATTGTTCAAACTAAATCACTCGCCAGAAGTTATGTTTGGTGGCCACGGTTAAATGACGACATTGAGGCTTTAGTACAAACTTGTAGTCAATGTTCTGAAAACCGGCATATGCCACCAAAAACTAGGTACGAGTGGGTGACGCCAGTGAAGCCTTGGTCTAGATTGAATATGGATTTTGCTGGACCTTTCCAAAATAAAACTTTTTTTATTATAGTTGACGCATATTCGAAATGGCCGGAAGTGTTCATTGTCAATAATATGACTTCAGCCACCGTCATTAAGCACTTAAGAATGATTTTCTCCATCCATGGACTGTGTGAGACACTAGTATCGGATAACGGTACTCCTTTTGTTTCTTCTGAGATGAAGGCATTTCTAGAAGCTAACAAAATTAAACACATTACGTCTGCACCTTTTCACCCATCCACTAATGGCTTGGCAGAACGTATGGTACAGACAGTTAAAGATAAACTTCGTAAAATGGACGGTATGTCCTGGGATATTAAAATTCCAACCATGCTTTTAGGACTTAGGGCAACTCCATGTGCGGCTACTAACAAAAGTCCAGCAGAGCTTTTGTTTAACAGACGGATCCGCACATTACTAGACACTATTAATCCACATGATCAAACGCGTAAAAATAGGGAAAGTCAAATCTTAAGAAATAGTCAAAAGAAAAATAGACAGACAGACGTAGGACACAAGGTTATGTACAGGAACTTTAGCAATGGACCTCGCTGGTTACCAGGTACTGTAGTAAGCAAAGATGGTCCAGCCAGTTATCGAGTTGAAACGGGAGATGGAATGGTAGTCAGTAGGCATATAGATCAGTTAGTCAAACCACATAGTGCACCAGATTCAGAAAGACAGATTACTAATGAAGAATTAGGACAGACTGAAGAAAGGGAAATGGTAGAACAAAGTTATGGGGAAGGACAAGATCAGGAAAGGAATCAGTTTGAATCTGATCTAACGGAGAGTGAGGAAATGATAGAAATACCCAGTGCAGACAAATGGGCTGAAATGTTAGGTATTCCATTAGAGTCAGAACCTAGTTTTGCAGGTGGTAAAATTAGAAATAAACTTGCGGTCCATGGAAAAACTCCCTATACCAGATCAGCTCCAAATTATGACTTTATGTTGTAAGTAGTTAAAATACATAATTTGGAACCTATAAAATAAATACTTTTTTCATATTGCCATTGTTATAATATTAAGATTAAATTGATATATATAAGTTAAGTAATATGTGGTGAAGGGTTACAATAAATAATTTCAATTTTGTACTATATTAGTCAGTTTATATGTTTTCATATTATTGTTATGTTTTACATACTTGGGGGAAAGGTATGTCATATATGTAATAACGTGGGTACCTTCAATCTTGTGGAATATTCTTTAATAAAAATATACGCTAAGTCGAGGGTAGGTTGACGTTACACACATTGTTTGTACTGTGCTATGCTACTCAGCTCAATAAACAGATTTACTTAAATCTCGGAGTTTTAATGGACATAATACATACATATAAATATATATAGATTTAGATAGATGACATATAGATTTAGTAACAAAGAAAAACTATGATAGTGCTATACACTATAAAAGATGCATGCAACATTTAAGAACTCCTCTGCATCTATCTTACAATACGCATCAGTTGTGGACAACTTTAAAGAATGGCTAATTTTCAACATATTCACACAGAACAATGATCCAAGGTCAAATTAAATATATTGTAAATATGTATGTGGTTACTGTTCCCAATAAATAAACACATGTTAATTAACAAGCATGTGATGAGGAAATCTTGTATAGAAACTCCTATACAGTTTTTAGATTTATCTATTTATTTTATTTCAAAAAAACCTGGTCCCTTAAACAAAACACACAATAAGACCTCTGTGATCTGTCTTAGCACGCCATTGCCTGAGATTTAATCAATGTACTATTAACAGCTAACTTATAATCAAACTAGCTTTCTGCCCGTAGAGTTCGGTTATATCGCGCTTTTTAATTTTCCCTCGGGAATATCAAATTTTCCGGGAGAAAAGGTAGGCTATGTTCTTTCTCAGGGTCTAAAGATTGTCTATGCCCAATTTCATCAAAATCGTTTGAGAGGTTTAAGCGGGAAAGCGTAACAGACAGACAGACAGACAAGAGTTACTTTCGCATTTATAATATTAGTATGGATTGCTGTAACATCTTCCAGCTTATGCTTTATTTATTTTTTTCTATTTATTGTATTTGGTTTAATAAATTGGGTATTTTTAAGGAAGCAGTATGCCTGCCATTAAAGAAATTTTTGAGTGGCACTTGCAATGATTTTGAGTAAATAACAAACTGAAGAACTATTCTGCTACAGATAATTTTATGCAATAGTACTAGCCCCTATGATACTAATCAATAGTATAAGTTTCCATTAGTGAAAGAATTTTTGGAATTACATCCATAGTTCTGAAGACTTCTTTCTACAAATAAACGCTTTTTTTTTAAATAATTATAAACTATTGCTTGACTGCCTGATGGTAAGCAGTGATGCAATCGTTGATGGTAAAGCGCACTAGTTTATTAAGCCTATTCACTTAAAAAACTAAGGGATAGGAAGAATGACGGCAGTTGAGCAAGATGAATGCAATTTTAAACCCAAGACCAACACGACCAAACGAAGCTGCGCTAGAGGGAGATTGAACAACATTTGGCGCATCGTACCCACCACACATCGCAACACAACTGCTCGGACCCGTCCTCCGTACGACTTCACCAGACACCATGCCGGAACACGACGAATCGCTTGGCGGCAAAACTTTGTCTGGTGGGTGGTAACTTCTGCCGGCAGCCGATAAACTCATATCTCTTCTTAATGTTAATAGACTATGAAGTTTTCATTGTCAATTAAAACGTCATATAAACTTCTATTTCAATTGCCTTATATTTATGTAAAATTTTAGTGTCAATGTGTATCCGGTCAGTCAGTGAGGTACCGAGCCAGTCAGCTGCTGGCGGCTGTACTGTCTGCTCTTGGAGACGACGCCTTTTTGGATGATGATCTTTGTGACAAGTTACTGGCATCACAGGTAAATAAATATATTTTAACAGTCTTTTGGCATTCTCAAAACCAATTTTTTTTTTATTATTATTATAAACTAGTGCTTGACTGCAATCCCGCCTGATGGTAAGCAGTGATGCAATCGTTGATGGTAAAGCGCACTAGTTTATTAAGCCTATTCAATTAAAAAAATTAGGAATAGGAAGGATGACGGCAGTTGAGCGAAGTGATGCAATGTTAAACCCAAGACCAACACGACCAAATGATGCTGCGCTAGATGGAGATTGATCTGGAGACTCCGCGACCAAACTCCCGACACAACAACATTTGGCGCATCGTACCCGGCACACATAGCAACACAACTGCTCAGACCCGACCTCCGTACGGCTTCACCAGACATCATGCGGGAACACGAGAAATCGCTTGGCGGCAAGACTTTGTCTGGTGGGTGGTAGCTTCTGCCGGCAGCCGATGTTATGGCCTACCACCGAGTGAATAGACTTTTTCTAGAGACAACCGCACCCAAATTTCGAAGCATATTGCTAATCCATTGCTCCATGTGTTCTAAAATGTGTCTGCTAAATAACGTAAATAACGTAATGTATGTTATTGAACTCTCAAAAAGAAAGCCATTGCTACTGTTAATGTATTACCCATTTACCCTGCTGATATCAGTCTTAAGTCTTCTTGTTCTCTATAAGTGAAGATCTAATATTGAAATCAGTTTACATGGGGCTTTAACATAATCGGTGTAGTGTGAATGTAGGATGGTCAGCAACAAAATTCGACTAACACGAAATTATTCGATAACTAGCTTTCCGCCCGCGGCTTCGCCCGCGTGGGATTCGGTTATATCGCGCTTTCTAGATCTCCCTTGGGAATGTCATTTTTTTTTAATAACAGGTAGGTACCCTATGTCCTTTCTCAGGGTCTAAAGATTTTCTGTGCCAAATTTCATCTAAATCGGTTGAGAGGTTTAAGCTGGAAAGCGTAACAGACAGACAGAGTTACTTTCGCATTTATAATATTAGCATGGATGTACTTTTTGGCATTTTATAATAGAAGCTGAGGGTTAAAGAAGGGAGATGGGATCAGAATGTTGGTCTTTAATGAAATGGTTTCTATTTTAATAAAATATTTTGCTCAATTAAGTTTTTTTAAAACTAAAGTATTAATCGACTTTTCTTGCTGGCTGTACTGTGTTGCCTATGCTGACTAGGTGGTGTTATGTTCGTCTTCATTTTCTACTCTGTTACTAAATAAATATTTAGTTGGCAAAAGTATTATTCTCTAATTAACTGTGTTTTTGGCGGTTAGCCACGTTTGCATTGCCTGTTTTGTAGCACAATTATTTGCCTGATTATGATACTTATTAATACAAACAATAAGGTTAATTCTCTTCACTTGCCTAGTTTTTCCCAATTATGTTAGATTCGACTTCCAATTCAACTAGATGTAACTGAATAGTAGATAGATTTTTTAGTTAATGTAACTTACCTACATAATGGCCAAAAATGTTAACTTTTAGTGTGTTAGGAACTCTGAAATCAACTTAATTACCATTAAAATAAAGTTTATATTTCTATAACTTAAAATAACGCGAAATTGAAACATGAATATAATTTGAATAACTAAAAAAGATAAAAAGCTTGTTTGAAAACATTTTGACTGTACTTAAATGCTGCCGAATGGAATATTCCCAGTAAATAAAATATTTTGACGTCAATTTGTACCTACCTATATATTGATGAAAAAAAAATGTTTTATAACTAGATGAAGTGGTGTATCTTCTGAAAATACTGTGAGAAAAACATCTAAACAAACTCGTGGGAACACAAGCCAAGAAAGTAATGTTTAAAATTTTTATTCCACTACTAGATGCAAAGACTACAAGACACTCGCGGAGCTGTGCGATGTCGCGCCGCCCTCGCTCTCCAACGTCTGCAGAATCCAATGGAACAAGACGACGAAGTCACTCGAGCTTATCGCTTCCACATGAGCTGTGACCCTAGCTCTTCTGTCAGGAGGTAGGTATAAAATACATTGACTTCAAAACTTATAGAGAAAGACTTCTATAGAAAATGAAACTTTTCAAACTGCTCAAACCATCATCAAATATAGAGTTATATTATTGTATAAGTGTTTCCGGTCGTCGTGAAGATCCTTGGGGAAGGATAGGCCTTCCCCAAGGATCTTCACGACGACCGGAAACCAGCAGTGAACGTCTTTCGGCTGAAATGATGTTAAGTTTTTGGTTCTGAAGTTTATGTCTGTTGTTTTAGCTCAATAACTTACCTACCTACTATATTATTGTGGTTTCTTCTTCTTCTTCTTCAGCCTATAGACGTCCACTGCTGGACAAAGGCCTCCCCCAAGACTCTCCACGCTGACCGGTCTTGTGCTGCCCGCATCCATCGGCTTCCCGCGACCTTCACCAGGTCATCGGTCCACCTTGTTGGGGGCCTCCCTACGCTGCGTCTCCCAGTACGTGGCCGCCACTCCAGAACCTTACTGCCCCATCGGCCATCGGTCCTACGAGCAATGTGCTCTGCCCACTGCCACTTAAGTTTAGCGACTCGCAGAGCTATGTCGGTGACTTTGGTTCTTCTGCGGATCTCCTCATTTCTGATTCGATCAGGCAGAGAAACTCCTAGCATAGCTCTTTCCATTGCCCTTTGTGTGACTCTGAGCCTTCGTATGAGGCCCATTGTGAGCGACCACGTTTCAGTTCCGTAAGTCATCACTGGCAACACACACTGGTCAAAGACTTTAGTCTTGAGACTCTGTGGTATCTTGGACGACGAGAAGATGTAGCGTAGCTTCCCGAACGCTGCCCAACCGAGCTGGATTCGCCGAGACACCTCTTTCTCGAAGTTGGACCTACCTAGTTGGACTGTTTGTCCCAGGTAAACATACTCGTCACCAACTTCGAGTGCAGAGCAATCAACTACAATTGGAGTGGGTGCGACATGAGAGTTCGACATGATCTTCGTGTTATCCATGTTCATTTTTAGACCCACTTGTTGGGAAGCTCTGCTGAGGTCATTGAGCATTTTGCCCAAGTCTTCCAGGGTCTCAGCCATGACCACGATATCATCTGCGAAACGGAGATTAGTGATGTGCTCGCCGTTGATGTTGATGCCAAGTCCTTTCCAGTCCAGGAGCTTGAAGACATCTTTCAACGCAGCAGTGAACAATTTAGGAGATATGACATCTCCTTGTCTCACTCCACGCTGCAGTTGGATCGGTTTCGAGTCCTGATCCTGGAGACGGACTGACTTGGTGGCGTTTTTGTACAAACACTTTATCACCTCAATGTATCGATGGTCAATTTGGCACCGCTGGAGAGACTGTAGCACCGCCCAAGTCTCAATTGAATCGAAGGCCTTCTCATAGTCCACAAACGCCAAGCATAGTGGTTTGTTATACTCCTCGGACTTCTGTATAACTTGCCGCAGCGTATGAATGTGGTCTATGGTGCTAAAGCCTTTTCGGAAGCCTGCTTGTTCGGGAGGCTGGAAGTCGTCGAACCTGCGAGCGAGGCGATTCGTGATGACCCTAGAAAACAGCTTGTAGACATGGCTCAGGAGGGATATCGGTCTGTAATTTTTTAGGAGGGTATTGTCACCTTTTTTGAAAAACAACCACCACGCTCCTGTGCCACGCCTTAGGCGTTTCGCCTTTAAGAATGACGGAATTAAATAGCTTCTGAAGCGCTTTAAGAACCGGTTTGCCACCCGCTTTCAGAAGCTCAGCCGTAATTCCATCATCTCCAGCCGCCTTATCGTTCTTGAGCTGTTTCAGGGCCATACCAATCTCGTACAGGCTGACGTCCGGGATATCGTCGGTGTAGTGTCGGGTTAGTCTGGCTCTAGGATCATTAGCCAGTCTTACAACAGCTGCGTGTGTTGATGTGTATAACTCTCCGTAGAATTTCTCAATCTCACCCAAAAGCTCGGGCTTGGAAGTGACGATCCTACCATCCCCAGTCTTCAGCTTCGTAAGTAGACTCTGTCCAACAGACAATTCTCGTGCGAACACTTTGGAGCCTTTGTTCCGCTCGATAGCCTCTTTAATACAATTTGTATTAAATTGGCGTATATCGCGAGTCAAAGACTTTGAGATTTGTCTGTTAAGGCATCTGATACGCGAAGCGTCATCAGGGGATTTTAAGATCACCTCCCGTCTTTCTTCCATTAGCCGGCGGGTGGGACCGGAGATCTTCTTCTGTCCTTTTGAACGGAGGGTTTTGTAGAACTTAGACCCTTCCGTTTGGAGAGTTTCCACAAATCTGTTGTTGTAGTCGTCCACATCTACGCATTCACCGAGGCATTCGAAGCGGTTTTATAGTTCGATCTGAAAGCTCTCGGGGTTTTGGAGTTGTGTTGACGCTGGACGGAGCGTAGACTTCATAAGTCGAGAGCTTCGAGCCTAATGTTGAGGTTTAAGATGCCTCTAACAATACGGTGATCACTCCCGGTTTTAACCGCATGGATCACGGAGACATCGTTGAACACTTGCCTTCTCGTTGACATTATGAAGTCTATCTCGTTTTTGGTCTGACCATCGGGGCTGAGCCAGGTCCACTTGCGGTGCAATGGTTTCTTGAAAAAAGAATTCATCGCAAAGAGTCCTTCCTTTTCCATGAAATCCATTAGCATCTGACCTCTGGGATTCCGATTTCCAACTCCAAATTGCCCCACTTTCGTCTCGTCCGCCTCTTGCATGCCCAGTTTTGCGTTAAAGTCCCCCATGACAACGGTGTAGTGGGTTTTGGAGGAATGTATGGCTCTACTGACGTCCTCATACATAGCCTCCACCTCATCGTCAGATTGTTTAGACGTCGGGGCGTAGACCTGTATAACCTTTAACGAATATCGTTTTGTTATTCTGAGTACAAGGTACGCCACCCGAGTCGAAAAGCTCCCGACTTTAACAACGTTGTTCACGAGGGACTTGTGGACAATAAACCCGACGCCACCCTGGGACAGCTGGTCGCCTTCCCGGAAATAGAGCAGGTTGCCAGACTTCAGGATTATCGAATCCTGTCCCTCTCTTCGGACTTCAGATAACCCCACAATGTCCCAGCGCAACCGGCTTAGTTCTTCCTCCAGTTCGACAATCTTCTCATCGGTCCGTAGTGTGCGCGTGTTAAATGTTGCCAGGGCCAAAGGTCGTCGTTGGTGATGGTAGCCGGATCTCTGCCGGAGATTCTTAGCACCCCTTGCTCCGCCGTAACCAAGTCCGCTACCGTAGACTGGAATAGCGGAGCTGCCGGGGACTAGGGGCCTGGGCTGTATCGTGTGCATCATTGGGGGGGTTTGCCATAATCCCCACGCTTGGCAAGCGGGTTGGGGATCGCAGTGATTTAATATTACACAGGAGAAGCGCTGCTGCCCGCTTCCCTGGTGATTTCCCTTAGTCGCCTCTTACGACACCCACGGGAGGATATGGGTTGGTACTATTCTAAGCCCGGCACCACACGGGGGTATTGTGGTTTATATTAGTGTAAATATTGTACCGTGGGAATATCAAGATAAAATATATCCTATGTGTTAATTCTGGATATAAACCATCTGTATGCCAAATTTCATCTATTTTAATTCAGTATTTTTTGCGTGAAATAGTAATAAACATTCATATATACATCGTCACAAACTTTCGCACTTATAATATTAGATACGCCCTGTGGTTTCACCTGCGTAAGTTTCGATCCCGTGGTAATATTGCGATAATTTGAGTGCCAAATTTAATCCAAATCTGTTCAATAGTTTTTGCGTGAAAGAGTACAGACGACAGCACATCATGCTACTACAATATGTCAGATTTCTTTATTAGATTTTCAAGTTTATCTCTAAAGCATTAACGCTCAAGGTTGATTGGGAATATTTGATAGTTTTGGGTAGCGTGACCTGCGTGACCTGCTGTTGTCCGTACAAACATCCATCCATATAACTTTTTTCTTATAGCAAATCATCAAAAGCCCTCTCCGCTTTGGCCGGAGAGGAAGGGCGTGTCAGACTTTTGATGACTAAAACCCACCAGTATCTTTTTCGAACAACCCGCTGCAATCTATCCATACATTGTCACATACTTTGACATTTATAATACATATTAGGATAGGTGTGCGTGACAGACATGCAGGACCATTAAGTGGACGTATGCGTTTGCACTCTGCACGTTCTGATGCACACTCTGTTGCTGGGTTGGTGGTAATAAGTGAGACTTCGGTGTGTTGACTTACTTCGTATATTCTTCCACAATATTAGCGGGATCACTAGTTAACTTACACTACTATTGATTCTTGACTATTTCTTCTTGACTGTTGATCCTGTAGAGATCTTGCTGTTGATCTTGACTGTAGCTGTTGATTCCTCACGTCGAAGATAAATGTGATGTAGGTGTCACTGTTACTGTAGCTTATCAACGTCGAAGATTAATGTCTCTTCTTACTGTGTTGTTGACTCCTCAATGGTGAAGACGAATGTGTCTTGTTACTGTATTGACTCCTCGATGTCGAAGACGAATGTCTTGCTGTAGCTGTGTGACCTTACTGTAGCTGTCACTGTTGACTCCTCAAGGGCGAAGACGAATGTGTCTTGTAACTGTTACTGTTGAGACTCCTCAACGGCGAAGATGAATGTGTTCTGTAACTGTTATTGTTGAGACTCCTCAACGGCGAAGACGAATGTGTCTTGCTATAACTGTTACTGTTGACTCCTCAAGGGCGAAGACGAATGTGTTCTGGTGCTCAGACGTGGGGCCTATTTATACTACGACAAGGGCTCAAACCGTGGGAAGCGACGAGAGCGTCGGGTTTCACCAGCCATTGTCTTATGCACGTTCCTGGGCTGCATCCTAAACCTGAGGGTGTCCATTTTACAACGTCCAAAAGAACCCTTGCGGTTCTTTTTATTGCGACTGTCCCAAGGGATTATTTTATGGCGACTATCCCAAGGGATTGTTTTATGGCGTCCAACCTTTTGGCGTTGTTATGTTCGACCAGATGTAGGACAACCATTTCTCTTAAAATTTCATTCATGTCTGTTGCAGTTTATAACAAGGGAACACTTTATGACGTCTATCTTTGTCATTTATACTTTGCTAAATGTTCATAGTCGTTCCTTTCATAATTTTTGCCTTGCCAGATGTGTATAACTATTAAATGACGATCCTTCATCACAATAAACGATCGTCCATCTTACGCTTTCTAAATTCTTACGCACAAATGTTCTATTCTAAGTAATATTATAACAATACACTATTCGGAATTAGTTTCTATACACTATTTAAAACTATTCGTCCCGCACATCACTCCCGCCGTGCGACCGCGTCGCAGCTATCTCCGGTGCGGGTTCATCTTCTGTTTGCAGAGGCAGGACTACTAGCTTCCTCACCGGCCGTCGTAGCACACCTCCCTTGGTTCGCACGTCCACTGTTCGCACGATGTCATCGGGACCCGGATACATCGCTATGACTCTGCCACGCGGCCATATATTGCGCGGCAGGTTGGGGTCGACGACCTGTACAACGTCGTCGACTTGTATCTTCGGTCCTCTTCCATGCGGCTCCCGCCGGTGTTGCAACTCCGGGAGGTACTCCTGGACCCAGTGTTTCCAGAAAAGGTCGACGAGCCTCTGTGCTGCTCGCCAACTGGATCTTGATGCGGCGTCTTTTTCGTCGAATGTGCCCGGTTGAGGCACTCGTTCCGAGCTTCCCAATAAGAAGTGGTTCGGGGTCAGGGCTTCTGGGTCCTCTGCACTGACTGACACGTGTATCAGAGGGCGGCTCTTGATGTTCTATTCCACCTCTGCGAGTAAAGTGGTGAGTACTTGTTCTGTAGGGTGACGCTCGTGTAGCGTCGTCTTCACTTAGCGGATCATACATTACCAGGCTCCTCCCATGAACGGGGCGCCCGGTGGAATGTAGTGAATTGGAGAATCTTATAGGATCGGATAAAGCTTCTGCTAAACTGAGTCCCTTCTTATTGGATACGTGGCATATCTTATCTTTCCCGGACTGTTCTGTTACCGGTGTAAAAGTGTCGGTTGGTCTCGTAGGGTTGATGCAAAGGGGGTCCATCTCAACGTATTGCTTCGTTAGTACTTCCTGACTGTCTTCTGTTTTCTCAGCGACATGAGACACAAAGTCGATATTGTGCCTGGAGGTCCGTATCTGTCTGCCGTGGAGTACCCAACCCAGTGGTGTGAGAGATGCCACTAGTTGGTTCTTATTGCCTCTTCTGACCTCCGATGTCAACAGGAGATGCCAGTTGTCTTGCCCAATTAGTACTTTAGGCTTGGCATTGGAGTACATGAGGTAGTCGCGGATGTCTGCTAGGTGCTTGCATCCCGTTACTGTTTCTGCTGTTACCCGCTGAGATGAAACATGCAAGTTCTTCACCGTGCGCGCATGTACTTGCTCTTCATGCCCGTTGAGCCCTTTCAACTTGATACTAACTCGACGCGAAGTTGATTCTGACGCCTTCAGGTCATTGATGGTTTCTATTTTCAGTGGGTCGACGGGGCCTGTTGCTCCGATGCTGTTTACCACGCTGTCGTCAACTAGCGTGACTGTTGACCCGTCGTCCATCAATGCGAATGTGTCGACTGTACCCGTTGGACCCTTGATCTGGATCGGTAGGATTTTTAGGAACGACTGTTTCTTACTGTCGGCCCAGGCTGAGTTGATGACTTCTGTAGGTTGCTTCGATGCCTCTTCTTTAGCCTCCTTCTTCTTAGTGTGATGTAACAGCTTATGATGTGAAAATCTGCAGCTGTTGACACCACACTCACGAGGACGGCAACTGTGAGTCCTGTTTCTGTATCGAAGACATCTGAAGCATAGGCGTTGGGACTTGGCTGCGTCCCACCTGCCGTTTTCATCTAACTTCCTGAATTGTTCGCAGTCGACTGCTGTATGACCGGTTTCTTCACAGACCGGACACTTCGACGTATTCGTCTTTTCTGTTACGTTGTGGACCTTCTGTGTTCTCTTCTGTTGAGTGGCCGCTGTACTTGTATTTAGTTGTTCAGGTACAGTGTACGGTGCGCATAAGTCCGCTTCTTTTTTGAGGAACTTGTCTAGCTTCACTAAGTCTGGATCTTCCCTTGGTTGTACGGACGAGAAATCGTAGTATCTGTAGCGAAGCGTAGGCGTGAGCTTGTCTACGACGGTCTTTGACACTTCTGGGTTGTACAGGTAGTGTATGCAGCTGAGTGTTTTCAATGTCGCTACGATGTTGGACACTTTTGTTGCGAAGATGCAGATGTCGCGCGGTGATTCGGTGAGGCGAGGCAGGGCACGGAGCGCGTCCATTTCCATCATGGCGATGGACTCCGGTCTTCCGAATCTTGACTCTAAAGCCTTCATGATGTCTGCTGGATCCGTGTTGGTAGTCAGCAAAGAGTCAACTGCTTCTTTCGCTTTGCCTTTTAGCGTTCTTCTTAGTCTGTTCGTGTTTTCAGTCGGCGTGTATATATTTTCTGTTTCGTAGTAAGCGGCGCGGAACGGTAACCACTCTTGATGTGATCCACTAAACAACGGTAGCTCTACGGATCTCGGTCGTTGAGCTGCGTTGATGGCGTTTGTGATTGCGTCGGCGAGCGCGGCGAGGTCGGATTGACCTCCCGCCGGTAACTGAAGTACGTTATGTACTTGACGCTTCTGTTCTGTACTGGCTGGGACGCTATTCTCTATGCACGTGATCACCGGCTCTGCTGTAGGTTGATTCTGTTGTATGGTAACCACGGGCGTTCTGTTCTGTTGGTCTTCCAGCCAGTTGTCTACTCTTCGGTCTGTTTCTTCCTTCGAGTAGATGGAGACATCATCTTCTTCATTGTCGGAGTCTTCATATTCCAAAGTGGCTAAGCGTGCGGCGGCTAGCTCCACCTGCAGTCGCAGTAAGTCTTCCTTGGCCTTCGCCAACTTGTATGCCTTTGATTTACTGTGGGTCGATCCCCCCGCGCCCCTCCTAGCGGAGGTGCGGGTGTCTTGTAGTCCGCTCGGCAGTGGCAGACCATCTGTATTCTTGACCCGCTTTACTGTTGATTTTTCCATTGTGGGTCGTGTTCTGTTGCTGTGGCACACAATTGCAGGCGGGTTCATCGTTGTAGCTGTAAATTGTGTCACGGAGAGAGTTGTAGCAGCGGCGGCGACAACAGCGGGGGGCGACACAGCGGGCGAGGCGGCGGCGGCGGCGGGCATTGATACGGCGGAGATCCCTGTTGCTGTCGAGGTACCAGTATATTCCGTGGTACCCGTTTCTGTTGTCTCCCTCGTGGTCGCCGTCCCGGTAGTAACTGTCCCGGTTTCTGTGCACGTTCCCGATGTTGATTTGCTAGCGGCTTTTCCCTCTGATCGTGTGACCGGCATATTGTTTGTCGATAGGCGTCAGTCTACAACGCGAACTTATCTTGTGGCGAGAACTTGAGAGTCTTCACGTTTCTTCTAGCTGGATGCGCTTCACTTTTTCCACAAATCCGGATTAAAAGGACCATTAAATATGCTTCACTTATTTTCCACTGATCCGGCTCGAAGGACCATTAAATGTGCGTGACAGACATGCAGGACCATTAAGTGGACGTATGCGTTTGCACTCTGCACGTTCTGATGCACACTCTGTTCCTGGGTTGGTGGTAATAAGTGAGACTTCGGTGTGTTGACTTACTTCGTATATTCTTCCACAATATTAGCGGGATCACTAGTTAACTTACACTACTATTGATTCTTGACTGTTGATCCTGTAGAGATCTTGCTGTTGATCTTGACTGTAGCTGTTGATTCCTCACGTCGAAGATAAATGTGATGTAGGTGTCACTGTTACTGTAGCTTATCAACGTCGAAGATTAATGTCTCTTCTTACTGTGTTGTTGACTCCTCAATGGTGAAGACGAATGTGTCTTGTTACTGTATTGACTCCTCGATGTCGAAGACGAATGTCTTGCTGTAGCTGTGTGACCTTACTGTAGCTGTCACTGTTGACTCCTCAAGGGCGAAGACGAATGTGTCTTGTAACTGTTACTGTTGAGACTCCTCAACGGCGAAGATGAATGTGTTCTGTAACTGTTATTGTTGAGACTCCTCAACGGCGAAGACGAATGTGTCTTGCTATAACTGTTACTGTTGACTCCTCAAGGGCGAAGACGAATGTGTTCTGGTGCTCAGACGTGGGGCCTATTTATACTACGACAAGGGCTCAAACCGTGGGAAGCGACGAGAGCGTCGGGTTTCACCAGCCATTGTCTTATGCACGTTCCTGGGCTGCATCCTAAACCTGAGGGTGTCCATTTTATAATGCTTATTACAAGGGTTCACTTTATGACGTCTATCTTTGTCATTTATACTTTGCTAAATGTTCATAGTCGTTCCTTTCATAATTTTTGCCTTGCCAGATGTGTATAACTATTAAATGACGATCCTTCATCACAATAAACGATCGTCCATCTTACGCTTTCTAAATTCTTACGCACAAATGTTCTATTCTAAGTAATATTATAACAATACACTATTCGGAATTAGTTTCTATACACTATTTAAAACTATTCGTCCCGCACAATAGGATATAATATGTATGCTTTGTTTGGGATCTTAAATAAATTATGTTCATTTGCAGAGCTATAGTGATGTCAATTGCTAAATGCACCCGCAACGCGCCCTTCGTGTTAGAGCGACTGTGTGACGTCGACGAGGCAGTACGTCGTGCCGCCTTCTTATATATCGCCGCCATCAATGTTACGCAGCTCAGAGTTAGGCAGAGAGTGCTCACGCTCAAGGTAAACTGACCTCTATTTACGTAGTTGTAAGGTGATAATTAGCGTGGCGTGGATCAATCCTACCCTGAACCACGTTCAAGGTAAACTACCCTTGGATAGTGCGATTGTCGCAACCCAGTACTGGGCACGCTACAATAGCGGCGCTAAGTCCCCTCTTTGAGGAGTGGCTGGAGAGGCTCCATGGCGCCCTCACCAGACACGGCTGTTTTGGCAGGTTCCTGTTCCTTATAAGTCAGGAGGAAGCGACAGGGTGTCACGACTGTGGAGATCGCCCCGAGGACACGATGCATAGGTCTGTCCGGCTTGGGTAGAGCACCGCAGTGTTGTGCGTTGTGTGTCACGCGCACCTCTGAGAGATGTCGGCACTTCGTGACGGGGTCCACGAAGACCGACGCCGCCTGGGTCAGGGTTGCGCATTGGTTAAAAAAGAACCCTGGCGCACAAGCAAATGAAGAACACGGGTGGGTTTTAATCAGTAAAAGTCTGACACGCCCTTCCGCTCAGCCCAGAGCGGGAGAGGTCATTTGATGATTTCCCATCCAATACAAAAAAAAGTAAACTACCCTCTGTTTACGTAGTTCTAGAGGTGACTAACACGGCGTAAAAGTTACTACTCTATTATACTGTGACTACTATCAATGTTACCTATCTCAGAGGCAGTGAAGGAGTGCTTACGCTCATTGCTATTATAGATAGCCTTATAATAAGGCAGATTATTTTTGCTGGCAAAGCAGTTAAAACTAAATACACACATGAGTTTTTCCCTAGATCCGTTATAAAATGCACACCTAAAAACCTAAATACTCGTTAAGTATTTTAAGTGTGCTAAACGCGTGGAAAATCAATTCATTTTATAACTTCTAAATGTATCGTTAAAAGCTCTGTAAACTCAGATTTAGATAGCCATAGAAGAATTTGTTTATTCTTTTCAATTGTGTGTTAATTGCCACAGCTATGGTTGACATTCTGATACGATAAACGACATACATATATCCTGACAACATGTGCAAGATTTTTTTTTTAACTATCATTATCTTTCGCCCTCAGATCGGGTTAACCGAGCGTAGCCTCCGCGTCCGGCGCGTGGTCGAAGAGATTCTGATCCCTGGCTGGCTGAGCACCTTCCAGGGTAATGTTGTGGACCTGCTGAAGGCCATACGATTAGACAATGCACAAGATGCTAAGGACTCGCAGTACGTTGCGGGGAAACTATTGGAATCGCTTTTTAAGTGAGTTTACAAAACAAAATGTTTTACATATACAATATGTAAAGGAAACGCAACCGACCCATAAGGATAATAAAGGTTAGGTTAATGGTAATCACATGACCAAAAACAAATTTGAAATTTTGCATGATTTTCCGTGTAGTCAGGAGGCCTGGAGACCTGTAACACAGGTTGTCCTAGTATAGGCTCCAGTTTCCACTACATCGTTATATCTTGTATACTTAATTTTGTGTTAAACTTGTGTTTAATTATGTGGTGGAAAAAATAAACGTTTATTATTATTATAATCATCTTAGTAACAATACTAATCAATTTTGAAACAATCTTTTTTTGCGCGAATTTACTCGTAACTTCCCCAAAATTTGGTAGATTTCTAAACAGTGACAGCACCATTTTAGACGGTATAACTGTCGGCTTCCCTTTCATTCTTTGGCAGCGTCAGTCTAGCCGCGGACCAATGACCGCCGCGCGTTGGTCATTTTCGGCAACGTCAAAGGAATGAGTAGAGATGCACTATTTTTTGTCTAATAACGTTTTTTTTTTTATCGCTATTAATCGAAACTTGTACCTGGTTGAATGATTTTTTGTAAAACACAGATTTCCTAATGGTAAAAGTTTTCGTTTGACTATCGATTATTTACTAATAAATAATAATATAATATACAGTATGTTAAATAACAGAGGGCGTTCCCTTAAACTCGTTAACATATATCATTAATAGATTAAAATAAAAATATCAGCATAGAAAAATAAGCATAAAAAAATTCGAATAAAAAAAAATTCTAATTGGAAATAAATTTAAAACCTCCTGTTATAAATCAAAATAGTAGTCGTCATGTATAAATAAATTGCGACGTTGCCGTCTTTCATGTTCGCGTGTACAGTGTGTTTCTTTTACATGTCAATTTAAAATGGTGTAGCGTGTACCTTCCCCCACCTGTACAAAATGAAATGCTGACCAATTTTCTTCATAGAGCTACACAAGTGTTAGAAACCCATAACAAAGTAATTATTGCCGGTGATTTTAATCTGGGCACCATAACGTGGTCTGACAGCTCTAACAATATAATGCCTCGTATTCTCAACATAAATACCTTACTGGATTTTATAGCATTAAATAACCTTAAACAACATAATTTAATTCCAAATAATAAGAACAGAATGTTAGACTTAATACTATCAAATATGGGTGAGCTAGAGGTATTAAAAAGCGTCAATTTTCTCAGCAACATAGATCCCTACCACCCTCCCCTCGATTTTAGCGTTGTTTTTAGTCCTTCTGAATTGTTATCCTCTGCGTGCATTGTTAAATATAACTTTCATAAGGCTGATTACGAATTGCTAACAAAAAAATTAGCAGCAACAGACTGGACTTCCAAACTTTCTAAATGTTCAACTATAGACGCCATGACCACAACTTTCTATATATTACTACGGGAAGCCATAATGGAAGTTATTCCAAAATCTACTACAAAAACAAACAAATATCCAGTCTGGTACAGTAATAGTCTTAGGCGACTTCTAAAAGAAAAATTTAAATACAGAAAGCTCTATAAAAAATACAAAAACCCTTTGGACTACATCACATTACAGACACTCAAAAAGAGATGTGAAACTTGTATTAATAGTTGCTATCGTAACTACATCGAGACTATTGAGGACTCCATATCTCGAGGAGCAAAGACTTTCTGGACTTTTATTAAAAATAAAAAAAGTAACCACCGTTACCCCGCTTTAACTACGTTCCCCTCTGTTATGCATTTCAAAAGGGAAAGTGCTAGTAACGGTCAGGATATCTGTAATCTCTTTGCTAAATACTTTGCATCAGTCTATACCCAAAGCTCAAGTGTCAGGATCATCTCCACATGTAACAATTCCGTTCAAATACTCAACAACATAACACTTACAAACGAAATGGTTTCGAAAGCGCTAAAAAATCTAGATTGCACCAAAGGAGCAGGTCCTGGTGGTATACCTCCAATGTTAGCTTCTAAATGTTCAACAGTTCTTGCTACTCCCCTTACAATTATTTTCAATGAATCCATACAAAAAGGTACATTTCCACAAATATGGAAGGAATCCTTAGTCGTCCCTGTTTACAAGTCAAGCGATGAATCACAAATTGCGAACTACAGGCCAATTTCAATTCTATCGGTTTTTGCGAAGCTCTTTGAATCTCTGATACGCCCTTTTATTACATCCCATCTAAAACAATTAATTTCGCCCTGCCAACATGGTTTCTTTAAAGCTAGATCAACATCGACGAATTTAATGTCATTTGTCTCATGCGTTGCTTATCATCTAGACAACAGGACATCAGTAGACGCTATTTATACTGATTTCAGTAAAGCGTTTGACAAAGTAAATCATTCAATTTTAGTCAACAAATTACTAGCATATGGTTTATCGGGAAACATGTTGAAATGGATAGAGTACTACCTAAAACAAAGATGGTCAAGAGTCGTAGTAAGTGGCTACACATCTGATCGGTTTCCCACAACATCCGGGGTACCTCAGGGCTCTCATCTGGCTCCAATTTTATTCACCATATTCATTGATGACATCACACGATACCTCAAGTACACAGACTGTTTCTTGTTTGCAGACGACTTAAAAATTTCCAGACCCATTACCTCCACGCAAGACATACAATTGATTCAAGAAGATATAAATAATCTACATAGGTGGTGTGTTGACAACGACATGTTTTTAAATATCGATAATTGTAAATGTATAAGATTCACGAGGAGCACTTCAAAATCGCCTTTAAGTTACAAAATAAATGGTGAAATGTTGGAGGAAGTTGAGGTGATTCGGGACCTTGGCGTGTACTTAGACAATAAATTGAGATTTCACAAGCACATTGAAAAAATTACTACAAAAGGCTACAAAATGCTGGGTTTTGTAATCCGTAACAGCAAAGAGTTCAAAAAGCCTTCTACCAAAAAAACATTATTCAAAACATTGGTTCGATCTGGTCTTGAGTATTGTAGTCAGATATGGTCTCCTCATTATGAAATTCATATAAAGCGCTTAGAATCTGTACAAAAAAGGTTTATGTGGCACCTTGATTTCCAATGCCATGAAGCTAAACGTCTACAGTCTTATACCTCGCGTCTGAAACATTTTAACTTGAACAGCCTTCAGGATCGCAGATTGCTATTGGATCACATGTTCTTATATAAATTAGTCAATGGATATATTGATTCTCCAGATCTTTTGCAGAAAGTGAAAATTAATGCTCCTAATAGACTGCCGAGATCTCACACTTATGTACCCTTCTGTCAGACTCCGTCAAAAAGTAACCTAGGACATTTCTCCACCATCAACCGACTAGGTAAACAATACAATGCCTTAGTCAAGAAAAACAAGCATTGATATTTTCTCGAATAAGTACTCCGTCTTCCGTCGTAATATTTTATCATCGTTCACCACCTAACAATGATTGAGCTTTGTCCTTTTATTCTATGTTATGTTGATAAATTGCATTCTTGTTGTTCTCTTTTAACATTATATAAATAAATAAAAAACCCATCACAAAATGATACATGCTGTGGCAACCTATAATTAAGTCTGCACTCAACATAGGATTGTATATTATTGTAATATATAAATGTAACTAGTGTAAGATTTGTTGGTTGTCCTAAATAAATAAATAAAATAAAAAAAATTTATTGAATATTTTCTTATTGGAAAAAATTTTAAAACATTTTGTTTTCGAATGGAAATATTTTTTTTAGCATGTATGTGTGCTATACTATTTCGGGTTAACGGGAACGCCCTATGTTAGTTAACATACTGTATAAAATAATAAACATTATTATAACAGAAGTATTAGTAAACAGAAACTAGAAGGTCTTATGAAACACGATTTTAATAAAGTATTATAAACAAGGTAAAACATTTAAGTTTACCTAATTTATGTGAGAGTTGTAAAGAATTCCATGCGATGTTCAATCGGTGCGTGAGATTCTCCAATACTAAATCGATACCAAAAATCGTTACAAATAAATCGTAACGATCGATCCATCAATATTTTGAATACTTTTACATCTCTAGTCAAAGGGTACCGCCGTGCAGCTTGTGTACTTATTTTTATAAAATAAAAATCACTTTTATTTTAAATTATCAGTATCGCGTAGACATTGCGTCCACGTAGACGTTTCGTGTATTGTGTGATCAAGGCGTTTTCTAATGTAGAGTATTTTAACATGCTCATGTGTCTCGGTATGAGAATGACTGCATTTGTGCAGAAGCTCGTAGAGACTGGTTTTGTATCCCGGTCCCGTGTGAGTGTGCGTTACAACGTCTGTACAGTCGCGTCTACGTAACGCGCAGTGTTAAATGAAGCGCATCGCGCTGATGTACTACGCACCCACGATCCGGATATGGAAGAGCAGGTGCTCGAATTATTGAACGAGGACCCCACTCTGAGTACTCGTTCTGTGGCACGAGAGCTGGGCACTAACCATATGCAAGTGTGGAAGGTCATGCATGAGGTGAAGCGAGTTCATGACCTTTCGACACCGCTACAGATAAGCGCGTGACCGCGTGACCTATTCCGTCGCCCGCGCTCCTGTATTGCCATTCGTAAGTTTACCTTTTGCGAATAGGTAATATTTGTATTTTAGTTTTAATTTTTTTTTTAAGTTTAGCCAGGTTTTGTATGCATTAGTAGAATCAGTTATCGATACCTAACAAAACCTTAACGGATCGGACTGGATTTTCTTTACATATTGTATAATTCAAATTGTTATAGGCAAACCTGTAGGTAGATATCATGTATTTTTTTTAAACAGTTGTCCTTTTGATACTTATTACTTGTTTATTTAGTTATAGATGAATATAATTGCATGCTTTGTGGGATATTAAAAATTGAGACTCATTTTAATGTTCAAAGAATGTAATTATATTGCGATAATACCGCAGTATTTTGTATATTGCGTTGCTTTTTATTGTTCCTAGATTCGATATCACGATATTTTGATTCAATCAACGTGCCCTTAGATTTAGAATCACAAAGTTACCTACTTCATCGTACAGCGAACGCGATATAACAAAACTGTACAAAATGTTAACATTGTTAGCTTGTGCTACTCCTGGACTACTAAAATGTACCTAATTTAGTCATATTAAGTATTTATTTCTGTAAAGTGATTTGTAATCTTTAGAAATAAATGAATTCGAACCATACCGTAATTAAAAGCCAAGGAACGAATAAATAATACTAATGTTACCTAAATCGATTACCATATTATGTTAGATAAATATAATAAAATAATTAACATCTCAAGTTTTGATTAAAATTTGGCCTCGGCTTTCTGTCTGTTCTGAATCATAATCTCATAACCAAATAATAAAAACGACCTCTTCAAAAGGCTATTCATAATTACTTACTGCAAGTATTGTATAAACTATGAATTCTATGGTTATCATATCATTGAAATTATTTTTACGATTATTGTTAAATCTCAATGTATTTAATAAACTAGTGCGCTTTGCATCACTGCTCCCCATCAGGCGGGATCGCGGTCAAGCAGTTAAAACGTTAAAAAAAATAACATACTTCTCTTCCTCTAACAGACGCTTACCAATATCCGAGCTGCTAGAATGGCTGCCCACCGACCGGTCCCTGCGCCTCATTCCCGCTGAGAAGTTGAACAAGGAAACAGCGTGGTACTGGCGCCATCTAGCGGAACATTTACAGAAGATCGACGATGATGAGACGTTGGAGACTATTCTACCGGACTTGGTTGTGCTCACTGGATATATTAGAGCGTGAGTAACGTTTGTCTTATCACTACATAGTATAAAACAAAGTCGCTTTCTCATTCCCTATGTCCCTATGTATGATTAAATCTTCAAAACTGTGCAACGGATCTTAATGCGGTTTATTTTAATAGAGTGATTAAAGAGGAAGGTTTATATGTATAATAATATCCATTAAATGGTGGAGAAATACTATTATTTTTGAGGTTTCTATTGTGATATCGTAAATAATTACATTTTTTTCGCGTTTGCAGTTAAACGCAGGCTGAACTCTACGAGATTTATCAAAATAATGTACTAAATATTGTACATATTGAAGAGGTGTACAGATAAGTTCGCGATGGTATATGTTCATCTCTTATGGATATCCCACAATTTTATTTTTTACGACAAATTTTGGCAAATTTTCGGAGTGATTTTAAACAATATAGCATTAATCATTATTCGATTTAATACCATAAATACATAGTTGATCTAATATAGATCTATATCGCCCTTTACAGCATATGATTTCACTGAATATTTTCGAAGATATTAAAGATTTAAAAATTACGGGGCGTCGCGTTTGCGGCGGCACCAACCGGCCAAAAACATAGCGGCGCGCCGCTATGTTTTTTCTACAACATTCACAGTTTTTCTGTAGTGTATTTAGTATCAGCATTGCACCCGTGCGAGACCGGGGCGGGTCGCTAGTGATAGTATATTATGCCATTTTGTTGTTTATTGTATGTAATACAATGAAAAAGAGAAAACGTTCAGGCTTTACAGGCCGATCTCTTTTGGTCATATTGTGTACTTATGATCAAGTGTGATAATCTCTTTCGACATTTGATGTATCTTATTTACTTATGGGCCTGTAGCCAATGTAACATCGCTTCGTAGCGAAGCGAAATCGAATACCAAACCAACCAATAGCGGGAACGATTGATCACGTGATTTATCGCGTCGCGTGGTCCATCGTTTTCGTTATTGGTTGGTTTGGTATTCGATTTCGCTTCGCTACGAAGCGATGTTACATTGGCTACAGGCCCTGGGCTGAATTTGAGAAGTCAGGAAGAGAAAGTCTGAAAGTGAATGAAGGAATTGCAATACATTAGACTGGTTAATTTTTTAACTACTGCATAAGCTTCACGAGAGTAGTGTATGTTTTATATGTATTATCTAATGAAATACTTAGGTATTCAATCGCTATTTCTTAATACTGTTTCAGAAAAATAATTAGTCCGTCTTATAGACAATAAAAAAAATTAAGACCCGTATTTTTTATTTTGTCGAAATTACCAAAAAGTACTGATATATAGCGTATTAAAGTTACGGAGGGGGGGCTAATTACGTCACGCCGTGGTTATATTTTGTACCACAGCGTGACGTCATGCGACATTTCAAATCAATATATCTTCCTAAGTATTTCAATGAAAGAAAAAATAAAAAATACGTGTTCTATATTTATTATAAATCTATCTGATGGACATTAAATTATTTTTTAGGATACAACCCAATTAACAATGGCATGAGTGATACTTAGTTAATACAAGCACATATAGCAAAGCTAATGATAGGTTATGGAAGTGATGAATGAATAACAGTTCCAGTGATGTTACCGTTGTTAGTGCTGTACCGAGTATCGAGGGTAGTTTGATAATAAATGAATGATAAGTCCTACATTAAAATAAATTAACGATAAATTTGCACCCAGCCCTGCTTACCGTTTTCATTCTTAAAATGCCCCAATAATTTTAACTTTCATTTCTTCTTGACAGCATTGTGGAGTCCCCCTGTCCATCAGAAACAGAAGACCCAGTAGGCTTCAGCACCCGTCAGTATGTTCTGCACGAGCTGGGCACTATGCTACGAGTGTACGACGCAACAGACCCCGCCGGGAGGAGCGCATTGCTAGCGCTGATTACTGACGTTCTTACTGGTAAGCCAGTTCCTTAATCCATAATAATTACCAAACAGGCTATGCTTCAAAAGAATGAATTCGATTTAAATCGACAGATTTGTCAAACTCGTTGGTCGTGTTGTTGGGCTTAACATTGCATCACCTCGCTCAACTGTCGTCTTCCTTCCTATTTACTCGGTTTTTTTTTTTGAGTGAATAGGCTTAATAAACTAGCGCGATTTACCATCAACGATTGCATATGTGCTTACCATCAGGCAAGTAAAAAAAAATTGCTAGTTATGTCCTTTCGTACCTCTTTAGCGATTACAGATAATATTTTGCTTGTAAATAAATTACCTGAAATAAACTTTTAATCATTTACCAGGTGACTACGGCATCCTAAACGCTGACGTGATCCGTGCCTTCGTGTCGGCTCTCGAGCTGGTCGTGCCCGAAGTGTCGGGTCGAATGGAGGTGATCAATGGCGTCATACAATCCCTGCGTGACCCCCCCGAGCCCGAACAACCGCCGCCCCCGCCGCCGATGCAAGTCGACTGTACTGAGTCAAAGTTACAGGTAACTGTGAACCTCCATAAGCATGGGCAAGTCTCCAGAAGGAGACACACCCTCGAACACCCCAAATAGAATATTGTGTTAGAATGAATAATATATACACTGGAGTTTTAATTTAACTTCTTAATTAAATACACGTAGCGTAGGACGCCCTTGGGTGAGATGGAGCGACGACATCAAAAAGGTGGCTGGTAGTGGCTGGCGGAGAACTGCTCAGGAGTGTAGGCCGAAGTGAGTAGGCCTATGTCCAGCAGTGGACGAGAAGAGGCTGATGATGATGATGATGATTTATTAAATTCGTTATTACCAATTCTTTGAGAAGGAAGACCGTAACCTTCCTGTAATTATGTTTAGTTTTCTTTATTTTCTATTGAACGATTACATTTTTATTTATACAAGTAAACTTGCGATTTACTTGTATAAATAAAAATGTAATGAAAAATCTGTGCAAACAACAGGGTTAATATGACAATGATTTCCGTAGTTATAATTATTTTTGCGATGAAAAATTACCTATATTAAAAATGATATTAACCGATTCAGTAAACTATTTTTAGGAAGTGCGTTAACTATATAATTTACATGTTGTAAATAACAGAACCTAAATATGTAGGTTTTTCAAAGTGTGACATAATAGACAGCAAACTTCATCAAGTCTTCTTATCATCTATTCTGCAATGTTCGAAAGATAAAATCAGGAATGACGATCTGGAAAATTATTGGTGTTACCAATGTAACTTACAGTGTAAGCAAACTGAAATGGTGAACTGAACAATTGTGTCAAAGGATTGGTGCCGATAAAGCAGACTAGTCATACAGACTGCATAACGGTAGCGTAGTGCGAGTCATCCCCCAACTAGACGAATGGATGGCCCTTGGACGTTGACTGGGGCAAATTAGCCGCTTACAGCAACTATTTTCACCAGTGAGACACTGAGATTTAACAACAACAATACACTCTCACCGGTGAGAGATTTAACAACTAAGATAAAAACAATAAGATAACCTAGTAAAGTTGTAAAGCGCGCTAGTTTATTAAGAGTCTATTCACTCTAGCTTTGAAGACAGCACCGAAAGACCGCCGCTGACAAATTGTTCCAGCCCCTCAAATAGCTTGATTTAAAAATGTATTCTGATAACAGTAATATTTAATTATTTTATTTTTTTTTTTTTTTGCAGAGAGCGCGTCTACGCGTGTCGCTAAACGTCGCCATTGAAGCGCAAGAGGAAGCCGTCCGAGACCAAAACTACGCACTAGCGGCAGAATGTAAAGCCAAGGTAACATAATGCTATTCAGGGATGCGGGTTGGTTAAAAAAGAGACCGTGTCTGGCGCACAGACAAGTAAAGAAACACGGGTGGGTTTAAGTCAGTAAAAGCCCTTCCGCACCGCCGAGAGCGGGAGAGGTCATTTGATGATTTCCTATTCGGAACATAAAATATTTATGCCACTGTCAAGCAATAATAGCTATTCTAATAGATCAGCACGAGTATTACAATAGCTGTGTAGAAAGTTTGGCTTCTGCGCGATACCAACTTTCTAGATTGAATGGTTGTTTTGGTTTAGTTGATGGTTATGGTTTGGTTTAAATGATACGACTTTAATTTGGTTATGGTTGTATGGTTTAGACAAAATAATGGTTGTAAGTGAAAAAGCTATGTTGGTTTAACCTAAAAGATGGTTTGAATGGTTTGAGTTACGCGGTCGACGGCCGAATACGCACTGACTTTAATAATTAATTGTGCTAGTTTTATAGAAATGCACGAAAGCCAAAGTGCTGAGCTGTTCGGTTGTATTGCTCTGAACAAGCTGGTTTCGACAGTGGCATACAAAACTTTTTCGATCTTGAAATAAATGCAGATAAAAGTTAACAATTGCACGAAAATAGCGTGGCGCGCGGAGTGTTTTTGTAATCACACAAATGAAAGGCAAAGGCAATTCATCCATACAGCCTAATAACATGCTATGTTTAGTCGTGACGCACATAGGCGCTCTTTTTGGCATCATCATAAATGTTGTTTTTTTGATGCCAGAGCTATTTAAAAAAAAGGGTTCATTGTAGTACGGTTTACCCGTGTGGAAATAGTCATTGTAACACGAATTGGCAGGAATGGGTACTATTGAGATATTACTTATGGTTATGTATTAAGCAAATAACCACATGGTGGTAGAAAAAATGAAATATATTATATGAACCATTGTGCAATAAACTGTATGACAAACTCTTTACTAAGAATATTATTTTTTTTTAGGTCGAAGAAATTCAAAAGAAATTGGACGAGTTGTCCATTCAACCAGCGGCACCGGCACCAGTTCCAGTACCTGTTGCTGTAAGTTTTATAATTGTTTATGTCACCTGGCTACTTTGGATTCAGTGGAGAGGCGTGCGAAGAGGCTGATTGGCGACCCAGACTTAACTCGAAACGGTCTCCAAAGCCTGGAGCACAGGCGTAGAGTAGCCAGCCTTTCGGTCTTCTATAGGATGCATTCTGGTGAGTGTGCAAGCAAATTGCATGATTTAATTCCCCCATCTCCGTTCCACCATCGGACGACCCGTCGTACGGCGAGTTTCCACCCTTACGTTGTTGACACCACTGCGACCCGGACGAAGCGTTTAGCTTCCTCTTTTATACCGCGTACAGCGAGGGACTGGAACAATTTGCCAGCGACGGTGTTTCCATCACATTACAATTTGAGTGTCTTCAAGGCTATAGTGAATAGGCTCTTAATAAACTAGCGCGCTTTACCATCAATGATCGCATCACTGCTTACTGCGGTCAAGCGCTAGTTTATAACTTGTAAAAAAAAATTAAAAAGGTTCATCGGCCAAAAAAGTATTCAGCCAAATTGAAAACTTCCTTTTTGGTTTGAAGTCCGTTAAAAAATCGAGAGTAGTTTTTGATTATTTTCATGAATCAATTTAAAAAAAGAATGTTATTTGAAAAACACACCTGCTCAAATAGGATTCTACAACCTCAATTAACCAACCTTCCTAGCCTCTTCCCAAGTATGTTGGAGTCAGTTTCCAGTCTTAACAAGCATACTGCTGAATACTGCTTTAATTACTGCATTATCCACAACCGAGTTGCTGGCTGATAATGATCTAACCCGGAACCAACCCTAACGTGCTTTGTGGGGTATGAAGGTGTCTCGTGGATAATCACTCATCCAAGAAATTACCGCAGTAAGTGTAGCCTAACCTTCGCTCAACCTGTGCACCTCTTATTATTTAGCCCTGAGAGCCTACATTTTTTTGTTCCAGACAATAAAAGAGAAGCTGTCGGATGCGGCGACTCTTACCAAATGTTTGACAATATTAAACTCTGCGTTGGACACGCCACAACTAAAAACTGTAACTCCAATAATGCAGATGATATTCAACGAGTTAGAGGTATGCTGCATTAATAATAATAAAGATTTATTGACGTAAAAATGAGTTACAATTAATTTGTAGCACTGACTCCCGTCCTTTATACAACACTAGCAGCCGCCAGCGGCTTCGTTCGTGTGGAATTAGTTATGCTCAACTCCTATTGGTCGTAGCGTGATGTTATGTAGCCTAAAGCCTTCCTGGATTAATGGGCTATCCAACGCAAAAAGAATTTTTCAAATCAGACCAGTAGTTCCCGAGATTAGCGCGAACAAACAAACTCTTCAGCTTTATATATTAGTATAGATTATTTTTTGTTTATGCGAAGCTCGAAACACGTCCAGTATTTTTAAGTAAAGAATCTGTGTACAAAATTTTCATAAACATATCATGAAAACCACAAAGTTGCTCATCAGCTTGCTATTCTACTTGGTTGTCCCAACAAGAATATGGTCAAAAGTCCGTTCGTACAGGTGACCGCGGGGCATTGACCTCTGGCGTCAGCTGTTGCGCGCGAGTACTATCGTAAAGCTGCATGAGCGCGTTCGGTATCCAAACAGCAACAATTTCTAAATGTATTTGGGAAAAAATATAACATGGTGTAAATATGATTGGTATCAATTCAGTTGCTTATTCTGAACAAACTATGTTCAGGTTTTGCATAAACAAAAAATAACCATCATCGCCAACAGACTGGATAACCTTTATAGGACTAAAGGTTATCCAGTCTGTTGGCGATGACGTGCTGTGCGAGTTGCGGCTTCATTTGTACTGTATAAGTAAGGAAGATAACATGCCATAAGCACGCGCTTACATGCCAGACATCGAGGTAAATTCCTAACCAGCCAGCGATATATTGCAGTAAAGTCGGTGATAGACGAGCGATTTGTGGTCTTAACGACCCTTTTCGCCTGTGTGTCACCTTAAAAACGCGTACTTTAATATTGCCGCGCAAGTTCGCCGGCGATCCTAATCGTTCGGACCGCCCATTGGTCCGTTCGATCCGAACGATCCCAACTGATCCCAACTAGTCGCAATCATTTGACAAAAATGTGTTCGCCGATTAGGGGGCTGTTTGAAATCTTACTCGTAGCTCGTACATACGTGTGGCAGCGCTGCGAGCCGAGAGCCGCGAAAGTTCTTCATACAGCGGTTCAGGCATTCTGAAATAATTATAGAAATCTTCCTTCTCTTCACATAACTCTCTTACTAAATTCACATGCGATAAACGCTCTCTTTTCGTAATCCAATGCTTTACCCACACTTGTCCATTTCGACTGTTTTATTAATTTTTAAAATGAAGTTTGATTCCCAAATGATACAAAGCTTCTCTCGACTACATCGTGATATAGTATGAGCAAGCTTCTCGTGTGTCATCGACGTCGAACCGAGTAAGTTGACGATCTTAAAAACCGAATACTTTAAGTTCGTACGTCTATCACCCACTTTGGGTATGAGTGTGTAGTGCGTACACTACACACTCATACCTATTGTCTATTAGCATTCATTTGTTTGACACCGAGGTAGCGAACTAAACCTAGACATCTTTAGTATGTAATAAAGAAAAACAAAAGAACATTCTATTTTTTCTTCCGTTTCCAGATCTTTCAATAAATGAATGAAATTGGTTTCAGGTGGACATATTCCAAAATCCGGAAATAGTTGAGACAGCCCTGGAAACAGTGGCTCTTTTCGGAATGTTGGACAAGGAGTTCGCTAAAGAAAACAAAGCTTTCTTCTTCGCTAATGTGAGTATACTAAGTATACAGTATGTTAAATAACAGAGGGCGTTCCCTTAAACTCGTTAATATATATCATTAATAGATTAAAATAAAAATATCAGCATAGAAAAATAAGCATAAAAAATCCGAATAAAAAAAATTCTAATTGGAAATAAATTTGAAACCTCCTGTTTTAAATCAAAATAGTAGTCGTCATGTATAAATAAATTGCGACGTTGCCGTCTTTCATGTTCGCGTGTACAGTGTGTTTCTTTTACAAGTCAATTTAAAATTTTTATTGAATATTTTCTTATTGGAAAAAATTTTAAAACATTTTGTTTTCGAATGGAAATATTTTTTTTAGCATGTATACAATATGTAAAGAAAACCCTGTCCGATCCGTGAAGGTATTGTAAGGTATCGATAACTGATTCTACTATTGCCTACAAAGTCGGGCTAAACTTAAAAAAAAATTCCCACTAAAAAAATAAATATTATTTAGCAAAAAGAGGTAACTTAATACATGTGCGATAAGCAACCCCTTCCGCGGGCGGCGGGGGGCAGGGCACGCGGCACCTGTGACGTGGTCGCGTCGCTATTCGCTTATAATAATACACGTGTTGTCACTTTTTTTAAAATTACTAAATTTCGGGGAAATTGGAATTAATTCCCGGGAAAAAAGGATTATTTCAAAATTCATTAGTATTGTTACTATGATGATTACGTAAAATTTTATATTATATTTGGTGAAATGTTTACCTAACCTTTGCTATCCTTATGGGTCGGACAGGGTTTTCTTTACATATTGTATATGCTATACTATTTCGGGTTAACGGGAACGCCCTCTGTTAGTTAACATACTGTATATGCATAGCAAAAATGACATTTTAAATATCGTCTTTTACTTACAAGCCGTGCTCTCGGTGAAATTTCCCTTTGGCCTAAATTACCAACTTCTATCACTATTTTACTTATACTATTTTTCATACAGATTTTATACTATTTATCACTATCAGGGCGTAATAGGTTCATAAGGTTGTTTTCAAAAGGACCTCTGTAGGAGAAACCTCTCTAAAGAGATTCTTTTGAACAGCCAATAATTCTAATTGCACATTTGAAATTATATATGTGGGAAGACTATCTAAATATATGAAACTACTATCTAGGCAGACTTGCACGCTTGTGTGCAAACATGTATACTATGTATAGGGTAAACCAGACAAACATGCCCCACTATTCGAACAATTCAAAAAATTAAAAATTAATTTTTATTCAGAACATGTTAATTGAAATAATCAGTCTTAACCTCCGACTCAATAGGCTATTTGACAGTATTCAATTATTTGTGATTTTTTGCTTTAATTGCATAAAATGAGGGTTCTTTATATCATTTACAAGAGTTTTAATAAAAAATAATAACAATTATTATATCCAAAACACAAAAATATGTTTGGCTTTTTGTTTCTCGCGCCACACATTGTGAAACGATCCGGATTGGCTAATGTCGCGATGACGTCATACGCGCATCATCGCTTGTTTTCGGCAAACTTATAAACTGTTTTTCGGGGTTTTTTTATCGATTTATTTGTACAACCCAGTACAGCACACCACTTGTAAACCATTTTATTAGATAACAACAGCAAAAAATAATTAAAAACCAACAATACTGAGAACCGAAAACCGCTTGTGACGTCACTTACCAGGCGCAACGCCATATTGCTGATTATATCGTTTTCGCGGCTTATTTGAATTTTGAATTTTTATTTGCATATTTCTTACGAAATACGTATTTAAAATTAAAAAAAATACTTTGGGTGAACTTCTTAACCGCAACCAAGTAATTCAAGATAAAAATTATAAATCTGTCAAATAGGCTATTGGTATAACAAAAACTAAAAAAGTCTTCTAAAATATGATTAAAAATAACTGATATCAAGAATTTTCTAAAACTTAGGGTGAGGCACATTACACGGACGGATATGTATCCGTCTTATGTGCCTCCAGCAAGCTATCGTATCCAGTTCGTTCTCATATCCTGTATCGTGTCTTCTAATTCCCTACTTCGACTGATCAGAATGCTGGCTAGCATCAAAAAAAAAAAAAAATTTTTCAAACTAAATCGCATATAATTGCGATCCTGTATCGACTTGCTTTTTTGCGCCATTATTATTAAAGTTTAGTACCGCAGGATGCGGCGGTCATTAACCTGTAAGCGCTTCCTTATCAACATGTACATCATGAAGGAAATGTGAAAAACGAAAAATAATTTCCTGTGACTAAACTAATGGACATATTTATATGATTTTTTATGGGTAGACTGAGAATGTGTTGAGGTACACGATGTTTAATTTATTGTCGTATTGTCAGCACCACTCTATATAATTATGGTAGTTGCGAGATAAACTTTGCCTGCGCGATGCAGTATTTTGCAAGACGTTGGAATAATAATTAGTTAGAACGTGGCGTTATAGATGCCGCCACAAGACTGAAGTGAGAATGACGGAGTTATTAATTTACCTGTTTTCCAGATAATTGACACATCAAATGAACGAACCGTATCAACGGTGCTCCGCTGTATCGTCGACTTGCTTTGCGTGCACGGCGCGCGTCTCTTCGAAGATGATGAGAACAACCAGGAGGATACCACAGTCAACACGACGAAGAAACATAGCACTTTCCATAGTGTTATTGATGATGATGGTGAGCAATAACATACGTATCTTGTTACACAATAACTGGGTTATGGAAGTTAAATAGGCAGTCACTTTATTTAAAATTTTTATATTCAGTTGCATCCGGTTAGATTGGAAGCCAATCACAATGTGGAGGTATGAGGAGCAGCATGTAAACCTCCCTTGTCCTCCATAGAAAAGAAAGGATCCTCCGACCAGACTGGTTGCCTGGCGGGCCGCTTTGTCCGGCGGTTGATGTCGCGAACTTGTATACGTGCTAGTTGCACAGAAAACTCTGATTGCGAGATGACGTCAGTACCTATGACGCGTTGTAGGCACCGCTACAACAACATTGTATTCTAATTTAAAATTCAAACTCTGTGTTTCATGAATCAAATTCAATATCTAATCAAACCAAAAAACATAGGTCATTTTTGAAGACCTGGTTTTTATTTTTGTTTGCAGGCAACATTTCGGAGTCGGCCATATCAATGTCGCCAGCTCACAGTACGGTCATTGAACTGCTCCTAAAGATTATGGATAGTACTGTAAGTATAACGAAAGTGATTTTTACTCTAGACATATTTTCAGGGTGGCAAGGAGTGGGCGACGCGCCAGGTATGAGGTACAGTGTGTTAAGTTCACTCATCTCCATAGATAAGGGGTCATCCATAAAGTACGTCACACATAAAGGGGGGAGGGGGACGGGGTGTCGACAAAGTGCGACAAGGGGTGGATAGGGTACTAAGTTTCGTGACATCACATTTCAAAATCTAATATATCTAGAGGTAGTAATCGCGTAATTTGAAATATTAATTATAAACTAAAAAATATTTCCAACTCTATCTTTGGGACAATACGGTTTAAATTGTTTTGTTTACGAGTTCATACCTGCTCTGGTGACACGCGCCGATCGCCTACGAGTCCTTAGAGTTTCTTTCTTTTTGTTTAGTGTAATAGTTTATTGCTTTGTTTTTGTTTCAAATATTTGATATAATGTTGATTTCTTTAAAAAAAAAGTACTTAATTTAAATGGAAATAAAACTAAATTCGGAACTGCTGTTTTAATTTAATAATTTTTTCATGTGAAATTGCAAAACATGTGACGTGACACAAAATCATGAAATTCGTGTGACGGACTTTATGGATGGCCCCTAAGAGAGGAACCTCCGACCAGACGGGTGTTGAAGCTGGCGGGGAATAGCCCGACGGCTGCTGTAGAGAACTTCTATCTGCTATTTGCGCAGTGGACTCTGCTTGCGAGATGTAGAATTTGCATGACGTCAGTATGACGCGTTGTTCGCATATGGCGTTGTAAATACCGCTTCAACTGAGACCATGAATTCAGCATATGGTTCTAGGACATGTAGAAAATATTAGTAGTTATTGGTTAGGATAAGATTAAAATAATACCATCCCATATCTTCCCGTGGGTGTCGTAAGAGGCGACTAAGGGTACTCTTACCAGGGAAGAGGGCAGCAGCGCTTCTCCTGTGGAGATACTCCACAGGAGAATTTCCTTCAAATTACTGCGATCCCCAACCCGGCAGCCAACCGTGGGGATTATGGCAACCCTCCCCAACCTTGGAGGAGACCTTTGTCAAGCAGTGGTCCTCTATAGGCTTACGAAGAAGAAGAAAGTTAGGATAAGTGCAATACCTACGCAGTCAAAATGTATGGAACTGGTTATGTTTTTACCATGTTCAGAAAAGAGTACCTACTGAATGGTAACAAGTTCCGCGTCGATGTCAGTATCACTCCATGTGTAATTTAAGTCTACTGTCTACCTAAAACAGATCTACTGTGCGTTCGCGATTTATTTGCCAAAGATGTAAAAAAATGTGGATTAATGGAAAAATAACTTTAAATACTACAAAATAAAATTCAGTTTACGTTAAGGTCCGTACTCGCATACGGTATTGCTCGATCGAGCTAAACTGTCGAGTAAAACCCATGGCATGGGCTTTTGTCCACACATTGAGCATTGATCTATGGCACGGTAGGCGAACCAATGGCACGCGTGCCATTGATGGCACGCGACTCAATATTTTGGGTACGTCGCAGAATTAGGTATTTTAAGACGATCGAACGCGATGCTCCTACGCTAAGTAATTTAAGTAAAAATGCTAATAATAAAATTCTGGAAATAAGGAATGCGTTACCAGACACATTTAACTGTTTGAAGAAGCTGGCTCATGCTATTTTAACCATGTTTTCATCTACATATGCCTGCGAGTCATTATTTTCAGAGATGAATAACATTGAAGAAGTCACACTAATTTTACTGAAATTTAATATAAACATACCAAAATGTACCTCTTTTGCTTACTTTATTTAATAAAGAGTTTTGATAGTATTTATAATTATTATTTTGCCAATAATCAGAAAGTCAAAATTATTTGATGGCACGCGAATGACCTCATTAAACTTTTTTTTTAGAAAAAATGGTACGTTGATGCATAAAGGTTCGCCTACCCTGATCTATGGAGTTAGGCGCGCCGTTCAGTATTCACCGAACCGTTCGAGCCAAAGGATATCTGTGCAACAAAGGAGACGGTGGCTGTATAAAGCAAGTCTCACAGTGGTTTGAAAAAATTAAAACGTAAAAGGAGGTAGTGGGTTAAACATGGTTAGATCGCCATTCTGATTACAGCCACGTGAACTTGATTGAAGAGCTACGAGTATGTCCCGAAGATTATAACAATTATTAAAGGATGCCTTCAGATCTATATGAGGAATTACTTTCTTTGATTACACCATTAATTAAAAAAACACTCATATGAGACAATTTATTTCTCTATATTATTCTTTAATTAATTATTTCTTAAACAATAGCGAACTGACGCTCGCCTCGCGCCTCGATAAGATTGACGGTTCGCTTCGAGTAGGTTCGAAGGAAATTACTTTAATTTAATTCCATTGACCCGGCTCGGTGAGAACCTTCAAGCTATGAGTTTTGCGGTCCACACGTTGATTTTTACTCGACTTCGAGTAAAACTATAGAGTAATACCGTATGTCAGTACGGACCATTACAACTTACATTTTTATTATTTTTCCAATATTGGTAGTCACTCTGAAATCAACTTAGTCGTCATTGAAATAAAGTTCGTATTTGTTTAACTTCAATAATAGTCTAGTGTCCGACCGAAACTCGTTTTATTACCGAAATTGAAACCGAAAACCAAATCGGCAACGGTCTCTGTTTCGGCTGAAATCGAAACCGAAGCTTCCTTGCAAGGATCATATTTTGAGGAAAAAATAAAGAAAACAATGTTATAATCAGTTAGTCTCTTTAAATTACAAAGATAAGCAGTGATCGACATTTACAAATGTAAATGTCGATCACTGCTTATCTTTGTAATTTAATAAATATTAATAAATCAACCTACGATTTACGAACCTTAATGTAAGAAAAAATCTTAGTTGCGCCTCAAAAATAAAAATACTCACAATAGGTATTTATTTAAGGGGATAGACTCTTAGTCGCTCTAAAAATCGCCACAACACCACAAAACCACAACAAAACAAAATGAACAGCAAACAAACAAGTGAATCACGAAATTGGCTCCGATGATGATTCATTCAACGCGCCTAACATGACTTATCACCGCACGAAAACTCCCGAACGCACATTCGGTTTCGGTCGTAGTTTCGCCGAAAACTAAACTTAACCGAACATTCGGTCGGACACTACAATATTGAAAAGGGTGTAAAAACACTGCAATTTTTTTTTTTATTTATCTTTATGCATTGTATCTAGTGTGCAGCATACAGGCTGATAATAGTGGAAGGACTGTGCCGCCTTCTATACCTAGGACACCTCGAGTCTCCCGCCATACTCAGCAGACTACTGCTTCTCTGGTTTAATCCAGCAACAGGTATGCTATAGAAAACGTTATGTTTTAGTAAATAAGATTGAAATTACGTTAACCTTACTCAAAGCCTATGTAGTGTAGTATGGGCCCAATGTATGGCCTAGTGATTAAAACACCAGTCTCAAGTATGAGTGTGTAACTTTTCTAAATTATATGTACTTTCTAAGTATATCTTGAATACCAATGACTGATTATAAGGTGAAGGAAAATATCTTAAGGAAACCTGGACTTTAAGTCTGGAAGCGCCTGCATTGAGCAAACGTGGTGATTACGCTCAATCCTTCTCTGTGTGAGAGGAGACCTGTGCCCAGCAGTGGGACGATAAAAAGGTTGATAATGATG
This sequence comes from Sesamia nonagrioides, assembly GCA_017933935.1. Taxonomy (NCBI): domain Eukaryota; kingdom Metazoa; phylum Arthropoda; class Insecta; order Lepidoptera; family Noctuidae; genus Sesamia; species Sesamia nonagrioides. The sequence goes on from JADWQK010001779.1 coordinate 1,648,512, forward strand.
ATACTCAAAGCTGATAACAAATTCAGAATTCATTAGTTATGAAGCTAATGTTTAAAATGATTTAAACCATGTGTCATAATGAACTTTTGTTGTTTGCAGTTGATGAAGATATGCTGAGGCAGTCTATTGGTGTATTCTTCCAAACATTTCCTACAACAGTGGATGGCGCACAGGAACAGATTCAGGTAGATTTCCAACCATACTTTGTTAGAGCGAAAATAACTTAATTATTTATTTACACACAATAAAATACGTAAGGATAGGTATGTCAAAATTAAGATCTATCTACAAAGGCTCTGCTTATTTCTTAAGAAATTTCTTCCAATAGTCCTGCGAAAGGAGAAGTAAAACAGAAATGTAAACAATAGTGTGTAAGAACAAGGAGATAATAAAATATGAGTCTGATAAGTATAAAAGTTATAATCTATATATAAAGCCTAACTAATATATAAAGCCGAAGAGTTTGTTGAACTACTGGCCCGATTTCAAAAATTATTTTTGTGTTGGATAGCCCATTAATCCAGGAAGGCTTTGGGCTATATAACATCCCGCTGTGACCAATAGGAGAGGAGCATAACTAAACCACGCGAACGATGTTGCTGGCGGCCGCTATCTAGTATTAAGTTAACCTAAACATATACAGTATGTTAACTAACAGAGGGCGTTCCCGTTAACCCGAAATAGTATAGCATACATACATGCTAAAAAAAATATTTCCATTCGAAAACAAAATGTTTTAAAATTTTTTCCAATATGAAAATATTCAATAAAAATTTTAAATTGACGTGTAAAAGAAACACACTGTACACGCGAACATGAAAGACGGCAACGTCGCAATTTATTTATACATGACGACTACTATTTTGATTTAAAACAGGAGGTTTCAAATTTATTTCCAATTAGAATTCTTTTTTATTCGGATTTTTTTATGCTTATTTTTCTATGCTGATATTTTTATTTTAATCTATTAATGATATATATTAACAAGTTTAAGGGAACGCCCTCTGTTATTTAACATACTGTATAATCCAAAAATAATTAAATAAGTATACTTAAATAAATACATGATACTAAAATATGTATATAATGAACAAATTCTCACATTCATTATTCTTCTGCTTGTTTGTTACTTTTCTACGCCTTAACAGCTCAACGATTTTAATGAAACCCGGCACACTGACCTATGTAGTCGAAATAGTTTCAGTAAAAGTTATGTGAGTTTCCTACTTCGATCCTGCAGTTCGATGATGATATGCGACTTGTTTGGCGTTATCGCAAAGGTCCGGCAGTACTTCACACCTGGGCAGCTTCTAATGTTGTACAAAGCACAGGTCCGTTCGTGTGTGGAGTACTGTAGCCACATTTGGGCTGGTGCTGCTAAGTGTCACCTGGCCACTCTGGATTCGGTGGAGAGGCGTGCGAAGAGGCTGATTGGTGACCCTGATTTAACTCGAGTTGGTCTCCAAAGCCTCGAGCATAGGCGTAGAGTAGCCAGGCTTTCGGTGTTCTATAGGATGCATTTTGGGGAGTGTGCGAGGGAATTGCATGATTTAATTCCCCCGTCTCCGTTCCACCATAGGACGACCCGTCGTACGGCTAGTTTCCACCCTTACGTTGTTAACACCACTACGATCCGGACGAAGCGTTTCGCCTCCTCCTTTATACCGCGAACATCGCGGGACTGGAACAATTTGCCAGCGGCGGTGTTTCCGTCGGACTACAATTTGAGTGTCTTCAAGGCTAGAGTGAATAGGCTCTTAATAAACTAGTGCGCTTTACCATCAACGATTGCGTCACTGCTTACCATCAGGCGGGATTGCGGTCAAGCGCTAGTTTATAATTTATAAAAAAAAAAAAAATTCACCAGCGTCATCAATTCCTGTAATGTCAACTCCGTATCATTCACGTTTGTAAGGTTACGGAACTAAGAAGCAGCACCCTAATTACGTTACATACTATTACTATCAATCGGAATAATTTTGAAGCCAATTGCTAATCCATTGCTCCATACATTCGAAACATGGGCGGGCTTAACAACGTAAACAACGCAATGGATGTTGTTGTACTGTCAAATTGAAGCCCATTGCCACTGATAGTATGTTACGTAATTACACTACAGAACACAATTTATCCGTTGTCCTCTTCTGCTGGTTTTATATAGGTATAGGTATTATAAAGCAGTGCTTGACCGCAATCCCGCCTGATGGTAAGCAGTGATGCGATCGTTGATGGTAAAGCGCGCTAGTTTATTAAGAGCCTATTCACTCTAGCCTTGAAGACACTCAAATTGTAGTCGCAGTTGCGTAGTGTGCCGGCAAGTTGTTCCAGTCCCTTGATGTACGCGGTATAAAGGAGGAGGCGAAACGCTTCGTCCGGATCGTAGTAGTGTTAACAACGTAAGGGTGGGAAACTCGCCGTACGACGGGTCGTCCGATGGTGGAACGGAGATGGGGGAATTAAATCATGCAATTCCCTCGCACACTCCCCAAAATGCATCCTATAAAACACCGAAAGGCTGGCTACTCTACGCCTGTGCTCTAGGCTTTGGAGACCGTCTCGAGTTAAGTATTTGCTTTTACTCGCCTGAAAAATGTATTTTTTTTTTCTTACGCTAGGAATTACTCCTGTAATTTATACACTTGTTTTAACGGATCAACTATTTTCTGATAGGTCACACACATCTTTCTCGTCGTCATCGTTATCTGACCACAGCGTTGGCGAAGCCATAACCAAAGTATGATCCTCAAAGTATATTCGGCAGTCGCTTCACGGAAAATATCGATGTTTAGCCAAAATCAGCAGTTACACTGGTAAAAGAGACCCCAGACTCCAAAGCTGAAAAAGCTTCGGATGCGACTGGGATTAACGCTGAGATGGTGATGATGATGAATCCTCGAAGTATATTGAAGACATAAGCAATGGTAGTCCAGTGCTAACAGGCTCTACTTGCGAGTTGTAAGGTCTGCTCTCAAAAACGGTGAAGGATAACATCTTCAGGATTCCAGCATGTCTTGGAATCAAACAATGGAAAACCAACATCTACCAACCCGCACTAGGCCTGTGTGCCATGCTACCATGAGTTTTCATTACGAGACTCAATCTTCGATATCGAGCGCGTTTGGCGCTCTCATTGGTTGAGAGTTCTTACAACCTTGAAGCGGGCCAACCGATGAGGCAAACGCGCTCGATATCGACGATCGAGTCTCGTAATGTAAACTCATGGTAACCACACTGCTTGATGGATTACAGCCCACTCACTCCCGCTCGAAGATAGGCGGGCTGTGTCACAGCAACATTAGTTTAAAGGCTGACCAATGACTATGCTATATTTAAAAGTGTACTATCGATATATCATAGTTAACTACAAGTTTTGTTTACAGAAAGCAACATTACCTACTCTGCGGGCACTCGCGAACGCGCCGTCCAGTTCTCCGCTAGCAGAGATCGATCAGGAGGCAGTCGTCAAATTCATTGTCTCACTCACCAGAGTTAACCATGAGGTAACTTATGTGTATCATTTAAAAAATCCTTCAACAATTAATAGTAGATTACTAGCCAAGGGTTGTAAGGCATCAATTGCAGCCCGAGATATTTATGCGCACGAGTGCAGCGAGAGCGCCTATAGTTCGAGGGTGCAATTGATGCTTACACCCGAGCTAACTACTCCAGCTTTACATCTCGATTGTGAGGTAAGTAGAAAAAACCAGCATTACAAGAGTAATCTCTCTTTAGAACTTTCAGGCAAAATATTGTTAATTACTGCTTCAGCTTCCATTTTCATTGAATCGGGAGTGCAGCTTATGTCTTCATCACACGTTTTCAGAACTCATGTTTTTTTTCCTAATTAGCACAACTTTAAAAAAAAAACAAAAACAAATAATATTCAAAGTAAAAGTTTTCTATTCCCGTTTTCTTTCATCTTTTTTTTTTTTTATTTGTTTTTCAAAAACGGAATTGAGGTTCTCTGTTCGACATTTCAAATTGATGACTATTATAATACACATACGAAGACAAGGCTGAATAGCGAAGCGACCCCTTTTGTCGTTGGTCTAAATGCATGATGTCTATTGCCAGTATGATGGTTAGATGTACGCGAACTTCTTGAAAGAGTTAAGAGTTTCTTTTTTAATTACCGCCCTACGGCTTTTCCAGTTACATTATTGTCCTAGAGCGGTAATTAGTCACCTACAAGCCCCATTTGGGGGTAATAAGGACCTACTTACCGAATAACTACGCTTACCCACTATGAGAGAGATGTTAATGAATTTTACATCTCTCATAATGGGTAAGTGTAGGTTTGTTTTTATTACGTCACTCGAGGTCTGAAAAGTAGAGTATTCTCCATCGCTTATTGTACTCGGGATTCTAGTCTTAACTCCCTTCCCCAGCTCGAGTGTTAAGTCAAAACTGTTGCGTTTGGGAGCCCTTGGAGTATCGACTTTGTCACTTCATCTTTTTTTCTCCATTTATTTTTTCAATTTTGTTACACCACTTTTGTTCTTGATGGAAGCATTAGGAAATAGTAAAGGGCGAAGTTTGTTCCGCTACTTCTTCTTCTCAGCGAAAACACTAGGAAGTGGCGAAGGACGGGCGTTTTTGGGCGTTTTTATGTAATATTGGCGTTCAGAAAGTGCTGATTTTCGGCCTAATTTGAATAAATGATTTTTGATTTGATTTGGTGGGCGTTATAGAGGACTGTTTTGTAATTTTGAGGTTTACTGATTCTCATTATTTTGTCATTTAGCCCCTCGATTTGGATGTTGGTTTTGTTTCCGTAGTTGTCTGACAGTCAGGGCGGCATGGCGCTGGTGCTGAGCCAGTACATCGTGCGGCGTCCCAGCGCGCCCGAGGTGGCGCTAGCATGCCGCGTGCTCGCGCTACTGGCCGTGCCCAGAGACGCGCTGCTCGCACACGAGCTGGCCGTCATGCTGAGGGACCTGTGTCTCGTAAGTACTATACAACACATCAATACATCAGCGTTTCACTCGAAACACGGCCACAGCTGGACTTAGGCATAACATACGTTAACAGGGTTCAATAGCCTACTTCAATAGTAAATTTTAATTATTAAACACTTAAAAAATGTCTTCTCAAGAAAGGAATATATACAGGCCTGTTGATAGGATGCAACCTTAAAGCAAGCCATCTGACAGCGGGTCGAGGGATTGGCCTAATTTAGGGTAATGTGACATACCCATTGTACTTATAAGTGTTCACAATAGGCTATTTGACAGATTTATAATTTCTATCTTGAATTACTTGATTGCGGTTAAGAAGTTCACCGAAAGTATTTATTTTAAATACGTATTTCATAAGAAACATGCAAATAAAAATTCAAAATTCAAGTTAGCCGCCGAAACGCTTTGTTCAGTAATATGGTGTCGCGCCTTGTAAGTGACGTCACAAGACGATTTATACGATTTTCGGTTCCGCAGTGGTGTTTGTATTCATCTGTTATTTGTTGTTGTTTATCTAAAAAAATGGTTTACAAGTGGTGTGCTGTTCCGGGTTGTACAAACATCGATAAAACACCTGAGAACACAGAACAACAACAAGTGCTGATGCGCGTATGACGTCATCGTGACAATAGCCAATCCGGATCGTTTCACACTATGTGGCGCGAGATACAAAAAGTCAAACATATTTTTGTGTTTTGGATATATTAATTGTTATTATTTTTATTAAAACTCATGTAAATGACATAAAGAACCCTCATTTTATGCATTTAAAGCAAATAATCTCAAAAAAATTCATACTGTCAAATAGCTTATTGGTTAGTATTTGATATCAAGATCTTAGCAACTGCTGCATCATAGTGTCAGATGCGTGTGCGCAGTGTTGAATTAAAATCCTTGAGACGACTGAATCACATTTGTTCTATTCCAATCAATACTTCATGCACAACATACCCTAGTCTCATGAATTGTTGCCGCTGTGGTTAGCCGGTGGTAAGTGATCAGAAGGTCAATACAGAGAAACAGGGTGTAAAGTTCACTCATCCTCCATAGAAAAGGAGGATCCTCCGTCCAGACTGGCTGTCTGGCTGGCACTTGCCCACCAGTTGATGTCGTGAACTTGTATGCGTGCTAGTTGCACAGTAAACTCTGATTGCGAGATGCAGAATTTGCGTGACTTCAGTACGACGCGTTGTTCGCATGTAGCTTTGTAAGTGCCGCTACAACAGCATCATGATCTCAAGTCCTAACACAATTTTACCATGTTTTACAGAAACTGCCAGACAAGCAGTCATGTCGAAACCTGACGCGATACTTAGGTGCTTTGGAAGCTGCTGAGCGAGACAGTCTTAACAAAATGTCAAATACAGGTACAAAAAACATCTGTGGTTCTGTGTGGCTACCATGAGTTTTTATGACGAGATTCGATCATACGCATCGACCGCATTTGGCGCTCTCATTGGTGAGTTCTTACAACCTTGAAGCGGGCTAAGCGATGAGTCAAACGCGATCGATATCAATGATCAAGTCTTCGTAATGAAAAATTATGGTAGCCACATATTATTATTATTTTTTATTATTATTATTATTTATTATTTGTTCAGACTACATGTGGCCCATTGTGTTAGTAACAATTTCACTTAAACCTATGTTAGTACTTAATAACTAAAACCGATTTTGTACGGTCCGCTAATGCCCACACAAGCGGACTATCTGCCCGGGCCGCTATCGAGTGCAGAATGATGTTTTGACTGTCACGCAACCCGCGAAGTAACGAGGCAGATTTCTTGCGCCATACTGCGTCAAAGCTGTCAACGCGCTTTGACGCTTTGACTATTGCATAACTTTGACTTTGAAACTCTAATGAGTAAATTAAACTCGATGATCCGTTGGTGTATTTCTCAATTACCCCGCTGATTGGCCGTTGATCGTTTTAAATCTACCATTCACAGCACACACTGTCAACATTTTAACTTGTGTAGTAAATTAATTTCTCATTTCTTTGTTCAGGTGTAACTGCAGGGGTGACTATGGAAGAAGACTCTTTACTCCCCCTTGGAAGAACAACATCGTCTTTGCGTAAGTATTCAAAAGAGAAACCATTTTTTTTTTTTTTTGTATTGTTTTGTATGTCTTCAATGCCCACAATAACACCCTAATTGCGTAACACACTATTACCACAGTATAAAAATCATACAGTAGGTCGACGCCTTTGATCTCGTGTAAAATGCCGACATCGTCTAGACAGTAACGCATCGGCCAGGGTTGTCACAAATAAACAATGTTTATGAAATTATTTATTTATTGCAGATCAACATCGATAGCTGTATTATATTTAATTAATTTGCTATTTTTACTAAGGGAACAACTCGAGACAGATTTAAGTTATTTAGATGGCATTTTCGTAACCAGCACCCGAATCGACCTCGGAATTAACACCCACATCCTATTAATATACATTTAAATTGGCGTCCGCCATCTTGGATTTCAGAAAGGATAGTTTTTTCGTAACAAGCACCACAATTATATTTACTTAATTGACACCCATATTAAATTATAAAAAAATTACGTCCGCCATTTTGGATGTAAAAAATGATGGAGAAGCCATCATTTTTTACATCCAAAATGGCGGACGTAATTTTTTCGTTACAAGCACCCCAATTATACTCAAAATTTACACTCATATCAAATTATAAAACAAACAAATAAAAAACAAACACGTGTTAGCCCTTAATATTAGCTACCGAGCTACGAACATCGTTTTGTTCGCAGCTCGGGTGCCGCTTACCCGCGTCTCGCCCCTTACACCCCGCACGATTGCTCTGTCTAGACGTCTTCGTCGGACGACTGTATGATTTTTAGACTGTGCTATTACTATCACTTGGAATCATTTTGAAGCTTATTGCTAGTCCATTGGTCCATCAGTTCGAAAAATGTGTGCTTACTGTCTAGTCGGCTAGGTAAATAACGCAATGAATGTTGTTTAACTGTCAAAATGAAACCCATTGCTACTGATAGTGTGTTACGTAATTACCTCCATAGAGGTAATTACGTGTAGGTCTTAATTACGGGTAGGTCTGTGTCGGTTTAGCCACAGATTTCTACGATCTCTATCTATCTAGTTTTATCAAAAGGGCAGAAGATAAATATTAGTTTAGTTCTGTCAAATTAGTCAACGACGAACTTACATTGACTAATTTTTAAACTCCTTTTAGTCCTGAGACATTAAGCTACCTCACAGAAATGATGTTAATTCTACTAAAAATGTCTGGTTGGAGTATCCTCCCTTTTCTATGGAGGATGAGTTAACTTTACCCACTATTCCTCATGCCTCCACAAGATGTAATAAAATAATTATTATCATATACTCTTCCAGCTCAACCAATAGGACGAAGCACCCACGTGGTCGTTAATGAAACAATTGAAGAAGAGCCGCAAATTGATGAGACTTCCCCGACAGATGGTATATCACGGATCTCTGAAGGTTAGTGTCGAGGTTAACTCCGGAGTTTGACGTAAGATCAAAGTAGACGATTAGACCTTTGCCATGTCAAACACTACTTTTTCAATATAGATACTAAACAGCAGTTTGTTTAGTACCCTTATAGTATATAGTACCTATCAGGAAACAGTATGGGTACCATGAGTTTTCATTACGAGACTCGATTATATGCATCCACCGCGTTTGGCGCTCTCATTGGTTGAGAGTTCTTACAACCTTGAAGCGGGCCAATCGATGGGTAAAATGCGGTCAATCGCGATGATCTAGTCTTCGTAATGTAAACTCATGGTAGAAAATATTTTAATAAACAATACTTTTTATGTTTGACAGCTCAACCACAAGCAGAAAGCAGTAGAGCAGTGCGGGACTCGTCAGAGACCGATCCGATAGCCACAGCACCGACGGCAGAACCGTCTAATATTCAATCCGACTCCAGCAGCGGTGTATCGCCCGTCAAGAAAGCTAAAGTCACTAAAGGTATGTTTCTTAATCTGAGCAAAAATAAACCTCTTTCTCTTTTTCTTAATAAACTAGTGCGCTTTAACATCAACGATTGCGTCACTGCTTACCATCAGGCGGGATTGCGGTCAAGCGCTATTCTATAATTTATATAAAAAAAAAATTGTTAATAGTTCGGTGTTACTCATACAGTGCGATTCAGAACATGAAGCAAGTTCCTGCACAATAAGGAATTCACGTGTTGAGCGAGTTCTTTGTATATACGAGATTATCAAATAAAGTGTGACTTCACTGTAATGTCTATAATTTTGGTTCCACAATATTTCACTATAACTAATTATGTACTACGTACGTGTAGAGGCAGGGCGGTCTACTGTAAGCGACTGGCGAGCCGTACGCTCGCGTCCCCCTATATCGTCAAAGATGCGACTCAGCACATCGCGGTTACCGAGCCGCTACACACGTGTCAGACGGAGTAGTGGGGATGAGGTACTACGCAGCAAATAGCGTCATTCAGTGCCGTCGTAAAGTTTAAATCGAGCTGTACCTGTAATATCAATAGCTATAACTGGCCTGACTTTGTCTTAGACCTCAATAACCTGGAGTAGGTACCGACCCCGGTGCACATCAGGGCTAGGGGGCAAGTCAGGCCCCCTAGCCCTTTAGCCCTGTTTAGGGTCGAATCATCCCCGGCTACTTTGTCTTATAAACTACACAAACACATCTACATGAAACATTAGGTATGTGTGGTGTAGTGTGTAGGGCAAATAGACGCAAATGATCCTTTATAAGCCCCCGTTTATACTTTGATTAGTAATTAGGGGAGTTCATACATATTCTGTGAGTATCCCAGGGGGGCAGCGGCCCTCCTATCCTGGGTACGCCCATGGTAATAGGCTATTTGACCGTATGTATATTTTTGTGGTTATTTGCTTTAAATGCATAAAATTTCTTCTTGGTTCTTTATGTCATTTACATGAGTTTTAATGAAAATAATAACAATTAATATATCCAAAAACACAAAAATATGTTTGTTTCTCGCGCCACATATTGTGAAACGATCCAGCCCCCTAATCGGCGAACACATTTTTGTCAAATGATTGCGACTAGCTGGGATCGTTTGGACCGAGCGGACCAATGGGCTGTGTTTGTACAGCCCATTGGTCCGCTCCCAACTGATCCCAACTAGTCGCAATCATTTGACAAAAATGTGTTCGCCGATTAGGGGCAGATTGGCTAATGACGTCATACGCTCATAAACACTTGTTGTCGTTCTATGTGTTCTCAGGTGTTTTAGCGTTTTTAGAAGAATTTTAACGATACTTGGAGCGATTTGTGGTATTTTTTTTTTTTTTTTTCTGACTGACAAATAACACATAAACACGAAGACCACTGCGGAAACGAAAATCGTTTATAAGTTTGTGACGTCACTTACATAGCGCGACGCCATATTGCTGAATAAAACGTTTCGGCGGCTTATTTGAATTTGGAATTTTTGTTTGCATGTATCTTCGAGTTACGTATTTAAAATATATATATAAAAAAAAACTTTCGGTGAACTTCTTAACCGCAACTAAGTAATTCTGGATAGAAATTATAAATCTGTCAAATAGCCTATTACCCATCACTCCACTAGCCGACTCTTACATCCTAGAGTGGGCTTGAGACTAGTGCCCAGTATGACTCTAAAATACTATCTTTTCCTACGGGCACGTCTTCCCTACAAAAACCGCACCACCCGTTCTACTCTGATATGCAATATGCACCATGAACATGATGCTACAACAAGAGCCAGTGCGAATCTTAGCGTTCATTCAATTAACCGAATCTGGTCAGACCACGCTGGGATCGGTGTAACCTGCCCCCTAATCGGCGAACACATTTTTGTCAAATGATTGCGACTAGTTGGGATCAATTGGTATCGTTCGGGCCGCCCATTGGTACGTTCGGTCCAAACGATCTCAACTAGTCGCAATCGTTTGACAAAAATGTGTTCGCCGATTAGGGGGCTGGTGTAACTATACATTCAATATTTAATACGTACCTGTAAACATGAACTTTTATTATAATTATTAGTAATCCCCCTAATCGGCAAACACATTTTTGCCAAACGATTGCGACTAGTTGAGATCGTTTGGACCGAACGTACCAATGGGCGGCCCGAACGATACCAATTGATCCCAACTAGTCGCAATCATTTGACAAAAATGTGTTCGCCGATTAGGGGGCTGTTATGACACTAATTATACTGATAGAATCAACCGTAATACATTCGCTATTGGATACAGTGTGGCTACCATAAGTTTACATTACGAAGACTCGATCATCGATATTGACCGCGTTTGACTCATCGGTTGTCCCGCTTCAAGGTTGTAAGAACTCTCAACCAATGAGAGCGCCAAACGCGGTCGATGCGTATGATCGAGTCTCGTAATGAAAACTCATGGTAGCCACACTGATCTCACAATGCCACAAAGACCGATCTCTGGTATTCAGTACAACTGTTAGTTGAAAAAACTTGTTGTCTGCAGGCAAAAAGAAAAAGCTATCAATAACGCGACAAACCAGTGGCTCAGACTCCAGCAAGCCTGCGAAGGAGAAAACTGCGAGAGGCAAAACGGAAGTTAAAGAAGATAATGAGAAGGGCGTCAAGAGAAGCAGGTCGCAGCGCTCCTTAGTCGATGTAGAGAGAGGTGAGATTAACAGAAAAGGAGATGTTTCATTTTGGGCCACCACTATGTACGCTATATACATAAAAAGGAAAAAAATAAAAGGTTTTCATAAAAATACTACTAAATTCATTTGAATAAAAATAATATATAATTAATTATTTGAAACGTTTTTTAGTGAGATAACCCTTTATTAAGGTAGCCATGACAGTGGTTATGACGTTTGATTGGCGACTCTGACAGTTCTCTTTTCCCGTTGTGTTCGTGTCGAGTGTTGATTTGAGTTGATTGTATTTATATTTAATGGACCGTATTTTCGGAAATTATGTTTTGTTTTTTTTTCGCAGTCATTGACAGTAGATAATATGTATAGATACGATAGCCTTAGATACATGACACTTCAATCAAATGTCACTGTCAAAATCTTATTTCGCTTATTGCTGACCACCATATTTATTAGTAGTTGTGTTGCACTCCTTGGCCGAGTTAAATTGAATCTGTACAAAACCTAAACCAAAACATAGGAAGTTAACATGAAAAACAGTTAACTATAGCCTAACTATACCTAGCATTAAATGTACAATGTGCTGGCCCAGGCTCCATACATTTCTGAAACATTTCCTTTATTAATAACATTAATTCCAAGGGGTAGACATATTAAAGTAGGGGGCGAAGCACGTGAGGTCATCTCTGCGCCCTCAATGCCTTTAGGCACGCCGTGTGTCGAGAGACGCCCTTGCCGGGCGTCTCCCGACACACGGCACACATGGGTAGTCTACTGCCACTTAAGTTTGCTTACTCAGCGAGCTATGTCGTTAACTCTGGTTGTCGACAGACATTGTATAGTTCTTATAATATTCCTCCCCAGCTAAAGCCAGAGCTGAAGAGAAAGCCTCCAAAGAAAAGGAGACAGTTGAAAAGGCCAAAGAAAACGCCACTTCAGCTAAATCCAAGAAACCAGCCCCCCAATCACCAAAGAAATCATCGTCCGCTACCGAGTCTTCATCGCCGTCTTCAGACCTTGACATGTCCAATGTCACTCTTCGAAGGTCTGGGAGAGGTCTACAGTCAGGGTCCAGTACAGACTCTAATGGCTCTACCAAAGGAAAGGGAAAGAGTAAGAGCAAGAAGGCACAGGAGAAGGAAAAGGAGAAACCCGGTAAGTTTTTTTTTTTTTTGTTCTTTCATCCGTTCTTATATATGTTATTTTATAGATCTCTTATCCAGGTCATGCATACTAAACCGTGCAGATGCCCAACAAATGAGTTATACCACCTAAGCGGTATTCTCACAGTCAGAAAATTATACATAGTACCTAAATACTGTCTTAAAATTACGCAAAGTAATACCCTATAATCCTGACTTTCAGAAAAAAAGACGAAAATATAACGTTGCACGAATGGTTTTTCTTAAAACTGCATATACCAGAAGACAATTACATTCCAGATCCGCTGCCATATATAATTAAATTAATAATTCAATCAACATCTATTCTATGTCTACTAATGACTGCAAAAAGGCAACTATTGAATGGCTAAAACCAAAGACCTATGACGATATTGAATTATTGTTACATACATAGTTTATTTGAGGGAATTCATACGCACACAAACCCACACAACACACACACGCCTCGCTACACTTCACACACACACGCACCGCTACACAAAATACACACACACTCAGCCCCACATAACACACTAATCCATAAACTTACTCATCACTCCTCACCCTTCCACACCCATACAAATTCACACTATAACAGATTTATATACTAAGCATTTTTAATTATTATTATTTTCTGTTTTCTTTTAATCGAGAATTGTTATCCAAACCAAATTTACTTTCTTTTTTATTTAAGTTTTGCTTTAAGTATGTGTTAAAACAAAATATTGACGAGCGGGGCCTCCTAGCACAGGTATAGCTTTTACTTAAAAGGAGGTCCCTATATAAGATTTACTGTAAAAGTTTGTACATGTTTTCGAAATAAAAACCTTTTTTTTATAATATTTGTATTAGATTTATACAGGAAGCGTAATAGACTTGCTTTTTTAACTTTGCGGTGCGGTTAGACTTGGTAGCGGTATCTATGTACAAGAAATACCACATGTGAACTCCGCGTCACAATGATGATTCCCAAAATCCTACATCTCACGAACAGAGTTAACTAGTTCAGAACGGAGAACAGAGTTAAGTAGTAGTTCTAGATTATATATTTTAAATATACACAATTAAAATAATAACAATTAATATTCTAGGCGTGGGGCCTTTTTTGATTGCGTTATATAAAATATTAAATTTAATTTGTGACGATTTGGTTACTATACCATAAAGTTTGTGTTCTTAATTGTTGATTTTATCAATTCAACACAACAGGCACACGCGTCTGTGTGTGAGTGTGTGTGTAATGGCTGTAAATATTTGATCACAGTGCTTGACATTGCGACAAGCTTGATCAAGCGAGTTTTTCAAGCACTTTGACCACATAGATGCGCTTAAATAGTATTGATGCGTAAACCTACATGTAGATATAAAATCATAATATTCGCATGACAACGACAGCTTATCATATTCGTGGGTGCTCAGTGCGTTAAATGACACTTCAAATCCATCTTAGTACATATTTTCTTTTTCCAGCAATTGTAAAGTCTAGTAATTGGACCAGCACTCTAATCGCGTAACTCACTCTATTAATTGGAATCGTATCGTATTGCTAATCCATTGCTCCGTATGTTCAAAAAATATGTCTGCTAAACAGCGTAAATAACGCAATGAACTTTGCTGAACTGTCAAAATGAAATCCATTGCTACGGATGATGTGTTACGCAATTAATTACCCTGCTGTATTTTATTAAAATGTTTTGTCTTTCAGCTCCCATTAAATCAGTCCGTACGACACGTTCTTCTACTGGTTCAGGACGCAGCAGCGCCGCGTCCTCACGATCAATGCTCGACGATTCGGATGACACCACGCTACACACCATCGTATATGAGCCGGAATTTGTGAGTACTATTAAATAATCTTCTCTGTATAAGAAGAGACCTGCACTAGGGTTGCTGAGGATTCCTCTTCCGCTTCCTCATAATGTGGAAGTTCCGCAATATTTTTGAGTTCCTCAACCGTTACCGCATCCTAATAAATAAAAATCAAAAATTCCTCTTCCGCTAGCGCTTCCTCAAAATTTAAGAGGAATTTCAATGCGCGTGCGCGTATCCATGGCAACACGGCACGACGCTGCCGCCGCGCCGGGCCGAACGGTCAGCCTTGCTTGTTTTAACTTGACATAGCGTTGCTTTGTTTACGCGCGTACGCATCGCAAACGTAATAATTTAACATTGTTTTATCGAAAATCTAAATGAGACCGAAGTGTAGTGCTATATGGACGTACTTTAATGAAGTAGACGATGAGACAGTGCGTTGTAAATTGTGCAATCAAACTTATTCAAGGAAAGGGCGCGGGACTTCTGGGCTACGAAGTCATCTCCAGTCACGTCATAAAACGGAATATACGGAGTATGAATGGCTTTCAATTAATTTTTGTGCGTGTATAGGACAGTGTATGTTGGGTCCGTTAGTCATTCATATTATCCTCTTCCTCATACGCTTCCTCTTCCGCTACCTCATCCGCATCCTCTAAATTTGTGATTGACACTTCCTCTTCCTCTAGCTCATAATCACTTCCTCAAAAACCCTAACCTGCGCCCAGCAGTGGGACGATAAAAGGTTGATGATGATGATGATTATGTGCTAGTGCAGTTAGTAAGTTATGAAATTAAAGTTAATTTCATGTCATAATTAAAGGTTGTCTATAAAAGATCGCTCTTAGGGCTTATTCACGATACGGTATTCACACTTGTGGCGAAGATCATAATATTTTAAACAACAACGCGTATTGTATTTTGAGCGACTTAAAAGATGCTGTGTCTACGTTTGATGTTGACTGTTATCGGATAGCCATAGTGTCAGATGTATAGTCTTGAAATAGAACATAAGGTATAATATTGTAATAACTGAAAACAGGGTTAGAAACCGGCCAAGTGCGAGTCGGACTCGCGCACGAAGGGTTGTGTACCATTAGCCGTACGGAGGACGGGTCTGAGCAGTTGTGTTGCGATGTGTGCCAGGTACGATGCGTCAAATGTTGTTGTGCCGGGAGTTTGGTCGTGGAGGGTCTCCACATCAATCTCCCTCTGGCGCAGCATCGTTGGTCGTGTTATTGGGTCTAACATTGCACCACCTCGCTCAACTGCCGTCTTCCTTCCTATTCGCTAAGGTTTTTTTTAACTAGCGCGCTTTACCATCAACGATTGCATCACTGCTTACCATCAGGCGGGATTGCAGTCAAGCGCTAGTTTATAATTATTAAAAAAAAAATCTTTAAAAACGGCAAAAAATATCACGTTTGTTTTATGGGAATCCCCCTTATATAATTTGTTTTTTTTTTTTTTATTTGTTTAAACTCTGAAAATTTCAACTGTCTAGCTATTACAGTTCATGAGATACAGCCTGGTGACAGACGGACAGCGAAGTCTCTTGAATAGGGTTCCGTTTAACCTTTTAGGTACGGAACCCTAAAAAACCGACCAAGTGCTAGTCAGACTCGCGCACATAGGTTCCATATCGTTATCAATCACAAAAAAAAACTTTTTAGTATAGGGATGTATCCAAGATATGAACATCAAAAAAATAATTAGTCCGTCTTATAGATAATAAAAAAAAATGAAGACCCGTATTTTTTATTTTGTCGAGATTACCAAAAACTACTAAGATATAGCGTATTAAAGTTGCGGAGGGGGGGCTAATTGCGTCTCGCCGTGATACATTTTGTACCACGGCGTGACGTCATGCGAGATTTAAAATCAATATATCTTCCTAAGTATTTGAATGTAAGAAAAAATAAAAAATACGTGTTCAATATTTTTTACAAATCTATCTGATGGACATTAAATTATTTTGTAGGATACAACCCAATTGTTATAGCTGCGATAAAAATAAATCATTTATGATACAGTAACAGGATCCCTTTTGAGCCCTTTGTGAAGCCAAAAGGTATAAAACTTAAACATCTGCTGTTAGTTCCTGCATAACAAGCTTTTTAATACAGGTACAATCAGTGTTGAACGACTCTGGTGAGCTGGTGGAAACCAGGCGCAACTCTAAAGCTAACGTCACCATTCCTGAGACGCCTGATGATAGCGAAGAGTAAGTTATTTCTAATTTTAAATTTTCGTGTTTTTTTTTTTTCTTTTCTTTTGGGATAGAAATAAAACGTTGTATCTAAGTGAAAAAGGTTTTCTGTGTCACTAAAGCTTTTTTTTTATACTAGCTGCGCCACACGGTTTCACCCGCGTAGATTTCGATATGCTCCGCTCCTATTGCCTGCGTTAGCTCACGTTTTCGCAACATTTTTTGTTACTGCTCTGCTACTATTGGTCATAGCGGGATGTTATATAGCCAAAGCCTTCCTGGATTAATAGGCTATCTAACGCAAAAAAAAAATTTTCAAATCGGACCTTCCAGCAGTTCCTGAGATTAGCGCGCACAAACAAACAAACAAACTCTTCAGCTTTATATATTGTATACATTACTGCTTTTTTGTTTATGCGAAACCCGAAACACGTGTCCAGTATTTCTAAGTAAAGAATCTATGTACAAAAATTCAAAAAGATATAATGAAACACCACAAAGTTACACACCGTTATCGTTACCACATCGTTATCTTAACTAGTTGTCCCAACAAAAATATGATCAACGCACCGCTCGCCCGGCCGCGCTTGCTACGTCGTGGCGCGGGCTCTGTCTTACGCGCCTAGTACTATGTTACGTCAGCTGAGTTGTGCGCTCGGTAACCACACTGCAACAATTTCTAAATGTATTTGGGAATAATATAACATGGTGTAAAAATTATTGGAATCGATTCAGTTGCTTATTCCGAACAAACTTTATTCAGGTTTCGTATAAACAAACAATAACGTACCCGTTTTATGTCATTTTGACGTCGAAAAGCCCTGATTTTGATTTTAATTGACGTTTATATATCACGTAGGTCGTAGACTTCTAAGGCATTGTTCTCTATCTGACATTATCTGTTTCCAACAGATCTGAACCCGAACCTGAAATACCGAAAAAGGGCAAACGACAAGGCAAGAAGAAGTAACTTAGCATTCATAATTCAATTAGGAAATAAACCATTTGCATTACTTTCGTTTTTTATTTTATTCTCCTTGTATAGTGTATCATATAATTTAGTAAGAACTGTTACGAATGGGCCTTATGTCGATGGCATAAGGTTCAATATCGCGTGACATGTAGTGTGTCACTTTTAAGCCCTATATCCCCAGATCTAGACATTTCCTAGGTGCAATATAAAACGCATTGCTAGACTTAGGATGGCCTATCGAATGGTACAGGTCTCAACAATTTTGTCAACAAAGTGTCGACATCGAAATTTCCAGACATCCGTTTCCGGGAATTACCGTAGGTACTTGCTGAATGTCCTCGAAGTTATGCGCTATTATTATTACGTCTAGAGGAATCTGGAATGTTCGATCAGCTGACCTATATATAGCGCCGTGACGCCGGCGCAGAGTCAGTCAGCATTCGACTAGCGATACGAAAACAAGCGACAGATAAGAAGCGATAATTGAGAATACCTACTGCGACAACTGTAACGAGAACTTCGAGTACTACGTGGAGTAACATCTGTAGTGTTATTGTGTGTTTACGACACGGACTTCGTGGACGTAAGAGAAGACTTCGGTGCGACATCAGCTACGTTCTACTTGTCATTGCCTACGATCGTCTGTACCTTCGTTGCCAATAAACTTCGCAACCCTTAACCGGCGTTTTAGTACCCCCAGCCCGTAACACAACATTGAATTTGAACAGAACTGATGTAGGAATTATATGGAACATCCATACAATTCTATCCCAATCAAATGGCGACGATGTGAAAGTTTTGCTCAAATTCATCGCCCACGAGTTGTGAAAGTGCAATTGTTTAGGTTACGATGGAACTGACATACGCTATCCTTAAAAGCCCCTATACACCAATAAAGAAAAAAAGTAATGTATCATGGTTGCTGATATTTTAAAACTGTCTCGGCCGCTTTACTTTGTGTAAATTATTTTATATTCATCCCCACTGCTCTCAATATGGTAAAGAAAAACCTAGAGTCAAAACTTCCAAGATATGTGGTAAATTGCGATCCATTTCTTCTCACCGAGACGAGACCAGTGTCCCAGGAGTGGGAATGGACATTGCCTTCATATAAACAGTAATAGGGTAGTTGAACAAAAAAATTAATTAGTCCGTCAGTCAGATTTCCAAAAAATACTAGACACGCATTTTTTCTTTTATCATATAAACAAAAAATGTAGACGACACAGCGGTGTTGAAACCTCGTGTGACGTCACTGCACGCTCCACTTTTTTGCGAGCAGTGACGTCACCAGCCACCACTCCTGATCTTTGATGCCTTTTATATTTGTCAATTTTTATTGATTTGATAAAATAAATATACGTATCCAATATTTTTCTATAATCGGAATGATGGACTAAATAGAATATTTTTTTTTTTTTACCCAGGTAACGTCCCTATTGCGTAACACACCATCAGTAGCAATGGGTTTCATTTGACAGTTCAACAACACTCATTGCGTCGTTTACGTTGTTGAGCGGACACAGTCTTGAACATATGGAGCAATCGATTGGCGATATGCTTCCAAATGTGTCCAACTGCTAATAATAGTGTGTTACGCAAATAGGGTGCAGTATTTTTTTTTATTCACATTACGATATAACCTATTAGCAAATAAGTAATTAAAGTGTAACTGAAACTGCTAAGTTTTTTTTTTTTAATAATTATACACTAGTGCTTGACTGCAATCCCGCCTGATGGTAGTGCACTGATAGCAGTGATGCAATCGTTGATAGTAAAGCGCACTAGTTTATTAAGCATACTCAGTTAAAAAACTTAGGAATAGGAAGGATGACGGCAGTTGAGCGAGGTGATGCAATGTTAAACCCAAGACCAACACGACCAAACGAAGCTACGCTAGAGCGAGATTGATCTGGAGACTCTGCACGACCAAACTCCCGACACAACAACATTTGGCGCATCGTACCCGCCACACATCGCAACTCAACTGCTCAGACCCGTCCTCCGTACGGCTTCACCAGACATCATGCCGGAACACTACGAATCGCTTGGCGGCAAGACTTTGTCTGGTGGGTGGTAACTTATGCCGGCGGCCGATGTTATGGCCTACCACCGAGAAGAGTAAGTAAGTAACTAAAATATTAAGAAATCGTCCTTTAGCGTATTTTCTTATTTTACGTTACGTTCTATTCAGGTAGAACGGACGTGGAAACGACCGACTTCACTCATACAGCAAATTCAATCATTTCAATTTAGGACTGAAACTATAGTCGTTGCACTGTTGTACTATATTGAAATTTATTCTACGTAGATTTTTGATCAACCATAGGTAACAGTAAGGTCCGTATTACAGAACGTCACTCAAGCATTGATCTCTGCTTAAGCATTACTTAATAAAAATATTTTCAACCAATCAAAAGGCTTGAAACGAGACTTAAGTAGAGTTTGAGTGACGTTCTGTAATACGGACTTAAGATCCTTTTTTTGTTCTGGATGGGTCCCACTCTGGGCGGAGCGGAAGGATGTGTCAGACTTTTACTGACTAAAACCCACCCGTGTTTCTTCACTTGCCTGTGTGCCAGGGCCACAGTTTCTTGTTTAACCAACTCGCAACCCTGGCCCAGGAGGCATCGGTCCTCGTGGACCCCGTCACGATGTGCTCACATCTCTTTGAAACGCGCGTGAAACACAACGCATCGTCGACCCTGGCCTGGTCCTTACCGGGCGGCGAGCAGTGGGCAGCTCAAGCCCGTGTCTACAGTGGCAGGGATTTCGATGTTGTCTCCCGACCAGGGCGTCTCCTGCGACGGCGGGAGGTAACGGCCTGCCATGCACTTTCATGCATGGACCAGGGTCGGACGTGAGAGATCCTCGACGATCGCCGCCACAATGCTACGGCGGTCTAACCGAGCCGGGCAGACCTCCACCGTGTGCTCAGGCAACAGTAAGATCCTAATAAGTTTTTAGTTGTAATGAAATTTGAACTTTGTTTCCTATGACAATTAGTTTGTTGTTCCATAATTTGAGAATTACATCAAATTCTTAATTTAAATACTTATAAGTAATATCCTACACTTTCAAGGACCAATTGCAATAATGAAAGCGATCACCACATCTCTATCAATGTTAATATTCCATAACATTAAAGACTACTCTACAATAATAACTCTTGAAGGCTGTTAAAATGTGCGGTGAGTAGTCGGCAGCTCTCCGCCCGGTAAGGCCTGAGTTGACGGCGCGTTGTGTTTCACGCGCGCCTCAAAGAGATGTCAGCACATCGTGACGGGTCCACGAAGACCGATGCCTCCTGGGTCAGGGTCTCAGGTTGGTTAAAAAAGAAACCGTGGCCCTGGCTGTCGCACAGGCAAGTGAAGAAACACGGGTGCGTTTTAGTCAGTAAAAGTCTGACACGCCCTTCCGCTCCACCCAGAGCGGGAGAAGTCATTTGATGATTTCCCATCCCAACAAAAAAGGCTGTTAAAATGTGCTAATCTTTTCAGTTTAGTTGGCGAATTCCTTAATTTTTGCACTAATGCAGTGTTGGCCAGAAGTTAGATCGTCTCGACATTTATGTGACGAATTCCGTTTTAATGAGCTACTTGTACAAAAAATAGAAGGTTTGTATTATTATTTTGACAACATTCATCTTGAAGAACAAAAATTTAACGATAAGGAAAATCCTAAATACTAAACCAAAACAAAGTAACAACAAATCAATTTAGATTTGTCGTGGATATGGATATCATTTCAAAAAAAAGCTGTGACGTTATTTTGTAATGGCGGCACGTGGACTGTGTCGTTTTGGAAAAAAAAATTACAAATATATCTGTATGAAAATGCATGGTGGCGTTGTAGGAGTAGAGTAGTTACTGTGAAAGTAGAGAGTATAGGATGATACGTCGATAGGGTGATGGAAGGTCGGTTTATGGTGAAGGCAAATATGGATTAACAGAAAAGAAACAGTTGGTACTGACGGGTACTTACATGGAGGTTACCCGTGGAGGAGCCCACGCAGCTGGATTAGATAGTTTTAAGCAGATAGGTTTCGCTGGGGGGGCCGATAGGCACGTCGGTCCTAGCGGAGGAGCCCACTTAGTAGGACGTGATGACAGCAGTTCAGGCTACGCTAATCGAATACCCTCTATAACGAACGTCGCTGTTTATAATGTAGCAGGGGCCTTATTCTCTCTAAGTGTCGCGACACATCTGCGGAACGTACGGCGCCGAAAGTTCGGCCAAATACGCTCGCAGTGTATTTCAAGTACTCTATGACACGGGCCTAACCTTCCTTCGAACGGTTATTTCAGCTAAAACGCAATTAATGTATTTTGCATAGCAAGCGACACATCACGCGATGCGTTGTGCGACCGAAAGTTCGGCTGGCGTAGCTGAACGTTCGGCGTGTGTTGCGCATCGCGCGCGTGACGGTGTAACGAAGAGCGGCAACGTCTTCTAAGCTCTCTATAATAGCTAATATTCTAATTAAATCCATTTTTCTGGGCAATTCGACGCAAACAGACTGACGATGACGCCACATATGTTTCCGTCGCGTAGCGCGCTGAACAAGACGGCGCGTTTTGACCGTTTGGTTTGTCATAACAACTGAATATTGCGACTGACACTTCAGCCGCTGAGCTTTCGGCGCCGTACGTGCCGCAGATGTGTCACTACACTAAGACAGCGGGAATAACTAAGGAATTGACCTGAATTGAATAAAGGATTTGTTGAACTAATATTTAAACCCGCCTTTCCATGGTTGTTCTTTGCTAGTATTACATGTCCTATACTCTGTGGCGTTTCTATAATTGAATAAATTATCTTTGATTCCTTGCTACAACGAGTGTTATAATTATTTTATTTCCTTTAATTAGATAATACTAAAGTCATCACAATGCATTGAAGGAATTCTTTGGTTTCAAAGTAAGGAATCGTTAGTGCTCATTAGGGTCTAGAGCACGTTGATAATCTCCCTAAAAACGTGCGTATTTTTAGAAAAACATATGATTTGACGAATGCTTTGACTGGAATAATTTAATAAGCAAATAAAACATCACGTTTCTTAATTTAAATCTTTATTTTCTAAATAAAACTACCGCGATTGGTACTTATCGTTCTGATGCCAGTTTTTATGCCAGTCTTGGTTCTTGCTCTGCCACTCAGGGTGCCAGTTCTTGTTGTCCCAAGGCTTCCATCTATGCTCCCATCGATAGTTCTTGTTTGTTTGATTCTCAGGCTGTTTTGCAGTGGGACCCTGATACCCGGGGTAGCCGTTGTATCCGCCTTGGTGCCAACTGAAAATGGAATAGCGTAAGTTTAATATTTTATCGTTTGAAACAATGGCGCCTATTCCCTTGTTCAAAAACCGAACTAAATTTAAGTTCTGAAAAAGACAGCAGTAAATATTGGTTCAGGCCTGACAAATTAGTCAGCACATGACATAAATTGACATATTTTTAAACGCCATGTTTTAATCACGTCTAAAATGTCTATGGAGTAACTAGAAGAAAGAAAAAAATGAACTTAAAATTAGCTTAGTTTGTGTACAAGGAAATCGGGGCCATTATGTAGTTAGTAAAAATGTTAATTCGTTCACCCAGACAACGTGTACCCTAAACCCAAAATCGAATTTTTGCACCGGAACCCCTTATAGGTACAGTGAAAGTGAACTAATGCGGAGTATTGCATGTGCGATATAGAGGCGCACTCTAAGCAGCGCGGCGCGGCTTGAAGCCAAGAGAGTCGAATATAAAGTCTTTTCTTCAAAACGACTTATGCTACCAACAACGTCCGGTGAACGGTGACGTCACGACACATGACTGACACATCGCTCTACAGTCTAATTGCGTAACATACCATTAGGTACTATAAATTTGAATTATTTTGTAGCACATTGCTGCATATGTTAAAAAATATGTCTGCTCAACAACGTAAATAAACGCAATGAATATTGCTGAACTGTTAAAATACAACCCATTTTTACGGATACCGTGTTACACTGATACCCTGATAATTGCCAGAACCTTTAATGCTGTTCCACCTGGCAGTCATCGGTGCATATACGTATTATTGTTTTACTCTTTGCATCAGTGACGAATGGCTCTACCTACGTCTCCCGTCGCGAGCAACGTTTCAAATTGTTTTATTTGGATTTTTGAAATATCGCTATTTATGGCCTTAAATTGACACAGAAAGATTATTCCACCAAACCGGCGCAACATACGGTTTGCTTATGTTGTATGTATAATATAAACTGCATCATTGAGTTTTGACTTCTTCCCAGCTAAAACACTAGGAAGTGACGAAGGGCAGGCGTTTTGGGGGACTGTATTATATAATATTGACGTGCAAAAAGTGCTGATTCTATGCCTAATTTGAATAAATTACTTTTGATTTTGACTTGATGTTGAGACTGTACCTATACGAAAGAGACAATTATTATTATTCCAACTGAAACCTACTTTAAGGGCTTTAATGTATTTCCCAAGTCCGCAGTACGCAGAATACAGGTGCAGTGTGCCCAGGCAAGTAGAAAGATTTGTAACGTATGAAAACGATATCAAATGCAGTGCGACTGGCTTGCGTGTGCGGTGCATTTAAGCGTCATCACGCAAAGCGTTTCATACATTACAAGACCTTTTCCTCGTTGAATGTGATGCTTGCGCATTGCACCTGCATCTGACGCGGCTCCACCTTTAATAAATTCATCATATTTTATAACTGTCTCGTTCTATGTGCAGGCCTAGTTAAGGTTAGATTAGGCATACAAAATTTGTTGCGAAAGAATTGTTCGTTCTCGGAACCCCTGACGTGGCGTGGAGGACCCGAGACGGCGCCACTCTTAGATGATGACACGGGGGGGGAGTAATAGACCTCACTCTCCCCTCCCCTCTGACCCGAGGAGGCCCACAGTGGCGGGCCGGCACCAATCGGGGGGTTGCGGAAGCAGTGTTCATTCTCGCAACCCCCATCGTGGATGTGAGATGGAACACCGGGGTGGTTCTTAGTCAACAAGAGTCTGACAGACCGACTCCGCCACCATTATTAACTAGCTATTGCTCCCAACTTTGTTTTCGATCCAAGATAAAAAGTAGCCATTATAAAAAACTACCCAGGCCACGGCTTGACGGTGTACCAAATTCGCTCAGCCGTTTTCGCGTGAAAGTGTAACAAACAAGCTCTTTCTTATTTACAATATTAATTAGGATTTATTAGCGCAACGCTACTTGTCTGAAGGACTCGAGATACGCTCCCTGGACATGGACAACCCGTGACCGCTACTGGTGGTCTTTGCTAACCACTCGTGGTCGTTGACCACCAGCGACTGTTACCTATAGTGAGCTGCGCTTAGACTACTTAAGGCGATCGGCACTTGAACTGGCTCGCTACGACCACTACTTAGAGCCTGTTCAGGTGAGACGATTTTGACGTGAGTGACTTTCGCGTGTCCCCTGAGCTACATCCACGGAGCAAGCTACGTCATATCCCGTCCAGATGCCAAAGCGTGTTTCGTCTAACTCGTAGGCGACCACGCGCAGCATCTACTCACCGGTAACTCACGACTAGTGGGTGCATGATAACACTACAGCTAATTTAAGTACAAAATTATACTTACTCAGGCTGTGCTTGCCCTTGTTCCTGACTATCAGGTCCTTCATTGCTGGCATAGTTTCCGCTAACGTTCTCAGAAACCTGCGGGTCTTGTCCGAACCTGTTGCCCAGCTCATCGGTACCAGAAGCTGAACCGGGAGATTTCTTCGATAGCTGGTGACGAGTTATCACGAACTCTGCGCAGCGCTCTGCTATCATTATAATAGGAGCCATCGTATTACCTGGAACAGGGAAGAAAATAACTTAGTGAAGGTTAGTTTCTTTTTATTTATAATTATAAACTAGTGCTTGACTGCAATCCCGCCTGATGGTAAGCAGAGATGCAATCGTTGATAGTAAAGAGCGGTAGTTTATTAAGTGCCAATTCACCCAAAAAAATAGTGAATATGAAGGAAGACGGCAGTTGAGCGAGGTGATGCAATGTTGAACCCAACAATACGACCAACGATGCTGCGCCAGAAGGAGATTGATCTGGAGACCCTGCACGACCAAACTCCAGACACAACAACATTTGGCGCATCGTACCCGGCACACATCACAACACAAGACAAGACATCATGCCGGAACACGACGAATCGCTTGGTGGCAAAACTTTCTCTGGTGGGTCGTAACTTCTGCCGGCAGCCGATGTTATGGCCTACCACCGAGAGTTATTCATCATCTTCCTGCCCTTGTTCCATGTTACTTAGGGTCGCAACATGTTTCTTCCACACATATTGTTACGAATGCACCTTATGTCGATGGCATAAGGTTCAATATCGCGTGTCATACCCGTAACAATATCAACCGCTATCATTCACTTACTTTTCTTTCTTATCATTTCACCTATCTTATTCGCTTCACGAAAATATCGAAATTTAGATCAGCATTAGTTTAAAGTCAGCAGTTAGACTGGTAAAGCGGACCCCAGACTCCAAAGCTGAAAAGCTTCGGATGCGACTGGGATTAACGCTGAGATGATGATGATGATCTTGTTCGCTGATCAAAAGTTAGCAGTAAAACCTTAAGCCCTTCTTAGGTACCTACTAATGTTTTGCCAACTGTATCTTAGCAATAAATAAAATGGTTCCTTGAACTTGAACTGGGAGGAGGACACGCTAAGCCTTGATCCAAGAAAGGAACAGGATAAGGTACTATAAAAAAAGGGAAAGACACAGTATGAGACACTCACCAGAAGGTAATGTTGGCATTATAGATCCGTCTGCAACACGAAGACCTGCAAAATAAAGTTTTTGTAAGTAAACTATAACAAAGCTTGCATTGTATTTTAGAAAAAGACGAGCATCGAAGATGAGTAGCGGGAATTTTTACAAAAGGGTCATTCCATGTAACGGGTGTTACAAGTCGTACACTTTTACTTGACAATTAATTCATGATGCAATAAGAAAACAATTAAGTTTTATGAGCTTAACACCTTCCATCTAGGACTATTTATTGGTATCTGTAATAAATTGGACAGTTACAAACAGCAGTAAAGAAATTAAAGGCAAGATATGTGTGTAACGGGCGTTACACGATTTTGTCTAAGCTTTCGGGCTTAACCGACATGAAAGCAAAACTCTGCGAATTTCTTTACTTTACGTTAGTGAGAAAATTGGAACTACGTAGCTAAATAAATTCTTAACTTCGTAGTCCACTTGTTTTAAAACAAAAATACAAACATAATTTTTTATCGAAGTTTAAAACTGTAACGGGTGTTACAGCTGAATGTAACGGGTGTTACGAGTACGAAATTAAAACAATATTTGTACCAATAAAGGTATTTTAATAACAATAGCAGTGAAATAATCATGTTTACTGCTAATTTGCATTAATATTTTTGGGAAAATAATAATATCTGCTCCTTCGCATGGACATATTGGCTTATCCCTGCACCACTGTATCCTTTTTTTTTTGCTTGCTTTTGACTAAAAGATTACAATATTTTTAATAAAAATATTGTAATGTTTTAGTCGAAATACTCTCTACGCGATTTCTAGTCTTTTGTCTGGTTTTAAGCTTTTAAGTTTGGATCTTGTACAATTTTTTCTTTATCTTTTTTTCTTCGTTTTCTGTCCCTCTCTCTTTCTTTTTGCACGGTGTTCTGCATGTTTTGCAGATTTTTTTTCAGGCTTTGTCTATATTTTTCTTCATTCTATTTTTCGCTGAAGACATCGTCAGTATAAAAGGAAAGCTAGCTCAACCTAAGCAAAGTACACCATACTGCATTCGGCATCAGGCATAATTATTATTTTGGGGCCCGCCAATAAATCACGCTACTAAGTTAAATTGTCGGCGTTTTTGCTGAATTGCAACTTTTAGTGTCAGAGATCTGTCGAGTTGTCAAAGGCTGCTTGAAAACAGCTAACTATAATTTATCTAAGTGTCTTTTTCTTAATTAAATAGAAAGAATAGCATGCAACTTAAATTTACTGTAGTTTTTGAACAAGGGATTCGGGGCTAGTAAATGGGTCAAACAACTCGAGACATTAGAGGTTACCCATTTACCAACAAGATAAGAAGTAAGAATAAAATGCAAATATTTTATTCAACACAGCAAAATGAAAATGTTGTCAACTGTTGACGAAAACATTTTTTATTAACGAAAGACATAAAAAACGTGTCATTATAATATTTGGAGGACCCCTAAACGTAAAACCTTTAAAAAATCACTAAACTAGCGCCATTACGTTTTTATTAGTTCTTATCAAGGCATGTCAAAATTTGGTAACACCCGTTACGTAACGGGTGTTACACACTGTTACCCGCCAAAATTTCACAAACAAAAAGGCCAATCTTCATATAAATGCAAACTTAAGTGGTTATGAATCATATCCTTACTTTCTTAAAAGCATTTTATAATGCGTGCAATAACTTAATCGCCAAACAAACAAATGCACTTTTTTTGTAACGGGTGTTACAGGTAGGAGGCATAATTTAAAAGTTAAATAAATGGAAGGAATAATAAAACTTACGAAATAATATTACACGCAACAACTGTTGAAAACATTTCTGTTCGAATGGCGGGAATCGTAATGCCAATTTAACAATAGTTTTCTTTTTTCAGTGAATCCAATTTTGATTAAATTTATCAACCATCAATCGTTCATACTAACCTAACTTAAATATGTAAAAAAATCGAAAAATTAAATACTTATCGAAAAAATAATTATATATTATTAAAATATGGGGTTTTATGATTATCCTAAGATACATTTTAATTTAAAAACAGTAATTTAAAAATTTATGTTGCAGTAGCGTTTTTCATGGAATTACCCAAAAAGAAATTGAATTTCTGGCAAAGTTACTAGTAGATAATAAATTACTTTCATGGGTGTGTTCCCCGAAATAGGTTTTTATCTGTTCTGTGTTGTGTTCAAAACCTATTATTTTGCCATAGCGTTGGTGCTTTTAGACATTAATATCTAAATAAATTTAGTCAACTTTTTACAATATAATATATATATATATATATATATATATATATATATATATATATATATATATATATATATATATTAGTTATAAACTAGTGCTTGACTGCAAACCCGCCTGATGGTAAGCAGTGATGCAATCGTTGATGGTAAAACGCACTAGCTTATTAAGCCTATTCACTTAAAAAAAACTGAGTGAATAGGAAGGAAGATGGCAGTTGAGCGAGGTGATGCAATGTTTAACCCAACAACACGACCAACGATGCTGCGCCAGAGGATGATCTGGAGACCCTCCACGACCAAACTCCCGACACAACAACGTTAGGCACATCGTACCCGGTATACATCGCAACACAACTGCTCAGACCCGTCCTCCGTACGGCTTCACCAGACATCATGCCGGAACACGATGAATCGCTTGGCGGCAAGACTTTGTCTGGTGGGTGGTAACTTATGCCGGCAGCTGATGTTGTTGCCTACCACCGAGAAAATATATAATTAATAAAATATATATATATATATATATAATATTAATATATAATTTATAAACTAGCGCTTGACCGCAATCCCGCCTGATGGTAAGCAGTGATGAGTTCATTGATGGTAAAGCGAGCTAGTTTATTAAGAGCCCATTCACTCTAGCCTTGAAGACACTCAAATTAATAATAATAATTAATTATAATTAATTTTATACATATATATAAATAATTTATAAACTAGCGCTTGACCGCAATCCCGCCTGATGGTAAGCAGTGATGAGATCATTGATGGTAAAGCGAGCTAGTTTATTAAGAGCCTATTCACTCTAGCCTTGAAGACACTCAAATTGTAGTGTGAACGCAATTACCTTGTATACCATGAACCTTAAGCTGCATGTCCACGACCGCCATAGGGTCGGATTCGGGCCCCATCTTGGCGGTGCCCACTTGATGGTTCTCGGGAGCCGTGTGGTGTTTCGCAAGACATTTGAAGAACTCGTCAGTGGGGTCCCGGCCTCCGCCCTCACACTCTTGGCCGTGCTCTGGTGTGGGCATCATGCCGTATTTTTCTCGGAGAATCTGAATTTAAAACAAATTGGTAAGTCATTATGTATTCAGGTTAATAAAGGGAAATACAGATTGAAAACCCTAATGTTAATGTACAGGGTGGCGCAATAGAACGTGCATTTTTAAAATAATTATTAAAAAATAAATACAAAAGGTATAGAAATAAAACTAAGCAATTATTAAGTGATAACTGAAGTTTATTTTTTAAAAATAACATCATCTAAATGAGGACCCTCTCTACGTTGGCACTCCTCTAACCGCAAACGGAAATTACCGAAAACTTTCTTAAGTAGTGCTGGTGTGATTGCTGCCATTTCACCACGAATATTCTCCTTGAGCTGACTGATGTTTCTCGGATTATTGGTGTAGACTTTGTATTTGAGGTATCCCCACAAAAAAAAAGTCAGGAGGCGTCAAGTCTGGACTGCGCGGAGGCCATGGGATATCACCTCTTTTCGAAATCAGTTTGCCAGGGAACATCTGCTTCACAACCGCCATGGAGTCATTTGATGTGTGACTGGTAGCTCCGTCTTGTTGGAACCAAGTCCTAGAGTTCTTTATTCTTGAATTTTCAAGTTCTGGGGCCAAAAAACCTTCCAACATCGCAACATAGCGTTCGGTATTAACAGTGATGTTTTGCCCCCGTGCGTTTTCAAAAAAATAAGGACCAATTATTCCTTTGGCAGAGATTGCGGCCCAAACTGTCACTTTAGGGCTATGTAACGGTTTTTGATGTTTGAGTCTGGGATTCTCACTATTCCAATAACGACAATTTTGGCTGTTTACGAACCCATTCATATGAAAATGTGCCTCATCAGAGAAAAGGATGTTTTCAAAATTTGAAAACCGATTGAGCATTTCATTAGCAAATGTGAGCCGTGCTATGAAGTCAGAGTCTTTCAATTCTTGAGTTAATTGCAGCTTGTATGGATGCAATTTAAGATC
Organism: Sesamia nonagrioides; assembly: GCA_017933935.1. Taxonomy (NCBI): domain Eukaryota; kingdom Metazoa; phylum Arthropoda; class Insecta; order Lepidoptera; family Noctuidae; genus Sesamia; species Sesamia nonagrioides. Next base: position 1,679,270 of record JADWQK010001779.1, read on the forward strand.
CAAGTTTAAAATTCGTTGCAAACTTCGTCGCGATATGTTTAGGACAGACGATCTCTTGCGAGTAGACATTTGTGGATCTTCTCGTACCGACTGCTTAACACTCTCAATATTGTCTTCGGTCCTAGATGTGCGTGGACGACCTTTTGCGTGTGGTTTAAACGTCGATCCAGTCTCTTCAAACCGCTTTATCCAGATTTTAATTAAATTAGCACTCGGAGCCTCCCTAATTTGCCGTACACCATACTCAGAACAAAATAGTCGCCTGACAACTACGTACGAATGAGAGTTTTCGTAAAATGCGCGCACGCAAAATGCGCGGCGCTTCCCGTCGAAGTGACTCATAGTGACTAAAACTTCATGAACCGCGCTACCCAACGATATCGGTCTCCCCTCGCCCACGCCCCTTCTACCCCGCAAAAAAAGATGATGCAATATGCACGTTCTATTGCGCCACCCTGTACAACGTATTCGACTAATTTCGCTGATATAATGCCGAATGTCAATAAAAAAAAAAATAGCCTACGTACAGCAGTTAATGACGTAAAGAGAGATTCAAAGTTTAAGACACAGAGAGCTCCCTCATCTAAAGATATCGAAATGCGTCCTCTCAATTCTCGTCTAATGATAGAATCCCAAGTAAAACTTTCTGAAGCGGCTAATTGTTCTAATGACATCTAAAATTAATCGTACGTAAGTAATTCTCGGAAAAGTGGCTCTTTGAACAGAAGAAAATAACCATGTATAAACTTACAGTGGTATTGGCAAGTCTGTAAGCGATTCTCGCGGCATCAACGAGCACATTGAGCTCGTGTTCCTCGTAGAAGTAGTTGGGCTGCATTACGGGCGGTTGTGTCGGGTCCACCGACCGGATAGAGACGTAACCTCGACTGCGTGGCTGCAACGCTACTGCCGAGATCCTGGGTAAAAAAGAAAAATATGTAAAATACATTACTCAAAAAAAATTTTGCTTCTAGCGTACATTTTGGATTTCCAATCACAAAAAAATAGCATAGCTATTGCCTAATTGTAATCGGAAGTTCTATATAAATTCAAATTCAAATTCAAAATTTTATTTCGGATTAAAAAACATCCATATAGTGTTAGTACAAATAAAGCTTAGCCTAATGTTAGTAATGAATTAACTAAAGTGGGTCTGGACTCCTATCCACCTACGTAAGAGGGGCGAGTCCCACCGATCCGAAAACACATTCAGTATGCCATTGGAGGAGGTGCGCAAGCGCGCCATCATGGAAGCACAACGTTTTCGCATGATCGCGGCGAACCCGTCGACCCTCGCCTCCGCGAACATCCCTGACGCGCTACAGCGCCACGGCAACCCCAAGAGCACCCTGAATGCGTTATTATACTGTATGCGCAAGTCGCTGTATGCCCGCCGGGTATACGCGGCCCACAGGCTGCACGTGTAAAATGACTGGCAGAAGGCCTTAAAAAGCGTAATCTTAACAGCCTTAGAACAGCGCACAAACCTGCGGGCCAGCATGTTGCAACGGACAGCCAGCGACCTGCGCTCCCTATCAATATCCAGATTATCCTTTAAGTCGTCAGTGACCCAGTGACCCAAATACTTGAACTTTGCAACCCGTCCTAAAGGAGACCCAGAGAGAGAGATTTCAGGCAGCTGTTCATAGGTCATGGTACCTGATTTAAAGACCAACCACTCACTCTTATCGGTGTTGTATTTGAGTCCATGAGTCACTGCATAACTTTCACATATTTCAAGGAGTTTTCTTAAAGCACCGATAGATGGACTCAGCAGCACCATGTCATCAGCGTAACTAATATTGTTCACGCAAACACCGTCCACGTGACAGCCGATTTTGGTACTGCTTAGCTCACCTATCAGCTTGTTTATGTACAGATTAAAAAGACGAGGGGAGCTCAGACCTCCCTGTCTTACCCCACAGTCCAACCCATACATCTCAGAGTAAGAGCCTGCCCACCTTACCGTATTCTTTTGACTGCTATACCAAAAACTGTACAGTGATATAACGTCAGCGGGAACAGTAGTGTCGTGAGTGAGCTTATGCCAGAGCAGGTCATAATTGACCAGGTCGAAGGCCCTCGATAAATCCAAGAAACAGGCTATTACAGGAGTCTTTCTGTCAGTATAATATTGGACAGTCTGCTTAAGGCTCAAAATTGCACTATCTGTCGACAAGTTTGGTCTGAAGCCAAACTGACCATCCTCAAGAACGATATGTTTAGCCAGTATTTTATCAAGCAGACTATCCAATACCTTAGCACATACAGTAGCAAGTGATATCGGCCTGTAATTGGAGATATCGGAGGCATCGCCTGTCTTATTCTTTATTACTGGCACAACGATCGTTTTAGTAAGTTGGGCAGGTAAGTAACTATGACTCATACAAAGGTTAAAAAACATAGCCAGAACTCGCGGTAAGTGTACCCCAGCGTGTTTAAGATGTTCGACACTGAGGCCGTCGTGACCGGGAGACTTACCCCTCACCATGTTCTGTATACTTCTCGCAACTTCCTTAGCGGAGAACCTGACAGGGTGAACCCGGTCGACCCCAGTCACGACCGCCCCAGCGGCATTTTTAGACGACTCGCCATAGTTACCTAAACGCGAGCACACCTTAAAATGTTTGTGAAAAGCGTTAGCTATTTCAGTGGGGTCGCTCACGCCCGCGACGCTCATCGGTACACCCAACTTATGTTTTAATTTATTAGTTAATTTCCAAAACTTATTAAATTGTTTACTTTCATGACAAGACGCTAACATATCCATTTTAATTTTCTCCTGGTTTTTTTGACAATATTTTAACTTACTTTTAAACATAATATAAACCAATATGATCAGTTTTTAGGGTTCCGTACCTCAAAAGGAAAAAACGGAACCCTTATAGGATCACTTTGTTGTCCGTCTGTCTGTCTGTCTGTCTGTCTGTCTGTCTGTCACCACCCTTTATCTCAAGAACTCGTGGACGTATCAAGCTGAAATTCACATGAAATACTCGGGTCTATTGTCCCTTTAAGCTGTGAAAATATCAAACTTCTAAGCCAAGCCAATCAAAAGATACAGCCGATTATGTCGATATTTTCAACAAATTTTCGACACTCGCAAAGGAATCAAAACCTACAGGATACTTCCCGTAAACTCAGAATCTTGAAAATTGGCATGAAGCATTCTCATATAATGCAAATATAGGAAAAATTGCGAAAATCACATTTTTTTAGTTATATAATATAATAAACATATTTTAATAAAATGGAACTTACTACCTTATTTCTCACGAACGAATAAAGTTATCAAATTGAATTTTATACCAAATACCTAGATCTATTGTCCCTTTAAGCTGTGAAAATATCAAACTTCTAAGCCAAGCCAATCAAAAGATACAGCCGATATGTCGATATTTTCAACAAATTTTCGACACTCGCAAAGGAATCAAAACCTACAGGATACTTCCCGTAAACTCAGAATCTTGAAATTTGGCATGAAGGATTTTCATATAATGCAAATATAGGAAAAATTGCGAAAATCACATTTTTTCAGTTATATAATATAATAAACATATTTTAATAAAATGGAACTTACTACCTTATTTCTCACGAACGAATAAAGTTATCAAATTGAAATTTATACCAAATACCTAGGTCTATTGTCCCTTTAAGCTGTGAAAATATCAAACTTCTAAGCCAAGCCAATCAAAAGATACAGCCGATATGTCGATATTTTCAACAAATTTTCGACACTCGCAAAGGAATCAAAACCTACAGGATACTTCCCGTAAACTCAGAATCTTGAAATTTGGCATGAAGGATTGTCATATAATGCAAATATAGGAAAAATTGCGAAAATCACATTTTTTAGTTATATAATATAATAAACATATTTTAATAAAATGAAACTTACTACCTTATTTCTCACGAACTAATAAAGGTATCAAATTGAAATTTATACCAAATACCTAGGTCTATTGTCCCTTTAAGCAGTGAAAAAATCAAACTTCTAAGTTAAAGCGATCAAAAGATACAGCAGTTTATACCGACACCTTAGACGAATTTCCGTCACACGCTAGGGAATCAAAACCTACAAGCAAAGACATTAAAATTATATTTACAATAGACAGGACATCACGAACAAAATCGTAAGCCAATACTTTTATCGACTTGGTTAAAAGTCGCTCAGTCTAGTCTGCGGGTCAGGACGTAATTTGTGTCCACCAAGAATAAACATTTTCTAAGGAAATATGCCATGTTGCGCTTTGTGTTACTGTACATCTCGTTATAGTAAAACGACTGGACCTAACTTTGGAATGTTTTTCTATGAATTATTTATATTTCGTCTGCAATTCAAATTTAAAAAAAATCTTAGTTCTAGAAAATTTTCCATTATTGTAATAAGCGCCCTCTATTGTTGGGTAGTTTTACTATTTTCTTGTAGAGATGTAGTAATGTTGTTTATCGCTTTAGTTATCGATAATACTTATTAAGATGAATACATTTTGTTGTATTTTATTGACATTTAAAATATAGCTAAATAAACTTAAAATATTACTATATTTCAAGTTTATTTATTATTAACTCTATTTAAACATAATCATATCATATTATTAAACAAAATTGAATGAACAATTACTATTCATTTATCTAGGTTTTTGTTATTTTTGGTTTCCGAATAAAAATAATGTCGTAGGGAAAAAGTGGATACGATTTGTCCAGATAGACCGTAGAGAAGAAAATTGGCTTCCGTCTCATTCGTCGAAATTATGCTCAATGCATTTTAAAAGAGAAGTAATCTACTTTGGAAAGACTTGTCGATCAAATTTAAAAAAAAAAGAATCGGTACCTTGTATTAGAAATGAAATAGTAAGTTATTAATTTCAGTACTTTTCTACTTAACCGTAAAAATTGGGATAAAATTTACGGTTAAATGGATAAGTACATACATTACATAACTTATTCATAATGAAATATATTCATAAAATATGTAGGTACGTATATGTAATACAATGATTGCGAGCTACTTTGTGTGATTTTGAGGATTCCGTACCTAAAAGGTAAAACGAACCCTATTCATGAGACTTCTCTGTTCGTCTGTCTGTCTGTCACCAGGCTGTATCTCATAAACCGTAATAGCGAGACAGTTGTAATTTCCAGAGATTGTGTTAGTATTTCTGTTGCCGCTATAACAACAAGTACTAAGAATAAAAATAATAAAATATTTAAGGGGGCTCCCATACAACAAACGTGAACTTTTGCCGTTTTTTGCTCCATATTAATAACGGAAACAGATAGACGCTTAAAATGTTCACAGAATATTTGGTTATATATTCAAATTACAAATAAATAATTAAAATAAAATAAACACTGAAGGCGGGCTCCCATACAATAACCGTGATTTTTTTGCCGTTTTTAAAGATAATGGCGTACGAATCTTGTAAAGGTCTTGCTCCAGCAGACTACCATTTTTGTCGTGATTTGGACAATTATCTACGTGACAAGAAGTTTTCTTCCCAGGAGGCAGTTCTGCTTTCACACAGTTTGTGCAGTCTAGATCCTCAGAGTTCTCTCACAAAGGCATAAACGACCTTCCTATATATTGATTATAAATGAATTATTTAAAAATTAAAAAATAAGCAATTATTTAGATTTTCAGTACTAATCGGCAATTTTAAACTTTAACGCCTATTATATTAAAAGAATTATATAAATAAGAAACTTGTAAACTTGAAATTACCCATAATTATTCTGCTTCCTAATATTTTGTTTCAAGCTATCATAATGCGAAAAAACATCGTCGTAGTAACTTCTTTGAATATTATCGATAACTTTATATCGAAATGATACAAACCCTACCACAGTTTTTGCATTGCCATTTAAAAATATTTGCAAACAAACGTGGAAAAAGAATAATTTTGCTAAAAACGAAATGCAAACGAAAATTGCAAAACAAAATGCGCTTTATGGCCTAAAAGGTCTATTACACTCAAAAATCGCAATAAACTGAGCGTTAAAATAATTCATAAGCATAAAACATCTAAAATGCCAATAGACGGTGTCACGGTAAATGAATAGTAGCGAATAAAATTCTAAAACAGTTTTTGTTTGTACAAGACAAGTTTCACTTAATTTATTTACTTTTCAATATTTATTTACCCCATTTGAACTATACTAGGGTATTAAATCGGATCTGGCAACATAGACCACACTGGCCACCTACCGGGCAATAGCTGAATATATTTTATATAAACTTATTTCATTTTTACTATTTGATGTCTCCAATTGTCGATCTAATTTTCCTATATTGTACTAGATGGCGGAACTGAGCCATGGGATCACAGTTTTTCTATGCCATTTTGACACATGCCCTCTCTATATAATTATCTTAAATCTCTTTGCCTACAAGGTACTTCCCGTGAACTCAGAATCTTGAAATTCGGCACGAAGCAACGTTATATTTATAGTACAGACAGATAAAGGAAAAATTGTGAAAATGATAAATTTGAAGTTACATAAAATATTAAAATATTATTTTTGCTTACATGACATAAAATATTTTTTTAATAGTTATAAACTTACTACCTACCCTTTTTCACATGAACGCGTAGAGATATTAAAGTTGAAATTCATATCAAACACTTCTTAAATCTAATTGCCTATAAACTGTGAAAAATTCTAAATCAATGCTAGTATTATAAACGACAGCCTCCGTGGCGTAGCGGTAGCGGACGCGGCCGCTGCGCAAGGTGGCGCGGGTTCGATCCCCGCACAGTGCAAGTATTTGTATGCATGAATATGAATATTTGTACTGGTCTGGTCGTGCCTCGGAAAGCACGTTAAGCCGTTGGTCCCGGTTGCCCTACGAACATCTAGTGGCAGTCGTTACGGGTTGTTGGAGCCCTCAAAAGTCCTACAATTTGTCTAACTGCAATGCTTCGATGTCGCCTTCGGGTTGTGGAGGTCAGACGGCAGTCGCTTCATAGAAAATGTCGAAGTTTAGCCATATCAGCAGTTGGACTGGTAAGACGAACCCCAGACTCTAAAGCTGAAAAGGCTTCGGATGCGACTGGGATTAACGCTGGGATGATGATGATGAATGCTAGTATTATAAATGCGAAAGTAACTCTGTCTGTCTGTTACGCTTTCCCGCCTAAACCTCTCAACCGATTTTGATGAAGTTTGGCACAAACAATCTTTAGACCCTGAGAAAGAACATAGGCTACCTTTTATCCCGGAAAAATTTGATGTTCCCGAGGGGAATTTAAACAGCGCGATATAACCGAACTCCACGCGGGCCAAGCCGCTGGCGGAAAGCTAGTACGTCATAAATTGTAAACCGCTACGTTTGTACAGCGGAACCCTCTGTGTGCGAGTCCGACTCGCATTTGGCCGGTTTTTTTTTTATATTTAATTAGTTTATTGTGGCGATAAATCACTACCAGTTTTCGCAAAACAGTAGGTATAGACGACACTCGACAGCACATCAAGCTACTACCCAATCTCTCAGAGTCTGTCTGAGTTCCATAATAATAAATTTTCAACTTTATCTCTGAAGCATTAAGCCTCAGATTTGATTGGGAATATCTGACAGTTTGGGTTAGCTTGACCTGCTGTCGTCCGTACCTAGTACATTTTAAACATAGATATAGGTACCAATGAAATCCTAAATCTATGGCTTTAAATAACAAAATATTATCCGCCTCGCAAGTTTTTTTTAAGACAAAAAAATACGTGTGAACGGATCCAAAACCGATTAAAAACCAATTAATTTACGTTTTTAAATATAAACGTAAATTTATATTGGATTATAAAGAAGACCTTCACATTTATGCTAGGTTATTGTTGCGCTTTTAAATGCAGGGGACTCACATAAAACAATGAAAAAGACTTACGTGATATGCCTCTTTTCTGCACTATCGTCTAACGTCTGAGGTTCGACAATGATTCCATTACCGCACGACGCGTAGTATCCTCCGAAGAAGTACTGCACGTCGGGATGACGACCTCCGGCTGCTGCCAAACGAGAGTTCACTTTCCCTGTCAACTGTAGGTAGAAAATATTAGTAAACTGATGGCACGAACTGATGAAGCGTACCTACTACTTAATTATGCCACCGTGGAGGTAAAAAAGACCAATAGGTTAATTTGACTATAAAGTGGTGACGAAAAAATGTGCAGATTTGGGTGGCTCACCGTCGAAAACTGAAACGCTGATTTCGTTTTGTGGTGTCGTGTCGTGGGACAGGGTTCTCTCTTTGTCTTGAGCTCAACCGAGGATGAGCTTCTACTGGACAGTTATAATGTAGTATTGGAAACCTACCTAACCTTTTTCTTTTAATTACGTTAGGGTCGGTTTCCAGTCTATCCGGAGCCTATTAGGCAGGCGTTTGTTTTCAAATGCTGGTACTCAGGAAGTTAGATATTCAGGTCTTAGTAAAGCGGACCCCAGACTCCAAAGCTGAAAGAGCTTCGGATACGACTGGGATTAACGCTGAGATAATGATGAGATATTCAGTTCATAGGGGTAGTGCCTAGCTAATTTCTATATCCCTATTTTTACACTGAGTTAAAGAGACAGAGTGTAGGGTGATAGGGTGTAAAATTGCCGTTATAAAGATCGCATAGGGTCATATTTTACCTGAGACATTCCCGTACTGGACAAGGGACCGTTTCTGCTCAACAAGTACTCAGTAGCCACATCCCAGTTCAAGTCAGGAACCATAGGTTCCTTAGTAAGCGTGAAGTCCAGGGTCACTCCTATGTGATTCTGAAGGTTCTGTCCCACGCCGGGCAGGTCCTTGATGGTGGGGATGTTAAACCTTTCCAAGGTTTCTTTGGGCCCAATACCGGAGAGCATCAGGATTTGAGGAGTGTTCAGTGTACCTGCGCTGAGAATTGCCTGGAAAAATAGAAACGCGTTTTTGCGAAAAACAAAATACAATAGACGATTTATTTATGATAAAAGAAGTACTGAAAGGAATTCTATAGTGAATAAATTGATGCACCACAGTCATACCATAAGTTGAAATTTTGTCCAACTGAAATTTTGTTGAAAATTGTCCACGAAACAATTTCATTACGGTACAGTCTACGTAGTATCTTCTCGTCCGAAATACCGCAGTGTCTCAAGACAAAAGTTTTCGACCAGTGATGACTTATGGAATTGAGACGTGGTCGCTAACAATGGGCCTTATAAGAAGGCTCAAAGTCACTTAAAGGGCAACTGAGGGGGCTATGCTTGGGGTTTCACTGCGCGATCAAATGGGGAATGAGGAGATCCGCAGAAGAACGAGTGTAACCGACATAGCCCTAAGAATTGCAACACTAAAGTGGCAGTGGGCTGGGCACATTGCCCGTAGGACCGCTGCCTGTGATCGCTGAAACGTGTATGCGCAAAGGGCATTACCTACAGTTTAACGATGCGAGCCATTTGTTGCTTCAATTTTAATGTATACCACAGGTAAGAGACTTGCATCGTTAAAAGGGGCTTTACAGGTCAAGTAGTTACCTCTTTATTAACTCCCACAGTCTTCGTAATACCATCCTTGACGTATTCAACGGCTACAACCTTCTTGTCAACAGGGTCTATAATGACGCGGGAGCCGAGTGTATTGAGCATCACGTGCAGGTTGGCTCGTTTCGAAGCAGGCCGGAGATATGCGCGGGCTGTTGAGTAGCGGGTACCACCACTGTAGAGGGAAAGAGAGTTAGATAAAAGCAGTCCTTAAATGTTGTAATACCAAAAATTGACATTGTTGCATTAATCATGCCAAACTCTTGCCTTTGGCGTAGTCTCGACGTCTTTACTTATTCTTCGTCTTTACTTTATTTCATGTTCACTTTTACGCATCTATAACACTAATGATCTTATCTACAGTAACGATTTATTAAAAAACAAACGCTTCTTTTGCAATTTTGAAACATTTTCAGTATTTTTTACAGTGAGTCAGGAAACTCCGCTACTACGGGATCCGGAACTCTGCATCTAGTGCAGAGTTACGGCAATTAGTGTACTTTGGCTATTTCCATAGCGTAATGTCGTACGGCATTCTGTTGTAGGGAAATACCGCTGATATTGAAACAATATTTGTTTTGCAGAAACGAGCTGTTCGTGCAATTTATAAATGCGGTCCGAGACACTCTCCCAGAGAAATATTTAAAGAGATTAATGTACTGACCGTGCCGTCTCAATAAATTTATGAAAACCTTTTGTATGCTCATACAAATATAAAATTGTATAAAAAATGCAGTGACGTCCATAATATAAATACTAGGAACAGGCACAAATTTATTGTACCTACAACAAGGCTCAAGAAAATAGGTGGCTCTTTTAGATACCAATGTATACAATTTTACAATAGGCCTCCTTCATTCATTCAATTCTTCTTCATTTCTTCATTTTTACAATAGGTTCAAGATCTGAGCCTGAATAACTTCAAATCATTCATTAAACGTAAGTTGTGTCAGAAAGCACTTTATAATTTTAAGTATTATATTGAGGACAAAAAGGCTTGTGCTTAAGCTGCGTCCATTTTCTATACACTGACTGTTCTTTGATTTTGCCTCTTGTAGTTTTAGTTTGTAATTGTTTATGTTTTTTACTCAAAGCCAGTATTACACACTATGTAGCCAAGCATATTGTACGTTACGAAATTGCACTGCTGACGGGGGTGTTTGGCACTGGTACAGCTATACAGGAGTTAAACTTAGTATTCGGGAACACTGTTGAAGCTGCTGAACCTTGGACAAAACTATCTTTGCATTGTGTAGATTCAATTTTTTAGTATTGTAAAACTGCATGGCACACGTGTGAGCACAATGCACTTGCTGTAAAGCATCTATTTGTTGGGTTAGTCATTTTTATTGCCTTGATTGTGCTCTGGCTGTTGAGAGTATGTCATGAGTTGATGAGTATGACATCTCAAATGTCTCGTTGGTCGTGGCGTGTGTGTTGGGTCATTAGGTTCCCTTGAATATGGTTGAGCTGAATGATGCTGATCCATACGTCATGTTCGTGAACGGACGCCGTCAGAGGGGACTGGTCATGTCTTAGCTGCCACGGCGTATTTTAATTTCTGAGTTGTTGCTTTTATTTGTGTTTTCCATAATGGACGCTCTCAGCGTAAAATATATTTTGCATCGTTTTCACACGGTTGGTTTCAACATAAATGATGTAATCAAATATTTGTATCAATAGTTTGATAATTTAAAAGAGTGTCCATGGAGTTTCTTGTCCATTCTTCTCTTTGGAATGGGCGACTAGCTTCATCTTACTGACTGACCGACCTTCTGATAATTCAAAAGTGACTGTAACTGGTTTATTTGAAATAAATGCTTTGATTTGATTTGAGTACTTACTCATTGAGAGTCTGGGCGATAGTGAAGCCGGTATTGGTCTCTCCGTTCAGGTCGGTGGTAGGTGGGTAGCCCAGCTCTATGGCTCCTGACACCACGTCGTGAGCGAACTGAGGCGCGTGACGGAACTGCATGCAGAAGAACAAAAATAAGATGAATAGGAAAAAATCTTTACAGCTACTATGAGGGTCTGCTTTGTTTGAGGAGCTTGTGTTTAGTGAACCACAAGAGACTGAGCTGATTAGATAACAATAACCATGAATCTTCTTCTTTCAATATTCCATCAATCTGAAAGCTTTAAAAATGTTGATTTGAAACCAAACCCTTAACACCAGGAAACATCACCATCCTGATTAAGGAGGAGTAGATAAGACTAACGGTATTTTTTGGCGAAAAATATACTAAACATATTATTGTAATTAATGTACCTTCTGCACTGGCAGCGGTCCTCCCCGACTATGATACTGCGCTGAGACGCGGTTTCCGATCTCCTTGTTGTCTTCGCTCTTCAGGAAGTAAGGTAGGACTTCGTACCAGGACCAACCCGCGGCTCCATTGACTGCCCAGCCGTCGTAGTCTGCTGGCTGGCCTCGCATGTACATCATGCCGTTGATCACTGAGCATCCACCTGTGGAAAAGTTTTAGTGAGTGATAGTATTTAGTCAAGATTACTACGTTTCGTCAAAAAATTGGTGATCGCAGTTACAGTACCTACCTACCCACTACCCAGGTATTAGCTAAGTTAGGACAGTTCGGGGTTTTAAAGTTGACGGTGCGATACCCCCGTGCTTTAAAAAGAACCGGTGGTCCTGCGTCTGATATTTGTCCAGTCATATCAGATTGTTTTATCAGACTATGAGAATGAGGGAAGATTGAGTGCACGTATGTCTACTCACCCACTTATGCACCATAATATCTCCTGCGTCGATGGCTAGCCTTCTTTGAGATTGGCCATCACGGTATAAGAAATACGGCCAACTCAGATTTTGACAGCCGGGTTTCAATCCCCGTGCATTGCAAATATTTGTGTGCATGAATATGAATATTTATACTAGTCTGGTCGTGCCTCGGAAAACACGTTAGGCCGTTGGTCCCGGTTGCCATATGAACATCTAATGGCAGTCGTTACTGGTTGTTGGAGCCCTCAAAAGTCCAACAATTAGTGTAACTGCAATGCTTCGATAGGACTTCGGGTTGTGGAGGACAGACGGCAGTCGCTTCACGGAAAATATCGAAGTTTAGCCAAAAATCAGCAGCCCCCAGACTACAAAGCTAAAAAAGCATCGGATGCGACTGGGATTAACGCTGAGATGATGATGATGATGATGGCGAATACGGCCTGGAAGATTTATTTATTTATTAGGCAAAATTATATTTTTACCTATTTTTCAGGCAAAATATTGATTTTCCTAGGTTATTCTAAGTCGGTTGGTACTTATAGTCGGTTTCGTAATTGCTTTACCATTTGACACCAATTTCCATTAATTTGATACTTCACTAAGATTGAAACAGACTAATTAGGTATATTAAACAAAGGAATGAGGTACGAGGTCGATCGCCTTAGTACCTAAACGTTGTTTTTAGGAACATCATTTTTTTTTATAAATGGGAAATCTTCAAATGTCTCATTCCGCTCTGGGCGAAGCGGAATTGCATAACACACTATCAATTAGAATCTGAATCATTTTGAAGGATTATTCCTCACTGTGATTTCACTTTCCAATTTTCCAGGGTGAGATTTTTACAGAATTAATCGGCTGGTGGAGAACTTTGGCATATAGAATACACCATATAAATTACAGAACAGATTATTTTACAAAGAGTGACACAATGGGTATTCTTATCGCAAACAGCAATCTGTATCTAACTGCAGACTGCTATTAGGCCTGAATAATAATATAATATTATAGACAGAACTGGACTTCCCATGTAGCGTAGTAAATAGTACAGAGATCCTACCCTACGGGGAGCCCCTAAAATTTACTTAGAAATATATAAATAAACGAGGACAGAAAATAGGAACTCCAACGAAGCGGCATGAAATTACTTATATCCTTTAAATCTATTTTAACGGAGGAGGGGGAGGCGGGAAAGAGTATAGAGACATAAGAAACGGTGTAATGTTCACTCATTCTCCATAGAAGGAGGATCCTCCGACTAAAAGGGTGATGTGTCTGGGAACTTACCCCACGGTGATTATTGGGAAGTTACATACCTACATATGTATATGCTACATAAATGCATGGTAAACTCTGCTTGCGAGATACAGGATCTGTGTGACGTCAGTTTAGCGGTATGTTGTAGGTACAGCTACTAGAGTTAGCTTACCTAACATTTTAGCCCTAGGCCAATAGCACATTCCGCCGCTATCCAGACAGGCTCGCTCCTGCTTTTCAGTGTGGTACTGCCAGTCCGTGTCATCTCGCTCCCAATATGCGGTCACCCAAGCTGGCACTCCCGACTGCGTTGGTTCATCGCCACCTGCTTCTAATAGGAGCACCTGGAGGGAAGATACTGTGTTACTAGGTATTACGGTGTTATGCGTTGGTGAGTAGTATATATTTATGTAGCAATGATTTATTATTTATTTATACCTTACGATTTACACTGAGTTTGGCTGTAGACTTTGTATGGTATAAAGGAAAATTAGAGACAGAGGAGAGTTAATTGAAAATTATTTTATTTCATATATTACAAAAAATAGTCAGGGATCATGGTCCTAGCTTCCAAGCTGACTGTGGTTAGGAGAGAGACGTGAAGATTCTCACGATGCGTGCCGTACCAAGGAGTGCTTACAGTCTTCTGAGTAGGCTCTTGATCCAACCATTCCACTGCCTAACAAGAACCTCGAGATATTGCGATTATTTTAGGCTTGGAAAATCCATCACTCAACCTTACAAAAAAAAACTGTTTTTACAATCGCAAATTGTGCGTATGATTGACGATTGCTTCTCTAATTTGATAAATTTGTTTCGATTTGCTGCCCAAAACTTTAAATACCACGCTAAATTAAAAACAATTATCAAACGTAACGTAGGCATCATTGTTAAACAAGTTACCTATTATGTACTCTAAAGTAGTAGGTAATATTAAAATTACCTACATTTTCGTATCTCTTAGGTATAACAATTATACGAGTACTAGCTGTGCCCCGCGGTTTCACCCGCGTAAGCTTCGAACCGAAAGAGCTCAGTTGATATACATTAAGCGCCTGTTAAAATAATGGGAGCAATATGTACGTCCGCGTTTGCTCCCGTTTTCGCAACATTTTTTGTTCCTACTCTGCTCCTATTGGTCATAGCGGGGTGTTTTATAGCCTATGTCCTTTCTCAGGCTCTAGACTATCTGTGTACCAAATTTCATGAGAATCGGTTCAATAGTTTTGACGTGAAAGCCGGACAGACACAGACAGACAAAGATACTTTCGCATTTATATGTGTATGTATATAATTATAGATACTAGACTACCTGTATGGCCTACAGGTAGTCTAGTATCTATAATTTGACTATTGTCTATGTGGCCGGTTACTGCGTGTTCGGCTATCGGTTCTACGAGCAATGTGGCCCACCCACTGCCACTGAATTATAGCGTCTCGAAGAGCTACGTCGGTGACGCTTCTTTTGCGCATCTCATCATTTCTGATTCGGTCGCACAGAGAAACTCCAAGCTTCGCTCTTTCCATTTCCCTTTGCGTGACATTGAGCCTTCGTATGAGGCCCATTGTGAGCGACCACGTTTCAGTTCCGTATGTCATCACTGGCAACAAACATTGGTCAAAGACTTTAATCTTGAGAAACTGTGGTATCTTCGACGACATGTTTGTAATGACGTCTAATTTGTCTATGAAGTATCTTAATTTAACAGGACTAATAAAATAGAAAGTAAAAAATGGACTGACTTGCCCACCCACACTGGTTGCCCTAAAATGTTTAAGATCCATGATATAATAAGGTGCGCGCCTACCGACCCCCGGCATTGGGCTTCTACTGACTAATTTCTAATGGGAAATCTCAATAACATCCTCCTCGACATTGAAATTGTGCTCAGGGCCTCAGGCTTAGCAGTTGCACGCGCATCTATTAGACCAACTAGATAGTAGGTTTTAATGTAGTAGGTACTACATTAGAACCTATATTTGAGTCAAATTCGATAAAGAATAGAGGTAAACAAACCGTTGCTAGGCAACGAGTAGTTTACACCTAAAAGACAGATGTTAACAACCTTTTCCACATATAAGATTTTCATAAAATGAATAATCCTACTTCTTACTAATCTAAACAGTTTATTTATGTTTAGATATTTATGATTTGCATAGAACGTTTAACGGATTTGAATGACATATGTAAGTTAATTTCCTAATAGGTTAAATTTTTTGATACATATATACCTACCTATTATAATTAGTCCATACTTGAAAGTATGCAGTTGCTTTGAAAGTAATTAAAATACGCAAAATTGTATTGACAAATGCTTCAACTTTATTCATTGGTTGAATTCCACAAAATGTGTTTAATACCTGGATTTCATGCATCTTTCTTTTTTTGTAGGGCTATCACGTAAAATTAATGTCGACTTTTTAAAGGTTTTTCGAAATACCAAGTTATTATGCATGTTATTTTAGTGATTCTATTGAAATATGTTGCAATAGGAATTGTTAATAAATAGCTAGCGTGTAAAAGCCAATAATCATGTAGGTAAATAACAGGAGATTTGTACAACTTGAGATGTGATAACCCTAAATTGGTTTGTTTACCTCTATTCTTTACGGAGATAGGCGATGGTATAGGTAAGAATCATTCATTGTAGGTATGTTAATTGTCCCCAGTTCTTCTGTGGTATTTATTTACTGCGTCTTTTATGTACTTAATTGTTATTTTCCGCCGCCCACCTTATACAATTGCCCAAACACAAGTTGATAAGTTTTTTGCTACATTTTTTCTAGGCTTCGCCATCGTATTCAACAGGTTTTGAGTTTTAAAGTATCTCCATTGAGGATCGTGAAAAACCCAGCATAACATTTTAATTTGTTTGAGATAATTATGTTAATCTTTCTATATGATTGTCTTATACTATACAACAATCTAATGCCTTGTGTTAGTCTCACAAAAACTCGAAAACGGCTCGAATGATTGTAATGAAACTTTAGGAAATTATTACGCGCTGGAGGTTTCTAATAAAAAAAAGTAATTGCAGCGCATAGGCGTAGGTACCCATGCTTAATTTAGAATGAGAGTTTAAATTATTTCTATTTCACTTCACGTTTTGATAAAACAGTGATAGAATAAGAGCGTTAATAATTACCTAACACGTTTGCTTGAAATATTTGTATCATTTAATAACCACGGCAGGATCTTGCTCCTTTTGTCTACTATACCTACTTACCTACGAATCGAGGTTACTGGAGCTCTTTCTGGAATTAAACCCTAGTAAACGTAGTTAGAATACCTATTCGTTTCTGCTTGTAAATAAAAATACGTAAACTTGTGCCCCCAGTCCGCCCCCATTTCAAGTTACCCAAATTTCAACTTTATTTCAATGAATATTAAGTAGATTTCTTTATAGAGTGACTATTGAAATGGTCATATTTTTTTTATGAAGTTGTGGCGTAAACTAAACTCTCTTTGGAATTAAGTAATTTTTTCATTACTTTATATTATTTATGTTTTTAGTAAATCACAAACACAGGTTAAAATAAAAAATATATAGGTACGGTCAAATCACACAGATTGAGCTAGCCCCAAAGTAAGTACGAGAATTGTGTTATGGGATACTAACTCAACGATACTATATTTATTATAGATACATATATAGATAAACATCCAAGACCCAGACCAATCAGGAAAAGATCTTTTTCCATCATGACCTGACCGGGGATCAAACCCGAGGCCTCCACGATTTTAAGTAAGATCTCACATAGTAGACCAGGATAGCTAGGTGGTAGTAGGCATGTCCAATCAACAAAGGAAGATAATAACCTGCACCCTAATTGCTTAACACTACTATCAATTGCAATAATTTTGAAGCATATTGCTAATTTATTGCTCCATATTCGAAAAATGTGTCTGCTCAACGACGTAAATTACGCAATTAATATTGTTGAACTATCAAAATGAAGCCCATTGTTACTGATAGTGTGTCACGCAATTTCCCTGCTGGGTCGTCGGATATAGTTGAAGTTTGATGAATGTTTACAAATAGAAAGTTTGACAACATGCATGTGTGGAATTCGGTTATATCGCGCATTTTCGATTCCTCATTTTCGGGGATTAATAAAATTATGGTATCATTTAACCTCTAACTTTACATGTGCATATTCGTTTGCAATATATTACCTTGTTTTAAACGATACACAGCGCCATCTACCACCGAACTGGTATGAAGCTAACAATAATTTGGTTTTCCTTTGGGAATATCAAATTTTTCCGGGATAATAAATATCCTATTATTTAATCCGGTCTTCTAACTTTATGTCTGCAAAATTTCAAAGCAATCGGTTTAGGAGTTACGGCGTAAAAGCGGAACAAACAAACAAACTCACTTTCCGATATAAAATATTACTAAGGATATACCTACAAAACTGTTGCAAGCAATGTTCCTACAAAGATACCGAGTTCTATTGATAATTACTTGGACATCCTAATCGAAGGACTTTATCTCTACCTAAATCATGGTAATCGAGGAAGACGCAGATTTAGACAAAAATCGGCGACCTTGCATTGATAGTCCACGGTACTTACAGACTTGCTTAACAATGCGTGGTGACAAGTCATGGGCTCTAGCGTGAAACCGTCGCGAATCTCTGTCCATTGTTCTGATCCTAAAGGCCTAGAACCTCGATTTGGTTCCGACGATTGATTCTCCGATTGTACTGTATTGCGGGGTTTATTTGTGATGACTACGAATCCAGACTAAGTACCTAGGTCACACAACTGGTATTGTATTTGGTTTTTTGTGTTCTTCATGCTTTTTGTAAGTATTAGCAAATATCGATTATTTGGGGGCCGTTACACTGTTTCTAAGCCTAGACCGGTCATCGTCATATAATATGTAAAGAAGACCGACCCAAAAGGATAATAAAGGTTAGGTAAAAACATTACCAAATAAAATATGAAATTTTACATAATCATCATAGTAACAATACTAATGGATTTTGAAATAATCTTTTTTTTCCGCGAATGAATTCCAATTTCCCCTAAATTTGGTAATTTTTAAAAAGTGACAACACCATTTTAGACACTGGTATTATTATGAGTGATGCGACCACGTGCCGCGTGCCCTGCCCCTCTTCGCCCGCGCATGTATGCTTACCGTGCTGCCTACCGCACATGTACTAAGTTACCTCGCTTTTTTGGAATAATATTAATTTTTTTAGGGGGATTTTTTTAAGTTTAACCCTTCTATGTACGCATTATTAGAATCAGCTATCGATACCTAACAATACTTCCACGGATCGGACAGGGACACATTTACATATTGTATACTTGTTTATTTATATTGTTACGGGCTAGGGGTACTTAAACGCCGGTTAAGGGTTACGAAGTTTATTGGCAACGAAGATACAGTCGATTGTAGGCAATGACAAGTAGAATGTCGCTGACGTTGCACCGAAGTCTTCCCTTACGTCCACGAAGTCCGTGTCGTAATCACACAATAACAGTACAGATGTTACTCCACGTAGTACTCACAGTTCTCGTTGTAATTGTCGCAGTAGGTCTTCTTTAAGATCGCTTCTTAACTGTCGCTGTTTTCGTATCGCTAGTCGAGTGTAGACTGACTCTGCGTCGGCATCACGGTGCTATATATAGTCCAGCTGATCGAACATTCCAGATTCCTCTAGACGTAATAATAATAGCACATAACTTCGAGGTCACTCGGAAGTACCTACGGTAATTCCCGGAAACGGGTTTCTAGAAATTTCGATGTCGACACTTTGTTGACAAAACTGTTGAGACCTGTACCATTCGATAGGCCGTCCTAAGTCTAGTAATGCGTTTTATTATTGTACCTAGAAAATGTCTAGATCTGGCGAAATAGGGCTCAAAAGTGACACACTGCATGTCACGCGATATTGAACCTTATGCCATCGACATAAGGTCCATTCGTAACATTGCCCCCTTCTTAGTCATGCTCGTCCCGAGCATGATTTGATCCATAATAGCGAGCTAGGCGGTCTACGTGTACGACCTTCAGCTTCCCTCTAGGTCCTTTCTTAATCCGGTAGGTGACATCGTTTATTCTGGTTACTATCGTGTACGGACCCTCCCATTTGGCTTGGAACTTTGGACTCTTTCCTTTTCTCCTTATGGGATTGTGTAACCATACCAAAGTTCCTTCTTCAAATCCGGGCACATGAGCTTTGCGGTCGTATCGGATCTTCATTTTCTCACTGGTTTTCAGACCATTCTCTCTTACTAGCTCATGTATTCCATCTAATTTACGCCGCAGGTCGGCCACATAGTCGGCGGCTAGGATAGGAGTATCGGGAGGTGTTCCGGTTAGTGCATCTATGGGTAGTCTAATTTCTCGGCCGAAGTTGACTTTCGCCGGTGTGCAATTTGTGCTATCATGTGTTGCAGAGCGGTATGACATTAAGAAGAGTGGAATATATTGGTCCCAATCCCTCTGGTGTTCTTCCACTACTTTGGCCAAATGATTTTCCAACGTCTGATTGAATCTTTCGACCATCCCATCTGACTGTGGGTGATATGGTGTTGTACGAGTCTTATGTATCCCGAGTAGTTGGCAAACCTCTTGAAATAGTGAAGACTCGAAGTTTCTACCCTGGTCAGAGTGTAACTCCAAGGGAACGCCAAATCGACAGAACACCTCGTGAACTAGCTTTTTGGCGACTATATGAGCTTCTTGGTTAGGCACTGCAAAAGCTTCTGGCCATTTGCTGAAATAGTCTTGCATGACGATGATATACCTATTCCCTTCTTCAGTAACAGGGAATGGCCCAGCTATATCGACAGCAACTCTTTCCCATGTTGCACCAACATTGTACACTTTCAGCCGACCTCTGGCCCTCGTTTGCGGTCCCTTTACTGAGGAGCAGGCTACACATTTTCTACACCAGTCCTCTACGTCTTCGCGGCAATGCACCCAATAGAATCTTTTTCTCACCTTCTCCAGGGTTTTCTTTACTCCTAGATGTCCTCCGGATACTCCGTCGTGCACCTGTCGTAGCACTGACGCGACTTTATCACCGGGAACTACTATCTGTAAGGTGACCTCCCGTCCATTGGGTGATTCCCATTTCCTCTTGAGAACTCCATTATCAATTATCAGGCTGTCCCATTGGGCCCAGTAACTTTTTGCTGTTGGGCTAAGCGCTGATATTTCACTCCAAGCTGGCTTCTGACCATGGTTCTTCCATTCGATTACTGCCTTCAGGTCACTGTCTTCCTTTTGTGCGTCTTCCAATGATTGATTATCCCAGTCTTCATCCAAAGCGTTCACCTGGATAATCCGTACGTTCTCTTTGTTTTCCTGTTTGGCACAATGGCGGCAAGATTCTTCGCAAGGTCGTCTAGACAAAGCATCAGCATTATTGTGTGACTTGCCTTTCCGATGTTCAGTGACAAAGTCAAATTCTTGCAGCTGCTCTATCCACCTTGCTACTTGTCCTTCTGGGTCTTTGAACTGGAGGAGCCACTGTAAGGCAGCGTGATCGGTACGAAGTGTAAACTGCCTCCCAATCAAATATTTCTTGAAGTGTTGTAAGGTCTTAACAACGGCTAGAAGTTCTCGGCGGGTAACACAATAATTTCTTTCTGGCTTGGAAAGGCATTTGCTGAAATATGCGATAACGACCTGCCTATCTCCTTGTGTTTGAGAGAGAACTCCTCCAATACCCACATTGCTGGCATCTGTGTCTACCAAAAATCGGCCTTCCCTACTAGGGTAACCTAGTACAGGAGCCTCACACAAGTGAGTTTTCAGTACAGCAAATGCCTGTTCGCAGTCAGAGTTCCATTCAAATTGACACTTTTCCTCGGTTAAACGATGCAACGGTTTCGCTAACTCGGAGAAGTTCTTCACGAACCGACGGTAATATGCACACAGACCCAAGAAAGAGCGTACCTCAGTTTTATTACGAGGGGTAGGCCACTTCGACACGGCTTTTATTTTTTCAGGGTCTGTTCGAATTCCTTGCGCCGAAATAATGTGTCCCAAGTATCCAACTTCTTTCTGGAATAGTGTACACTTACTAGGACTGAGTTTTAAATTTGCTTCACGCAGTTTCTGGAACACTTTCTCTAAATTGCGTAGGTGTTCTGCGAAGTTTCGTCCCATAATGATGATGTCATCCAAATAGACCAGGCATGCATCACCAAGCAACCCCACCAAAATGCGCTCCATTAGGCGCTCGAATGTAGCTGGAGCGTTGCACAGTCCAAAAGGCATGACATTGAATTGCCAGAGACCGTTCCCAGGACCAGTGGTGAAAGCGGTCTTTTCCTTATCCTGCTGACAGATTTCCACCTGCCAGTATCCACTTTTGAGGTCAACTGTGGAGAACCATTTCATGCCACTTAGCAAGTCCAAAGTGTCATCTATACGTGGCAGAGGATAACTATCCTTTTTCGTGGCATCATTCAACATCCTGTAGTCAACGCAAAACCTTGTGCTGCCATCCTTTTTCTTGACTAGGACTACTGGAGATGACCAAGGGCTGGTGGATGCTTCTATAATCCGGTTTTTCTCCATATCTCTTAACATTTCCGTGACTTCCTGTTCTCTTGCAAAGGGGATACGACGTGGTCTCTGTCTTATCGGCTGTGTATCACCCGTATTTATATGGTGTTTGACGAGCCCGGTCCTTCCCACGTCACCGTCGGTCTTCGAGAAGATGTCATGGAAGTTATGTAACAGTTGCTTAACTTTGTGACTTTCGAACTTGTTTAAATTGCCCTTACAATTTTCGAGTAGTGTCGATATATGT
The DNA here is from genome assembly GCA_017933935.1 of Sesamia nonagrioides. Lineage (NCBI taxonomy): Eukaryota > Metazoa > Arthropoda > Insecta > Lepidoptera > Noctuidae > Sesamia > Sesamia nonagrioides. The sequence continues at coordinate 1,701,559 of JADWQK010001779.1, forward strand.
TCCTGCCACTTCTTATCACGTTCCTTTTCGTGTGCCTCTGTTTTTCTCAAAGATGCTACATGATCGCAAACACCCACCATGCAATTCTTATCAAGAATGATTTCTTTGTTACTAACGTTGATAATGCGTACTTTTGGTTTATCGGAAATCATCATCAGTGTCCTTGCTGTTATCCAGTCTGGGTGATCTCCAGAATCTTCTATTATAATGCAACGTTTACGGCATCCTGTTGGTGATAATCTAATATCTACTAAGGTTTCTGATCTTGGTGGTAATACCGTTCTCCTTAAACAGTACACTGACCCCTGTTTTCCACCTTGAAGAAATACTTCTTGTTCTGGAAAACTCAATACTCCTTTTGCTACATTAAGGACGCACTGCTGTTTCTTCAAAAAGTCCAGTCATATTATGCAATCATCTGTAATATTCGCTACTAAAACAGGGTGCGTGAATGTCTTATCACCCATTTTCAAAGTCACATTCGTTTCACCAAGGACGAGTACTGGTTGGCCGGTAGCGGTTTGTAATCGGCATTGTGAAGATCCTCTTTTCCATACTATGGTCCGAGGAAATAGCTCCGGTCGTGCAATGGTTCTTGATGCACCAGTATCCAATGTGAAACTGCAGGATTTACCATTCAGTTCTCCTTCTACAATGAGACTGTTTCCGTCACCCACTTGTGATACTGTTATAATGGGGGCTACATGTCGACCAGCCAGTACTCGCCCCATAGCTCTGGCTGTTCCTAGTTTAAATCCTCGGCTTCCACCTGTGTCCCAGAAGTGCTTCTTCCCTTAGCCTTCCTGGGACAATTGATCCGAATATGCCCTTTTTCACCGCACTCATAGCATGTTGGCCCTTGTCGGGGTTTGATTTGTGCGGTTACCTCACGAATACGGTGGTGTGGTCGGCCGTCTTGGCGTACTGCTTCCACCTCCAGAGCGTGTGTCAAGGCTGCCTTCAGAGTCTGATGGTGCCCCAGACGAACCGCAGCCCTGACTTCCGCATCTCGAATTCCATCAGTAAAAGCTTGCACCGTAGTAGCATCAATTACTCCCGGTGTTGAAGCATACGCCCTCCGAACAATACGTTCTATTTCCGATGCCCATTGTTGCAAACCCTCACTGCTTTTCTGTGTGCGGTCGCGGGGTTGAGCCCTGTAGACATGTTCCAGGTGTTTTTCTCCATATCTAGACTCCAACGCTTCTAACAGACAGGCTAGGGTATTGCAATCGCCGGAAAGATTTTCGAGGATTTGGACCGCCTCACCACGCAGAGCAAGCGTAAGGGCGGTTACGGCTTGATCGTCGTCCCAATTGTTGCCTTTTGCGACCTTTTCAAACTGTAGACGGAAGGCCACCCATGACGTTGTCCCGTCAAAATGAGGTACCTTGAAAGTCGGCAAAGCACTGGGTACCGGTACCACACCTTTAATAACTCCTTTTTGTACTCTGTCTATTTCTTTTCCAAACTCCATGATGGTATTGTCTAGTTTTTCTATACGAGCTTCTTGCTGGTCCATGCGGGCATCTTGTTGTGCTGTTTTTATTTTAAGCTCGTTGACCTCTTCTTTGGTTGTTTCCCACTTTTCATTAAGTTCTAATACTAATTGCTGGGATTTTGCCTGGGATTCTGCTACACTTTTAATGATTTGTGCCTGGGTTTCTGCCTGGGATTTGTCTATTTTTGCTTGGATTTCTGCCTGGGATTTTGCCTGAGATTGTTGTATTTGTGCCTGGATTTCTGCCTGGGATTTTGCCTGAGATTGTTGTATTTGTGCCTGGATTTCTGCCTGGGATTTTGCCTGGGATTCTGCCATACTTTTTATTTGCACCGTCAAATGGGCCAGCAACGCCGATAAATCGCATCCACTGCTTCCGAGAATAGTGGTGGTAGTAGGCGCACTCACATTCGTCGGTGTTACGACGGCCGCATCTACTCCGGGTGCGGGGATGCCGACGGATTCTTCCTCTTGACGCGCCAAATCCATCGCTGCTTGTCGTCGCGTGCGAACTCTTTCGTCTTCCCTTGGCGTGACCGGCATGCCGCTTCTGACACCAATTGTTACGGGCTAGGGGTACTTAAACGCCGGTTAAGGGTTACGAAGTTTATTGGCAACGAAGGTACAGTCGATTGTAGGCAATGACAAGTAGAATGTCGCTGACGTTGCACCGAAGTCTTCCCTTACGTCCACGAATTCCGTGTCGTAATCACACAATAACAGTACAGATGTTACTCCACGTAGTACTCACAGTTCTCGTTGTAATTGTCGCAGTAGGTCTTCTTTAAGATCGCTTCTTAACTGTCGCTGTTTTCGTATCGCTAGTCGAGTGTAGACTGACTCTGGGTCGGCATCACGGTGCTATATATAGTCCAGCTGATCGAACATTCCAGATTCCTCTAGACGTAATAATAATAGCACATAACTTCGAGGTCACTCGGAAGTACCTACGGTAATTCCCGGAAACGGGTTTCTAGAAATTTCGATGTCGACACTTTGTTGACAAAACTGTGGAGACCTGTACCATTCGATAGGCCGTCCTAAGTCTAGTAATGCGTTTTATTATTGTACCTAGAAAATGTCTAGATCTGGCGAAATAGGGCTCAAAAGTGACACACTGCATGTCACGCGATATTGAACCTTATGCCATACACACAAAATACACTCAATACAACAAAATGCAATCACTTCCAGGCAACCAAACAAGGCATTATCTGCCTCGTCTTTTCCCAAATATGTGAAAATGGGCTTCCAGTCTCACCGGGAGCCGCTAAATACCAGTATTTTACGTGGAGAGACTGCTTATCTGACCTCTATCAACTATATGGATTACGCTACCCCTTGGTACGACTAGTTGGCAAGTGCAGTAGCTGTAACTTGGTAAAGTTTTGCTGTAGAGGAACTCGTCCATGCATTTTATGCACCCAAAAATAGTCACTTTATTGCTTAATGTATGTGTTGTTCTATGGTTATTGCCATAATTTATTTTTAAACATTTCTGTATAGAAGAAAGTTAATGAACGAACTGTCAAGGTACGGTCAAGCTACCCTAAACTGACAGATATTCCCAATCAACCTTGAGCCTTAATGCTTTAGAGATAATGTTGAAAATCTAATAAGGAAATCTGACAGATTGTAGTAGCTTGATGTGCTGTCGTCTGTACGTGCTGGCTACTGTAGGTACCTTCTGAATATTTTCTAAGCACCATGAAAAAAATCTTAAGACATACCTTCCACTGAGGATTCTCCGATAGTCTCCCAGCCATGACAGCCCCCGCCGTTCCTCCTCCAACCACCACGAAGTCATAGCTGTCATCTGGCTGGTCCCTGCTGGTGACGCGGTTGCAGGGGTCGGCCAGATCGCAGCGGCCGTTAACGTACGCCTCCAGGATTGTCATGAACAGCAGGAACTGGTTCGGACAGGACGATACCATGGACGGACCTACTTCTTGTACGGGACAGCCGCATGTCTGTGAAGAAAAAATATGTTTGTTTATATCACTTTTACTAAGGTCAGATTTTGCAAAAGTCTGATAATTTTTATCTATAAAACAATCATGACAGCTTGACATTTTGTAAAAAACACTGTTAAACGGCAATATCAGTTATCTACCATTAAAAAATCAGCTAAATATCAACAATCAGATAAATCAGGTAAATATGAACAGGCAAGTCAAGGAATGCAGATGGGGTTTTAGTCAGTAAAAGTCTGACACGCCCACAGAGCAAATTCCGTGGACAGACCCTTTCGCTTCGCCTAAAGCAGGAGAGGTCAGTTGATGATTTACCATCCGCAAAATAAAACTCCCCTCTTCTGTTTAACTTTTAAGTAAACGAGATGATCGAGGAGCTCATTAACACTAGGATCGATTGCCGAATCGGAAGCGGTCCATAGTTGACGAAAGTGTCCATCTCACTGCTCACTTCTGTCGGGAGCTGGACAGTATGCCTAAGGTCCATAGTTGACGAAAGTGTCCATCTCACTGCTCACTTCTGTCGTGAGCTGGACAGTATGCCTAAGGTCCATAGTTGACGAAAGTGTCCATCTCACTGCTCACTTCTGTCGGGAGCTGGACAGTATGCCTAAGGTCCATAGTTGACGAAAGTGTCCATCTCACTGCTCACTTCTGTCGTGAGCTGGACAGTATGCCTAAGGTCCATAGTTGACGAAAGTGTCCATCTCACTGCTCACTTCTGTCGGGAGCTGGACAGTATGCCTAAGGTCCATAGTTGACGAAAGTGTCCATCTCACTGCTCACTTCTGTCGGGAGCTGGACAGTATGCCTAAGGTCCATAGTTGACGAAAGTGTCCATCTCACTGCTCACTTCTGTCGGGAGCTGGACAGTATGCCTAAGGTCCATAGTTGACGAAAGTGTCCATCTCACTGCTCACTTCTGTCGGGAGCTGGACAGTATGCCTAAGGTCCATAGTTGACGAAAGTGTCCATCTCACTGCTCACTTCTGTCGTGAGCTGGACAGTATGCCTAAGGTCCATAGTTGACGAAAGTGTCCATCTCACTGCTCACTTCTGTCGGGAGCTGGACAGTATGCCTAAGGTCCATAGTTGACGAAAGTGTCCATCTCACTGCTCACTTCTGTCGGGAGCTGGACAGTATGCCTAAGGTCCATAGTTGACGAAAGTGTCCATCTCACTGCTCACTTCTGTCGGGAGCTGGACAGTATGCCTAAGGTCCATAGTTGACGAAAGTGTCCATCTCATGCGCTGCTCACTTCTGTCGGCAGCTGACAGTATGCCTAGTATGAGTTTTCATTACGAGACTCGATCGTCGATGTCGAGCGCGTTTGGCGCTCTCATTGGTTGAGAGTTCTTACAACCTTGAAGCGGGCCAATCGATGAGCCAAACGCGCTCGATATCAACGATCAAGTTTAGTAATGAAAACTCATACTTACTAGGCCTACTGGATATATGGACTGAATATTTGCACTGGTCTGGTCGTGCCTCGGAAAGCACGTTAAGCCGTTGGTCCCGGTTGCCATACGAACATCTAGTGGCAGTCGTTACGGGTTGTTGGAGCCCTCAAAAGTCTAACAATTGGTCTAACTGCAATGCTTCGATATCGCCTTCGGGTTGTGGAGGTCAGACGGCAGTCGATTCACGGAAAATGTTGAAGTTTAGCCAAAATCAGCAGTTAGACTGGTAAAGCGGACCCCGGACTCCAAAGCTGAAAAAGCTGCGGAGGCGACTGGGATTAACGCTGAGATGATGACTAGGCCTACTGGAAATCAAAACCGACCGGTGGCCACCATAGTAATTGTCATCAGTAACCTGACATTACGTTGTCAAAAAATCTCCAATTTTGGACATTGTTATATGTGATCGGTCACCGGTTTATTGGAAAACCACAGCCTTACGGCAATGACTTTTTAAGAAGTCACCAACTAAATTTCCCAAGTCTCATCAACTTACAAGACCTTTACCTTTGCACATAACACGGAAATTTGTCAACACGAGGAAACAGATACACACGCAACGGAAGAATTTACTATTGCAATGAAAACAAAGGGTTATGTTAGGAGTTAATTGTTTGTAATGACAACCACTGATTGACTGGTAAACGAGGATTACCAACGAATATAAACATAAGAAGTCAATTATTGTATGATATTCTATGAATAGTATTAAAAAAAAAAACATCGGCGTCTCCATTGTAGGTTTAATTGACTAAGTGAAGGAATAGACTTGAACTGCTCACTTAGGGAAACAATTTTTGCAAAATCTAAAATAAATGGCCGCCATATACAACGTTATTTTTTCTTTATACTAATCCTGAATATAGTTTGTTCAGAATAAGCAACTGATTCGATTCCAATCATTTTTACACCATGTTATATTTTTTCCCAAATACATTTAGAAACTGTTGCAGTGTGGCTACCGAGCGCGTCACGCAGCTTACGGTAGATCATATTAATTGATGCGTGCGCACGCCCGTGCAACAGCTGACGCCACAAGTCAACACTGCGCAGCTCATAACTTAGTAGTTTTTACCCGACTACGGCAAAGCAAAAGGAGGGTTATGATTCATGATATCTTTTGAAGTTTTGTACATATACTCGTATTCTTTTCTTAAAAATTCTGGACACGTGTTTCGGGTTCGCATAAACAAAAAATAACTTTGTATAGTGACTAGTCATTTCTGGAGTAAATCAACTTGTATGAATGCAATGCGATTGTCGATTGGTGGATCAAGATAATTGTACTCGTTATATCACAAGTGAATTTTAGGAGCACAAGTTGCGCAAGCGCGACTGTGGCAAAGATCTTTTAGGAAAAAGAAATAATTGAGAACAATAATTATACGTTTTTAGTGCAGTGTGAATATTTTGTGTGTATATATTTATTTTGATATTAAGTACTTAAACTTGACAGCCTCCGTAGCGTAGCGGTAGCGGACGCGGCCGCTGCGCAACGTGGCGCGGGTTCGATCCCCGCACAGTGCAAGTATTTGTATGCATGAATATGAATATTTGCACTGGTCTGGTCGTGCCTCGGAAAGCACGTTAAGCCGTTGGTCCCGGTTGCCAGTCCGTGGCAGTCGTTACGGGTTGTTGGAGCCCTCAAAAGTCCAACAATTAGTCTAACTGTAATGCTTCGATGTCGCCTTCGGGTTGTGGAGGTCAGACGGCAGTCGCTTCACGGATAATGTCGAAGTTTAGCCATATCAGCAGTTGGACTGGTAAAGCGGACCCCAGACTCCATTGCTGAAAAGGCTTCGGATGCGACTGGGAATAACGCTGATGAGTGTGTGAATTAAGTGCTTAAACTAATAAATAGTAGGTGGTGTGAACACTTATTTTAAACTCACCTCTGGATCTCTTAACATGTTGCTGACTTTAATGAAACTGATACCTGGAACAATATGAATAAATCATTCATTATATGCCGTGGGTATAATACCATTGCGTGGAATGAATAAAATATGCTTTTTAGGTTCCCGTAGTAAACTAGGAACCCTTATAGTTATGCCATGTCCGTCTGTCCGTCCGCGGATAATCTTAGTTACCGTAGGTACCAGAAATTTCGGCGGGTCTGCCACCACTCCAGGTGGCTGACGTGACCCAAACTCCGGGTCACCGTCGGGCAACCCGGTCTCCTCATTGAGAGGAGCTGGGGGCCCCATTTGCCTCCGGGCAAACGAGTGGGGCTAAGAGGAAGGACACCTCGCTAAAAAACCCTTGGCTGCTGCGCCTTCTCGCACTAGAAGACGTACCCAGTCCGGCCCCTCCTTATGGGGGGACGATTGTAGGCCCGCCTTTTGACGGGAATCGCCGGCGGGGGATTGGTAGACAGGCTCTGCCATTTCCCATGACCCCGCCACTCAGGCGATGTGGTTGTGCCGCTGTGAGTTTAGTGGGTATTCCCGGCTTCGGCTGGGCGAGTCCCACACACGCCCTTCGGGGTACGGTGCGTAAATGCATTACCACAGCGTCGAAAAAAAAGGTACCAGAAATTTGGTTCCAATATGTGAAATAATCACGCCGACAAGTGGTAAAATAAAAAAAGTGTAAAATAAATGTTTTATTATTTTTTATACACGTAAAGTAGGCAGAGACTTTTTTCTATTGAAGCCTATCGTGTCATATATTGTTGGATAGGTATTTAAAAATAAATAGAGCCTACTAAAATCATATGTTGATAATTTTAATATTTTAGGAAATAATCGCTCCAAAATGTAAAAAAAACGGCTAAGTGCGTGTCGGATTCACACACAAAGGGTTCCGTACCATTGATTTATGAAATTAAAGGATTTCAGTTATTTGTATGAAAGATTACGCGGTAATAAGCGGTTTACGATTTACGGGGTATTAAAAAAAAACTACTTACTAGATCTCATTCAAAACAATTTTTGTTGGTAGTTTTTACACTAATGTACTTACACCATATGTTTTTTTTTTTTTAGATTTTTCATTTTCTTATTTTAGAAGTTAGAGGGGGGGTGGGGGGGGGTGGAGGGGGCAACTTTTTTCCACTTTGAAAGCGTCTGTCACGCAAACTATTCGGTTTAGAAAACCTCGATATCATTTTTGAAGACCTATCCATAGATACACAACACACGTACGTGTTTGATGAAAAAAAAAATGAGTTACTGTTCTAAGTATGGGGAGCCCCCAATATTTATTATTATTATTTTTTTATTTTTGCATCAAAATCTTAATGTGGTTCACAGAATACATCTACCTACCAAGTTTTAACAGTATAGCTCTTATAATTTCGGAAAAAAAGGCTGTGACATACGGATGGACAGACGAACAGACAAACATGACGAATCTATAAGGGTTCCGTTTTTCCCATTTGGCTACGGAGCCCTAAAAAGGGGCCTCTCTGTCTAACTTTTGTGCCATACGTTATAACATTATTTTGAACTAGATGATATTTAAAATGCCAATGATCTGATATGTCAACGTTATACATAATTTGACAAGTGAAAATTAGCATATTATGTACCTATAGGTACTATGTACATGTACCTATACTAATATTATAAAGCTAAAGCGTTTATTTGTTTGAACACACTAACCTGAAACGCAGGAATTGCTAGTTCGAGTACAAAAATCTTTTTGTGCTAGATAGACCATTTATCGAGGAACGCTAAAGCGTTCCTGGATAAATGTTAGAGCTTAAAAGCTATAACATCACACTACAACTAATAGGAGCGAAGTATTATTGCAAAATGTGGAAAAAACAGGGAAAATTATTCATTTTTGAGGGCATCCGTTGTTTCTTTAAATGCACAAGAAAATAAAACTAAAAATATCATTTACGCAGAAGCACATACCTACTTTGAAATATATTTTTAAAAACTTCTTACTCGCGATCATAATAACAGAAATTATCGCGGACGAAGTCGTGATAATAAATAGTTACATGATCAAACATAACACTTTAATAATAATAATAAACGTTTATTTTTTTCCACCACATAATTAAACATAATTTTGACACAAAATTAAGTATATATGATATAACGATGTAGTGGAAATTGGAGCCTGTACTAGGACAACCTGTGTTACAAGTCTCCAGGCCTCCTGACTACACGGTCGTGTCACAACTAATACAAACGTAACGTAGTATTACTAGTAAGTAATACTAATAGATGACAAAGATTAAGAGATGAAAGAAAATTGACAAAAAAAAATGCAAAAATGAAAACACAAAATAAATAATTATGTAATTTAAAAGATTATGCAGCAAACGAGGGTATGTTCGTGTCGATGTTTGAGTGATGATGATAGAATGAAGTTTAACGGGAGCTGTATTGAGTCAACAATAAGCTTTCAGTTTTGTTGTAATTAAGCGTTTGCAGCCAAGTATTAATTTTCTTTTTAAAAGACATAAACTGACTTTATAGCGTTGTGGTTAATTATTTCCTATACTTAAGCGTAAGTCAGCGTAAGTAAGCATAGTCGTATCTATTCCATGTACCTATGTAGGTGTAACTTAGCTTGTTTATGGTCGGCATGCCTTAAATTACTAGTTGAAAGATTTTTGCAAACAAACATGACTGAAACACTTCATCATACTTTGCCAAAATCGTTATTAAATACATAAAAAATATTTATTTTTTATTGTACTAACTGCGCCAAACGGTTTCACCCGCGTTTTTTTTTATATGCCCCGCTTCTATTGGTCGCAGCGTGATGTTATATAGCCTAGAGACTTCCTGGATTAATGGCCTATCCAACGCAAAAGGAATTTTTGAAATCGGACCAGTAGTTCTTGAGATTAGCGCGTTCAAACAAACAAACAGCTTCATATCTTTATATATATAATTCTGCTGTACGTGTGTATGTCATTGAACTCCTCCTAAACGGCTTGACCGATTTTAATGAATTTTTCTGTATGCGTTTGAGTGGCGCCCTGAATGGTTTAGATTCACAAATCAGCCCGGTAGATGGCGCTGATTGCTTGAAAAAGCATGTGATCTCGGAAACGGCCCTAACGATTTCGCTGAAATTTGATATGTGGGGGTTTTCGGGGACGAGAAATCGATCTAGATGGGTTTTATCTCTGGGTAAGCGCATGTTTTCGAGTTTTCTCTTTCGCAATATTTCCCGCATAATATGGGCGCTAATTTCGCTCGGCTTGACATAGCCCCTGTGGCGTAGTCGATAGTGGTATGGTCTACTCGCGATGGCTGGTGTTCCTCGGTTCAATCCCGGGCAATCACAAGTCTTTTTTTTTTGTTTTAGACAAGTTTATAGTTTTTTTTTTAATTTTTGTAATTACTTAAAAATAAAATTGTACATAAGAACTAAAAGGGGAAAAAATAAACAAAAATTATAAAAAAAAAAATTATTTACTAAAATTGTGCTTATGAACTAAAAGAGAAAAAAAAATAGAAATAAATAAATATTTAAGATTTTTTATTTAACCTTAAGAGACTGAAACAAGAGCTCTAGGGGTAGAGAGAGGTATGATATCTTTGTTACAAATGTAGATGACAATGCTTTCCATGGGTATATTCCTAAATCTGCTGTACCTGTGTACGTCACTGAATTCCTCCTAAAGGCTGGTCCGATTTGAATGAAGTCTATGTATATAAATGAAAGTCGTGTTAGTTACTCTATTTATAACTCAAGAACTGCTTAACCAGTATGGCTCAAAATTGGTAGGGAGGTAGATAAGAACTGGGAGAAGGACATATCACATAGGATACTTTTTATCCCGTTCCCGTTGTTCCCGTGTGACGTGACATAAAACATGGTATAACAAAACGCAACTGACATGGAATAACGAAACAACTCAGTCAAAATATACAGTTAGCGGTTCATTTGTTAAAAATGGTACAAACACACTGCTGCACTACTCAGAATATTAAAAAAAAAAATCTTACCGGTTGAATGTTGATGCATTCATTTAAAGCAAGGAATATAAATACTGTCTGCCGGTTTAATTATTTAATAAAAGCCCCAAAGCAAACTTCAACTTCAAAATTTCTAATATTGTATTGCTGTGCCATTTACCACTTCACTACATACTATAAAACAAAGTTACCTTCTCTTTCCCTACGTCCCTTTGTATGATTAAATCTTTAAAGCTACGAAACAGATTTTGGTGAGGCTTCTTTTAATAGATAGAGTAATTAAAAAGAAACGTTTATATGTATAATAACATCCATTAAATTGTGGAGAAACACTATCCCTCGAACACATGTGGGAATGACGAGAGGAGGCGTAACTCCGTTGCCGCGAAAAATCGCAGTACAGCGGACAGAGCTCCGGCGGGACCTCATGGCGACATGGAAAGTGTGATTGTCGCAATCCAGCACTGAACACGCCACAATAGCGGCGGTAAGTCCTCTCTTTGAGGAGTAGCTAGAGAGGCGCCACGGCGTCCTCACCTTCCGACTGACGTAGGTCCTCACCGGACACGGCTGAATCGGGAGGTTCCTGTTCCATATAAGGCGGGAGGAAACGCCAGGGTGACCACTGTGTGCATCGCCCTGAGGACACGGTGGAGCATATGGTGGAGGTCTGCCCGGCTTGGGTAGAGCACAGCCGTGTCCTCGTGGCGGCTATCGGCGGCCATCTCATCTCTCGCGTCCGACCCTGGTCCAGGCCATAGTCCGGAACAATAGTGAATGGCAAGCTTTTACCTCCTTCTGTGAAGCAGTGATGCTGGTAAAGGAGGAGGCGGCCACTACCCTCACGCCTCAAACCACCGCAGGAAGCGCCCTGGTCGGGTGGCAATATCGGACTCTTGACCACCGTAGGCGCGGGCTTGCGGGCAGCGAGCGATAGGCAGCTCGCCTTCTGGTAAGAACCAGGCCCGGGTTGATGGTGCGTTGTGTTTCACACGCGCCTCAAAGAGATGTCAGCACACCTTGACGGGGTCCACGAGGACTGTTCCACAGGGTTGCGGGTTGGTTAAAAAAGAAACCATGGCACTGGCCGTTGCACAGGCAAGTGAAGTAACACGGGTGGGTTTTAGTCAATAAAAGTCTGACACGCCCTTCCGCTCCCCCCAGAGCGGAAGAAGTCATTTGATGATTTCCCATCCTAACAAAAAAAAAAAGAACTGAAGAAGAGCAAGAAATTGCACTTGAAGAGCGCAGCCTTAGTATTTCTCGATTTCGTGCTTCTCACTCACCAGAGCATTACGAAGCACAAGAAGAAATTCATCAAATACTAATTTGAACCGGGCAGCGTTTCAATACGCATATAATATAGCGCAATGACGTTCGCATTGGGCCAATGGATGTTGTTTGCGAGTATTGTAGCACATTAAAGATTTCCGGAGAACCGCCAGGATTGTGCTCCCAAATAAGGAATCATTGAATAATAACAGTTATTTATTTAAAATTATCCTGATTTAAAAAGTACTCATGTGATATTGCCTTTAAGGCGGAACGAAGTTCGCCGGGTCAGCTAGTATTAGTATAGATTTCTGCCTGGTAGTCCAGTGTCTGCAGTAGTTTTCCCTGTTGCATGCGCCTTAAATAAAACATTATTAAAAAAAACATATCCAAACCTAAGCGGGTGAGCCCGCGCGGCGCAACTAGTTGTTGATGAAACTCCAATATACAACTTCATCGACCTGCGAATGGAATCTAGAATTCTAGATATGTTCACTAATCATGCTTGTGACTAAATAGAGTGACGACTAGACATGAGGTAGCCAACCGTTACATTAATTACCATGTATTTTTTTCCATATAACTCTAATATTACGACTATGTTGACATAATAATACTATGGTTCATTGTCCCCTTAATAATGTAAGTAGGTAAAGCATAAAATATTCAAAAGGACGTAAACATAACAGTAGATATTTAAATATCTTTATCATATTACCTGTATAGTTTCACATTCACAACCATGTGATACACTTCCCTACCTACGATACGATAGCCTGTCGGAAGGTTGTGAATACTGCAGAATTTCAACGTTACCAAAAAGGTCGTATAGGTTTTTCAAAAATTGACAATTAATCGAAAAACTTATAAAAAGTAGACGGTGCAGCCGTTCTCTAGTGGTGCACTTACTAAGGAACAGCGTTTCATATGTATTTATTATACAACATGTTACGAAAACGATACATAACGTTAATAAACATTAATGGTAGAGTCATTTAATTCTTTATCGGAAGTATTGAGAACTGTTAATACTTTCTAACAAAAGAACTATTCAAATTAATGATAATTGATTTATTTTCTGTAAATATGTCTCAAGAAACACTTAGCAAGTCAAACTGAGTAAAATACATTACTTATCGTGGTGTTGGCAAATAAACCGGAAAGTTATTGACCTACGTAGTGCGGTGACATGTTTAATAAGATTTGAAATTAAGATATTTAAGGAACCGAATATTTTGTATATAGTTTTATAGAACGTGTTTTATTTTGAGCTGAAATTATGTACCTATAGTGATTATAATACGCCAGCTCTTGGCCCCGATTCGCTTGTTCACAAACTTAATTAAATTTAAGTTCAGTGCATCTTTTTCTTTCTATCTCATTTAGAAAAGGACAGAAGATAAAATGTTAGTCCTGTCAAATTAGACCGCTCCTGACTTAAAGTGACGTATTTCTGGTCGCCATGTTTATAATCGCGTCTAAATTGTCTATGGAGTATCTTAATTTGACAGGATTAAACTAAAATGTTATCTTCTATCCTTTTATTGATGAAATAGAAAGAAAAAGATGCAGTTAACTTAAAATTAGTTTAGTTTGAGAACAGCAGAATCGGCGCCATTATCTTTAGTACTTAGGAATAACAATACGGTTTCTGTTACATGTTGTATTTAAGTTTTATTTTATAGTTATAAACTAGTGCTTGACTGCAATCCCGCCTGATGGTAAGCAGTGATGCAATCGTTGATTGTAAAGCACGCTAGTTTATTAAGGGCCTATTCACTCAAAAACTAAGTGAATAGGAAGGAAGACGGCAGTTGAGCGAGGTGATGCAATGTTAAACCACCAACGATGCTGCGCCAGAGGGAGATTGATCTGAAGACCCTTCACGACCTAACTCCCGACACAACAACATTTGGCGCATCGTACCCGGCACATATCGAAACACAACTGCTCAGACCCGTCTTCCATACGGCTTTACCATTATACCGGAACACGACGAAGCGCTTCGCAGTAAGACTTTGTCTGGTGGCTGGTGACTTAACTGCTGGCAGCCGATAACATACTTAAGAATATCAAATGAGGGGGGCTGTTTGTAGCTGTTGTACGGGTATGTCATTACAAGTCTAATTACATGTCTTCGAGACAACATTACTTTATATAAACGGGTCTAAGATTATTGGTTAGAAAGCAGCTGTTATTAAATTGTAAACACATAATATTAAATATGCAGCCGGAATTCAAGAAAACGGTAAATGGGTATTTATTGCGAATAACTGTAGATCATTGAGTGAATAAAACATTTAGAATATGCCAAATAGAAGATATTTAGCAGATTCTAATATCTTACTTTTAATAGTTATTTTAGGGCTAGTTTTTTGATCTCTACCAATTATTAAAATATTAGGCACTGGGTAATTTTTCGTAAAATGTTTTTTTATTATTTGTTTTTTGTTTTTCTAACGATATATTCTAATCGCTAATGGTTACATAATTAACTTATAGTTTAAAAAAATCATTAGTGATATACTAACAATTTATAATAGAAGATAAGATTTACAGAAGCGAGTTTCGATTTGAATAAAATATTTGCGTTGTAGATATTCTTCTTCTTCAGCCTACAGAGGTCCACTGCTGCACAAAGGCCTCCCCGAGGCTTTCCACAATGCCCGGTCTAGTGCTGCCCACATATATCATCTCAGCGTTAATCCCAGTCGCATCCGAAGCTTTTTCAGCTTTAGAGTCTGGGGTCCGCCTTACCAGTCTAATTGCTGATATGGCTAAACTTCGACATTTTCCGTGAAGCGACTGCCGTCTGACCTCCACAAACCGAAGGCGACATCGAAGCATTGCAGTTAGACCAATTGTTGGACTTTTGAGGGCTCCAACAACCCGTAACGACTGCCACTAGATGTTCGTATGGCAACCGGGACCAACGGCTTAAAGTGCTTTCCGAGACACGACCAGACCAGTGCAAATATTCATATTCATGCATACAAATATTTGCACAGCGCGGGGATTGAACCCGCGCCTTCTTGCGCAGCGGCCGCGTTCGCTACTGCTACGCTACGGAGGCTGTCTAGTAGTGCTGCCCACATTCGTAGATAATTAAGACTTGGAAAAGTAAAGTGTTAAACGACTTTTGTTGCTAATTGTTAATCTTTGTAAAATTATTGTTAAAGTTAAGAACCGTTTCATTGGCCCCAATTCCCTTGTACACAAACTAAACTTGAGGTTCAGTGCATCTTTTTAACCGACTTTTAAAAAAAGGAGGTTATCAAATCGACCCGTATAATATGTAAGCCAAATTTCAAGTGTAGGTATGTATGTATGTATATTTTTATGTTTGTGCGCGCATATTTCCGTTAGTACAAGTCGATTTAAGTAATTCTTTTTTTGTTGTATTATGTATTGTTCAACTTAGGGAATACTATAAGTTTCATCAAAATCGCCTCAGTAGTTTTTGAGATAAGGATTTTTTCGTGAAGAGAACTTATTCTAACATGGGTTATGGCTGCCAGTATTATTATGAAGTGAAAAAAAGTCATTTTTGAATTTCGAATACTTTTTCATGGCTCTAGATCTCAAGTCGGTGTCTCGAGGTTTCTGTTGTTTAGCTCTCCACCGACTTCTAGAGCCATGACAAAAGTAAAATTATTTTTTCTTTTTAAATGTTTTTTTGAAGTCGGTTTCCATTTTTTTGTAAAAAGTCTTTATTCTTCATATGTATTTCGTTAAGAAAAGGACAGATGATAACATGTTAGTTTAGACCTGTCAAATTAGTCCACTCTGACGTAAATTGATGTATTTTGGATCGCCATGTTTATAATCGCGTCTAAACTGTCTATGGAATAGGAGGTTTGGCCGGAATGTCAAGATGAGTGTCACGCTCATTTTTCATTGGACTTTTAAAATTATTTGTAGTGTCGTTTACTAAATAAAAGCGCGTGATTTATGTAGTAAAAAGTGCATTCAGTGAATAATTCAAAAAGAACAGTGAAATATTGTAGCATAGTGGCCGCATCATGTCTTTACGCTAAACCGCTCCTTATCGTCCAAACGCGGGAAACGAAAGGAGTTAGATTAGTTAGGATAAGTTAGGATTAATTAGGATAAGTTAGAATAGAAGTTTACTCAAGAATATATATACTGAAGACTAGGCTGTATGGCGTACTATGCCTTTGCCTTTTCCGTTCAGAAGAACGGAAAGAATTGAACCAAAAAAAAATGTCTATGGAATATCTTAATTTGACAGGATTAAACTAAAATCTTATCTTCTATCCTTTTATTAATGAAATAGAAAGAAAGAGATGCACTTGACTTCAAATTAGTTTAGTTTGTGAACAAGAGGCGCCATTGTCAATGGTTAAGTACTTATTATGGTTGGCTTTAGTACAAAAGTAACTTTCACTTACGCAGCTTATAAAATTCTACTCAGGTATTACACTTTACATGTTTTCTTACGGAAAGAAAATAAATTCTTTAACGGGAGAAAGTTCTTTTATGTGTCCATGATGTCTGGTGAAGCCGTACGGAGGACGGGTCTGAGCAGTTGTGTTGCGATGTGTGCCGAGTACGATGCGCCAAATGTTGTTGTGTCGGGAGTTTGGTCGTGGAGAGTCTCCAGATCAATCTCCCTCTAGCGCAGCTTCGTTTGGTCGTGTTGGTCTTGGGTTTAACATTGCATCACCTCGCTCAACTGCCGTCATCCTTCCTATTCCTTAGTTTTTTAAGTGAATAGGCTTAATAAACTAGTGCGCTTTACCATCAACGATTGCATCACTGCTTACCATCAGGCGGGATTGCAGTTAAGCACTAATTTATAATTATTAAAAAAAAGGAGTGGGCCGTAATCTACCACGCCGCGCACCTGATGGGATTCGAACCTACGTACCTACTTATAAGTCGCGGACGATAGGGCTAGGCCACCGCTGCTCCCAAGGGTTGGTCAATCGTTCAATATTTAACAACATTTTCTAAAAACGCCGAAAAATCACGCCGTTTTGTTTTTAGGCCATAGCAGTACAAGGACCAGGCCCGAGTCGACGGCGCGTCATGTTTCACGCGCGCCTCAAAGAGATGTCAGCACGTCGTGACGGGGTCCACCAAGATCGATGCCTCCTGGGTCAGGGTTGCGGGTTGGTTAAACAAGAAACCGTGGCCCTGGCCGTCGCACAGGCAAGTGAAGAAACATGGGTGGGTTTTAGTCAGTAAAAGTCTGACACGCCCTTCCGCTCTGCCCAGAGCGGGAGAAGTCATTTGATGATTTCCCATCCCAACAAAAAAAAAGGCCATAGCAGAACACGCTATGAAAATTTCTATTAGCTTTATACCTTTCTAGCACCTATTACGATTTAAAAGCCCTGACATAAAGCCTTAGTAATAGTCCCCTTTAGGTTAAGGATCCCTGAATACGGCATTTTTAGGACGAACGTTTGCACACATCATATTATCATGATCAGCCTACAATGCTCTCAATGTTGGGACTCAGACCTCCTCTCGGTGAGAGGGGGTGGGCTGTAATCTACCACACTGGCCCACAGCGGGTTGGTAGATGTCACATGTCTTAGATATTTTTTGGCCTAGGGCATGTCGGTTTCTTCGCGATGTTTGCCTTCACCGTTTTGAGAGCAGTGGTGATGAAAATTTACACAAAGTAAAACTTCTGATGGTCTGATTCGAACCTACGAACTACAATTTGTTACTCGTGGCCTACTTATACCTACCACTGGTCTACTGCTTCTCTCAATCCTTGTTATTTATTATTCGTAGAACTAAAATTGCTAAATAATTGGAAATAACTTCCGTGGACAAAATAAAAATTTATTGTAATTTATGGTAAATTATTATCATCAACCGATCACTATGATAACGCTAAAATAGCTTAATTATTTTAAAATAGTTATTTAAATCTGTACCTAATATTATAAAGCTGAAGAGTTTGTTTGTTTTAACGTGCTAATCTCAGGAACGGTTGGTTCAGATTGAAAAAAATATTATTGTGTTGGATAGTCCATAAAGGCTTTAGTCCAACATCATACTGTGACCAACAGAAGCGAAGATTCAAAAATGTGGAAAATGTAAAAAAGCGCGGAAAAAGTCACGAGCATCAGCTAAGGAGTATTTAATATTTACCTTAAATATTTATAACACTATATCACAAAAACACTATCACAAAATTCACGAATAAATTTAATTTAAATAAATAAATATTTAAATGATGCGCACAGATGCGCGCACGTGAGATGATGCGCGGTTGACAACGCGCACTGGGCCGCGCACGGTTTGTTTATATGGAGAAGAGTCAATTGGGCTGAGGACTTATACACACTGGTGGATAACAGAATGTTGTAAACCGGTGTTTATAATGCCCACAGAATCTGCTTTAGTTAGGTAGGTGTGTACTTACAAGACTTAATGGTAGGGAAGCCCATGATTGGGTCAGGGTTGCGGGTTGGTTAAACAAGAAACCGTGGCCCTGGCCGTCGCACAGGCAAGTGAAGAAACACGGGTGGGTTTTAGCCAGTAAAAGTCTGACACGCCCTTCCGCTCTGCCCAGAGCGGGAGAAGTCATTTGATGATTTCCCATCCCAACAAAAAAAAGGGGGAGCCCATGATCGGGATTTACTCGAACGTCATAGAGACTTTTTGGGTGCGAGGCTTAGAAGATAAGAAAAAAAAAATGTCATATGATATATTATACCTTTTTATCTGTGGGTGAGCAGCTACAGATTTTCAAAAATGTAAAAAAAAAACTGTTGCGTGTACATACGTCAGATTAAGGTAGAGTGCGTTAAGTAGTTACATTCTAAAACGTGTATATTCCTCTAATGTGACAATTTAAGGGAGGTCACCCTTAAATTGTCATATTAGAGGAATATAGCTCCAACACAAATGTTTTTGTAACTTACTGGGGTTGCCTTAATTTATATTATGTACGCAATGTTGGATAAAATAAAATCATTTTATTTTATTTTTTTTATATACACATTATAGAATGTAACTAACACTACGTTCTATAACGTGTATATTCCTCTAATATGACAATTTAAGTGTGACCTAAAGAAAGGGGAGGGCTACAACGTTAAAAAAATAAAACGTCATCTAGACATTCTCGAGCGTGAATATTTTTTATTTTTTTATTTTGAAGGGAATAGATCAAGTTATACGAGAAATATAATTATAATCTGACGATTTCCACAAACCGAAGTAATAAAAATTAATCAATAAAGATCTGATCCTTTATCCTTGACCGGCGTCCTTACACTAAAAGCTCATATCTTGTTGAAGTAAATAGCCGGGTACAAGGTATCTTACTGTATATTAATGCGCTTTAGTAAATCCCGAAATCCCATCTTGGGCTAAATAGTAAAAAAATATAATAAGCCTAGAGCACAGGCGTAGAGTAGCCAGCTTTTCGGTGTTCTATAGGATGCATTTTGAGGAGTGTGCGAGGGAATTGCATGATTTAATTCCCCCATCTCCGTTCCACCATCGGACGACCCGTCGTACGGCGAGTTTCCACCCTTACATTGTTAACACTACTACGATCCGGACGAAGCGTTTCGCCTCCTCTTTATACCGCGTACATCAAGGGACTGGAACAACTTGCCGGCGGCGGTGTTTCCGTCGGACTACAATTTCGTGTCTTCAAGGCTAGAGTGAATAGGCTCTTAATAAACTAGCACGCTTTACCATCAACGATCGCATCGCTGCTTATCATCAGGCGGGATTGCGGTCAAGCGCTGGTTTACTAAAAATAATAAAAAAAAATGAAATACCTAAATAGTAAAATTATATTCATCCTATAAAGTTCCCACAGCTGGGATGGAGGGTCGGCGGGTCCAATGCGGGATGGTATATGCCATATGTCTTCGAATATATTGGTTTAGATTAGGACATGCCAGCATCCTCATGAGGTAAATATGTAGTAGTATCGAAGAGTAACACTAGAAATGGCTTTATTTTTGACAGATCCACCACATTCTTTGCTTTATTTACGTTCATCATCAACCTTTTTGTCGTCCCACTGCTGGGCACAGGTCTCCTCTCATACAGGGAAGGAGTGAGCGTAATCACCACGCTTGCTCAATGCGGGTTGGCGATTTCAGACTTCAAAGTCCAGGTATCCTCAAGATGTTTTCCTTCACCTTTTATTGCGTCATTGGTGTCCAAGATATACTTAGAAAGTACATATAACTTAGAAAAGTTACATTGGTACTTGCCTGACCTGGAATTGGACCCGTACTCTCATACTGGAGAGGCTGGTGTTTTAACCACTAGGGCATCACGACTTATTTACGTTGGTGAGTTGTAATCTTTTTCACATATGATGCAATGAACTAACAATTTAATAAGTATTTAAAAATCATTCAAACTGTGATTTAAAGTGGGTTTTACTATTGGGGAGCTGGTTTATTCTATTTTAAAAGACCGCACTTGTAGTGTGGAGCCTTAGGACAACCAAATAGGATAGGTTATGATAGGGTATGTAGGTTATATAGGATAGAACCAAATAGGGCCCCCGTAGAGGATTAAGGGGAACCATTCCCACTGGCACTAGAAGGCACGAGGAAAGGCCTTTGCTGAGCAGGTTTGATACAGGCTTACAGGAACAGTAGGTAATCATAACTTATTCTAAAACTTATTCTAAAAAACGCAACTTTCAGGGTAGTATGAAGGAAAGCCATTATCATAATAATCATAATCAACCTAGATATAATGTTTTAACTGTTGCGACACAGGACTCCTCACAATGAGAGGAACTATTCCGTAATCCACTATATGAGTCCAGTGCGGGTAAATAGAAATCACATCTCTCCGTATTTTAGGTTCAAGAACGTTTCGGAGTTTCCTTGCGAAGTTTTCCTTCACCGCTTTAAGAGCAGTGAGGGGAATAATAGTATTATTAAGTGGTGTGTTGTGCAATTACCCTATCGAATAGTGTTGTTTAAATTTTTATAACAAATAATGTCACAGTTTTTATTTTATTGCTTAAGTTTTATTAGAATTGATTTTGTTAATTTTTTATTACATGTGTAAGTTTCTAAAATTTATGTCGTGAAATGTATCCTTTCTGCCGCATTAGGTTAAGTAACCTGTAATGGTAGTAAGTGAGTGAGTGAATAAATAAATAAAATACATAAATAAGTAAATTATTGTGAATCACTCTTTAGAATAACACCTTGCACTCTGAGAGCCCCCATAAGTCAAACCTTGTTACATTTACGGTTAATGATAACAAAAGATTTCCCGCATGATAGACATGACAGAAAAAGTATATTTTTCATAGTTTTATGATCATATTATTCATAAAAGATTTACATTCTAAGGTTGGACATTTGTGACTAGGTTTTATTTCAAACACTTGCTTTTGCCCTCGACTTTGTCCGCGTGAAACTTCTTTTTTTCTTTGCCCCACACTAGGAAATTTCTCGTGTCGTGGGTGCGTTTACAAACTTACAAATTTACATACACAAACATCCAGACCCGGAACAACTACTTGTAGGGCATATAAATATTTGTTCCGTGCGGGAATCGAACCCGCGACACGCAGCGCAGCAGTCAATAACTTAACCACTGCGCTAACCGTGCAGTCTTGTTACCCCGTCACTCCCCGTCGCATTTCGTCACCTACCCCGCACTATCACTTTGTTTTCGTTTAGCGTTCTTTTCTGCATATCCTAGAGCCAAAAAAAAAAATATCTCAGACATCTAGCAACCCGCACTGGGCCAGCGTGGTAGATTACGGCCCACTCTCTCTCATCAAGAGCAGGCCTGTGTCACAACAATGAGAACATTATAGGCTGATTTATTAGAGTCGCCAATTAACCCCTTCGCCTCGCGTCCTCTTCTCCGCTGAGTCCATAGTAGCCAAGTGGCATTTTGCTGCACCAGCCCAAATGTGGTTACAGTGCTCCACATACGAACGGACTTTGGCGCTTTGTATAACATTAGAAGCAGTCCTGATGACTGAATACTGGAAAAGGAAATACTGCTATAAAAACAAACTTCATTACATCTAATACCTACACATAATAGCGAAATTAACATTGGACAGCCTCCGTGGCGTAGCGGTAGCGGACGCGGCCGCTGCGCAAGGTGGCGCGGGTTCGATCCCCGCACAGTGCAAGTATTTGTATGCATGAATATGAATATTTGCACTGGTCTGGTCGTGCCTCGAAAAGCACGTTAAGCCGTTGGTCCCGGTTGCCATACGAACATCTAGTGGCAGTCGTTACGGGTTGTTGGAGCCCTCAAAAGTTCAACAATTGGTCTAACTGCAATGCTTCGATGTCGCCTTCGGGTTGTGGAGGTCAGGCGGCCAGCCATATCAGCAGTTGGACTGGTAAAGCGGACCCCAGACTCCAAAGTTGAAAAGGCTTCGGATGCGACTGGGATGATGATGATGAC
Source organism: Sesamia nonagrioides (assembly GCA_017933935.1). Lineage (NCBI taxonomy): Eukaryota > Metazoa > Arthropoda > Insecta > Lepidoptera > Noctuidae > Sesamia > Sesamia nonagrioides. The sequence continues at coordinate 1,724,067 of JADWQK010001779.1, forward strand.
GCTGGGATGATGATGATTATGAGAAGCAGTCCCGATGAAATACTGAAATGATAGGATAAATAGTCACTGGTTTGTTATTTTCTTTGAATTATTAGGAACTTTGGTTTGTCAGACATAGCGTAGTGTTAAAACCTCAAAAAATTGGCAATTAACTAAGAACATTTTGACAACATCCAGCAATACATTGAAGTTTAAACAAAATATTCTCTTCAGATTGTTTTAATATTACTTACTACAGTACTAGCGCACAGTAGTAGCGGAATAGTTAATCGAAAATTTGATCAATAATGAAGGCATGTTTCACGGAATCGCAACAGTTGATGAAGAAGTATCGTGACCACGGACACAAACTATTGTTTACTCATACTACTACAGCATGATCAGACATAAAGTTATATTAGAGTGAGTCAGTACGTCAGACACGTCAGACAAAATACATAGTTTTTTCAGTATGATGACAATCTTGTCTTGCCCGGCCTTATTAAAATTCATCTGATTACGTAAGTGCTAAGAATGTGTGTAGCATGACTTGCAGTGTTGCGTTATCTCAGTTTCCACCAAAAATATTTTATTACTATGTTCATACAAAATTTAGGTGTCATCATGGACACGGAACTTCGTTTTCCCAAACACGTGTCTGAGTCAATCCGTAATTGCTTTTATAGACTCAAGATATTACACAAAGCCTGTCCCTATCTTAGTGAAGAATTGCGAGTACTGCTTATGTGAAGTCTTTGGTTTAATCTAAGTTGAATTATGCGGCCACGGTCTATGGCCAAAAATTACTTTCAAACACTGAAAGTATGATCCAAAGACTTCAAAATGCTTGTGCACGCTTCTGTTTTAAAGTTCCCTTTATGGGGCATGTTACCCGGGGATACTGCACGGTCTCCGCTAAGGCGGCGAACGTCCTTGCCGGATTACCGCTATGGAATCTGGAGACCAAAGCCCTCGCTCACATATGGGAGTGGCGGGAGGACGCAAAACGCCGGGGCATAACTCCGCTACCGCGAGAAATCGCGGTACGGCGGACAGAGCTCCGGCGGGATCTCATGGCGACATGTAGAGTGTGATTGTCGCAACCCAGTGCTGGGCACGCTACAATGGCGGCGGTAAGTCCCTTCTTTGAGGAGTGGCTAGAGAGGCACCACGGCACCCTTACCTTCCGCCTGACGCAGGCCCTCACCGGACACGGCTGTTTCGGGAGGTTCCTGTTCCGTATAAGGCGGGAGGATACGCCAGGGTATCACCACTGTGTGAATCTCCCTGAGGACACGATGGAGCATACGGCGGATGTTGGATGTCTAACAGATGGTCGATCGAGCCGAAAGGTTCTGAAGGTACCACCGCGTATCGGAAGAGGTAGCGTTAGCGAAGGCCTCCTACAAGGTTGAACGCGACCTTGTGAAGGCCGTAGTATCCAGTTGGATGCGAGAAGCACCGAACCGGTCAAACTAGAGGTGCTTGGGGATTATGTCCAGCAGTGGACGTCCAGTTAATGATTATAATGTTGTTTGTTTAATAGCTTTTACCGCCTTATTCACCACCATCGCCCTCAACCACTGCTCTACGTGGGAGACCTTCTACTTTGAATACTTATATTCCTAAGTATCTTCGAACAAGTTTGTTTTAAGGTTAGTGCATTGTTTTCCTCAGAATTATTAAAATTCATCATATTATGTACATCATAATTATGACGAATTTTAATAAGTCTTAGTAAAATCATGGTATGACTTATGGGTTTTCCCATGTACCGAAAATATTTTTATTTTGCTTTTTGAACTATAGGTTAGGTTTCCAGAAAAATAATTATGTACATCTGTCTGTATGCTTGTTTGTTAACCAAATAAATTAACGTATGTGTAGATATCATATAAAGCGGCTGAAATTGACCCAATATTTCCGTAGTGTTGTTGAGAAGTCAGATTTCTCGAATATCATGGACCAATAGATTAACAATATCCGTCAAAATGTTTTATTTTGTGTTTGAAAGCGGATGAAAACGGCTTAGGAACTTAAACATGGTATGCTTATAGCTGTATTTCCCGGGTTCGATCCCCGGCCAGGTCATGATGGAAAACGATCTTTTCCTGATTGGCCTGGGTCTTGGATGTGTATTTGTGTATGTATCCATACGAATATTATAAATGCGAAAGTAACTCTGTCTGTCTGTCTGCCTATCTGTCTGTCTGTCTGTCTGTCTGTCTGTTACGCTTTCCCGCTTAAACCTCTCAACTGATTTTGATGAAATTTGGCATAGATAATCTTTAGACCCTGAGAAAGAACATAGGCTACCTTTTATCCCGGAAAAATATGATGTTCCCGAGGGAAATCTAAAAAGCGCGATATAACCGAACTCCACGCGGGCGAAGCCGCGGGCGGAAAGCTAGTCTATTATAAATATAGTATCGTTGAGTTAGTATCCCATAACACGAGTCTCGAGCTTACTATGGGGCTAGCTCAATCTGTGTGATTTGTAAAAAAAAAGAGTTACACAACACACGACTGAAACAATTTTCAACAAAAAAAAATAAACAGAGCGCAAAATGACTTGCTATTCACATCAAGTCGTAGTACGGACGACAGCTGGTCAAGCTACCCGAAACTGACAAATATTCCCAATCAATCTTGAGCCTTAATGGCTTACCGATAAAGTTGAAAATCTAATAAATAATTTTAGCGGATTGTAGTAGAAATATAGAATTATAGAACCTAGTAACGTATTTCATTTGAAAATGTAGTGTCGAGGTCGCGTCATCGTTCATCACAGTTCTATAATTTGTAGTTTTAAAAATACGTAGATTAACCAGTTTTGCTCGCGGATACGGTTACGTAGCATAGCCTGAAAACATGTTAATCTGATTTTAGTGGTCGGGTAGACTTACAAGCGACAGAAGTTTATTTTTATAAATACATTGCAATAATATACAATAATATGTAATAATATACAATATGTAAAGAAAACCCTGTCCTATCCGTGAAGGTATTGTTAGGTATCGATAACTGATTCTACTAATGCATACAAAGCCTTGCTACACTTAAAAAAAATCCCCCTAAAAAAATAAATATTATTTCTCAAAAATATGTAAATTAAAACATGTGCGGTAGGCAATACATGCACGGGCGAAGGGAGGCAGGGCACGCGTCACGCGGTCGTATCGCTATTCGCTCATAATAATACGGTCAAAAATGGTGTCGTCACTTTAAAAAAAAGTCCACATATTGGGGAAGTTGTAATTAATTCGCGGAAAATAAAGATTATTTCAAAATTCATTAGTATTGTTACAGCTTGGCAAAAAAGAGTGTGGAATAAAAATGAGGTCACTGGTGAGGTTTTTGAAAATTATAAAAAGATTGTTAAAATAAACGCACTGTTGACACAGAATGTACTAAAAATTGACAAGTGAGCAATGTTGTATCCAACTGTCACCGCGTCAGACTCTTTTTTTGCCAAGCTGTACTATGATGATTACATAAAATTTCATATTTTATTTAGCCATGTGTTTACCTAAGCCTTATGATCCTTATGGGTCAGACGGGGTTTTCTTTACATATTGTATAATAGTAATAATAATACGTAATATATTTATGCATAGATATAAAATGGATATTCCCTTTCTTTCTCCTTTATATAGTCTTTATTGTTGAATATATTCATTTTTGAACGCACGCTGGGACGTTGCGTTTGCACGCTGCTGGGTCGTTGGGGCTGCACGCTGGGATACTGTGGCTGCACGCTGAGAAGCTGTGGCTGCACTCTGGCGCGGTGTGCAATATAAGTATTATTTTGTTCAAAATAAATATTAATTCTTGGCTCTAACAAAACTTGATTTTCTTTTAAGTATGCTAAAATTAAGAAGTTAATGTAATCATTTTCTCACACGTATTTTTAAATATTGGCGTCAAGGTTGTGGTAATCCCAAGTAACACCAACATTATATATGTATATGTAGGTTTGATATAAAAAAAAAAACATTAGTACAGAAAACAGCTTAGTAGCAGCAACAAAATAATCGAGACTTTGTGGTTTTATCTCGGACAGGTACTTAAGTATGCAAAGTAAGTACATAATACTTATAATGATCAACGATCCTTTTTTAAGCTATTTGTGTAGTTTAGAATTGCTTTGAAAAAAGTTGATAGGAATTGCGAGACTGGCCGAATGTTTTTTTTTTTATTATTATTCTTAAATCGAACAGCTCGTCTTCATGGCGAAGAAATCTAAACAATAAGTATGAACTGAATTTTCGCAATTAAAAACGATAATGATAAATGATTTATTTCCTGTAAGTAGGTTTGTATGAACACTTTTACAAGTAAATATTTTTCTCTCTTTTAATTAATTTCTGGCTTACTTTTATATCCCTATCACATTTCAGTCGTTACAGCATCTGTAGCAAATTGTCTACAATCGGAAGTAAGAAAAAAAGTGCCATATTTCATTAAAACACTTTAGGTACGTGTTTTTATATTTTAACTGACTTTGTTATTAAAAGAATTGAAGGCATTTATTTTAATAATCTCATAATTAACTATTTACACTAGGTACTAAATTAAAAGACTAACTATATAAATAAATATAGAAACAAAATGATGTTTAGGCGTTGAAGTCCGCTGTGAACAGGAATTAGATTCTAATTGAAACTGTAAAGCATATGGACTATGTAGATTATGAGATGCTTAACCTAGTTTCATTATCAATATGAATATTATTTCATTATATTATAAATCGACATAGGAAATTATTTTTCAATTCAACAATGTAAATAACACATTTTATGTTGTTGCCACATATAATCAGATATGTTAGGTGAGGATATTAACTTATCGGGCTGACTTGCGTACCTATTGGCTGGATCCCCATTCTGAGATCTAGAGGCGAAAGTATTCGCGCCGCCGCCGCCCTGTATCGGTGCACGGTGGTGCGAAGAAGCGCAGGCGCGGGGGGCAAGCGGCCGATGCAGCGCCAATTCAAACAGCGTCGGCCTCATCATTATCGAGGCATTCCACTAGCTCGGTGGAGCATACGGTGGAGGACTGCCCGGCTTGGGTAGAGCACCGCCGTGTCCTCGCAGCGGCGATCGGCGGCGATCTTTTGCGTCCGACCCTGGTCCAGGCCATGGTCCGGAGCGAGAGTGCATGGCAGGCCGTCACCTCCGTCTGCGAAGCAGTGATGCTGGCAAAGGAGGAGGCGGAGCGCGCCACTAGCCGCCGCAGGAGACGCCCTGGGCAGTAGACGACACCGAACACCCAGCCACCGTAGGCGAGGGCCTGCGGGCGGTGAGCAGTGGGCAGCTCGTCGCCCGGTAAGGACCAGGCCCGAGTCGACAGCGCGTTGTGTTTCACGCGCGCCTCAAAGAGATGTCAGCACATCGTGACGGGGTCCACGAAGACCGATGCCTCCTAGGTCAGGGTTGCGGGTTGGTTAAACAAGAAACCGTGGCCCTGGCCGTCGCACAGGCAAGTGAAGAAACACGGGTGGGTTTTAGTCAGTAAAAGTCTAACACGCCCTTCCGCTCCGCCCAGAGCAGAAGATGTCATTTGATGATTTCCCATCCCAACAAAAAAAAAAGGCATTCCACTAGCTACTTAATTACATACATACCTTTTTTCTATTATAGTTTTTATAACTCATCTGATCTAAAGAAGCAATTATTTCACATGTAACTGCCAATTCTCACTGGGCGTTACCCTAACAAAGATGGATTAGCGTCTGCTAGACTATAAAAACTCGATAATGTTTTGATAAAAAAGCGAGCTTTGTGTTTTCCGAAGCACCTGTTTTTCTTAAACACGATTGAGTGACCTTGTGACCTGGAAATAAGAAATAAAATATACTAATATTTTATTCTGAGACTGAATATTAATAGTTGGACCTACCTAGTTGGACTGTTCAATATTTTGAACAGTCCAACTTCGAAAAAGAGGTGTCTCGTCGAATCCAGCTCGGCTGGGCAGCGTTCAGGAAGCTACGCTACATCTTCTCGTCGTCCAAGATACCACAGTGTCTCAAGACTAAAGTCTTTGACCAGTGTGTGTTGCCAGTGATGACTTACGGAACTGAAATGTGGTCGCTCACAATGAGTTTCATGCGAAGGCTCAGAGTCACACAAAGAACTATGCTCGGAGTTTCTCTGCGGGATCGAATCAGAAGTGAGGATATCCGCAGAAGAACCAAAGTCACCGACATAGCTCTTCGAGTCGCTAAACCTATGTGGCAGTGGGCAGGGCACATTGCTCGTAGAACCGATGGCAGATGGGGCAGTAAGGTTCTGGAGTGGCGGCCACGTACTGAAAGACGCAGCGTAAGGAGGCCTCCAACAAGGTGGACCGATGACCTGGTGAAGGTCGCGGGAAGCCGATGCATGCGAGCAGCACAAGATCGCTCTCCCCGATCCCGTAAACTCCTTCATATCATTGAGTCCGTTAGTCTTCATATCCTTTCAGTTCAACCTACTCACTTCAATATCTCAGGTGATGACACTTGGCTTGATTTAATTATCACGTCTGAACCCTCCCTTGTTCCCTTCCATGGTCAGTGTCCTGCACCTGGTTTTTCCCATCATGACCTCATTTACCTATCTTATGTCCTAAGGCCACCTAAACCCATCCCAAAAGTTCTGCACATGCGGTGTTTTGCGCGCATGAACATTGAGAGGCTTCGTGAGGATGCGTCAGACCTTAATTGGGAACACCTGGCTGTGACGCCAACGGTTGATGATAAGCTGCACATCTTTGAACGGGCGGTCCTTTCACTCTACGACAAGCATGCTCCTGTCAAGCGGATTAAGGTTCGACGTCCTCCTGCTCCCTGGATCACGACGGGGGTTCAAATGGCGATGAGGCGTAGGGATCGGGCCTTTCGGAAATTTAGAAAGGATCACAGTGAGGTGAATCGGAACTCTTACAAAGTCGCTAGAAATAGGTGTAACCAGATGATACGCAACGCTAAACGCCGCCATTTTTTCGAGAACATATCTTCCTCTTCACCTGCTGATATCTGGAAGTTTCTTGGCACTCTTGGTATCGGCAGGCCACGGCATGTGGATTTTCCTAATTCAATTGGCCTTGATGATATCAACCGTCAATTCACAACCACAAGTCAATTGGATCCCCAAATATTGGCTCGGACGGTTGATTTCATTGCTGGCCTATCGAGTCCCCCCATAGAACCATTTCACTTCTCTCCAGTGACCGTGCCGAAATTAAAAAAATCATCTTGTCAATAACATCCAGGGCCGTGGGCTGTGATGGCATCAGCCGTAATATGGTTGTCTGGATCCTTGATTTCCTTCTCCCTCCGATCACCCACATCATTAACTATTCTCTCGATTCCAGTCAATTTCCATCCCTGTGGCGCATGGCTTATGTCCGCCCACTCCCTAAAATTTCAAATCCTTCCCAACCCAGTCACTTTCGTCCCATTTCTATTCTCCCATTCCTATCTAAAGTGCTTGAGGCCTGCGTACATAAGCAGTTCTCTGGGTTTATTTATCGGAACAGCCTCATCAGTCCCTTACAGTCTGGTTTCAGACCTGGGCACAGCACAGCCTCCGCTCTCCTTAAAGTGACTGGTGACATTAGAGAGGCTATGGAGGATACCAAAGTTACCGTTTTGGTATTAATTGATTTCTCCAATGCCTTTAACGCCGTCAGCCACGATATTCTGCTTGCTATTCTCTCTCACCTTATGGTTTCGTCCAAGGCACTGGAATGGTTCTCTTCTTATCTTCGGGGACGTCGGCAGTCGGTTCGCGTCGATGAGAGCACATCGAGTTGGCATGACCTGGATGCCGGTGTTCCACAGGGCGGTATTCTTTCTCCATTATTATTCTCCATTTTCATTAATTTCTTAACTCACTGTCTTCGGTGTTCGTATCATCTATACGCTGATGATCTCCAAGTATATGCGGCTGAGCGGGTGGAATGTTTGTCGAACGCTATAGCGGAGGTAAACCAAGACTTGGAGGCTATCAAAGACTGGTCTGATAGGTTTGGGGTGTCAGTAAACCCCTTGAAGTGTCAGGCCATAATTATTGGAAGCTCACGTATGATGAGTAGGTTATCTCTTAGCTCTCTTCCTCCTCTTATCTTCAATGGTACCGTCATACCCATTACCCCCAATGTCAAAGATCTTGGTTCGCATATTGACTCGACGCTTAGCTGGCAACGTCAGGTTTCCTACGTTAGTCAAAGGGTCCACGGTACCCTGCGTTCTCTGTATCGTCTGAGGAACTTTTTACCCGTTAAAACGAAAACCATGCTTGTGCAGACTTTGATCTTCCCTATAATCGACTATGGTGACGTGTGCTACTTTGATCTGAATGCGGCTTTGCTGGATAAGCTTGATAGATTGCTCAACAATGGGATCAGGTTCATATACAATCTCAGGAAATATGACCATGTGTCGAGCTACAGGTCTGAATTGAAATGGATGCCCATTCGTCAGAGAAGAAATTTGCGCGCCTTGACCACGCTTTTCTCCCTTCTTAAATCACCCACTCCTCCTTCTTATCTTGTGACTCACTTCCAATATTTATGTTCTTCACACTCTAAGAATCTGCGTTCTTCTAACAATCCCCTCTTACTCTGTCTTTCACATACATCTGACTTTGTTCATTCTTCATTTCACATTCAATCCATTCTTCTATGGAATGCGCTTCCTCTTGATATCAGGATGGCCGCCAGTCGGTTTGCATTTAAGCGGAAATTGCAGAGTTATTTTCGCAACAACTAGCGTAGAGTTATTGCTACACCCCTCTCCCAAATTTTAGTTTTTTTTATGTATATATTATAAGTATATATTTTGGTAATAGTATGTATGTATATTTAGCTTATTTAAGTATTTTTTTAATAATTATAGGGGCTTTTTTTTCCTTTAAATATTCTTTCAAGATAAAGCACCTACCATCTTATCTCTTCACCACCTGGGGTTGACTGGTAGAGAATGCCTAAGGCATTAAGTCCGCCTCTGTACATGTCATGTGTGCAAAGAATAAATAAATAAATAAATAAAATCGGTCAGCGTGGGAAGCCTCAGGGAAGGCCTTTGTCCAGCAGTGGACATCTATAGGCTGAAGAAGAAGAAGAAGAATATTTTATAGAGGTACCTACAGTAGACGTTGTAGGGAATACTCTCTGGATCTACTTTAATTAATATTTTAAAAATAGAATGCCATGCCGTTTGTGGGTGTCATAAGCTATGTATTAACCTGAAACATTAAAATACTTTTTCGTGGAAGTCGGATTTCATTGCGAGTATGTTTATCGCCTAATGAAGTGGGCACGAGTCGGCTATAATGCTAGATACACACACGCAGAGACATTGACCGCAGGCACCTCGCTGGTAATTCCAAAACTTACACACATGTTTTCAAACCAGCACTGCAGGAAATACTAACTTTTTAAAAACGAAGTATTTCCTTCTGAATGAATTAATTATTTAATAGTAAGAGAAATATAACATCACAACTTTGTTCACTAAAAGTGAACAAAGTGAAGTGGGGAAATATACCCATATTTCCCCACTGACGTTTTAGCCTACTGCCAAATCGAATGTCAGGGTAATTGAAAAATTCCTGACGAAAATACCCATTAATAAATACTTAATATTCTCGTTTTTTATATTTTTTAGCGGAGAAAAACAAATCTTCGTGTGTAATCTAAACGTTACCAGTCGAATAAATTAATAACAAATTAATAATGCTTTTTTACTCCTCAATGTAAATATAACTTATGACAAATCAGCAAAATTAATCTGTACTAATATATAAAGCTGAAGAGTTTATTTGTTTGTTTGAACGCGCTAAAGTCAGGAACTACGGGTCCGATTTGAAAAGTTCTTTTTGCGTTGGATAGCCCCCTAATCCAGGAAGGCTTTAGGCTATATAACATCATACTGCGACCAATAGAAGCGGAGCATAACTAACTCCACGCGAACGAAGTCGCTGGCGGCAGCTAGTTGAGTATACAAAGTGGCAATACCGCAGTCTCTTACGTACATTACCAGTCGACAGTCGACGATTTATATATTTTTAATGAATAATTTGTAGTTTAGTATTATTATAATTATAATCAGCCTTTAATGTTTCCACTTCTGGGACACTGGCCTCCTCTCGATGAGAGGGAGTGGGCTTAATCTACAACGCGGGTCCAGTGCGGGTTGGTAGATGTCACGTCATGTCTTCAAAATTTTGCCTCTAGGACATGCCAGTTTGCTCATGATGTTTTCTTTCGCCGTTTTGAGAGCAGTGGTGATGAAATAATTTTACACAAAGTAAAGCTCCAGACGAGGTTCGAACCTACGAATTTTTTTTTTTTTTTTGTAGTGTGGCACTAGATAAGACTTTGTGCCAATTTCAAGTAAAATATAAATCTTCAAAAGTTCTTCTTTCTTTCTCTTATGGCTTCGCACGGTTTGTGCATTTAGCCAATGTCACGTAATGAATTATTCATGTCGAAAAAGACGGCCGCGGGTACCGAACACTCAAGAGGAAGTTTTGGTACAAAGCCATGATGTGGCCACTATGCTACAATATTTCACTGTTCTTTATGAATTATTCACTGAATGCCCTTTTTACTATATAAATCACGCGTTTTTATTTAGTAAACGACACTATAAATAATTTAAAAGTCCAATGAAAAATGAGCGTGGCACTCATCTTAGCTTCCCGCCAAAACCTCCAAATGTCCAACCTACGACTTACAACTTGTGTACAGTTTAGTATTAATAAAAGTTTGTAAATATTAGCACCGATTCTCATGTTCACACACTAAACTAATTTTAAGTTAAATGCATCTTTTTCTTTCCATTTCTTTAAGAAAAGGACAGAAGATAAAATGTCAGTTTCGACCTGTCAAATTAGTGCGCTCCTGACGTAAACTGGCGTATTTTTAGTCGCCATGTTTATAATTGCGTCTAAACTGTCTATGGAGTATCTTAATTTGACAGGATTAAACTTAAATGTTATCCTCTATCCTTTTCCTTACGAAATGGAAAGAAAAAGATGCACTTAACTTAAAATTTGTTTAGTTTGTTAACAACAGAATCGGCGCCATTTTCTCTATGTACACACATCAAAAGTGTCTAGGGATCAACATATATTTTTGCAATAACTTTTCTCCTGATTGATATTAATTAAAATTTTCTTTAAGGATTCATCAAATAAAGTGTTTTCGTTTGTCACAGTAACGATAAACCAAGTCACCTTTGCATTAATAAAGAAATTTGCCATTTTCCTAATAAAGGGATATTTGACATTTGAACCACTAACACAAAAGTTCGAAAAAAAGACTGAAATAACAGTTTTCTCTAAAATTTTATTGGGTAACTTAAACAATTAATAATCCGTGTTTCTACCGCGAACACTAACAACACAAGAACATCGGTTTGGCATACTCAAAATGAGTTCATCCAAATCACGCTGTGGAATGGCCGCCCATGTTCGTTGCAACAACAAAAAAAGGTCTTCTTGCGACTGGATACCCTCCATATTCGGCAGAGCTCTTCTCTGTAGCATATCCCATGCATGCTCAATCGGGTTCAAGTCTGGCGACTGAGCAGGCCAGGGCAGGACATTGATGTTAGCTGCGGCGAGAGTCTGTCTTACAACTCTTGCGGTGTGCGGTCGTGCATTATCATGCATTAACTGAAATAAGGGACCGATTTGCACTTGTAGAGGAACGATGACGTCTGATACAATCGTTTCAGCATAAATTTGAGCGTTGAGGTTGCCTCTGATCCAAATCTACTCAGTTCTTCCGCCGATCCAAATACCCGCCCATACCATGATGGTTCCACCACTATAAGGATGGACTTCCTGGCAGGATTTTAATCACTGTTGGCGTCCAGGGGTTCTCCAGTGTCGTATACGTCTTGTATCCGGTCTCATACCAAAACGAGACTCATCAGAAAAGCACACGAAACGCCATTGTTCTTCTGCCCAATTTCTGTGTTCAAGAGCCCATTGATATCGAATCCTACGATTGTGCATTGCTATAGGTGGTACCCGTAGCGGTCTTCGGGAATGAAGGTTCACTTCATGCAAGCGGTTTCTGACTGTTTGGTCGCTAATTAAGTTCCCTGAAGAGTGATGAAGCCTCACGGCTAACATCATGGCGGTTATTGTTGGAGCTCTTCGAGTTAAGATTTGAATGTATCGGTCTTGTCTCCGTGTGGTGCAGCGATACCGTCCTCCATGGCGCTCAGCCACGGTACCAGTGCTTCGGTAACGTGTCCAAAGTCGACTGATAACACTCTGACTTGTATTCAGAGCTAAAGCCACAGTACGTTGCCGGGAACCAGCTTCTATCATTCCCACGGCTCTGAGCATTTCTTCCCTGCTTAAATGACGTCGCCGCTCCATAATAACGTTGGTTTTAATCAGTAGTAGGGAAACAGTAGCACTAATAATGTCTTCAATGCGTTGTATGTTTTTATAGGGAAAATATTGACAGCTGATTTTCATCTTTTACTCGAATTTGATTCACAGTTCCTGATTCAAATTATGAAATGCACCAAAAAGGATCCATATAAATTTATAAAATCATAAATTTATTACAAAGCCACATCTCAATCTCAAGAAATCCGCATAAAAATGCTTGATCCCTAGACACTTTTGATGTGTGTAGTTATAAAATTAATTTAAATAATTTATATTTTGGGAGACTCACACGGAACAAGTCCATATGATTTCCGTCAAATGATTGTATAGACACGGAAGCCAGACATCCCACAAAACTAAATAGGTTAACAATACAGCACCATTACGAATGCCTTTTCCGGATATCATGGCGTATCACCGTGGTTGTTCCACCCAGAATATGGTGTAACAATGCTGTGTCATTTTTTCATTTTCAACTGGGTACTGATTGATTTTCGTGTATGTTGGCTGAATGAAAATTTCATGGGTTCATTGATTTGCCTTTATATTGTTATGATAGGGACTTTAAGCTACGATTTCCTAGTAAACCGGTAGCCGCCATATAGTTTACGCAATTTACCGGCTAATGACGTCACTGAAAAAGGTCGTCTGTTTTGTTTACGAAAGTAAGTTGCTGTATTTTTTAGGGGCAAGAAGAAATAGCAGCTACACGGGACCATGGATCATGTTAAGCTACACTTTTTTTTTGTTGGTATGGGATATCATCAAATGACTTCTCCCGCTCTGGGCGGAGCGGAAGGGCGTGTCAAACTTTTACTGACTAAAACCCACCCGTGTTTCTTCATTTGCCTGTGCCTGTGCGATGGCCAGGGCCACGGTTTCTTGTTTAACTAACCCGCAACCCTGACCTAGGAGGCATCGGTCTTCGTGGACCCCGTCACGATGTGCTGACATATCTTTGAGGCGCGCGTGAAACACGACGCGCCGTCGACTCGGGCCTGGTCCTTACCGGGCGGCGAGCTGCCCACTGCTCACCGCCCGCAGGCTCGCGCTTACGGTGGCTGGGAGCTCGATGTTGTCTCCCTACCAGGGCGTCTCCTGCGGAGGCTAGTGGCGTGAGGGTGCTGGGATTCCAGCTCCCTCACGCGTTCCCCTCCTCCTTTGCCAGCATCACTGCTTCGCAGAAGGAGGTGGCGGCCTGAGATTAGCGCGTTCAAACACACAAATAAAGAAACTCTTCAGGTTTACAATATTAAGTATAGATGATGATATCGCTCTTAAAGATACATATTTAAATATCATCACTATTAACATTACTTTGGAATCAACTAATACTAACTTAACTAAGTAGGTAATCTTGAAATGAGATTTTGCTCAAAATGAACACCGCGTGAGAACAATTATGTAGGTATGCAAATGATTCAACATTTATATAACACAGCGCTCATAAATAATGTAACCTTGAACCAAGCCGATGTAAACTTATAACTGTCAAGTTCAAGTTTAGATGATATTGTACGCAAAAAAGACTTGAAAAAGCATATTGTTGATTTTTAAATATCGTTTTCCAATATCGTTTATGTGTGTATGTACTCGTAAATACTCGATACACAATGATAAGACGTGACTCGAATCGATTTGCATTCGAATGATTTTTTCAATAATGTTACGGTGCTACTATAGGTTTTAAAACGTTTGGAATATAAGTACCTACCTAACATTATAATATTTTAAAATTAAGAACTGCTATTCTATTTTTAAAAATATATTCGAAAATAGCAATGGCGTAAAATGAGCACACTTGATTCTAATTTCAAATAATTACAAAAACATTTCTTTTGTTTAAAATAACTCCCGTTCTTATTCCTTTGTTTTTTAATAAACATTGTTTAATGTTGCGTGGTATTTTATTATACTTACATTTTTGGAAGTTTACACGTCTCTTAATTGTCACCAACCTTTATAAATGAAACCATTGGTTTCCAAAAAAGTATTTGAAACATTAAAAAACTGTTACCGGTCCTGTTCATTCGAGAAACCCTAGTAGGTAAGTTAAAAGTCAATGTCTGCAATGCTACGGTAGCAATTTATTTTAAGAATTTCTGTCTGTCGTCAGCTGTAACGGTAAAAGTATTATGGGACGCCGCACATAAAATACAACATTTTACGTCTCATTATTTGAGAGAAAGTCAATATTTCTCTTCTGAAGTATTGAAACCTAAAATAATTGACCTAATTGGCCTTTTAAGATAATCGTAAACTATAATGAACTCACATTATGATATGAACAATTTCAACGTTTATATATCTACTTTTGGATTTCGATAGTTTGACCAATAAAGTCGTAACTTTGTTCATAACTTTATTTGAGAAATATTTTATACTTTAATTAATATTTTGCACAGCAATAGATTAGTAAAACTATTCAGATTGTGATTGAGATTACGCAATTAGATTTTACTTTCCTCCTAACAGTGCTTATTTGCACTGGTGCCTAGCCGTCTCCAATTATTTGACAGTAGGTAACCGGATTCCAAAATCCTACTAATATTATCTATAGGTATGCAAGTTTGTTTGGATGGATGGGTGGATGAGTGAATGGATGGATGCCTGAATGGATGGATGGATGTTTTAATTATAATTTTTATTGTGTTTTATTAAACTACATGTTTAGGTATGTCCGATTAATCACTGTATCACTGTTGATTAATTATGTCACTAGCCATACATTATTAGTTTAACATTAGACTATAATAGCTTAAACAAAAGACAAGCTACTTCAGTATTAGGGATCCAGAGTGTTGAATTCATGACTCCGACCTGCAATTTGTCTAAAAACAATTCCACTCTCTTTGCATCGATGGATGCGGGATGTTTGATATTTTTTCGCACAAAATCTCCTACATGGATGTGGATGACATTTGGTAAGAAGATTGCTTATAACCAGAAGTAACATAGTGGATACTTTTGTCTTATGGGATTAAAACGTATGCGAGTGAAATCACGGAGCGCTGCTAGTCAATTATAAGCAGCAATTCACTCCTTTTTTTCAATATTGTAGCTATTTATTGTCCCTCACTATGACCCTCATAAGAAAGCTCAAGGCTGCACAGAGAGCTATAGAGAGAGCTATATGCTAGGTGTTTCGCTACGTGTTCAGATCAGGAATGAGGAGAATCGTAGAAGAACGAAAGTCGAAGACATAGCCCAGCGGATTGGCTCTTTGAAGTAGCAGTGGGCGGGGCACATAGCTCGTAGAGCCGATGGCCGATGGGGCAGCAAGGCTCTTGAATGGCGACCACGTACCGGCAAGCGCAGCGTCGGATACCCACCGACTAGATGGTCGGATGACCTGACCAAAATCGCAGGGAAGCGCT
Source organism: Sesamia nonagrioides (assembly GCA_017933935.1). Classification (NCBI taxonomy): domain Eukaryota; kingdom Metazoa; phylum Arthropoda; class Insecta; order Lepidoptera; family Noctuidae; genus Sesamia; species Sesamia nonagrioides. Next base: position 1,739,827 of record JADWQK010001779.1, read on the forward strand.
GGATGCAGGCCGCATTCTTTTTGGTAATCCTTGGGTGAGGCCTATGCCCAGCAGTGGACTTCGTGTGGCTGAGATGATGGTTGTCCCTTAATAAACAAAAATAAATCTATATACGCAAGGATTTTCGATCGACCTATAAATTAATACGGAAGTAAACCATTAGTACAGCAAAACTAATGCATATTTTTGTATTTTTTATTGACAAAATAGGTAATACAAACAACTCATCTAATCCGACTAATTCATTCAGTCAGATAAAGAGTTGTTAAGTAAAGTTATGACACGTAACGAACATACCGTGATTTGTTATTCAAATTGCACGGAAATTTGAACAAAAAGTGTAATAAAATATCTGTAACTATGGTCACCATATCTTCTGTATTAATTAGGATGAACTACTTAAACATAATTTAGGATATTCTCAGGCTAGTGGCTGCATGAGAGTAGCCGAGAGTAGCATGGAGTTGAATGGCGATGACTTGCAATTGGAGAGGCAGATGTCTTCTGACTTTCAATCGCAATCATAATCATTCAATGGGATATGACTATTGCTTCATTTGTTCGAAAAAAGGAGTTGGAAGGATCTGAGACATACTGTCCCACTATTTTGAAAATGGCGGCCACGCATGGTTATCGAATTATGCACCTGACTGTTATAGAAATGCAGTTCTTTATACAATATGTACTTAAAGAAAACCCCATGCAAAATAAAGGTAAATACCAAGGATAATAAAGGTTAGATAAACACATGACTAAATAAAATATGAAATTTTACATAAACATCATACTAATAATACTAATGAATTTTGAAATAATCTTTTCTTTCCGCGAATTAATTACAACTTACCCAAAAATTAGTAATTTTTTAAAAAGTAATATCTCCATTTTTGACGGTATCTCTGTGATTTGTCCTTGTATATTTATTTATTTTATTTATTATTATGGGCATATAGCGATACGACCATGTGACGCGTGCCCTGCGTCCCTTCGCCCGCGCATGTATTGCCTACCGCACATTTTTAAGTTACCTCTTTTTGCGAAATAATATTTATATTTTTAGGGGGATTATTTTTAAGTGTAGCCCGGCTTTGTAGGCATTAGTAGAATCAGTTATCGATACCTAACAATACCTTCACGGATCGGACAGGGCTTTCTTTACATATTGTATAAAAATGATAGTTTAGTTCTGTATTAAGTTGTCACTTTTGAATTAAGAACTTTGACTTAACCTCACAAAAGCTCGAAATCAGCCTTTAGAAGTCCACTGCTGGACAAAGGCCTCCCCCACGGGTTTCCAAGATGACCGGTCTTGTGCTGCCCGCGACCTTCACCAGGTCATCGGTCCACCTTGTTGGGGGCTGCCCTACGCTGCGTCATGCAGTACGTGGCCGCCACTCCACAACCTTACTGCCCCATCGGCAATCGGTTCTACGAGCAATGTGCCTTGCCCACGGCTACTTAATTTTAGCGACTCGAAGAGCTATGTCAGTGACTTTAGTTCTTCTGCGGATCTCCTAATTTCTGATTCGATCGCGAATATACTCCGAGCATAGCTCTTTCCATCGCCCTTTCTATGACTCTGAGGCTTCGTATGAGGCCCATTGTGAGCGACCACGTCACAGTTCCACATCACTGGCAACACACACTGGTCAAAGACTTTAGTCTTGTGACACTGTGGTATCTTGGACGACGAGAAGATATAGCGTAGCTTCGCAAATGCTGCCCAGCCGAGTCTCATCATCATCATCATCCCAGCGTTAATCCCAGTCGCATCCGAAACCTTTTCAGGTTTGGAGTCTGGGGTCCGCTTTACCAGTCCAACTGCTGATATGGCTAAACTTCGACATTTTTCATAAAGCGACTGCCTTCTGACCTCCACAACCCGAAGGCGACATCGATGCATTGCAGTTAGACCAATTGTTGGACTTTTGAGGGCTCTAACAACCCGTAAAGACTGCCACTAGATGTTCGTATGGCAACCGGGACCAACGGCTTAACGTGCTTTCCGAGGCACGACCAGACCAGTGCAAATATTCATATTCATGCATACAAATATTTGCACTATGCGGGGATAGAACCCGCGCCACCTTGCACAGCGGCCGCGTCCGCTACCGCTACGCCACGGAGGCTCTGGGGTCACTGCCCAGCCGAGTCTAACCTAATCTAACTAGAACTAAAGTTAAATTTCGTTTTATAATAAGGTGGATAATAGTAGAGTCGATTCTCTTGTTTACAAACTAAATTAATTTAAGTTCACTGCATTTTTTTCTTTCTAGTTCATTAAAATAAACGAGGAAATTAAGAAACAACAATTACATTAAAACACGCAACACACACATAACATAACATAACATAGGAATAATGTAACATAGGAATTATGTTACAGATCGTTAACATCATAAAGACACTTGGGCGGGTTGTTTCAAACGGTTGGTTATCGTAACATACGTACGTCAAAAAGTTACGTCCGTTAACGTAACTTTGATGATGTTTAACGTTCGTTAAATGCCGGGGCTACATTAGCAGGCGAAGATTCGTGTCGCGTTGGCGCGCAAAATATCTGTTGTCCTTGTCTGACATACACGATGTTCGTCTCATTGGCGGGCGAAGATTCAGAAATCGGCCTACGGCGAATATTCGTTGTTTAGTTGTGCGGCCGAGACGATGGAGGAAGCAGTGGCTTTGCATTATATGTCAATAAATTATTATTTATTACATGTTTACACAACAAATAAAACAAAAACAATGTAAAAAATATGCAAAAAGAACGTCAGTCCTACTTCAAAGTCTGGACGACACTGAAGTGACGTAGGTGTGACTACTCCAGCGAATATTGTCGCGACAAGTCCTTTGAAGCGCGCCATTTTACCGACAGCGCCCCGATGCTACATCGTCTGCGCACGAATACATTGCGTTGCAACGATGTACCCGGCCACATACATCGCCCCAGCAAATTTTATCTAGGCGACTGTCATGTGCTGTAGTTTATCTAACTTTCTTGGTATTATTGTTTATTATTGTGGGAAATAACTTCGTGCCATTTTATAAATTAAGTCCGTTTATACTAGAAAACTGTGTACCTATAGAAAAGCTATACTTTGACGAAAAATGGATACATTTTATTTTTATTTTATATATTTGGGACAAAAAGCAATTATATGTTACAATATTAATAGCCGGCTAAGGTATAATACATAGTAACCAAACATAAACATTGTCGTCCTCCGTGGCGCAGCGGTCAACACGCCTGCTTGCGACGTGGAGGCCCCGGGTTCGAACCCCGGGAAGGTCATGATGGAAAACGATCATTTCCTGATTGGCCTGGGCCTTGGATGTTTATCTATACAATATGTAAAGAAAACCCTGTCCGATCCGTGAATGTATTGTTAGGTATCGATAACTGATTCTACTAATGCCTACAAAGCGGGACTAAACCTAAAAAAAAATCCCCCTAAAAAAATTAATATTATTTCGCAAAAAGAGGTAACTTAAAACATGTGCGGTAGGCCATACAGGCGACGCGGCGAGGCGGGCGAAGAGGGACGGGGCACGCGGCACGCGGTCGCATTCGCTCAGAATTATACCGTCAAAAAGTAAAAAAACTAAAACCCAACTACGACAAAAAACGACGCTGAAAAAGTATAAAACAAGATTTTCAGAATACTGAACTGAACAAAGTTGCTAATGCAGTTGCAAGTAAATGGACACAGTAGTAATGTCATACAATACTATTCTGAAGTATGCAATATTCACTATATAGAGATAAATTTTCATGTTTGGAAAGGCGTAGTCACACGTTGTCAAGGTGCTACGGTAGGTACGTATATGTAACGTGTGACTACGCCTTTCCAAACATGAAAATTTATCTCTACATAGTGAATATTGCATACTTCAGAATAGTATTGTATGACATTACTACTGTGTCCATTTACTTGCAACTACAATAGCAACTTTGTTCAGTTCAGTATTCTGAAAATCTTGTTTTATACTTTTTCAGCGTCGGTTTTTGTCGTAGTTGGGTTTTAGTTTTTTTACTTTTTATTATTTGTACTATTTTGGAGTTAAAGTGTATTTGTGGCGCATAATATTAACAAAAGTTAAACTGATGAACTAAAAACTAGGTACTTGACATATTACATCTACACGTACATATAACAATATAAGCCCGAAGGCATATAGTGCAGAGGACGTTTTTATGGGAGTTTCAGCCAGTTATCAAACTGTTTCCGCCTTCACCGCGTGGAGTTACTCCCAGCTTATGTCGTTTTCATTAGTGCATTACATGTTCTATTAATGTTCACACTGCTCTACATTGCATAAAGCGATTCAAAGTTCCCGTGATCCGCGCTTTACTCTTATCGCTCATATTTAACATCATTAAAGCATTCTTGTAATTATGTACAAGCATAAAGTACTCGTGAATCTCTTTCACGTGATACCAAACACGGTATATTTATTTTAATTTTATATTAACATAGAACTTTTTGTCCGCTAGAGGGCGCAATACTAAATTTGGTGACAAGCTTTATAGCTCATAACTAACATAATATCAAGGCCCTTCTAATTGTACTGCAGTGGTCTTATTCTGATAAGTAGTAAAGAAGCTATGAACGAAAAGATGTGAATTATATGCAACCAGCCCATGAATACAGGTAAAGTCACAAGCAAATGCTAGCAATATATATATATTCAAAATGTACAAGTAAAGCGCTTTCAAATGATACTAAACTATCTACTATAGATATTTATTTTAACTTTATTTTTTTACTATGTATGTTTTGTCCACTAGAGGGCGCCACAGTAGATTTTGTGAAACCCCATATAGCCTATAACCAGCGGACAATTGAGACGCTTCTAATGATATATCATTTGTCGAATTCTGATAAGTAGTTTAGAAGTTACGAGGGAACAGATGAACATACATACATACATACATACATACATACATACATACATACATACATACGTACATACATACATACATACATACATGCATACATACATACATAGCCTGTCAAAATCATAACCCTCCTTTTGCTTTGCCGTAGTCGGGTAAAAATAATGTTGTCACTTTTTAAAAATTACCACATTTTGGGGAAGTTGGAATTAATTCGCGGGAAAAAAGATAATTTCAAAATTCACTAGTATTGTTACTATGATGATTATGTTAAATTTCATATGATATTTGGTCATGTGTTTACCTAACAATCAACATTTACAATCCTTACGGGTCGGGCAGGGTTTTCTTAACATATTGTATATGTATCTATTATAAATATAGTATCGTTGAGTTAGTATCCCATAACACAAGTCTCAATCTTACTTTGGGACTAGAACAATCTGTGTGATTTGTCCGTATATATTTATTTATATAACCCCCACCATACACACCAAAGTAAGTAAATTACTACACTCACTCGTACTACTACATACACTTAAACATAGTTACTATGTTTAAGGCCTTAATAAAGTAGGTATATGTTAAACATTGCAATCTAACAAAACACGTATATTCTATAATGTAAACATATTTTTTTTTAGAGAACGGAAAAAAAATAAAACATGACGTGTAAAAGTGATCAGTGATCCTACTTGCATAATAAACGATTTCATTTCATTTCACTAACTTCACAAAAAATGAGAAAGATCGCTTTCAATCTTCGCTTGAAAAATATAAAGATGTGTTGTTCTGTAAAGAAACAGACAACAACAGTAATATAAAAAAAAAAACAGAACTTGGGCTGCTAAACACCTTTCTTTTTCTTTTTACGGTACTTGTATCATCATCAGATGAACTACCTACTATCGTCAATTAGAGACCAAACTCGCGAATACAAAAGGGAGTTTATGTTGTTTTCATTAATTGACACCACGGCGGACTAAACACAACTTGACATATGTTACGTTAACCAGTGCTCAGAGCATCGGTTAAAGTAATCGTATTTTTTTGCGTGCGTTGACGTTTACGTATTGTGAAACAACTCATTTTTTTACTTGACGATGGTTAGCACCATTTTTAACTTTTACGCATGCGATAAGTGAACGTGAAACAACCCGTCAGTTATCGTAATCGTATCTTTTTTTGCGTGCGTTAACGCTTACGTATTGTGAAACAACTCATTTTTTGACTTGACGATGGTTAGCACCATTTTTAACTTTTACGCATGCGTTAAGTGAACGTGAAACAACCCGCCCTTATTCAACAGGAAACGTTTAAGAAGACTTTAGAATGAACTTGAGTAGATGGCGCTTTTTATACCTGAAGCAGTTTTATACAGAGAGAGGTGGATGGATAGTAGATAAGCCATCGCCCTACAGTAAGGGCGCGTTCCCACCGTGTCGTGACGACAGATAATCGTGTAGTTTTAAGTGTCGTGGCTTATATGTTTAAATGGAGGTGTTCACATTTAGAACGACACATTTTACTGTCGTATACGACATTTTTGCAGTGACGACACTTTGTAGTGACTGTGGGAACGGCAAGCACGACAGTCGTAAAACGATAAAAAATCGTGGACGGCAACTCTATGTAGACGAACACGTGTTTTCCATTCCCTGTCGCACCCGCGCGCCCCTCGCGTCAAAACGGTAAAATGTCGTCGCGATCCAATGGGAACAGCTAGATACGACAGTCGCTAAACGATAAAAAATGTTGACGACAAACAATCGTTTTAATGGGAACAGGTAGAGACGACAGTCGTCGAACGATAAATTAGTCGTTACGACATAGTGGGAACACGCCCGGGCGCGTTCCACAACACGACACGAGCTTTATAATCAGCATCTGTTTGGCTCCAAACTTACATCTCGAAGATGCCATAGGAAGTATATACCTATAGTCTTATTTTACAAACATAATCATGATTGGTCAGCTAATGTGGTTACCCTAATCACATTTGATGCACGTTCCGCACGATTCACAAGTTTCTAAATTAAAGGTACAACTAATAAAAAATGTGATTTAAAGACATCTAAAAATATATGTAAATTGATAAAGCCACAACTTCCTCGACCAGATTAAAAACAATAAAGAATTTACTTTTAAAAGGTCACTTCATCAGGTTACATCATTTGCTTAACCTTTCCCAACCATGTTGGGTAGGCTTCCACCGCTTCCAGTCTAACCGGATGCAGGTGAATACCAGTATTTTATACGGAGTCTGTCTGACTTCCAGAATCCAGTTACTAGATTATGAGATACCCCTTGGGAAGTTCATGCACAATGGTCCACTCGACGGACTAAATGTTTTTTTTTTGTAATTATTAACTTCCGCAATCCCGCCTGATGGTAAGCAGTGCTACAATCGTTGATGGTAAAGTGTGCTAGTTTATTAAGAGCCTATTTGCTCAAAATAAACTGAGTGGCTATGAAGGAAGACGGCTGTTGAGGGGGGTGATGCAATGTAAAACCCAACAACATGACCAACGATACCGTGTCAGACCAAACTTCGGCCACAACAACATTTCGCGCATCTTACCCGACACATATCGCAACAGAACTGCTCAGGCCCGTCCTCCGTACGGCTTCACCAGACGTCATGCCGGACCACGACGAATCGCTTGGCGGCTAGACTGTGTCTAGTGGTAACTTCTGCCGGCAGTCGATGTTATGGCCTACCACCGAGAAAGTGCGGAAACCACACCCGTAACATAGATAGAACCCCTTAAGTAAGTCTAACTTTTCACGGGCTTCTGATTAGCAATAACGACTGTTACTGTCAAAGTGCTATAAATGACAGGCGAGACCCTTAAGGTACATTCCAAGGTACGGAGTATTCTATAGATAATGGATGGTATGGGACCAATCCACGAACTGACTATGGTGAGTATAGCATAACTGAACCTTTAGTCAATCCATGCTGATGTCATCATTTAACACCAAGCCCATTGAAACATGAGCCAAAAAATCATTTAGCCATAAGAGAATTTAGCCACAAGCCCATTTAGCCACAAGACCATTTAGCCACAAACCCATTTAGCCACAAAACCATTTAGTCATAAGACCATTTAGCCACAAGACCATTTAGCTATAAAACCATTTAGCTACAAGCCCATTTAGCCATAAGACCATTTAGCCACAAGACCATTTAGCTATAAGTCCATTTAGCTACAAGCCCATTTAGCCATAAGACCATTCAGCCACAAGACCGTTTAGCCACAAGGCCATTTAGCTGTAAGACCATTTAGTTGGATGCCTATTTAGCCATAAGACCGTTTAGCTACAAGCCCATTTAGCCATAAGACCATTTAGCCACAAGACCATTTAGCTACAAGCCAATTTAGTCATAAGACCATTCAACCACATGACCACTTAGGGATAAGCCCATTTAGCCACAAGTCAGTTTATTTACGTTTAAATCCCAGCTTATTAACGAGTCCCAAAACATTACGATGCTTAACCGTCAAAAAATTGTCACTAGTTATTAGATAATCTGCAACGTTTATAAATACTTAAAACCATAGATTATGTACATGTATATAACCTCTCATATGCAAAGGAAGAAGTCATCATTAGCCCTAGCCTTTTCTCAACTATGTTAGACTCCAGGTTGGACAGGTTGGACAGGAGGTTTCCAGTGCCTGATTCGGCAAAATACGAGTATTTGACATAGAGTCATTGCGTATCTGTATATATCCCCCACAACCAAGTTACTGGGTATCTAATACCCTTTGGTAAAATCGGTGGTCAGACTTTCGAACTTCTTCTTCTTCAGCCTATAGAGTTCCACTGCTGGACAAAGGCCTCCCCCAAGTCTTGCCCACACTTGGCGGGCATGTTGGGGAACGCAGTAATTCTTTACTAATATTATAAATCGGAAAGTGAGTTTGTTTGTTTGTTCCGCTTTCACGCCGTAACTACTGAACCGATTGCTTTGATATTTTTCAAACGTAAAGTTAGAAGTGCGGATTAAATAATAGGGTACTTTTTAACCCGAAAAAAAAAATATGATATTCCCGAGGGAAATCTAAAAAGCGCGATATAACCGATCTCCACACGAGCGAAACCGCGGGCGGAACGCTAGTTTGATATAATTCAACAGGAGAAGCGCTGCTGGGCGCTTCCCTGGTGAGAGTTTCCTTAGTCGGCTCTTACGACACCCACGGGGGATATGGGATGGTACTAATCTAAACCCGGTACCACACGGGTACGGGTCAATTTTGGGACGGCTAGGGGCTAGAGGCTACGGGACAGTCATTCATCATCATCATCAACATCATCAGCCTCTACTCGTCCACTGCTGGACATAGGCCTCTTCCATGGAACGCCAACAAGCTCGATCCTGAGCAGTTCTCTGCCAACCAGTCAGACACCCACGGAAGGATATGGGTTGGTACTATTCTAAGCCCGATACCACACGGGTACGGCTCAACTTCGGGACGGTTACGGGCTACGAGACGGGACAGTCATTACGGGTCCACTTCTGACGACCCGTAATGACTGTCAAAGATCGACTGACAGCCGGAGCCAACGGCTTAACGAGGCACAGACAGGTCTCAGTATGTGAAGATGGTCACCCATCCACAGACCAACCCCGGCAAGCGTAGCTTAACCTGATCGATCAATCTGTGCGGCTGTTATTATTTAGCCACGTGCCCCAGTTTATTATCATACTGACTGTTGCTCGCGACTCCGTCCGCGTGGACTTCAGTTTATAGCGCGCAGTGGTTCCCATAAATAAAAAACCGGTCAGTTGTTATAAAATAAGCACCTGTTAAAATAATGAGAGCAATATGTAGTACGTCCGCGTTAGCTCCCATTATCGTAACATTTTTTGTTACTGCCCTGCTCCTATTGGTCATAGCGGGATGTTATATATTTTTTTTTTTTTTTTATTAATAGTTATAAACTAGTGCTTGACTGCAATCCCGCCTGATGGTAAGCAGTGATGCAATCGTTTATGGTAAAGCACACTAGCTTATTAAGCCTATTCACTCAAAAAAACTGAGTGAATAGGAAGGAAGACGGCAGTTGAGCGAGGTGATGCAATGTTTAACCCAACAACACGACCAACGATGCTGCGCCAGAGGATGATCTGGAGAGCCTTCACGACCAAACTCCCGACACAACACTAGGCACATCGTACCCGGCACACATCGCAACACAACTGCTCAGACCCGTTCTCCGTACGGCTTCACCAGACATCATGCCGGAACACGACGAATCGCTTGGCGGCAAGACTTATATAGCCTATGTCCTTTCTCAGGCTCTAGTGTACCAAATTTCATTACAATCGGTTCAGCAGTTTTGGCGTGAAAGCCGGACAAACAGACAGACAGAGATACTTTCGCATTTATAATATTAGTATGGATGGATTTTACGCAAAGCAAAAAATATGACATTATATGAAACTGAACGTGTTTATCCAATGATGTTCGCAATCTGCTTACAAAAAATGAATCAAAATATATCATGGCATGGCAGTCACGATAGTGCGGTCTACAATTCTGTCATAGAATAAAGAGATTCTGTGACTGTAATAAAATTCGGTTTTTAAATCACGTACTAATATTTGACAGGTACCTAATGTCAAATTTCTATAAAAAAAGGGCATACTTAGATGACGTAAATGTCAGATTATAGGTAGGTACTGCTTTTAAAAAACGAACTGTAGACAGTGGATCGGCAAAACCCATAGTCGACCAATTACTATTATTTATTTATTTAGTTAAATAATTTTTGAATATAAAGATTTATTTGCTAGATTCGAAATATTTCTATGCATTAGTATTTTCAGTAATTGCAATTGTTATCATCCTCACATTGCTTAAGAGCTTATATACAGAAGTTGATGTCAAGCCGGATTCGGATTATAGATCAAAACATAATAATTATGAGTATATAATATGTATGTTTATGCTTTTATGTTGAACATGCGGATGAGCATTATCATGTATTAGAATAATTTTGTCATATCTGGAGTAGTAATGCGCACGTTTTTCCTCTTCCTTCTATCTTCCTCCAATAATGTTTCCAATTCCGTGTCTGTCGGTGTTCCACTACGTTCTTTGTCTTCACAGTTTCTAAACTTTTGAAACCACTCACGACTATTTCTCTCGCTTAAAGCAGCTTCACCATAAGCTTCTACAAGCAATCCATGGGCCTCAGCTGCAGATTTCTATCTTTAAAGAAGTAACAAAAGTTCCAAAATGCAAATGATGCTTATTTGGAATAAATTTGTCATTTTTGCAAAAAAATAAATATGTGATGATGAGACTGATGCAGAGTCACTAATACTCTAATTGTATGTTTTTACCATATGTCCGAATTTACATGTCACATTTTACATCTGACAATTTCAACGTAACCTCTTAGTGAGGATATCTTTTATTAAACGGTGAAAATTTATTTATAATATTGCATTTATAAAACATCTAATATAAAAATACTTAAAATAAACCTCGAAACTAAATGCCAAACTCGCATAGTAGGTCCATTTTTTTCAGGTAGTTATTCAAGGTTGGCCGAATTATAAATTTTGAGTATTTGTATTGGCTCAGAAACATTACACTCCACCACATTTTATATCAAACAATACTTACATATCTATGTGTATACTAATTATAGCCCTGGTCGTTATTTATATTCTTATATTTTTTATACTTCATGATGATAGCATTTATTGTTTTGTTATTTGCTCCCACTTCATATAATGATGTTAAAATGATAATTATAATGATGATATTGAAGCATGGCTTATTTCTCCTCGGGCAATAAAATTACAATTCATAATCGTGGCATAAAAACTAGTTTTAAGATTACCCATGATTATCTTCCACTGAGAAACCACAAATCTAACTATATCTATTTATTTTTGTATTTATTCATGTACTTACTAAGTTGGTTATTCGTGTTCATATTTTACATTCCAAAATGCTAATACAGTGGCTTAACGCTAAAACACTATGATTGATCCTGTAGGAAGTCGTGGTGGCCTAGTGGTTAAAACACCAGCCTCGCAAGTATGAGTGTGCGGGTTCGATTCCAGGTCAGGCAAGTACCAATGTAACTTTTCTAAAGTTATGTGTACTTTCTAAGTATATCTTGGACACCAATGACTGAAGGTGAAGGAAAACATCTTGAGGAGACCTGGACTTTATAAGTCTGAAATCGCCAACCCGCATTGAGCAAGCGTGGTGATTACGCTCAATCCATCTCTGTATGAGAGGAGACCTGTTCCCAGCAGTGGGACGATAAAAGGTTGATGATGATGATCCTGTAGGGCACAGCAATAAATAAAAAAATGAATTCATTAAACACTACCTACATTTAGAAATTATACTTAAAAGTCAAGTAATGATAAGCGACTTTTTAACCATAACGTCAATTAAACGTCTCATTACTCCAAACAACAACATACTGGACCTTAATAAATAAAGGGAATTTGTCCAGGATTAGGCTCAATGGTTATTTATTTGAATGACACGGCATAAGATACCAATTACATAAACCAAAGTAAATCCGTGATACGTACCAACATAAAACATAAACTATAACAGCAATTAAATACTATTATTCTCACAAAAATGTAGACCCATAACCATTAATTTGCAATTGAATTTATTAGCAAACAGTTCGCAGACCGGAGCCTAATCGGCAAACACAGTTTTGTCAAATGATTGCGACTAGTTGGGATCGTTTTGACCGCAGTTGTTGTACGGAGGACGGATCTGAGCAGTTGTGTTGCGATGTGTGGCGGGTACGATGCGCCAAATGTTGTTGTGTCGGGAATTTGGTCGTGGAGAGTCTCCAGATCAATCTCCCTCTAGCGCAGCATCGTTTGGTCGTGTTGGTCTTGGGTTTAACATTGCATCACCTCGCTCAACTACCGTCATCCTTCCTATTCCAAAGTTTTTTAAGTGAATAGGCTTAATAAACTAGTGCGCTTTACACTCAACGATTGCATCACTGCTTACCATCAGGCGGGATAGCAGTCAAGCACTAATTTATAATTATTAAAAAAAAAAAAAAAGTAGTCGCAATGATTTGATAAAAATGTGTTCATCGATTAGGCTGCAGGTTGGCCTCCACGAGCATATTTAGTGCGGTCAAAACGCGCGGACGAGAAACGCAGCACGAAGGAAGCACATAAAGCATACGATATTTACTGCTACGGAAATAATTAGTTATTCGGTGTGTAGATATGTAGTCGAATCGGCTCACTATGGATGTCAGAAGAATCCGTTATGACGGATTCTTCTGACATCCATAGTGAGCCGATTCGCCAGATTCAGGTTAGCACTTCTGGTAAAGGCTATGCTCAAAGTATAGAAGGGTATATGGGTATATAAAGTATGCGGAAGTCGTCTACAGACTATTCCGAGCCCCGACATCGAACTGAGGTAAATTCGGACCTTCGGAGCCGTGATGCACGCGTTAAACGGACAGCATCGATCTCCGCGATCCAAATGGGCTTCGACGTCGCACCTCACGTTGTGAAGCGCGACTAGTAAAGTCACATTGTTTAGAGCCTCCCGACTCTCGGGGCTCCACAGTGAGCATATCCTTGCCGGATTCGGCTAGGCTGGCTTCGGCCTTAGAGGCGTTCAGGCATAATCCCGCGGATGGTAGCTTCGCACCACCGGCCGCTCTGCCCTTCCATATTTGAAGTGGTCAACGTATTGCTGTCTCAGCAGCTTCATCATTGTATTACTGTATCATCAGGACAGTGAGGGAATGTAGCAAAGTACCTAACTCCCTTGACATGATCGTCGCTTAATGTCAATAAACGTTAGTTGTGTAACCATAGGTATATAAACATTTGCTGACGTGACGCTTTGAAACATGTTTCTAACCCACACAGTGGTGCAAAAAGCAGGGAAAAACCACAAAAGTTTTCTCTTTCGTTGGATTACCCAGCACAAATGATCGTGATACTTGCAAACATCAATCACGAGGAAAATCTGTAGTATCATCTTGTTTAACGTGAGGAGTAGCTTTAAGTGGTTTGCGTGAACAAAACATTTTTATCTTACATCGATTTTGAACCGCTCGTTGAAGGCGTTATTTTTTACCATACATATTACTTTTATGCTGCCGACAATGGGTTTTGCCAATCTTTGACTATAATGTAGGTACACCATAATATGTGAGACTGGTGTAATTATTCTTAATATACATTAAAAGTAATCTCAAGCTCTTACCACAGTATGTTAAACATCACGCGAAATGGAGTAGAATGTGCAGGAAAGCGGACCCCGGGCTCCAACGCGAAAGCCACGGATGCAACCGGGATAAACGCTGAGATGACGATGATGATGATACAATAAAAGTAATCTGAACATTAAAAAGTCAGAGATTGCCTCTCCCTCAGGCACTTCTTCTCCTCCTTTGCGAGGATTACTTCTTCGCAGAAGGACTTGACGGCCTCCTATGCAATCTTGCTCCTTACCATAGTCTGGACCAGGGCCGGACGCAAGAGATCGCTGCCGCTGCTCGCCGACACTAGGACACGGCCAAGCCGTGTATACCTCCAGCGTGTCTTCAAGGCGATCCACACAGTGATGAAACCCTTCCATTTTCTCGCGCCTTATCCTGAACAGGAACCTCCCGAAATAACCTTGTCCGGAGAAGACCTGCGTTAGGCGGAATGCTAGAACGTCGTGGGGCCTCTCTAGCCACTCTTCATAAAGGGGACTTATCGCCGCTATTGCAGCATACCCAGGCTGATTTAATTTTAGCCCAAAAAATCAACATTGCCTTCTAATGTTATAATACTGCCAGCCTTTTGAACACATCATAATGACACCGACGCGGATGAATTTTTTTATGCACAATGCTCCTGAATTTCGCGTATTTTTTACTGTACCTATGCTTGTGCCTATGCTAAGTATAAAAAGTTATATGTACTTTCTAAGTATATCTTGGACACCAATTACTGAAGGTGAAGGAAAACATCTTGAGTAAACCTGGACTTTAAGTCTGAAATCGCCAACCCGCATTGAGCAAGTGTGCTGATTACGCTCAATCCATCATTGTATGGGAGGAGACCTGTGCTCAGCAGTGGGACGATAAAAGGTTGATGATGGTGATGATGATGTAATACTGCCAGCTTTGAGCACATATCCCAGTGACACCGATGCGGTAGATTTTTTAATGCACAATGAGCTCCTGAATTTTTCCTATTTTTTTTTAAATTATTCCTATGCTTGTGTCAAAAATGAATTTGTATTTTAAGTGATAGCTTGTTAATATCTTATAACAATGCTTTTATATCCCAGCTGTTTTATTGCAAGGCTCATACCGTTGCACGTTACGATCGAGTACACTTATGGAGTTCAACGATAAAAGTGAAATCAACCTGTTTTCATTCTGAAACAGGTCTCTGGGTAACTGTTTCTTTGGTTCTTGCCATTGAATGATATAAACTAATCCCTTTAGCAGGTATGTTCATTATCGATTAAAAAAATGGTATAGGTAATGTAAAAACTATGAGACCTCATAGAAATTGTTCAATGCCTAGTTAGCTACGCTATAGAACACATGAACATAGTGTGATTTTGTAACTATCTCACTGTGAACTGTTATTCTCGCTACGGATTGACACTATTGACAATTCTCTGTAACCTCATTTCATCAACTTTCATGGTGGGATTATTATAGAATCGATCGACTGACTCTAAAAGCAGGAAAAAAATATTCGTTCAATATCAAGTGCTATTTCCATGGTAGGCATGGTATGGTGGGTGTAAGTCAATGTTCCTGCCAACCTGCACAAGGGGGGGGGGGGGGGTCATCAACACCATAATAAACTCCGTATATCTAGCTAACTAACAAATACCTTATGTATTATATATATTTCGCTATAGATCTCTTTCAGCTGTTCCATGGATCCGTATTGCAGTTTCGGAAAAAAACAGATGTTTTTACAAGCTTCTATTTGACTTCCAATCTATGTACCTAAGTATGTTTGGGTTATATCATGCTACCTCTATTTCGAAGCAGATTATTTTTCTAATAACCAACAAATAAATTCTGTGGGTTTGCCTTTGTCAGAATCATGTACTGAATCCATGATAACAGGCGGTGCGTCTACATTCCAATCACTCTACTATATAATGATCATCATCAACCTTTTTATCATCCCACTGCTGGACACAGGTCTCCTCTCATACAGAGAATAAAATAAATAAATATATACGGACAAATCACACAGATTGAGTTAGCCCCAAAGTAAGTTCGAGACTTGTGTTATGGGTTACTAACTCAACGATACTATGTTTATAATAAATACATATAATATATAGATAAACACCCAGGACCCAGGCCAATCAGGAAAAGATCGTTTTCCATCATGACCTGGCCGGGGATCGAACTCGGGGCCTCCATGTCGCAGGCAGGCGTGTTGACCGCTGCGCCACGGGGGACGTAATCACCACGCTTGCTCAATGCCGGTTGGCGATTTTAGACTTAATGTCCAGGTTTCCTCTAGATGTTTCCTTCACCTTATAATCAGTCATTGGTGTCCAAGTCACTCTATATAATTGCTACTTATTATTATGGTCTGACAGAGTGCGAAATACCGAAGTCCTGCGACGAGCCAATGTTGGTGGCATTGAGGCTTATTTAATGCGTCGACAGCTTCGGTGGTGCGAACACGTATCACGTATGGCGGACGAAAGAGTGGCGAAGCACATCTTCTTCTCTGAGCTGGAGGAGGGCAAGCGAAAGCATGGCGGACAACTCCTCCGGTTTAAGGATGTCTTAAAACGACACATGAAGAGATGCAATATAGAACCCTCTGAATGGGAACGTTTAGCAGCAAAGCGGTCAGAATGGCGCAGAATGGTGTACGGACAAGTACGCGAGTTTGAGGAGCAGCGCAAAGCTGACCTCGATACCAAACGCGACCAATTAAAGGCCCGCCCATCTGCTGCCATCACATACAACTACGTCGACGGCGTGCTTACGTGCCCTCAGTGTGCACGAAGTTTCGCCGCCAAGGTAGGCTACATAAGCCATCTTCGGGCGCATGAGCCCCAAATCATCGGCTAGGAGTCGAAGTGGTCGCCGTGGCCGAAATCGGTCGGGAACATCATCATCATCACTTGTTAAGACTTCAATGGCCAAGATCAGCCTAACGACGTCATTTAAGGATTGTCACTCAAAAAGGCTCTTTTCACATTATTTCTCCTCTGATAAACGCAAAGTGAATCACTTGTCACCCATGATATTATTATAGGTAGATAGGTACCTATATATAAATCACTAATTCGCACAAAAAAGTTAATTGGAAATCGTTCACAGATCTAATCTGACATTTGAAAGGACCACTTAGAATGCATTTAAGTGCATCGGCAAAGACCTATACATCATTGTGAATACAGATTAGATACGATTCTACATACATTAAGGTATTAGTAAGATTGGGGTTTATCCATGAAATTAGGTCACCCTGAAGGCATTAAGAGGCAAAATATAAAAAAGTAAAGGTCTTATTTAGATAGAATAAATAAAATATTAGAGAAAAATATATATTATACTAGCTTTCCGCCCGCGGCTTCGCCCGCGTGGAGTTCGGTTATATCGCGCTTTGTAGATTTCCCTCGGGAACATCAAATTTTTCCGGGATAAAAGGTAGCCTATGTTCTTTCTCAGGGTCTAAAGATTGTCTATGCCAAATTTCATCAAAATCGGTTGAGAGGTTTAGGCGGGAAAACGTAACAGACAGACAGACAGAAAGACAGACAGACAGATAGACAGACAGACAGACAGAGTTACTTTCGCATTTATAATATTAGTATGGATAGTATATAGTATGGAAGTATGGATAGTAGAGTAGATCATCTCAGGGTTAACCCCAGTCGCATCCGAGGCTGTTTCAGGTTTGGAGTCTGGGGTCCGCTTTAGCAGTCTTACTGCTGATATTGGCTAATTCCGTGAAGCGACTGCCGTCTGATCTCCACAACCCGAAGGCGATATCGAAGCATTGCAGTTAGACCAATTGTTGGACTTTTGACGGCTCCAACAACCCGTAACGACTGCCATTAGATGTTCGTATGGCAACCGGGTCCAACGACTTAACGTGCTTTCCGAGGCACGACCAGATCAGTGCAAATATTCATATTCATGCATACAAATATTTACAAATATTACAGGAAAATATATATTATATAGTACAGTAGTCATGATCATCATAGTAATTTTTTAATCATTTTTTTTTTTTAATAATTATAAACTAGTGCTAAACTGCAATCCCGCCTGATGGTAAGCAGTGATGCAATCGTTGAGTGTAAAGCGCACTAGTTTATTAAGCCTATTCACTTAAAAAACTTAGGAATAGGAAGGATGGCGGCAGTTGAGCGAGGTGATGCAATGTTAAGCCCAAGACCAACACGACCAAACGATGCTGCGCTAGAGGGAGATTGATCTGGAGACTCTCCACGACCAAATTCCCGAGACAACAACATTTGGCGCATCGTACCCGCCACACATCGTAACACAACTGCTCAGACCCGTCCTCCGTACGGCTTCACCAGACATCATGCCGGAACACGACGAATCGCTTGGCGGCAAGACTTTGTCTGATGGGTGGTAACTTCCGCCGGCAACCGATACAAATATTTACACTGCGCGGTGATCGAAGCCCCGCCTCCTTGCGTGGCTGCCGCGTTGGCTACCGCCACGGAGGCTGTCAATTAATCAGATGTACTAGTTATAGACTACTATATATAGTAGAGTAGTATAGAATAATATATAGCGGAAAATATGAAAATATATGAACTACGAGTATCATCACCATCATCAGCCCTAGATCTCTACAATTGCAGCGCCTTTTAGCTCGATTCACAGCAACTCTTAACCGTCCCGCCTTTTCTTAGGGTTCCGTAGTCGAATAGGAACTCTTATAGTTTTGCCAATTCTGTATGTCTGTCATTGTCATGTTATGTGTAATTGGAATCATTTTGAAGCATATTGCTAATCCAATACTCCTTCCATTCGAAAAATATATCTCCTAAACAATGTCAATAACGCAATGAATGTTGTTGAACTGTCAAAATGAAACCCATTGGAACTGGTAATGTTTAAAATTACCTTGCTGGTCCTTACCGGGCGGCGAGCTGTAACTCTTTCTTTGGTTATCATCACCGTGCTTTGTAGGCCCGTTTTTAGGATTCCGTACTTAGTATCTCAACTAAAGGCAACATATAGCCCATTTTTTTACTCTTAATTGGGGACACTTCATACTTTGCTTTTCTTATTGTGACGGGCGGGAAACTACGAATTCCTACAGTGAGCGTGGCTCAACACGCTCTTGGCCGGTTTTTAGGGTTTCGTAGCCAAATGGCAAAAACGGAATCCTTATAGATCCGTCATGTCTGTCTGTCCGTCTGTCCGTCCGTCCGTATGTCCGTCCGTATGTCAAAGCCATTTTTTTTCCGAAACTATAAGATCTATACTGTTGAAACTTGGTTGGTAGATGTATTCTGTGAACTATGTTAAGACTTTGATGCAAAAAAAAAATTATAAATATTGCGGGCTCCCCGTACTTAGCACTGAAACGCAAAAAAATGTTTTTCATCAAACACGGTATGAGTTTGCGTGACAAACGCTTCCAAAGTGGAAAAAAGTTGGTCCCCCCCCCCCCCTCTAACTTTTAAAATAAGAAAATGAAAATTTAAAAAAAACATTTGATATACATTACTATAGAAACTAGTAACGAAAATTGTTTTGAACGAGATCTAGTAAGTAGTTTTTTTTTAATACCTCATAAATCGTAAACCTAAGCGGTTTACGATTTATTTACCGCGTAATCTTTCATAAAAATAACTTAAATCTTTTAATTTCATAAATCAATGGTACGGAACCCTTTGTGCGTGAGTCCGACACTCACTTGGCCGGTTTTTTTTATTATTTTTTTTATTTTAAGACTCTTAGATTTAACGCAAAACTCCATTGTGTAGGAATTAGAGTTCATTTTATCAATTACAGTTTCTTGATTAATTAACGCGGTGATTTA
This sequence comes from Sesamia nonagrioides, assembly GCA_017933935.1. NCBI lineage: Eukaryota > Metazoa > Arthropoda > Insecta > Lepidoptera > Noctuidae > Sesamia > Sesamia nonagrioides. Next base: position 1,759,785 of record JADWQK010001779.1, read on the forward strand.
TCTGCTTTATTCATTCATTAATTACAGAAAGAGTGACAGCCTCCGTGGCGTAGCGGTAGCGGACGCGGCCGCTGCGCAAGGTGGCGCGGGTTCGATCCCCGCACAGTGCAAATATTTGTATGCGTGAATATGATTATTTGCACTGGTCTGGTCGTACCTCGTAAAGCACGTTAAGCCGTTGGTCCCGGTTGCCATACGAACATCTAGTGGCAGTCGTTAAAGGGTTGTTGGAGCCCTCAAAAAGTCCAACAATTGGTCAGCTGCAATACTTCGATGTCGCCTTCGGGTTGTGGAGGTCAGACGACAGTCACTTCACGTAAAATGTCGAAGTTTAGCCATATCAGCAGTTAGACTGGTAAAAGCGGACCTTAGACTCCAAGGCTGAAAAAGTTTCGGATGCGACTGGGATAAACGCTGAGATGATGATGATTCATTAATTAATTAAGGTCTAATATCTACTGAGTCAGAGATAAGTTAAAGTAGGTTAGGTATCTCAATTAACCAAATTCATTTCATCAATTAATACTTACTTTAATATACTTAATAAACTTTTAACCTAGTTCTCTTATGTCACTTAATGATCAAAGTCAGTCGTGATACTCGTGATAAGAGTTTCCAATATAATATTTTCTTCTTTTTATTATAAATACGGAGGTTTTTTTTACCAACTATATATAGTTGGTAAAAAAAAACCTCCGTATGCATGCGTAAAAATCAAAAACACGAACGAAATTTATCAAGTAGCTAGGACCTTAACTCAATTATGATAGAATGAAAAAAAAAACAGTTTCATTAAGTTAGTGAAGAAGTCGTGGTGGCCTAGTGGTTAAAATATCAGTCTCTCAAGTATGAGTGTGCGGGTTCGATTCCAGGTCAGGCAAATACCAATGTAACTTTTCTAAAGTTATAAGTACTTTCTAAGTATATCTATATACCTTCAGTCATTGGTACCCAGCCAATGACTAAAGGTTTACCAATGATTGGTTGGATACCAATGAATGAAGGTGACGAGGACGAGGTGATGAGGAGGGAAAACATCTTGAGGAAACCTGGACTTTAAGTCTGACATCGCCAACCCGCATTGAGCAAGCGTGGTGATTACGCTCAAACCTTCTGTGTATGAGAGGAGACCTGTGCCCAGCAGTGCGACGATAAAAAGGTTGATGATATTAAGTTAGTGTAGATAACGATATCCCTCCTTCCGTTTAATTTGACGTTACTCTGTTTGTTTTTTTGGCTTCTAAGTATAAGGATGCCAGTGAGCCAGTTCACATTATAGATTTAATTGGCCGGTACTGTCATAAGTTTTTTTTACTAGGGCATTGTAGTCTGATTTATTATAATCAGTTTATTTTCGCACTCCAGTGATTTCCTGATCGACAAAACTATTCTCGTTTTTTTCTGGTATTTTATATAATACGCCATATAGTACAGACACACATTTCTCTTCGCTGGCTTTAAACCTATAAATACGACCTTGACAAATGTATCTATTAAAATCGTCTATAGGTAATATATGTACATATCTGAGGTGTAGTCTACACCAGCGACCTACTAAACATGTGGGTGACACCGCTAGTGGGAACGGTGGCAGTGTAACCGACACCTAACACCCAGTTAAAAGTAAACATAGGTATTGTTTTCTAATATTACAGGTATGTAGGCTAGCAGCTGCGCAGACAGATGGATTTGGCCTTTATGTCATTCGTGATAGTGCGGGCAAATGTGACATAAAATGTGAATCATGTTACGGGAAAGGCCATCTTATCTTTACTCTGGCGCAGCATCGTTGGTTGTGTTGTTGGGTTTAACATTGCATCACCTCGCTCCACTACCGTCTTCCTTCCTACTCAATCAGCTTTTTTTTTGGTGAATAGGCTCTTGATAAACTATCGCGCTTTACCATCAACGATTGCATCACTGCTTACCATCACGTAGGACTGCAGTCAAGCATTAGTTTATAATTATAACAAAAATGTAGGTACCTCCTATAATTATTGTTAAGGTCTAGAGTGTAAGGGCTCATACATGATAAACTAGTGCGCTTTATCATTAACGATTGCATCACTGCTTAGCATCAGGCGGGATCACGGTCAAGCACTAGATAATAGCATTTAAACAAAAACAGTAAACTGCTTATACGAATACCTATAGTTGTTCCCCTGATCCCCAAATTCTTTAGGATCGAGATTTTATAAAATTCAGGGAAGAAATAAAATCAACCTATACTCTTCAGCTTTACATATTAATGTAAAGCTGAAGAGTTTGTTAGTTTATTTGTTTGAACGCGCTAATCTCAGAAAGTACTGATCCGATTTGAAAAATTCTTTTTGCGTTGCATAGCCCATTAATCCAGGAAGGCTGTAGGTTATATAACATCACACTGCGACCAATAGGAGCGGAGCATATAAAAAATAAACATATTGAAACCTACGCAGCGAAACCACGCGGCGCAGGCGCAGCTAGTTTATAATAAGACATTAGCTACATTTGTAACCTTACTCTTTTATGGCGTTTTTATTTATGTTAACTAAGTTAATCTTCTGATCGGAAGCTGATCCTGGGTTACCAGCACTAATAGTGTTTTTGGATTTTACCCATTTGGATTTTTTCAATACTAACTCGGGGTCGCTCCATCTCGCCCAAGGGCGTCCCACGCTACGTTTGCCGAGACGCGGTCTCAACTCGAGGACTCTTTTACCCCAACGGTTGGAGCGACGACATCAAAAAGGTGGCTGGTAGTGGCTGGCGGAGAACTGCTCGAGATCGAGCTTGTTGGCGTGCCATGAAGGAGGCCTATGTCCAGCAGTGGACGAGTAGGGGCTGATGATGATGATGATGATGAACCCGAGGTCTGAATTAGGGCCCTGTTGATGGCGGCGACATCAAAAAGGTGGCTGGTAGTGGCTGGTGGAGAACTACTCAGGATCGAGCTTGTCGGCGTGCCATGGAAGAGGCCTATGACCATCAGTCAGTGGACGAGTAGAGGTTGATAATGATGATGATGATGGCTCGGTACCTTTTACGTGAGCCCAAAACATAACTGGCAAAATGTGGACCTACACCTCTGTCTTAATGTTTCTTTTATCAAATTGAAGATCCATTAAGTAACAAGGTACAAATAAAGGATATCCGTCGTCGGAAACAAGCAGGTTTAAAGAATTCAACACAAATACACTACTCAATACAACACAATACAATACAATACTTAATATACAACACTATTTTTTGTTTATGGGAAACCTGACACGTGTCCAGTATTTTTAAGTAAAGAATCTATGTACAAAATTTCAAAAATATGTCATGAAAAACCACAAAGTTATGAGCTTGTTATCCTACTTGGCTGTCCCAACAAAAATATGGTCCACGCTCCGCTCAGGCGGGCGAGCGGGGCGTTGACCTCTGGTATCAGCTGTTACAATGATCTACCGTGTCTGCTCGGTAACCACAGTGCAATAACTTCTTCTTAAAAAAATATAACATGGTATAAAAATACACTTCTGGACACATCTATTGGCCCACCTTGCATTTTCAGTTTCGTTTGGTCCTAGCTAAAATTTTATATTAGGTCGAGCAAAAAGTTTTTATGCAGTTTTGAACCTGGCACGTCCACAATTTCATTCAATAGTCTTTTTTTGAATTTCGAATACAGAATTTAAATAATCAAAAGACAATTTGGAGCCTGTTTGTTGATATCAAACAATCGAATACTAAAAAAACTTGATTTTTTTGGTTTACTTGGATTTAATTCTTGAAAAAGTAATTGATATCTTTGGTTTTGCAACAAACATTACTTATTCTTAACATTAAGGTGAGGTTCTATCAATAATCTATAGATACTTCACCTGAAGTCGCCGCTCAAACTGTGGCACTTATTCAGGCCGGACACAGCCAAAGAAATGACTTAATTTAAGTCGATCTGCGGTCCGAAATGTTTATCGGAGGTACGTAGAGACTGGCGGCTTTGTTCGTCGCCAAGGAAGGCCACGATCTCGAGTCACAACTGAAAGGCGGGATCGATTCATCGTGACGACCAGCTTGAAAAATCGTCACCTTATCTCCATTGAGATACAAAACCAACTTCGCGACTTCCACGGTGTATCTGTGAGCGCTCGAACTGTTCGAAGAAGGTTAAAAGAACGCGATATGGTACCACACAAGCCAGCTTATGGGCCCAAACCAACGCGAGCCCACCGAACAGTGCGCTTTCATTTCGCACGCACTCATTTAAATTGGACACAGCAAGATTGGAGCCGTGTACTCTGTTCTGATGAGTCTAAAATTGTGTTACATGGCAATGATAGAAGGAAGAAGGTCTGCCGACGTAAGGGAGAGCGTTTCGCACAATGCTGCTTTGAAGAGAGGGTTGTTTATGGCGGTGGCGGTAGAAAGTGTACCTACTTGTCGCAACAAAGCGGCTTTTTCTTTCCCTATATCCCTATATAAGTATGCATAAATCTTTAAAACTACGCAACTGATTTTGATGCGGTTTTTTTTAATACATAGAGCAATTGAAGAAGAAGTTTTATCCACATAAACATCCATTAAATAGTTGAGAAATACTATTATTTTTGAGGTTTTTAATGTGATGTCATAAATAATTACTTTTTTCCGCTTACATTGTGTTGAGGACAGCGGACTTCCCGTATTACAAAATGAAAATAAATACTAAATAGTAATGAAAAACAGGCGGATACTACTACCAGATTTATTGTCGGTATTTCCACAGGTTTAAAAGTATTACAATCCTTGGATTCGTGCAAGTATAGCCACGGTGCAATCTTACTATCTAAAACACTGTTACATTTTACGAGACTAACTAGTGTTAGTCTAGTGTTAGTTCTTCCAGACGCCGAGAGTGCAGGTGCGTTAGTACGCACCTGCACTCTCGGCGTCTGGAAGCAAAAGAGGACGTTACAACAGCATGTGGGCGGAAGAGAGTCGATATTTTCGCGCTAATCTCGGGAACTACTGGTCCGATTTGAAAAATTCTTTTTGCGTTGGATAGCCCATTAATCCAGGAAGGCTTTAGGCTATATAACATCACGCTGCGACCAATAGGAGCGGAGCATAACTAACTCCACGCGACCAAAGTCGCTGGCGGCTGCTAGTATTAAATACATACGGGTCGAATTCATAACCTCCTTTTTTAAGTCGGTAAAAAAGAATAAAGATAAATACTATTATAACTACAAATTAAATAAACGAATAAAAAATTATGCAATAATATACAGAAAGTAGAACATGATGATATTTTCATATTGTAAATAAGATAATATTATGGTAGTAGCAGCAAGTGCTTGCGCTTACACATTTGATATTAATCGCTTGAAGGCGCACGTAAGACAATATCATCAAATCAGAATATGTATTATATAGGTGAAATATAGTTTCAATTTACTTATTTATAAAGGTTCTTTCTTAGACGAAGTAACATTTCTTACAAGATAATTATATTTACGAGTATACTTACCTACTGTTATGAAAGGTAATGTTTGTATGCAGATACTATAATCGAACTGCGGCCACGATTCTGAAAACGGAAAGCTATGTGTTTATTGCTCAAACAAAGAAGGATGAAAACACGGACAGAATATTCTTACTGCTACAGATGTTTTTCATCTTGCAACCATCAAAAAGGTGAATGTCTCAAGTGCCAGTTTCAATTTCCAGCGCCTAGTTTTTGCCACTTAGCAACGTTTAGTCGCTCTACAGCAACAACAAGTCATAATACAGGGGCTCATTTTATTAACATTATATTATAGTTCTTACGTCTGGTATTTAGTTCAGCGTGTAGCTAATACAACCACGCCCATTCGGAAACCTATTCAAAGTTACCTAAGACTAGACACTAAACGTAACTCTATCAGATAACTAGCAATGCGGGAAGACGTGTTGCATTGCGTATTATGTCTTATAGATAATCTTGTATCTTTAAAGGACGTGTTAACAGTCTGTCGTGTTATGCAAAATAATTGAGTAATATTCTTGGAGACATAAATCTATGGCCGAGGACTAGTTTCGAGATACATGTAAGTTCGAATATGATCTGACGTAAACTTCGCATCTGAGCAACGTTGACGCTGCACAGAAGTTATAGGAAACGTCAACTTTCTTAAAACATATACCTCCCCCAAGCAAGGGCGGATCCAGCTTTGGCGCCATTGGGGGGTCACATAGTCGTGGTCAAGTCATAAGAAGTTTTAAACTTGATAATAATGGATACAATTAAAAAGAAGGTTTTTAGGGTTCCGTAGCCAAATCGCAAAAAACGGAACCCTTATAGATTCGTCATGTCTGTCTGTCCGTCCGTATGTCACAGCCATTTTTTTCCGAAACTATAAGAGCTATACTGTTGAAACATGGTAGGTAGATATATTCTGTGAGCCGCATTGAGATTTTGATGAAAAAATAAAATAATAATAATAAATATTGGGGGCTCCCCATACTTAGAACTAAAACTCAAAAATAAATTTTTCATCTATCACATGCGTGTATCTATGGATAGGTCTTCGGCGTCAGGGCACTGAGATTGCTTCTCCCTCACGCGCTGCAGCTCCTCATGCGCCAGCATCACTGCTACCCAAAAGAAGGTGACATCTTGCCATGCACTCTTGCTCTGGACCATAGCTTTTACCAGGGCCGGATGAATGAGATGCACACCGCCACAAGGACATGGCAGAACTCCGTCCAAGCCGGGAACACCTCAACCTTATGCCACCACCGTGACCTTAGTCCCCACAGTGGTGATACCCTTACTTTTCCTCCCGTCTTACCCAGATCAGGAACCTTGCACAACAAAGGACTTGTGTCAGACTGAAGGTGAGAACCCCGTGGTGCCTCACTAGCCACTAGATTATGAAGTGAAAACTATGTGTTAATGTCATCTGAATTTCCCATTTTGGCAATAAATGTATTTAAAGTTTGAAAGTGGTGAAAATCTGCTGGACGTGGGAATAGCAGGACCGTTCATTCGAGCGATGCGGGAGGCATGTTTAGTCATAGATGTTTTATGGCTGATTGCTAGAAGCTGACCCCAATAAAACAGTTGGGAAATACTAGGCTTAAAATTATGTGACTTGGTAAACCTTCCCATGTTCTATGTGACGGGTCTGGTTTCCGCGCTCAGTCCCTCCAGCGGCCCATTGTGCGTGAGCCATCGCGGCCTTTGGCGGTTGCTCCAGAAAGCCCACCTCCCTCCAGAAGCCCATTAAGTCTCCTGGCCTGTTGAGAACGTCTGTGTAAGCCCGTAATGCCCGCAGTGGTGCCCCTATAGATTTGCTTCTAATTTGGGTAACGCCTGTACATTCGAAGAGTACATTCGCAACTGTCTCATCAGCCTCTATACAGGCTCTGCACACAGGGCTAAAACCTCCCCAACTTTAAGTTGCTGTTGCTGCTACTACTGCTACTACTACGATATTACTGAGGACAACTTAATATACCTACTCAGTTTATATTACTCTGACCTTATCAAGCTTATGCTTACCGGGCAGACATTTCCAAAGCGTTACAATTCGGTGGGAACCACTGTACTATTTTATGTCCTTAGGCTTTAAATCTAGTTATTTATTACCTAGTACCGGATTGATCTAATAAAATAAGATCCGCTTAACTTCTCATTAGGTATGCATAACATTGTAAAGTTTATCGGAACCGACGTCAAGGTGTAGTTTAACTTGTATTACAAAGTGTTCAGCTATGTTGTGCCGACCAAAACTTTTAGGTCATAAGTCAAGTCGATATCTTTTTATACTTATTTATTGTTAGCCTGCCTACCAATAGAACCCATGAACTCAGCATATACCATATATGCTGAATTCATGTATCAAATTTTTAAATGAAATAAAATGAAATGAAATTTATTAAAAAAAAACAGAAAAACAATCAATGTACAAAAAGTCTGTTTGTATGGTAATAAAAATCTTAATAATAACAATCGTAAAAGCTAACTTACTGTAGTCTAAGTGTTCAGCTAAGTTGTGCCGACCAAAACTTTTAGGTCATAAGTCAAGTCGATATCTTTTTATACTTATTTATTGTTAGCCTGCCTACCAATAGAACCCATGAACTCAGCGTATACCATATATGCTGAATTCATGTATCAAATTTTTTAAATGAAATAAAATGAAATGAAATTTATTAAAAAAAAAAAACAGAACAGCAATTAATGTTCAAAAAGTCTGTTTGTATGGTAATAAAAATCTTAATAATAACAATCGTAAAAGCTAACTTACTGTAGTCTAATACATAATATAGATCTATAAAATTACGATCTAAACCTAATGTTGGGACGACCCGAACTAGGTTTATTTAAACCTGTGTTTCAGGCTAGCGACCTTCAGGATTGCTCTTTGGGCTCGTTCCAAGGGCAGAAGTAAAGTTTTAGGGGCACCACCCCAAATTATAACTGATCAGTTTCTCATACAATTTTTTTTTTTTTGTCTGGTATTTATTACATTTACCTATACTTAGGTCATATCCTTTTTTTTAGAATGCTGCACACAATAAAGTTTGCATACATGCTCATCATGCAGGAGGCCTAGTGGATAAAACACCAGCCTCTCAAGTATGAGTGCGCGGGTTCGTTTCCAGGTCAGGCGTGTACTTTCTAAGTATATCTTGGACACCAATGACTGAAAGTGAAGGAAAACATCTTGAGGAAGCCTGGACTTTGTGTCTGAAATCGCCAACACGCATTGAGCAAGCGTGGTGATTCCTTACCTTCTCTGTATGAGAGGAGACCTGTGCTCAGCAGTGGAACGATGGAAAAAAGGTTGTTGATGATTACGCTGAACTATTTTGTAAGATCTTCGCTTACCACGTCAATATCGCCACCACTGAGTTTTCTCATTACACATTCCGCCGTCTATTTATTTATCGATAAAAAGGGTTGATGATGATGACATGCTATGCTACGAATGCTATTCAAATTCAAACTTTATTTCAGCAAGGCAAAAAAACTTATCCTATGTTAGTAAAAGAGAAACAGAGTAAAAGAGAATCAGTTGGCGACATGAACATGTGCACGCACATGCCTGTCTGACCAGAGCCTAATAAAAGGACCGTCGACCTTGTCCGCCAATGTAGCTAGGATACTGTTCGGGCCGCCCCGAAATCGTCGCAACATCGAAGCACATCGTTTGCCAATGATGGTATAAAAGTCATCAATTCGCGCTTCCGCGAACATGCCTGATGCACTGCAAAACCGAGGCAGCCCCAACAACATCCTCAGTCCATTGTTCTACTGGACGCGCAGAGCGTTGTAAGCCTTCTGCGTATACCTAACAAACAAGCTGCACGGGCAAAACGACTGACAGTAAGCTCTAAAGAGCGTCAGTTTTACCTGCTCAGTGCACCGCGCAAATCTACGAGCAAGCATATTGCATCGGACTGCCAACGCCCTGCGCTCCCTATCTATATCCTGGTCATCTGTGAGAGAATCCGTCACCACATGACCGAGGTATTTAAATTGAGACCACTTTTAATGGTGTTCCTTGTAACATCACCGGTGGTATATTCGTGGGTGTATTATTACGAACTTTAAATACCATAATATCACTTTTAGTGGCATTGTACCTCAAACCATGGGCCTCCGCATACCTCTCACACACGGCCACTAATTTCCTTAGTCCACAGATTGATGGGCTGAGCAGCATCATGTCGTCAGCATAGCTTATGTTGGTCATCATCTATGCTATGCTATGCATGCTACGCTATGCATGCTACAGGCGAAGCCGCGGGCGGAAAGCTAGTAATGTAATAAATAAAAACACGACTTCACTCAGAAATGTGACTCATATTTTTTTTTTAATGCTCAAGCTCTAGTTTAAAACGGAACGTTTATTAACTACTCTTTACTCTTACTCGATTTTTTTTTCATTCGGTGGCAGTGACGTTTCGCTAGAGTTACCAATATGGCGACTGTAATTTGCCTCATTTTTCAGAACCGTTATAGTTTTTTTTTTAAATACTCTGTATGTAGCATACATAGTATGCGGATATGACTCGAACCGATCTTTATGTTTTATTATTCAAGAAACGAAATTATTAATATAGATTAGTTAATATAAAGATAACTGCGTAAGCTGAAAAGTGAATAATGTTTATACCTCAATACTTAATATTCATATTATCTTCTCAAAAAAATAATTTGTTGGATTGCCTTCATCTGATTTCTAGATGCGTTTGATCAAACGATGGTGTAGATCAAGGAGATAAAAAGAATCGAGAATTTAAAAAAAAAACTTCTAAACATAAAATTATTAGATTTTTTTTAATTAATACATTTTCAAGTTCGTTCTACAAGAGTTTGCATTATAATACACAGTTCACATTCAACTTTATACAGTTTAACATTTTTTTTTTGGCTTTTTCTGGTAGTTTTGTATAAAAAATAGTGTGTCAGGCAGTGTTGAGCTTGGGTCAGAGGTAGAGTTTAGTGCCAGCCGCCGTGTTGGCCCCAGGGCTCTTCGGGAGCTGCGGCCGCAGCGTGGGCTGCGTGCGCGTACTGAGAGAGGTGGACGGCGCGTGCGTGCTGTACCTCAGGGGTGTCCACTACGTATTGACCGTCGTGGGTCAGCTGGATGTGAGCCTGAGAAAAAAAGAAGGATAACACGTTTAAATCGTGAATAATTTGGTGGAGTTGAGTGTAGCAAGAGATATGGAAAGATGGACAGATATTCTAATCGATGGTGGACAATACGAAATCCTACGACATCATCAGTCTTAAACTCGAGCGAGCTTAACGTAACATGAAGGCTCACATAATTACCTGAGGACCAGTCCATTTGCCGTAACCGGCAGCATAACCTGCTCCGTGTCCAAGACCGCCGTATGCGAGGGGGGCGAGGGCAGCTCCATGTCCCAGGCCGCCGCCGTAGGCGCCATGAGCTGCGTTAGCGTGGGCCGCGTTGTGGGCTGCGATGTGAGCGGCCTTAAGGTGGGCCACCTCGGGGGTGTCTACCACGCGACCGTCATGAGCCAGAGGGGCGGGGCCGTATTTCAGAAGACCTGGGAGGGAAGGTCAGGTTAGCTGAGGATTTTAAATGTTGAGTTTCTTTTGGTCACACGATACATGTGTCTAAATCATTAAGAATACTTTTCATATCCATTTCGAATGATCAACGTTCTTTTGTATATCTTAACGAAATAATTAAACAATTGCAATATACTATTCTGCAGCTTCTATTACGAAATTAAATCAATCTGCTAAGTTTTTTCCACCATGTAGCAAATAATTAGTGCCTGCTTCCAATCTATCCTGTTTGTAGTTATATAGCAGTCTTTTTGATAGCTTTTCTTACTATAATTATCAAATATTTACCAGCGGCAGGAGCACCGTAATGCCCGCCGGCACCATAAGCGGGACCGGCAATGTATCCTGCGGCGGGTGCCCACGCGCCGTGCGACGTGGATGCTTGCGCGTGGGCCGCGGCGTGGGCTGCCTTAGCGTGAGCTACCTCGGGTGTGTCCAGCAAGAACTTGCCGTCGGGACTTAGTTGAACGTGCGCTGGCGGGCCCGCGTAGTATGAAGCCTGAGCCAGGCAGAGGGTGGCTGCGAGGATAATCTGGAAAGAAGGGGAGAGGAGGGTTAAAACTGTTCTAAAAAAGGGAATATGATCAATAAATAAATAACAGATTAAGTTGCTATTGGCGTGCTTGGTTTATGACCCTAAATAAGTAGGGTAGGAGTAGTAGGGTTGATTAAGTTTTAATTTGGGTAACTTTTCTTGAGGGACTCTAGAACCCTCATAAGGACTCAAATATCAAATAAAACGCATATCATATGAGATTAATTGTGGTTCACCTAGTCAGAATTATGAATCGAGAGTTAAAATAAAGAACCAGTTAAGAAATTTAGCAGTCATTGAAGTATTAAACTATGAATGCCATAAAATTTAATAAGTATGACTATAAAAGCACTGACTATTAAACTATGACAAATGACATTGTATGGCATGGTCTGTTTTGCATCATAATAATATTGACCTCGCCTATAGCGAGTTCCAGAAATGTGTGATCATTTTAAAGATGTTTTCAGACCATGAAACTGAACAACTTTTACCAAGGAACCAACATGGTTACCGCGATCAGTAATGACAAGACCCAAACTTTTGGAATATTAAGAACTTTTAGATCATTAAGAACATTTGGATCATTTAGAACATTTTGATCATTTAGCACATCTGAACCATTTAGAACATCTGGACCATTTAGATGATTTAGATCATTTAGAACATTGGAGTCGTTTAGAACATTTGGGTCGTTTAGAACATTTGGATCATTTAGAACATTTGAAGTTTTTTATCAAAATCAAACAGCTAAATACTAGAAAACAACACATAAAGTGCATCAATTTTAATTATAATTGATAAGTCTGACATTGTCGGTAGATATTTATCGGAGCGTAGCCAAGAGTTTCGCGGTTTCACGCGGTCATTCCGAAACCTAGACACTTACGCAGCCACCTGAGTCGTAGTCACTCACACGTGAATGTAATTGGACAGCTTACAACATGTTACTCACTTTTGTTACTAAACTATACGACTATTTGGTGACAAAAGGACCCTTGACAGGATTGTGAACAAGTGTATCGTAAAAAAGTTATAGTACCTACCTATATACTATATAGGTACTATAACTTTATAGTATATACATAGTATAACCTAAAGAGGTCGTGATTATTTTTCAGGAAGCTCTAGGTATTATTCTGTATTATTTCTTTATCCCTAGAATAAGAAACAAAATCTTTAAAATTTCATGATAGACTATCATAGCATGTGTATACTAAAATGCGAACACACTCGCAATTGATCGCATTTTCTTTTCTTGTCTTTCATGTTTTCTCTTTTTGTTGCTCTCGTATTAATGTATAATGTAAAGGAAAAACTAAGTCTTCAACTACAGACTATGCCTAAATGGAGACTCCTTGACATGTAATGTAAGCCTAAATGAAATGAAATTAACTTATTTATTTATTTAATTGATCGAAAATTAAACTATCTCGAAACTTATTATTCTACGACGAGTGGACCTCATCAACATAACAATTATAAAGATCGAATACACTGGAAGTATATTTCTGTCAAAACATGTCTGATATAGTTCCGGGGCACAAATTGCATACAAGCTGACCCACTGCGGCTCACGCTTGACTGACAGCGTCGAAAAAAGTAACAACAGTCAGTTTGGACATGTCGTTATTATGTCTATTACACGGACCAGCGACGGCTATTGTAATGTTGCCAAAGGATATTACACTAGTTTCTTATATAGATATGTATTCTTGGAAACTATAAAAAAAGAAGGCAGAACTGCAGTCTACGTTGGTTATGGTGAGATCTACGAGAAACAGATGTCTTGCTATTTTGACACGTAACTGCAAAGACAATCTTGTCTATGATGAGACTGTGGAACGATATCACACCTCGTACTGTTTGACATTCCAGTGTCTTCAAGAAGGTGACGTCACTATTATTGTGCGATGAAATTGATCTAATTCCGAACTTTGAGTAAAAAGTTTCTATCAATTTAGAGCTAACCTTACTCAAAAGCTCATAACAGTATAAACCGTTACATTCAAACAGATTAATTTCAACACTTATAAGATTAAGATACAAAATCTGTCATAATCACAAAATTATCTTGCCTAGTTTACACCAAGTTAAGATACTTTAACTAATACTCGAGCAATTACTAGGCACGATTTCATGAAATGTTAGTCGTATCAAATAAATTAAAGTATTGTTTTAATATCAGATTTCCCACGAGCTTCACAGACTATATCAGTCACATGAGTGTCAAGCCATCATAATGTTGCATCGTGAACCTAATTTCAAAATGGACACCGAATTAACGCGTGTGAATTTGTAAATTATTGTTTTACTTAACTTATGTTTCAGCAATGCTAGCCGTTGTACTATTTTGAAGTATCATAATGGTTAAACTGCGTCGTTTGCGAAACTATCTATAAAGAGGTCTTGAAATAATTTAAGAAATAAAATAACGGAGTTACTTTGAGGCTAAGGAATTCTGATATACTTACTGCCTTTATGCAGACAATGAGGCTACGTAAGAAGTAAAGAGGCCGCATGATATTGTCAGTATTATTATCAATTTAGAGCCTTTAAAATAATTTTAGTTATATCCCAAAAAACTATACGACCGAAAGTATTATAGACTTCAAATTAACTAAAGGATTTTAATTCATTCCCAATTGGTTCCATTATTGTAACTTCGCTGCACAAATTACATTTAATTTTATATAATTCGTGCTCAACAATTCTAGTACACTAGAAACCAGGGTATTTTGCAAAACTATTGCTTGCAGCTAACTAGTTACGCGAAACGTTGAAGGCGTGGCACGCACCGGCTATGCCCGCCGTTGCAGATGACAGATAAACAACAACAGCTTTAAATAAAACGGACAAGCTATAAATACGCTTTCAAACAGATACGAATCGAACACCATAGATTACATTACAAAGGGCCGCGCGTACTGTACTCATTTTTCATAAATCGAAAATTAATTTTATGAGTTAGATAACAGCCAATATAGTTTTTTTGGTTTTATTATTATTATAAGGCATTGATAATTGTTTAAAGCCTTACCTATTAGCTCAAAGGTTTTAACATTTCTTAAAATCCTGTATCATTAGTTGTGATTTACTTTATCAGACTAGGTTCGGAATTTCAATAAATTCTCTAGTTTAATTAATCCCACCGGCTGCAGATCATTTGTCGAACATGAAATATTATAGACATAATATGCTAAGGTATAATTACACTTTAGGTATCTTTATTAATTAATTACATTCGTTAAAGCCAGTCTTTTTCTACTTCCCTTTACTTAATTAAGACTTAACAGCATAAAACATAAGCCATTCTGTCTAATATCTGGAAGTGAAAAATATTTTGGAAACAGTGTCTATGAAAGCAACCGTGAAGAAAGAGATCCGAATTTAAACTAGCTGAAAGTAAAAAATAATATGAATGTATTTTATAATATTAAGATAAACTACTAACTTATGGCTATATTTAAATATCAAAATAAATGTACTTTAAAGTCAAATCGGAAGGCTGAATGGAGAAGTACTTTAGTCTCAGAAGTAAAATGGACTCGTAAATATCGAATTTTGAAATTAGAATGATTCTCACCAATAAAGTTGATGTATTGCAATATTCTAACCGCAACCCGAAACGCGATCGAATGTGGTTTACTCTGTTCTTACATATCTGTATCGCGTTTCTACAGATAATAACACCAAAACGCACGTAATCAATATAGTGATACTGAATATAAACCGCAGACCGCTTTAATAGCTTCGTAAGTTCAAAATAACATTTTTATCAAACGAAATAGAAAGTGTCAAGTGTGAACGTTGTCAAAACAATAACATATTTCTTTTCTGGATTTTCGAGTTTATAACATTCTAATTTTAAATATTTATGCAAAATATAAGTCTTGTAGGTACTTAATTAATTTTATTGTTTAGGGCGAAACTATTCTAAGTACTTATGAAACATATTTTAATTTGAAATAATATCTAGAATAATGCCACGCCCTGTTTAGCTAGTTATAAAACGCTTTCCTATGATACTTATTAAAACGAATTCATGAATTAATGAACATACGGCACTTGGAATTTAAGTTAATAATCCCCACGTACTTTAATGACTTATAAATTCTAATAGTTTAATTTCACTATTAAGTGCAATTTCCTAAGCGATAAACGTATAAAACAGCAATTTATATCTGATTGTCAGCCTTGGTGCATACTAATTATCCACGTAATAAAAAGTAAATAACCTGGCAAAGGCAACGATAAATCGAAAGTTATTTGTTTGATTTGAAAAATAATTAAATGACAGGAGGATCATGAAACTCGAAATCAAATCCTAAAAGTATCGAATTGATAGTTTTTTTTAACAACTTCCTCGTCGAATTCAGAATAAGACCAGCATTAAGTGCGAATACCAATGAATCAATGTTTAGCTATGACAATAATGAATTCTAACAACACGAACCTGAGATAAATATGTATGTACGAGTCATAATTAAGCACTTGTTCGCGCGCGCAACCCACAAAACAGTTGGACAAGTGATCAGCAGTGTAAATAGCTACAACTGTTTGATAAACCATCGTCTCTTGCGCAATGTTGAGCCACAGCCCTTGTGCTGAAAGGTCTAGATTAACAACTATTATTATTTAGATATGAATTCATTTGTAGGCATGTCGATATTTGAATCGAGAATGTTTTAGCAAAATGATTTATAGTCATAACATTCTTTTTTGTTTTTAAAATCAAATTCGGAATTCAAAAAGAAGTAATAGACATCAACTTTTATTTTTAAAACAGACATGGATCTGATGAATATTGATAAAGCGTTACATTTCGTCAGAACAGACAAAGTAGGTCAGAACTATGTAGTTTACGGACAGTCTCTCAGATTCTGTTATTAAAGAAAATTTAAGGACATCAGACAAAGCGAGCGCGGCCGTAATTTGTGGGCGTGGGTCTCATATCGACTCGCCTTTGCATTCTGTTGCAAAAGGCGCCATTTTGCAATAGATCGGAATTATCATTCGACGAACTGGTGCACAACCGGCTATTGCGAGTTATATGTTGCAAGAGGAAGCCGAGGGCGTGAGGAAGTGTTATGGTGGTCATTAGCGGTCGAAGGTCATAGAAAAACGGGACATTGAAAATAGAAATTTGTCGCGCTCGAGTAACTAACGATATCGCACAACTTTTTGTCGCGGTTACGCATGTTTAGGTCAATTTTTTTTACTGCTTCTAAACTGTGTGCAGTTATGAAATGTTATAAGCATAGCTATTACGCCTTTTTTGTTAGGCTACTTTTGTTAGCGTAACATCGAAATTATATTTTGAAACGTTCATAGAATTCATACATGGAAGTCACAGATTCAGTCCATATACCTATCAAGTGTAGTTCAGCCATGAAACGGACATGTTTCCCGCCCACTCATTAGCAAAACGGAATAAAGACGCGCGCCCGCCCATAGCGCATGCGCATCTCTGAGACATTTGTTTGGGCGCGAAAGTTATCTGTCAAACGATCGCTTCTTTTTCTGCGCTGTATATTGTTTTTGGTGTACTACAAATTTTACAATTTTTAAACATATACGAATTTATTTGAACAGTTGCCATTCACTTTATAATCGTTGTTCGATAAAAACGCTTTAAATATTTCACAGACATTAATTACACTTTTGGTAGCTAATAACTTTACACTTATTATTGTTTTTATGCATAAGCCGATTGTAACATTCGACTAAACTAATGAAGTAGTGAATAATAAAATAATATGCAAATATTCGGCGTAGGCGAGTTAGAAAACGGATACATTGTATTAATCATCACTTACATTATTTTACATGGTCCTTGACATAATTAAAACTATTTCAAACATCTCTTTAGTGCAGACTTTCAGACGGAAAATAATCTATGGTTCTATTTTAATTTTCAAATATGGAAAATACTGTAATAGAATTATATAGAGGCTAAATCCAAAAGAGGTTTAGATTCTAAATATTTCAGGCAATAGGACAAAATACAAAAAAAAAAGATTGTTAAAATGCTGTGAGTATGACGTGAAGATAGGAATGATGCGACCATAGGATGCGCCTATGTGACCCAGGAAGACGACCCACTGCCTAGTTTTGTTCAAAACAATGTTGTATTGTAATTCCAGGGACCAAAGATGTATCATACACATTGTGGGATGTACTAATCTATTGTTTTAACATACCTTTTACATATATGATTAAAATGTACTCTTAAAAGTATTTGAATACAAATAGAAGGTGAATATTGATTGACAGGTTGAATAGCACTAAACTACTGTTTTGTTTTTAGTATGTTTATATTACATCGATTAATAAGTTCTGCATTGTTGGGTAAACAGTTTATGATTGATTTTTCGATGAGCGTGTTATATACTTATTACAAATAAAAACTTATTTCCTTACAGTTCAATTATTGGAAAATGAATTTCGGTTAGTTATTTTTTGCGTGTTAGTTCTCAAAGCAATTGTACTATTTTCAGTAATAGCTGCAAAAAATGCTTTGGGCTACACAATAGATACTTTTAAGTCCAATTTTACTTTCTTTTACGTCCATTTTTGACAGAAACAAGTTATTTTTACAGTTCAAAGTTCTTATTCGTTTATTTAACACTTTTGCTTTCTATATTTTATCTGCATTGTCACTCTTACATTTCTTTGAATTGCTATAGTATGTTTGATTAATTTTGTATTACTTATCAACAATGGTCTTCCTTTCTACAGGTGGTCCTTCGATACGCGGAAATCTTCATACTATAGACAATACGGTGTAAAATCAATCGATTTTCCGTTAATTTTGAACTTTCCTTGATTAAGTACCTACTATTGATAAGGAAATGTCAGCAGTGCCGGAGTATTGTTCTCAGTAATATTGTATATAAATCTTATGTATTACGAAACGAAGGGAAGTTGTATTGAAGGGATATTTAACTGTTCTGAGGGGTGAAAGTGGGTGAGCAATAGTTTCCTTGAATGTATTTATTAGTTTGTTTTAAGATTTATTACGGTCGCTTGACTTATAAACGAGAAAAGTGATTGAGAAATTGAATTTTTGATGGCAAGAGAGATTATACCATTGTTTAAGTCTACATACAAGAGGTTTTTGTGGAGTTTTAAAGTTCAATATAAAAATAATGGAGAGTTTTTTTTAGGTATATTCATGAGAAAGAAGTATGGGGTTTGGAAACTGAATTATTGGTTATTAGTAAAATAGAATAAGATTCTGAAAATGCTATATGTATCGTTGAGTGATAAATATGAAATATATAAAAATACGAAAAAAAAACATTTTTTTTTTAAATACGAGTAGAGACAAGAAAGGTTTAATTAACTACACTCAAAAAAAATACAAAATATTTTTGAAAATCAAAGTCCGAGCATAATTGAAAAATAAAAAACAAAACACTCACCATAGACTGCATGATTACTGTGTTTATTACTAAGGTTTAGAGATCTCAAACGAACTAACTTAAGCGCTACTGTTAAACAGAACTCGCCTAGGAATTTTCGCCTAAGTAAGCGACGTGTGAATACAACCACCTTCCGAGTCGGAATGCCGATTGGCCACAGTACGCCCCTTTATATATGAAACACCCCGCTTTGGCGGTTCGTAATTGGAAACAATTAAGTTGCGAGCAAGTGCAATGCTGTAATTTTTAATTGTAAGATGGGCATACGTTTTTCCGGCGGAACGCGTTTTAAATATCGAACAGAAATAGAGCAAAGGGTGATATTGTCCCAACTTTTATTGATCAAATGTTGACCCAATCATTGGTGTGTCTATTCGTATAATATTTGTGCTGTGCATATAGTATATAATGGAGGAAAATGATGGTTTTAAGCACCCGTTGAGTAAGATAAAGAGTTGTTAATATTGTTGTTGCTATACACAACTAGATACGTTTTGTGGTTAGAACCAATATTTTTCAGTACTGGCCCATATTTATTATAGATAGAAATACTTTCTATTTGGCCAGTGTCTAGTTTTTTTTTTTTTTTTTTATTTGCAATAATTGCTATGTTATCGTAAATTCTATATAAGGGAATTATCAGTGGAATTTATCGGCGTTTGGCTATTTTAGTGGGTAAAGCAAGGTAAACGCGGTAACAATGTAGACGGTAATCGACACATACCTTAAATTAACGGTTAACATTTCAGTCCAGTCTTTATCTATTAGTAATGTTATGATCGAGAAATTCTTAGAAATTAGGTCGGAAAAGTTCATGAACATTTTTGAACTATTATGAATTGAACCTTTTGAATTATGGAGTTTGTGTTTAGTTTATTATCGAGTTTTCAATTATATTATATTAATTATCATTCGACATAGCTCTGCGAGTCGCTAAACTTAAGTGGCAGTGGGCAGGGCACATTGCTCGTAGAACCAATGGCCGATGGGGCAGTAAGGTTCTGGAGAGGCGGCCACGTACTGGAAGCTGCGTCTTCCAGTACGTGGCCGCCACTCCAGAACCTAGGGAGGTAACCGTAGGGAGGCCCCCAACAAGGTGGACCGATGACCTGGTGAAGGTCGCGGGAAGCCGATGGATGCGGGCAGCACAAGACCGGTCAACGTGGAAAACCTTGGGGGAGACCTTTGTCCAGCAGTGGACATCTATAGGCTGAAGAAAAAGAAGAAGAAGTATCCTTCTCTGTATGAGAGGAGACCTGTGCCCAGCAGTGGGACGATAAAAAAGGTTGATGATGCTGATGAAGTTTGGTTTACTTGAATTCAAATACCTGACCAATTACGCGTAACTGTTGTAATATGTCATGGTATTTAGAATGTTGATACCTCAAAGAAAAAATCCATTAAGCGTGTTTATCTTGTATATCATTTTATTAAATGCTACTGCAAGGGCATTTAGTTTTATTCAAAAATTCTCAGTCATTGTTGTAATTTAGAGTTTGTATTTGGGCCTAGTTTATTTTAATTGGCCCATCCAATATCAGATAAAAAAAAGTTTATTTTAAAATTTAAACAATATATGAATATAGCTAAAAGTCGTAAAATGAACCTAGCAACAAACTGCTTTGTAGTTTGGCTGAGCTTCAAAGTTATAATAATAATATTAATAATTTATTAACTCAAAACAAGAGATTGTAGCACACGTTAAAAATACAATAATATAAAATAAATATATACGGACAAATTACACAGATTGAGCTAGCCCCAAAGTAAGTTCGAGACTTTTGTTGTGGGATACTAACTCAACGATACTATATTTATAATAGATACATATATAGATTAACATCCAAGACCCAGGCCAATCAGGAAAAGATCGTTTTCCATCATGACCTGGCCGGGGATCGAACCCGGGAATTATTCAAAATAAGCACTGTTAAAGCAAACGTGTGGATAAGCACTGCTCTCCTGGCTAGATTATGAAAACCTGTGTTAATCTGTGAATATATAAAGAAATACATAAATCTAATACATAAAAATCATAATTACACTTTCATATTTTTTTAAAATGTATTGGATCAGTACTCGATTGGAAACAGTAAGGTAATATGTAACACACTATCAGTAGCAATGGGTTTCATTTTGACAGTTCAACAACATACATTGCGCGGTCTACATTTTGTTTTGATTTTTTGACGCGCATTTTTCATTGGACTTTTAAAATTATTTAAAGTGTCGTTTACTAAATAAAAGCGCGTGATTTATGTAGTAAAAAGTGCAATCAGTAAAAAATTCATAAAGAACATTGAAATATCGCAGCATAGTGGCCACATCATGACTTTGCTTCAAACCTCCCTCATAGTCGGTTCACGCGGCCGTCTTTTTCAAACTACCATTGGCGATATCCACCATTATTGTGAAATAAAATTTTCAAAGAATTTCTATAATTTGTTACACGTGTTATTGGCAAAATTGTGGTATATATTCCGCAGAGGCCATTGATCAAGAGTTGAGGTTGAATCCAACTTGAAAAAAGAAGAAGATGAAGTACATTTTGGTGAGCAGATACATTTTTGAACACATAGAGCAATGGATTAGCAATAAGCTTCAAAATTATTCAAATTGAGAGTAATAATGTGTCAATTAGGGTGCTGGCCGAACTAATTGGAATAGGATATTTGACTAAAAAAACTAATTAGTCCGTCAGTCGGATTTCTAAAAAATACTAAACACGTATTTTTCTTTTTTCATATAAACAAAAAATGAAGACGATACAGTGCGTTGAAAACTCGTGTGACGTCACTACACGATACAATTTTTAGCGAGCACTGACGTCACCAGCCATCACTCCTGATTTTTGATGCCTTTCATATTTGTCAATTTTTATTGATTTGATAAAACAAAATATACGTATCCAATTTTTCTATAATCTGAATGAAGGACTAAATAGAATCATTTTTTTTACCCAGGAATTATCCCGAAAGAAATAAAAACGCAATAGGGATGCTATTGCGTTTATTTTTTTTTTTCATTTATAAATTACTAGCTTTTTCCGCCCGCGGTTTCGCCCGCGTGGTGTTCGGTTATATCGCGCTTTTTAGATTTCCTTCGGGAATATCAAATTTTTCCGTGATAAAAGGTAGCCTATGTTCTTTCTCAGGGTCTAAAGATTGTCTGTGCCAAATTTCATCAAAATCGGTTGAGAGGTTTAAGCGGGAAAGCGTAACAGACAGACAGGCAGACAGACGGACAGACAGAGTTACTTTCGCATTTATAATACTAGCTTTCCGCCCGCGGTTTCGCCCGCGTGGAGTTCGGTTATATCGCGCTTTTTAGATTTCCCTTGGGAACATCAAATTTTTCCGGGATAAAAGGTAGCCTATGTTCTTTCTCAGGGTTTAAAGATTGTCTGTGCCAAATTTCATCAAAATCGGTTGAGAGGTTTAAGCGGGAAAGCGTAACAGACAGACAGACAGAGTTACTTTCACATTTATAATATTAGTATGGATTAGTATGGATAAAAAAAACGCGTTTGACAAATAAGCACAATAAGCATTCACGCGTTGATGTCTTTACTATGAAGATGTAACGCGTGACTGTTCGTGTCGCCAATTTCAATAAAACTTGAATGAAAAATCAAAAACTGTGTTGTTTACATAATTTATATTGGTTACTAAATTTTAGGTAAATTGATTGGTTTTGAATCAACATGATTTTTAAATAGGAAATTTTCGCACTGCAACAAATTTAAATAAAAGAAAGAAATAAGAAAATAAAGTTTATTTGGTCGCGAAACACAAGATAAAAGTAACTATATTATTAGATATCACGTTAGTTCCTAACAAATAGTTTTATTATAAAGGCCAGAAGGATTAATCCACAATTTAAAAAAGTTTAAAAATCTATCTCACGTCTTCTTCATTCGACGTCATTTGTTTTTGTGTTCTTACCTGTGTGCTTTTATTTTCTTTCAAATCATAGTCAAAAATGCACAGCAATTAAATATATTTTTGGCATTTCAACAATTCCGCCACACAATTCCTGTAATTCAAAACGTTCAAAATCATCTTTGCGACAAACAAATTTCAAAATGTAGGGAAATTAGACGTATTTTTTGACAGATTGAGACAAAATCATACTGTAAACGTTTTTAGTAGAGTTTAGTAGAGGAGTTTTGACAGGAAAGCTAAGATAAATAAATAATAATAAATATATATATACGGACAAATCATACAGATTGAGCTAGCCCTAAAGTAAGTTCGAGACTTGTGTTATGGGATACTCTAACACAACGATACTATATTTATAATAGATACATAGAGATAAGCAACCAAGACCAAGGCCAATCAGGAAAAGATCGTTTTCCATTATGACCTGGCCGGGGATCGAACCCGGGGCCTCCACGTCGCAGGCAGGCGTGCTGACCGCTACGCCACGGAGGACGACGAGATAAGTGTCATGCTCATTTTTCATTGGACTTATAAAATTATTAGTTAAATTATTTGTGTCGTTTCCTAAATAAAAGCGCGTGTTTTATTTACTAAAATTGCATCGCAGTATAGTGGCCACATTATGACTTTGCATCAAATCTCCCTCGTAGACGGATCACGCGCCCGTTTTTTCATCTGTTATTGACGATATCCGCCATATACAAATTGTGAAATATTTTTTTTTAAAGAATTTCTATAACATGTTACTTACATATGTTATTGGCAAAATTGTGGTATCTATTCCACAGAGACCGTTGATCAAGAGTTGAGGTTGAATCTCACTTTAAAAAAAGAAGAAGATTAGTAGAATTAGCCCTCAGACTGTGAAAGTTTCTAAAATTAGTAGTATAGTATAATGTACACTGTGATTAGTAGAATTGCCCCCAGCTCTCTCTTCACCTCCGCATGGGACTGCCCCGATGTCGCTTGTCATATTTTTAATCAAAGAATGCTATTGTTACGTCCATTGAAATGTATTTAAAATGAAAGACGTCATGTTCCAATAAAATTGGCCAGTAGCAAATAAGTCTCGTTCTACGAGAGGTATGTATAACTACATAATACAAAGGAAAGTGATATAATGAACTATTTGCTAATGTACAAATATTAAGCAGTAATACTTTTATAATAGGGTCACTTTTATATAATAAATAACTAGATGATGATTGTCGTTATTGGGTCTTGTGTAAAATGAGACGAACACTCCGAAGAGTTTTATTTTTTTGCCAATTGCAATCTCAAGATACTTTCAGACATTTATTGAGAGGAGGCGATCAGAAAATTGGCTATGTCTCGAATTTCTGTCAAATATTTTGATGCTGTATGTTTAATTTGGCAATTTCCCTCAATCTAATCTCCTTTGTAAACCTTTATTTTGATGTTTCTAGACTAAAATGACAGCTAATACCTGTATACAAAAACTGTAGTTTTAGTCTAGCAAACTTAAAATCAGAGTTTATTGTAATAAAATATTATGGTTTTCGTAAAACGTTAACTTTTTGTCATTTCATTCACAATCAGGCGATGTTACCAACTTCCCAATGCATCCTCTTCACTTTACAAAGAGCAAGATAACTATAGTTGCCTAAACTTTAATAATTAATTTAATACTAGCTTTCCGCCCGCGGCTTCGCCCGCGTGGTGTTCGGTTATATCGTGTTTCCAAGAGAACTCTTCAAAAGTCCGGAATCAAAACTATCCTATGTTATTTCCCCAAGGTAAACTCTATCTTTGTACCAAATTTCAATAAAATTAGTTCAGTGGTTTACACGTGAAAGCGTAACAGATAGACAGACAGACAGAGTTACTTTCGCACTTATAATATTAAGTAGGGAAGTAGAGATATACTGACCGGTTGACATTAGATTCCTAAATAAGATTGTGCCCTTTCGAGTGTATCGTTTGTGAGGTTCGTCCCCTATTACAATATATTTGATACCATCATTAATAAAATATGGGTGTATTAAGGAGACAATCCAATAAATTCTGCTGGTTTATGGGATTCCGCATCACGTTTTTCTATGATCGAAAGATCATAGTCATGAGAATAGACAATTGAATAGGAACCACAAATTGAAAAACAAAGCGAGTGACGTGATTTTTACTTGATTTTCTAGAGGAAAAGTCAACGTATGTGTATACTATACATATACGTATAATGTATACTATAGTTTTTTTTAATAGTGTGGCACTAGTTATGACTTTGTGCCAATTTCAAGTAAAATAAAAATCTTCAAAAGTTCTTCTTTCTTTCTCTTATGGCTTCGCACGGTTTGTGCATTTAGCCAATGTCACGTAATGAATTATTCATGTCGAAAAAGACGGCCGCGCGAACCGAACACTTTGGAGGAAGATTTGTTACAAAGCCATGATGTGGCCACTATGCTACAATATTTCACTGTTCTTTATGAATTATTCACTGAATGCACTTTTTACTACATAAATCACACGTTTTTATTTAGTAAACGACACTATATATAATTATATATATAACTATATATAATTTAAAAGTCCAATGAAAAACGAGCGTGGCACTCATCTTGGCTTCCTGCCTTCCGATTATTGACTGGCTAAATGCAAATAATCTTAAAATAAACTGACAAAAACTAAAATTATGAGCTTCAAAATTGGACAAAAAGGACAATCACAAATTAAAATCACTTAAAAAGGAGCTCCAATACTACAATCGAATGTAACAAAATTTCTTGGTCTATACATTGACAACGATATGTCTTGGAGGACGCAAATTGACAATGTGTGTGGGAAACTTGGCAAGTTGTCCTATGCTCTTCGGATGCTGGGTAAAGTGTCAAACATGACCGCACTCTTAGCAGCTTATCACGGTTACGTTGCCTCCACCCTGCGATATGGTTTGATATTTTGGGGCAATGGTACTAAAATTGAGCAAGTACTGATTGCACAAAAAAAATGCATTTGAGCTATATGCAAAATAAAACGGACCGATTCATGCAAGCCACATTTTAAAAACTTAAAAATATTGACTGTACCTTCCCTCTACATCTATCAGGCCTGTATTTTTATTAAAAATAATAAGGATCTCTCTAGACCTGTCAAAAGCCAACGTCGCTCGAATAAGTTACATTTGCTTTTCACAAATACTAAATTTCTACATAAAAGCATATATGCAATGGCTCCAAAGATATACAATAAATTACCAAATGAAATTGTATCAGCTAAAAATGTGAATATTTTTAAGCGTCAGCTTTTTGAACTACTTATTGAGAAGACATATTACTCTGTCAATGAATATCTTAATGACAAACTTTGATAATTAACATAATTTGTATGATATTATTTAAATTTGACGACTCTTGTCTCTGTTGACTATATTTTATTTTTTGTTTAATATTTAAAAAATTGTAATTTGCTGACATTTTATTTAATTGTTTCTGAGGCTGTATCGTGTGATGCTGCCTATTGAGTTAATGTGCCGGCTTAATTTGTTGACATATTTATTTTGCATGAAACTGTGACATCTACATTCGCTTCTTATGATATTTTGTATGCCTTTTGGCGGGACATAGCATGGACAAAAATTCTTTGTACATAACATCTGCATAACTGTACCCTGTGTTCACAAGATTAATAAATGAATTTGAATTTGAATTTGCCAAAAACTCCTATACTATAGTTCTTCAAATATAAGATGTGCAATTTGACACTTCTAACTTACTGAAGAATAGTGATTGGGTTAAAAAAAATCGATTATTACAATATCCGATTTATCCGAGATATTGATTTCATTTCTTTGTAATTGCTAATCGATTAAAGAGACAGATTTATTTATTTTATGACTGTAAATATCTGAATTTTAGATGAAAGGAATTCCCAAAATCTTTAGTTCCATCCTAACCTAAGCAATATTGTATTACATGCAATGTTAAATATTATAAATTTTGATTTTAAGATTCGTAATTTTAACAGAGATGACAATGCATTACAAATAAAGTTGAAAATTTAATAAGGAAATCTGAGATTGTAGTAGCTTGATATTACTAGACATTTACTTAGAAAAGTTACATTGGTACCCTTGCACTCATACTTGTGAGGCTGGTGTTTTAACCACTAGGCCACCACGACTTGGGAACAATATGTACAAAAATCAAAATCAAAGCATTTATTTCAAATAAACCAGTTACAGGTACTTTTGAAATGTCAGAAGGTATATAATGAATAAAAGCACTTGGAATGCCTTTTAACCTGTTATTGATCCCTTAAACTATCTAGTCGGATTAAGTGTACATGCAGTTAATAGAGGGCTGTTTTGATTGGTTATCGTATATAACAACAGACAATCAAATTATTTGGGCTGCCATTAAACAATAGATTAATTGTGTCTTGTTAACGAAGAAACGGTAGCATTTTACTTCACCCACCAGGAGAGAAGGAGCAGCTTTTGGGCTCCTTTGTTCGAACTTATTTAATACTAGCTTTCAGCCCGTGGCTTCGCCCGCGTGGAATTCCGTTATATCGCG
The DNA here is from genome assembly GCA_017933935.1 of Sesamia nonagrioides. Lineage (NCBI taxonomy): Eukaryota > Metazoa > Arthropoda > Insecta > Lepidoptera > Noctuidae > Sesamia > Sesamia nonagrioides. Next base: position 1,787,264 of record JADWQK010001779.1, read on the forward strand.
CTTTTAGATTCCTCATTTTCGGGGATTTTTAAAGTATCATTTAGCTAAGTTTACATGTGCATATTCATTTGCAATATATTATATTGTGTTAAACGACACACAGCGCCATCTATCACCAAACTGGTATAAAGCTAAAAATATTTTTGTTTTCCCTCGGGAATATCAAATTTTTCCTGGCTAAAAAATACCCTATTTTTAATGCGGACTTCTAACTTTACGTTTACAAAATTTCAAAGCAATCGGTTCAGTACTTACGGCGTGAAAGCGGAACAAAGAAACAAAGTCACTTTCCGATTTATAATATTGGTAAGGACAGGGCTCTTTTCTGTGGGTAGACCATAACCCACAATTCTCGATGGTAGGCCATAACATCGGCTGCCGGCAGAAGTTACCACCCACCAGACAAAGTCTTGCCGCCGAGCGATTCGGTGTGTTCCGGCACGCTATTTGGTGAAGCCGTGCTGAGGACAGGTTTAAGCAGAATAAGCAGTTGTGTTGCGATGTGTGCCGGGTATGTACGATGCGTCAAACGTTGTTGTGTCGGGAGTTTGGTCGTGGAGGGTCTCCAGACCAATCTCCCTCTAGCGCAGCATCGTTGGTCGTGTTGTTGGGTTTAACATTGCTTCACCTCGCTCAAGTGTTGTCTTCCTTCCTATTCGCTAAGTTTTTTTTAAGTGAATATGCTCTATAAATTAGTGTGCTTTATCATCACTGTTTACCATCAGGATTGCAGTTAAGCACTAGTTTAGCCCAAAGACCCTTGAGTTTCCTTTGCCATTATTTCGCAAAGGTACACCTGGCAAGCAATAGTAAAAGAATGAAAATGAAGAGTGTAGTTATTTTTGCAATAATTTGTCACTTGAAAATATTTCCCATACCCTATAAACAATTTCATTTTACTTAGAGACTAGCGACCGCTAGCGACTTCGTTCGCGTGGTTCAGTTATGCTCCGCTCCTATTGGTCACAGAGTGATGTTATATAGCCTAAAGCCTTCCTGGATTAATAGGCTATCCTATGCAAAAATAATTTTTCAAATCGGACTCGTAGTTCCTGAGATTAGCGCGTTCAAACAAACAAAAAACAAACTCTTCAGCATTATATATTAGTATAGATAGATTGGTGGCGCTAATCACTGATGGGTTCTCTGCTTGATTGTCAACAATTTTTATTATTTTACAAAGATTTTGAAGCTACCTTCAATCATCATCATCTCTGCGTTAATCCCAGTCGCATCCGTAGCTTTTCAGCTTTTGAGTCTGGGGTTCGCTTTACCAGTCCAACTGCTGATTTTGGCTAAACTTCGATATTTTCCATGAAGCGACTGCCGTCTGCCCTCCACAACCCGAAGGCAATATCTAGGCATTGCAGTTAAACCAATTGTTAGACTTTTGATGGCTCCAATAACCCTTAACGACTGCCACTAGATGTTCGTATGGCAACCGGGACCAACGGCTTAACGTGCTTTCCGGAGCAGGACCAGACCAGTGCAAATATTCATATTCATGAATACAAATATTTGCACTGTGCGGGGATCGAACCCGCGCCTCCTTGCGCAACGGCCACGTTCGCTACCACTACGCCACGGAGGCTGTCGTGAAGCTACCTTCAATATCCAACACTAATTAGTTTCACGTTACTTAGCAAAAGATCGTGTGCTGAGCATTCCTAACATTGCATGTACTTGGCTCATTAATAATACTTTCTAATAATTATTAGATAACAAACTCTTTTTATCGCTTGATGTTCTTGTCTTTGGTACATTTTTTTTTTATAATAGGGTGGCCACCTGCTTTATCAATTAATTAATTTTTAATTAAACGGTTTTATTAATTGTAATCGCAATAACAGAGATTTATCGTTTGAAATATCGCCACATCTATGTATTAAAATTTCAACGATAACTGTAGGCTTTGTTTTCATTCATTAGATTTTTTTTGTTTTTTGTTGCATGATGGACATACGGACGATGGAATTTGAATTTGAAAACGAAATGTTTCTCCATAAATAAATAAATAATAATTTAATTAATAATCTTGGCGGGTAATTTTTAATTGGCACCCGATGAAAATTGACTTCTCTTAGTTGTAATAAAACTTAAAAAGGAGATGTTTCATTTTGGGCCACCACTATGTACGCTATATAGATAAAAAGGAAAAAAATAATAGATTTTCATAAAAAATACTACTAAATTAATTTGAATAAAAATACAAGAATATATAATTAATTAATTGAAACGTTTTTTAATGAGATAACCCTTTAGATAACCCGGTAGCCATGACAGTAGTTATGACGTTTGATTGGCGACTTTGACAGTTCTATTTTCCCGTTCGTCGTTCATATCGAGTGTTGATTTGAGTTGATTGTGTTTATTTAATGGGCCGTATGTTCCGAATTCATGTTTTGTTTTTTTCGCAGTCATATTATAATATAGATACGATAATATAGATACGATAATATAGATACGATAGCCTTAGATACATGACACATCAATCAAAAGTCACTGTCAAATTCTTATTTCGCTTATTGCTGACCACCATATTTATTAGTAGTTGTGTTGCACTCCTTGGCCGAGTTAAATTGAATCTGTATAAAAACTAAGCCAAAATATAGGAAATTAACATTAAAAACAGTTAACTATAGCGTAGCTATACCTAGCATTAAGTGGCCCATGTGCTGGCCCAGGCTCCATACATTTCTGAAACATCTCCTTTAAAACAAAAATTATTCCTATACCACCAAAGGTGACGATAATGATATTGACAGTAATTTAAGTAACAAAAGAAAAAAAAATGTTTAGAGACCTTTCTAGAGGCTAAACTATGGGTCAGTCTATCCTATGGGTCAGGGTTGCGGGTTGGTTAAACAAGAAACCGTGGCCCTGGCCGTCCCACAGGCAAACGAAGAAACACGGGTGGGTTTTAGTCAGTAAAAGTTTGACACGCCCTTCCGCACCGCCCAGAGCGGGAGAAGTCATTTGATGATTACCCATCCCATCAAAAAAAAAAAGGTTAAACTTCCTACATTCAGAAAAACAAAAGAACAACATTTGGGGTTCTTTAAGACGATTTCATGTTGTTATGTCAACTGAAATGAACCTATCGATTAAGAAACATTATACCATTACTAATATTTTATATACTCTTGTTAGAACTCTATAGAACTTCTATAGGACGACTCAGTTATCCTTCATCCACACGAATAGTGAATGGTCTACATTTCCTTAGCAATTTGCTTTTATTGCCTATGATTGTTGATCTGACTGAATAAGCAATTTCATCAGTACTATTTAATGTGTCTATAATTTATTTTCCCACTTCTGCACAGAGGCCTCCAATCTGTGAGTGCTACTCCTTAGACCAAATGCCACCGTGCCTAGCTAGAATTTTTTGTTTCCAGGACATAGTCGGTTTCCTCGCAATGTTTTCCTTCACTACAATAAGAGTTTAGGATAGTTTAATCAAGACCTAGCAGAATTAACAAACATACTTAGGCTGTAAGTAGCGTTTCTGGCGTTCTTTAAGGAGCTGGGGTAGATTGAAGGAACATTGATCCCACCCGTACTCAGAATACGCGCATTGTAGTGAAGTTGCGACACCAGCCCTTATGACCCATTGCTTAACATTGTAAGTAGTATGTATCAGCATTATCATCAACTGCTGCAGCTGCTGGACACAGGTCTCCTTTCATACACAGGGATTGAGCGTAATCACCACGCTTGCTCATTGCGGGTTGGCGATTTTATACTTAAAATCCAGGTTTCCTCAAGATGTTTTCCTTCGGCTTTTATTCAGTCATTGGTGTCCAAGATTTACTTAGAAAGTACATATATCTCAGGAAAGTTACTTAGGTACTTGCCTGACCTGGTATCGAACCCGCACACTCATACTTGAGAGGCTTGTGTTTTAACCACTAGGCCACCACGACTTTCTAAGTAACGAAGTTCGAAGTTAGACTAAGTAGTATACTAAGTTGATATTATACATGTCTCAATAATATTAATTAATACTATCGCCCGCTACAAAATTTTACACAAAAATATGAATAATTCATGCTATGATGATGAATAGAACCTGCGCTGTGAATACATTGCATATCATTACATGTTAGTACGGCAATTAGAGAAAAATAGAGCCTCAATATTTAGGTGAAGGAAATAGATAACTATGTCTATGATAATTAGAATTATTGACCTCATTATCTAATTTAATAGGATAGTTTGATATGATTTCATAGGTTGTGCCTAACTCCCATGAGAAGAACAATTAAGTGTATGTACGTAGTAGCTTCTTCCAGAATAATTTCTTATTTTCAGTAAAATAGCACCGCCTAGGTATTACTTGATTTTCGCTAAGAATTCTTTCCTACTTTTTTCTGCTCGTATCCTTCAGAACCTAGCCTGATGGTAAAGAAGCTATAGCCTTGCTCAAGAATTGAGCTATCAAAGTAAATAAAAAACAAAACGCTATTTTTCAAATAGAAACAGAAAATATCAAAATCCAAATTATTCCCGATGACTACAAGAACTGTGACCACGCCCTTTGAGTACCCTTCATCGAGTGACAGTACGACCACGATACGTAGCAAGAGTGGGTGGCCCCAAATATTTAGTCTAATTGTCCTGCGTATGCGCCGGTATTCCGCTCTATTGTGCGCCGGATTGACTGACTAGAACCTATCTCGTGAACTTTATTCTCTCGTCATTGTTACAAATAATGGCAGACTGATGACAGTGATCTTATGGTGTAGGTATTTTTAACGTTTATTATATCCAACTAAAGTCATCATCATCATCAACCTTTTTATCGTCTCGCTGCTGGGCACAGGTCTTCTCTCATAGAGAGAAGGATGGAGCGTAATCACCACGCTTGCTTAATGCGGGTTGGCGATTTCAGACTTATAAAGTCCAGGTTTCCTCAAGATGTTTTCCTTCACCTTCAGTCATTGGTGTCCAAGATATACTTAGAAAGTACATATAACTTCAGAAAAGTTACATTGGTACTTGCCTGACTTGGAATCGAACCGGCGAACTCATACTTGAGAGGCTGGTGTTTTAACCACTAGGGCACCACGACTCACGAGACCTGTGCCCAACAGTGGGACGATAAAAAGGTTGATGATGATGAAAGTAAATCTGTTAAATTAAATTCCTAGGTACTAATAAAAATGGCGCCGATTCTCTTTTGAAATTTAATTAAGCTTGTGATAAACTAAATTTAAATTTAATGCATCTTTTTCTTTCTATTTCACTAGCTGTGCCACGCGGTTTCACCCGCATAGGTTTCGATGTGTTCTATTATATGCTCCGCACCTATTGGTCGCATAGTGATGTTATTTATATAGCCTAGAGCCTTCCTTGATCAATGGGCTATCTAAAGCAAAAAGAATTGTTCAAATCGGACTGTAATACCTGAGATTAGAGCGTTCAAACAAACAAACTCTTCAGCTTTATATATTAGTATAAAGAAAGTACAGAAGATAATATCTTCGTATAGACCTGTCAATTTTAGTCCGCGCCTGACGTAAACTGACGTATTTTTAGTCGCCATGTTTATAATCGCGTCTAAACTGTCTATGGAATTATTGAATTAAACTAAAATGTTATCTTCTATCCTTTTCTTAATGAAATAGGAAGAAAAAGATGCACTTAACTTAAAATTAGTTTAGTTCGTGAACAAGAGAATCGACGCCATTATGTCTTCCGGCCAGATTTCATCAGAATCAAAATAATAGTATAAACTTAACTAGAAAAGAAACAGAAAATCGACTCGAGAGATCGAGTCATCATCATCATCAGCCTCTACTCGTCCACTCCTGGACATAGGCCTCTTCCATGGCACGCCAACAAGCTCGATTCTGAGCAGCTCGATGCATGGATGCATGATGCATTTCGGGGAGTGTGCGAGGGAATTGCATGATTTAATTCCCCCATCTCCATTCCACCAGCGGACGACCCGTCGTACGGCTGGTTTCCACCCTTACGTTGTTAACACCACTACGATCCGGACGAAGCGTTTCGCCTCCTCCTTTATACCGCGTACATCGAGGGACTGGAACAATTTGCCAGCGGCGGTGTTTCCGTCGGACTACAATTTGAGTGTCTCCAAGGCTAGAGTGAATAGGCTCTTAATGAACTAGTGCGCTTTACCATCAACGATTGCGTCACTGCTTACCATCAGGCAGGATTGCGGTCAAGCGCTGGTTTATAATATGTAACAAAAAAAAAAAGCTCTCCGCCAGCCACTAGATTTTTAACCTACAAAATAAAACCAGGAAAGAGCTTCAACATCCATACAACACATAAATCAACAACATTCCCCTTGCCGATTAAACATGTCAAATATTAAATGCATTTATCGGTCTTCCGACTATTTCAATTGGATTGCCTGACAGATGGCCACTCCCCGGCGCTCCCTGGCCTTGGTTCACCCACTTCAAACCTCACGTCCATGGCTACAGATAAGGCCTTTATGTCATAGTAGTAAGGGCGGTTTTCGTAGGTCAAGTGTGGTGGTCGTATGGTTGACAGTACGTGCAATGTGGAGAAGTAAGGTCAGTCAGGAGACATGGTAAGTTAATTGATTTATATACAATTGTTTTGTGATAGTCTGAGGACGTTATTTAAGGAAATGTTGTATTATTTACGTTTCTTAAAAATTGGATCAAATGAAACATGATTTTATTTCTGTATTTAACTTTGTATGTACAAACAGTCTTCGAGTCGCTAAACTTAAGTGGCAGTGGGCAGGGCACATTGCTCGTAGAACCGATGGCCGATGGGGCAGTAAGGTTCTGGAGTGGTGGCCACGTACTGGAAGACGCAGCGTAGGGAGGCCCCCAACAAGGTGGACCGATGACCAGCCCCCTAATCGGCAAACGCATTTTTGTCAAATGATTGCGACTAGTTGGGATCGTTTGGACCAAATGGACCAATCGGCGGCCCGAACGATACCAACTGATCCCAACTAGTCGCAATCATTTCACAAAAATGTGTTCGCCGATTAGGGGGCTGGTGAAGGTCGCGGGAAGCCGATGGATGCGGGTAGCACATGACCGGTCAGCGTGGAAGCCTTGGGGGAGGCCTTTGTCCAGCAGTGGACTGTGGACAGGCCGAAGAAGAAGAAGAAGTTCAAACAGTTTTGCACCTCAATCATATCACACCTTTCTCAAGGGCTTTTTTTGTTGGACGTCAAAACTTCCTTCATACTTTATAATATACATAAATGAGGCATCATTTTAAAGCTTTTTTAGACCACTACACCGGAAAAATATACAAATTACTCACATTCCAGCGGTTTTTCGAATATTTACGATTGAAAATCAAGGATTATTCAAATCCCGCCTTCGATCTATCGATCCACTATCGTGAACATCGAGATATATCTAAATGAAAGTGCAAACACTTCGCATGGATCATCCAGTTATATTTTCTGTTATCTATGGCCCTGGCCCTGGTCCAGGCCATGGTCCGGAGCGAGAGTGCATGGTAGGCCGTCACCTCCTTCTGCGAAATAGTAATGCTGGCAAAGGAGAATGTGGAGTGCGTGAGGGAGCGGGAATCCCAGCGCCCTCACGCCACTAGCCGCCGCAGGAGACGACCTGGTCGGGAGACAACATCAAACTCCCGGCCACAGTAGGCGCGGGCTTGCGTAAGGGCAAGATAAGGACCAGGCCCTGGTCGTCGGCGCGTTGTGTTTCACGCGTGTCTCAAAGAAATGTCAGCACATCGTGACTGGGTCCATTAAGACCGATCCCTCCTGGGTCTGGGTTGCGGATTGGTTAAAAAGAAACCGTGGCCCTGGCGCACAGGCAAGAGAAGGAGCACGGTTAGGTCAGTAAAAGTCTGACACGCCATTCCGCTCCGCCCAGAGCGGGATACGTCATTTGATGAATTCCCATCCAGAACAAATAAAAAACATGATACAAATACCCATATGCTTTATGTAAATGTAGTTCCTTTCTTTCTATCCAAAATCTCAATCAATCATTTAATTATGATTTTCCGGTTAAATTCTCATGAAGAAATTTACATTTCACTTACCTACATGAAAATGAACATACAAATTATTACAATAATAATAATAACCATCATCATTTATTTCAAATAACACTGACTCATATACAATTGCTACACACATAAAAAAAAATTGGCACAATACATGTGTGCCAAATTTTATCAAAAACCTGAGTAACAAAAATTCTTCCATACATTTATACATGCATCCTCACAAACTTATAATATTTGTACTTAATATAGTAGGATTAGTAAAACTAATTACGCGACTTTATAAGCATACAGGCATATACAACGTGTAACAAAAAGGGTATATATATACCAAGGGCATGGCATCTATAGATGATATCAAACGATATCGGAAGGGTTTCAACTCAAAATAAAATACTCAAAAAATTGGTACCAGATTTTCGTTTTCGTGTTTTCTTAAAATAAAATCATAACAAACGTGGCAGCACACTACATACGTTAATAACTACTCGTTACCCGTCACGTTACTTGCCAAAATCCGATAAATGTCTTCAATATCTCTGTGCGACTAGTATGATAGTAGCCTATCACAGGCGGTGTTTTTCCTCATAACTTCCTAACATAAAGAGATAGGATTAAAAAACCCTTCAAATATCGTTTGATATCATGTAAAGATGCCATGCCTTTCTTATGTATATACCCTTTATGTTACACGTTGTATATGACATTTTTATTACGACTCAAAATGCTCAGACCAGATCGCAGACATTCCACAAAAAATAGACTCCTACATATTTTACAACGAACTTGGGTAATCAGATCCCTACCCGGAAGATACTTCGGAAGAACTGCCGACAAGTACCCGCAATTATAAATAAAAACCGGTTATACATATTTGACACTCCTTGCAATTAAAATGTCAAATGATAATGATTACCATTTAATTCACATTATGAACTGTATGACGGATAATGTTTTTATAGCAAATTTGCGTTTTATTGCTGTACGACCCTCCGGCGACAGTTTAAGGACTTTTTATTGCAAACATTATCGTAACTATGCAAAATATATTGAAAAGCTGTTGTCATTGGTGACGAGAAGCGATGGCTTAGTGGTGTAGGCCGCGACTTACAAGTTCTAGGTAGTAAATTCGAACTCTGTCAAGAGCTATCTTCTTCTTCAGCTTATAGAAGCCCACTGCTGGACAAAGGCCCTCCCCCGTGACCGGTCCCGTGCTGCCCGCATCCACCGGCTTCTCGCAACCCTCACCAGGTCATCGATCCACCTTGTTGTGGGCCTCCCTACGCTGCGTCTTCCGGTACGTGGCCACCACTCCAAACCAACTGCCGCATCGGCCATCGGTCCTACGAGCAATGTGCCCTGCCCACTGCCACTTAATTTTAGCGACTCGAAGAGCTATGTCGGTGACTTTGGTTCTTCTGCGGATTCAAGAGCTTTCATCGTCAACCCTTTTATCGTCCCACTGCTGGGCACAGGTCTCCTCTCATACAGAGAAGTATATGAAGAGAACTTAACTCAAGAGCTTTACTTTGTGTAAATTATTACATCACCACTGCGCTCAAAACGGTGAAGGAAAACATCGCGAGAAAACCGGCATGTCCTAAAGATAACATTTCTAAGACATGTGACATCTACCAACCCGTGCTGGGCTCGCGTGCTAAATTTTTTTTTTTTTATATGCTCCGCTCCTATTGGTCGCAGCGTGGTATTAAAGCCAAACAAATAAACTCTTCAGCTTTATTTGTACTAATATATAAAGCTGAAGAGCTTGTTTGTTTGTATGTTTGTTTGTTTGAACGCGCTAATCTCAGGAACTACTAATCCAAATTGAAAAATTCTAACTGAAAAGGCTAACACTATATAACATTACGCTGCGACCAATAGGAGCGGAGCATAACTAACTCCACGCGAACGAAGTCGCTGGCGGCCGCTAGTATACTATAAAAGTATAAATAATATGATGCGTCGCTACTATTATCAACATGAGAACTGACTTATCTGTTGTCAATCAATCAACTCAGCCTATCGAAGTCCAGGCCACTGCTGAACACAGATCACTCCCTTGCTGCGCCACAACACTCTGTCTTCAGATTTCTCATCCATTCTGTCCCATCTTTTAAAAGCTACTCTTCCATTATAAGGTCGTCGGTCTGTCTAGAAGGATCGCACACAACTTCTCTGTTCTTCTTCAGCCTATAGAGGTCCGCTGGACAAAGGCCTCCCCCAAGGCTTTCCACGATGACCGGCCTTGTGCTGCCCGCATTCATTGGGATAGAAATCTGATGACCCCGAGTCCTCGCCCCAACCAAATTAGTCCTATACAAATCTCCTGGCAGAAACCTACGCATATAGTCTTATTATATAAACCTGAATACAGTGTTTTACAATAAGTAGGTAGGTACCGGAACTCAAAGTTCAACTAGTCCAAAGCTGGCTAACACTTAGGTAAACGTTAAGTCGGTGACTGAAAGGTCGACGGTAGGAAACCTATCTTGGAGTTTATACATCCTCGATCACCCATCCATATGTATGAGAGGTCATAGAAGGCTGTATAATAGAACGAAACCTTTAAGTACCTACCTAATTAATTTAATGATTTATAGATTTCCATATAAGTGCCGTTAAGGACACACTTTTATGTATATCAACGTTCGACGTAGAACCAATTAGAATCATGTTCACCTTACTCGCAACCAACAAATAAATTAAAAAATAATGATACGATGTCTTAAGACCACACAATACATTGGCATTCCACGAACCACCACAAAAAATCAATCAAACAATTAGACAACAATACTAACAGACCCGCGGGGTATTGAACACGATTGCTCTAAATCGAACACGCCCTTGATTTTTCTATTGCATCTACATACGACCGTTCTAGATCTCCACGCAAAATGGCTCCCAAATGTCAAACGTTTTCTCACAAATCGTGACCGCTGTGAACCTGATTGTCTAGTAGATAATCTAACTGATTTAGCTGTTAGTTTTTAACAACAAAAAACGCATTTATGTTTAAATAAGTAATTAGAACATTACCAAATTTTACGCGTTGTCGAAATTAATGCGCAGTTTTAAGTTGCAAAAGTAACTATAAGAGTAATAAGTTTTTGTAATATTTGAAATTAATAATATAGTTTGTAATGTAATATTTAAATGTTTACATTTCTAAACATTGCATTTAAAATTGCAGAACACACAGCTATGTGCTACCAGTCAGATAAAAGTTAACCACTGTTTTCCTTCATCATCAACCTTTTTTATCGTGCCACTGCTGGGCACAGGACTCATACAGAGAAGGATTGAGCGTTGTTTTCCTTACCGTGTCAGAAACTGACTACTGTTTAACATAATCAGCAGTGGAGTCACTGCTGAAATACCATTAGTGAGTCCAGGACGGCCAGTTCCATCGCGATATTTTTCTTCACCGTCTGGAGAATAGTCGTAATTATATGACCTCTCCTAACTGCATTCGAACCCATAATCTCACTTGTGAGTCGGTGGCTGTCGCCACCACTGCTGAGGAAAAATGGTGGCAACAGCCCCCGCAGCAACGGCTTGGTGATTGGATACTGTAGTTGAGGAACTACAGTATCCGATAACCAAGCCGTTGCTCCTGCAGAGTGACGAGGATAATTTCTTTCAATGTCTCCTTGCTATGGCCTAGAGGTATATGTTCAAATGAGCTGAGAAGAGATGAGATGCTTATTTAAAGAAATGCCCTCCATAGATTAAATGTAGAAAAACATGAGCAACCCGTGCATTCTTTATATTCCTGTATCCACTTATCTTCATTTTTGTTCTTTTGTTATGACTTCATTTGACTTTTTCGGTAATTTATGAGACCCTTTAACCATAAACATTACATGAAGTTTCATGAAGTTCATTACAATTAACTATATATTTTGGTAATTAATACTTTAAGTAACGTTTATAATATAAATAAACACCTTAATGATTAATTTTACACATTGCTTATTTCTGTACAAGCTTATCCGGTATTTTGTTATATTTTTAAAAGTTGTTGAAATCTCCGCCATGTCAGAAATTACACAACTTTACTATGAGTAGCGGTTTTAATATAACATTAATAATAGACGTCAGATTATTATGATTGTTATCTTAACCGGGGTTTTTATAAAAATAGAGTAAAAAGTGTTCACAATTTATGTTATTTTCTTGCAAAACGATAATAATTCGCTTACTTTACTTAACTTTTTTGACAGCTACGCAAGTTTTGTCAGCCGATTGATCGATTATAATGACCGCTAGTCGCTCAATTAATTTCTATAAAATGTTTGCTATCAATGGAGATAAATAGCAGTTTCAAGTTGATCGATCGATCGTGTAAACTATATTTCTTACTGTTTATGTTACTAACAGTGTATGGATTTTTATGTCCGAAATAAAAATTATTAATTATTATTATTATTTATTATATTTGAGTTTGGAAAAACAAGTTTCGAAATTTTAGATATGTTTTGTTTTATAATTATTAACTCTTGCCACTAGTTTAGTAGGTAGTAAACTAGTAATCGGTCGTAGTATCGATCTGATGGTAAGCAGTGACGCAATCGTTGATGCTAAAACGCACTAATTTATTAAGAGCCTATTCACTCTAGCCTTGAAGACACGTCCGGATCGAAGTAGTGTCAACAACGTAAAGGATGGATACTCGCCGTAGGACGGATCGTCCGCGACAGCTAGGACCAATGACTCGAATGTGTTTTTTGATGCACCGTAGGTTCTGAATACGTTACTCTGTCTGCGTGGTCAACATTTACTTTTTTTATAAATTATAAACTAGTGCTTAACCGCAATTCCGCCTGATGGTAAGCAGTGATGCAATCGTTGATAGTAAAGCGCACTAGTTTATTAAGAGCCCATTACTCTAGCCGTATACTCAATTTTTTTTTTTTTTTTTATATTCCAGGAGTGGGAAATCCTCATGGACGCCCAGACTGACTCACTAATGAACCAGTCTGGGTAGTGCCGGACTCTTACCGGCTAAAACCCACTCCTGTCTTTGCTTAGTGTTCCTCTGACGTGATCAGAGCCCTTGTCACTCGGTCTGTTCTGTCCGCGGCCGCACCTTTAGTTTTTTTTTAGCGACTGACAACCGTCATACAATGGTGAAGATTTTCCATTATAAATCACCACAATTTAACTAACTGCTGTATTACATATTTTACATTAATAACTAACATAATGAGTCTTCAAATAAATTTCTACTTAACATATCTTAAAAACCTTCTTATTCTTTCTTTTTTGATTTTATCATTTTTTAAAGTTCCTTTTACTTTAACCTTAAATATTTCCTAATATATAACTTATCATTATTTTAGTACATTACATAATGGCTACTTTAATATATCTATAATATATCAAATAGTCATCATTTCTAATCCTAATTATTTTCAATTTTACCTATTACATACTTATTTCCTATGTTTTTAATATATATTTGTTTAGTTTCGTATACTCAAATTGTAATCCGAAGGAAACACCGACGCTGGCATATTGTTCCAGTCCCTATAGATGTACGCGGTATAAAAGAGGAAGCGAAACGTTTAGTCCGGATCGTAGTGGTGTTAACAACGTAAGGGTGGAAACTCGCCGTACGACGGGTCGTCCGATGGTGGAACGAAGATGGGGGAATTAAATCATGCAATTCCCTCGCACACTCACCAAAATGCATCCTATAGAACACCTAAAGGCTGGCTACTCTACGCCTGTGCTCCAGGCTTTGGAGACCGTGAGTTGATCGTTGTACGGATTTTAGGATGGAGCAGCAGCTTGCCGCGGCAAGCTTGGCTTAAACTTCGATTGACCTGTGGTTGATATCATTTAACCACGATGTCGACCATTGTTTTGAACAAAAATTCGAATAAAACTAAATGTAATTTTCATGCGGTAGTAAAAGAAAAAGAGCCTTTCTGAAAAGTATCTAGAAGCAATAAAATTATATGTCTTACTACAATGTACGGACGACAGCAGGGCAAGCTACTCGAAGCTATCAAATATTTCCATTCAACCTTGAGCCTTAATGCTTTAGAGATAAAGTTGAAAATCTAATAAAGAATTCTGACAGTAGTAGCTTGATGTACTGTCGTCGGTACATTAACAGAAACAAAAGCCAACAAACCAACCCAACATCTTTCTTTATCTACAAACGAATAAAGTCTCAATAATGCGATACAGATAGCAAATAAGAACTCTGTTTAAGTCAAGGCTAATTTATTTCACATAAAAGATATGGTCGGCAGAACAATTGACCGTTGGGCTTTGCCCTCGGTCGGGAGAATGCGCTCGCGGCCCATGAGCCCATGACTGTTGACATTCCGAGCACCTGCCCATCGTGGGACGGGCTGAAATGGAAGCAAGTGTCAAAGGTTAACTCTTGAAATGACCGGTTGGAATAATACTTGGAAATGAGACAAGTACGTAATTAGAGTATTCCTTGTTGTTAACAGGAAAACAGAAAATAAATAATCCATACTAATATTATAAAAGCGAAAGTAACTCTGTCTGTCTGTCTATCTGTTACGCTTTCCTGCTTAAACCTTTCAGCCGATTTTAATAAAATTTGGCACAGACAATCTTTGGACCCTGAGAAAGGACATAGGCTACCTTTTATTGAAAAATTTGATATTCCCGAGGGAAATCTAAAAAGCGCGATATAACCGAATTCCACGCGGGCGAAGCCGCGGGCGGAAAGCTAGTACACAATATGTAAAGAAAACCCTGTCCGATCCGTGAAGGTAATGTTAGGTACCTGATAACTGATCCTACCCAAGAAAGCCGGGCTAAAGATAAAAAAAATCCCCCTAAAAAAATAAATATTATTTCGCAAAAGGAGCTAAATTGATATATGTGCGGTAGACAATACATGCGTGGTCGAAAGGGGGCAGGGCACGTGGCACGCAGTCGCATCGCAATTCGCTCATAACAATACCGTCAAAAATGGTGTTGTCACTCATTAAAAAAATATCAAATTTTGGAGAAGTTGGAATTAATTCGGGAAATAAAAAGATTATTTCAAAAATCATTAGTATTGTTACTATGACGATTATGTAAAATTTCATATTTTATTTTGTCATGTGTTTACCTAACCTTTATTATCCATATGGGTCGGACGAGGTTTTCTTTACATATTGAATGTACTTATTAGTTGGTATTCAATATCAAAGCAATCTTTACAAAAATGTTTTCTTTTAGGTTCAACGACCGCTAGTCATGTTACCTACTTCTCATCTGTGGAATGGAGTTTCGCTTGCAATTCAAATTTAAACCTGCATAAAAAACCAGCCAAGTGCGTGTCGGATTCACGCGCAAAGGGTTCCGTACCATTGATTTATGAAATTAAAGGATTTAAGTTATTTGTATGAAAGATTACGCGGTAATAAGCGGTTTACTATTTACGAGGTATTAAAAAAAATACTTACTAGATCTCGTTCAAAACAATTTTCGTTGGTAGTTTTTATAGTAATTTACAATCAAGGGGCAAAAGTGCATTACCACTTTTGAACTTTATTGCAATAACAATAAGGGTCAAAAGTGGTACTCCACGTTTGACCCTTACTGTAAACATAGGCTTTTTTTAGATTTTTCATTTTCTTATTTTAGAAGTTAGAGGGGGGACCAACTTTTTTCCACTTTAGAAACGTCTATCACGCAAACTATTCAGTTTAGAAAAAATATATTTTAGAAACCTCGATATCATTTTTGAAGACCTATCTATAGATATCCCACACGTACATGTTTATGAAAAAAAAAAATTGAGTTTCAGTTCCAAGTATGGGGAACCTCCAATATTTATTATTTATCAAAACCTTAATGCAGTTATCTACCTACCAAATTTCAACAGTATAGCTCTTATAGTTTCGAAAAAAAATGGCTGTGACATACGGACGGACAGACGGACAGACAGACATGACGAATCTATACCTAAGGGTTCCGTTTTTTGCCATTTGGCTACGGAACCCTAAAAATGGCTAAATATTATATCCGTGTTTTCTGTCAATCACTGATTGGTTATAAGTCACATCCTTATCTATCCGCCCTTTATCTCGATCACACGACTTACATTCAATACAAGCAAATTTACATATGAGTTAACTGTAATAGTGTCTTTGTGTCACGTTAATGGCACATAACTAAGCCTATGTGAGACAAAACAAACATTTATTTTAAACAAATGGATGAAATAACCTATTAGCTTTATATCTTCTCTGGCTTTTTTCCGCGGCTTCGCTCGCATCGCTTGTGGGTCAGAAATTATACAATAGGAGACACACAGACTTCATCATCAACCTTTTTATCGTCCCACTGCTGGGCACAGGTCTTCTCTCATACAGAGAAGGGTTGAGCGTAATCACCACGCTTGTTCAATGCGGGTTGGCGATTTCAGACTTAAAGTCCAGGTTTCCTCAAGATGTTTTCCTTCACCTTCAGTCATTGGTGTCCAAGATATACTTAGAAAATACATATAACTTTAGAAAAGTTACATTGGTACTTGCCTGACCTAGAATCGAACCCGCGCACTCATACTTGACAAGCTGGTGTTTTAACCACTAGGCCACCACGACTTATCATCATCATTATCATCATTTCAGCCGAAAGACGTCCACTGCTGGACTTAGGCCTCCCCCACGGTTCTCCACGACGACCGGTCCTGCTCCCCCCGCATCTAGCGGCTTCCCGCGAACTTCACCAGATCGTCGGTCCACGACTTAATTATTATTATACAATATACATACAGCTTGTTTGTTTACAATTTTAATTATTTTAGTTACACTACAGTGGATAAAGAGACACAGCGGTTCATTGGGCAATGACGCAGCTGACGAGCTGGGTAGAAGGGCATCCAGCGCGTCGGTCGTCGGTCAGCCTATCGTGCCTATCCCCTTTATTCAAATACGCAGATGGCTACAGAGGTACACCTACGTCCATGCGGAGATTTGGTGGTCCTCGTCACCGGGCTGCAGGCAGTCCAAGGAAGCTATGCTATCCCTGGATGACAGGCTAACTAAAAGCCTGTTGCACCTGAATAAGAAAGACTTGCGATTGATGACGAGGATCATCACGGACCACTTTTCGCAACATCAAAAAAACATCTCCACACAATAGGCATAACGACAGCCCTCTGTGCAGAGCTTGCATGGTGGCTGACGAGACAGTTGGACAGTTGCGCATGTATTCTACGAATGTACAGGCGTCCCCCAAATTAGAAATAAAGCCATAGGGGCACCAAGATCTTACACAGATGTTCTCAACAAACCAGGAAACTTAACGGGCTTCTGGAGGGAGGTAGGCTGGTTGGAACAGCCTCCATGGCCCACGCTCAATGGTCATATTCAATCTCAAGAAATATGGCCATGTGTCGAGCTACAGGTCTGATCTCAAATGGATGCCCATTCTCCAGAGAAGAAATCTGCGCGCTTTGACCACGCTTTTCTCTCCTCTTAACTCACCCACTCCACCTTCTTATCTTGAGACTCACTTCCAATATTTATATTCTTCACACACTAAGAATCTGCAATCTTCTAACAATCTTCTTTTACTCTGTTCTTCACATACGTCTGACTTTGTTCGCTCTTCATTTCATATTCAATCCATTCTTGTGTGGAATGCGCTTCCTCTTGATATCAGGATAGCCGCCAGTCGTTTCGCATTTAAGCGGAAATTGCAGAGTTAGAGTCATTTGAACACCTCTCTTCCTTAATTTTTAGTTTAGTATGTATAGGTATATTATAAGTATATATTTTGGTAATAGTATGTATTTGTATACAGCTTATTTAAGTATTTATTTAAATAGTGTTAAGAGTTTTTTTTTTCTTTACAATTTTTTCCACTTAAGCACCTGCCACTAATCTTCACCTATGGTTGACTGGTAGAGAATGCTTATGGCATTAAGTGCGCCTCTGTACAATTTATGTGCGAAAGAATAAATAAATAAATAAACTAAGTGCGGAAACCAAACACATAACATAGAACACAGATTATGATAGTTTACCCGTCCTGCTGCTTCGTTATCGCTTAAGT
The DNA here is from genome assembly GCA_017933935.1 of Sesamia nonagrioides. Taxonomy (NCBI): domain Eukaryota; kingdom Metazoa; phylum Arthropoda; class Insecta; order Lepidoptera; family Noctuidae; genus Sesamia; species Sesamia nonagrioides. Next base: position 1,805,315 of record JADWQK010001779.1, read on the forward strand.
ACTCAGGCGCTGCCTGGACCCATTCAATACCACACAGAACTTTACCTCCTTTTTTGGATAGGAAATCATCAAGACGATCAACGTTACCTCCTTGGTTTTTATTTCTTTTAATTCAACTGCATAATCTAGTACGGTCATTCCATCATGGACCGCATCCTTCGCTTTCCATTAGTGATCGAGGTCAAGAGCGGGCCAATATAGCAGTAAAAAATATCACTCGAATTGGCGCACCAGTAAATCAATTATTGAAAGAAAGGCCGCAGGAATAAAAATCATTTGTGAATGATTCTATGGGTGAAGTTCATATTAACTCGACACTAAAATCCGTACAAGGATCGAACACGTCTGCAAGTAATTTTTCCGTCTTACGTCAAATCCGAAATTATTATTTATACCCCACTGTTATATTAATCCTTTACACTTAAGCTTACCGTCGGATTAAATTGATAGCTTAAATTAAGTTGTACGTTTTTATCGTGTATATCAATCTCATTATTGTCTCGATTAATTTTAATAAAAGCTTGTGTTTGTACTTGCTTGTTCGTTAATAATTTGGGCTCTGGGCCAACATGGAATACACAACATTTCATCTTTCCATTTCGACGGTACGGGCATGGAATGGCTGGTCAAGCTACTGGAAACTGTCAAATATTCCCAATCAACCTTCAGCCTTAATTATTTAGAAATAAAGTTGAAAATTTAATACAGTACTGACAGTTTGATGTGCTGTCGTCTGTACATTCAGTACATTGTTTATACTTTTTAGGCCCAGCAGTAGGTAGCTAAGATTATTATAGCGTCAAAGATGTAGGGTGAATTAGGTGAATTAGCCATGGGATCTTCGAAAGAGATATTGTGGCCCCTAGAGGACAAGCAAGTGAAGGAACACGGGTGGTTTTTAGTCAGTGAAAGATTGACACGCCCTTCCACTCCGTCCAGAGCGGGAGAGGTCATTTGATGATTTCCTAAAGGTGCAGGTGAATGGGCATTTGGGGCATAGTCTGTTCAGGAGCACCGCACTCCCACTGGATCATGGACGAATGGATAAGACCTCATTTTGCTAGATTATGTTTCCAGCGTTCTAGTTAAGTACGCAATCGTTTTATTGCTTTCCAAAGAGGCTATTGAATCTTGTCGCTAAGAGCGATCTTTTACAGACAACCTTTGGATAGAATAACAAGGGGAAGGAGACAGAAATAGTACAGGTAGTCTACAATGTACTAATGTAGATTATAAAATAAACTAGCTTTCCGCCCGCGGCTTCGCCCGCGTGGAGTTCGGTTATATTGCGCTTTTTAGATTTCTCCCGGGAATATTATATATTTTGCCGGGATAAAAAGTACCCTATTATTTAATCTGAACTTCTAACTTTACGTCTGCAAAATTTCAAAGCAATCGGTTCAGTAGTTACGGCATGAAAGCGGAACAAATGAACAAACTCACTTTCCGATTTATAATATTAATAAGGATATGTAGGTAAACTAAACTGTATCATACTAGCATAAATAAATATACACATCTAATAATTGATAAACATCAAACAAGAGCAAATAAAATATAATGATTATGTTTATAGAGAGAGGAAGTGCTTCTTTATCAAAGTTTTAAATGTGGACAGAGTTTGAGCACGTGTTCCCAACACGTGCAAGTCTTTTCATAGCCGTACTGCTTTAACATTGAAATCTTTGTTGTTTTATTAGCGAAATTGCAAAAAAAAACATTCAGATTTCAATATATTCTTTTATCTCGTCCGCAGGTGACAATGGTTTTATAGTTTTCGTGTTTTCACGCAGTAGGAATAGTGCCACTCTTTTTGTTCAGCAGTAAAAACTTTGTTTCATTTGAGAAGCCTAACTTATTTTAAACTCGGTTTCCCTTTCACGTTTGCTGCGAAATTTCTTTTCAGTCGTAATCAGAGAGAAAATACTGTATTCAAGGTACGAAAATCAAAAAAATAATTAGTCCGTCTTATCTATACTAATATATAAAGCTGAAGAGTTTGTTTGTATGTTTGTTTGTTTGTTTGTTCGCGCTAATCTCGGGAACTACGGGCCCGATTTGAAAAAATATTTTGCGTTGGATAGTTCATTAATCCAGGAAGGCTTTAGGCTATATAACATCACGCTGCGACTAATAGGAACGGAGCATAACTAACTCCACGCGAACGAAGTCGCTGGCGGCCGCTAGTAGTAAATAACAAAAATTAAGACCCGTATTTTTTATTAAGTACTAGCTTTCCGCCCGCGGCTTCGCCCGCGTGGAGTTCGGTTATATCGCGCTTTTTAGATTTCCCTCGGGAACATCATATTTTTCCGGGATAAAAGGTAGCCTATGTTCTTTCTCAGGGTTCAAAGATTGTCCGTGCAAAATTTCATCAAAATCGGTTGAGAGGTTTAAGCGGAAAATCGTAACAGACAGACAGACAGACAGACAGACAGACCGACAGACAAGCAGACAGAGTTACTTTCGCATTTATAATATTAGTATGGATGTCGAAATTTCAAATGAACACATCTTCCTAATTATTTTAAATAATTGAAAGAAAAAATAAAAAATACATGTTCAATATTTTTTTACCCGACTACGGCAAAGCAAAAGGAGGGTTATGATTTTGACAGGCTATGTATGTATGTATGTATGTATGGATGTATGTATGTATGTATGTATGTATGTATGTATGTTCATCTGTTCCCTCGTAACTTCTAAACTACTTATCAGAATTCGACAAATGACATATCATTAGAAGCGTCTTAATTGTCCGCTGGTTATAGGCTATAAGGGGTTTCACAAAATCTAATGTGGCGCCCTCTAGCGGACAAAACATACAGAGTAAAAAAATAAAGTTAAGATAAATATGCCGTGTTTGGTATCATTTGAAAGCGCTTTACTTGTACATTTTAAATATATATATATTACTAGCTTTTGCTTGTGACTTTACCTGTATTCATGGGCTGATTGCATATAATTCACATTTTTTCGTTCATAGCTTCTTTACTACTTATCAGGATAAGACCACTGCAGTACCATTAGAAGAGCCTTGATATTCCGTTGGGTATGAGCTATAAAGCTTGTCACCAAATTTAGTATTGTGCCCTCTAGTGGACAAAAAGTTCTATGTTAATATAAAATTAAAATAAATATACCGTGTTTGGTATCACTTGAAAGAGCTTCACGAGTACTTTATGCTTGTACATAATTACAAGAATGCTTTAATGATGTTAAATATGAGCGATAATTAGTTCAACAATTTAAATTTTCTTAATATTATGCACCGCAAATACACTTTAACACCAAAATGCGCTTTACCATCAACGATTGCGTCACTGCTTACCATCAGGCAGGATTGCGGTCAAGCGCTGGTTTACAATATGTAAAAAAAAAAAAAATAGTACAAATAATAAAAAGTAAACAAACTAAAACCCAACTACGACAAAAAACGACGCTGAAAAAGTATAAAACAAGATTTTCAGAATACTGAACTGAACAAAGTTGCTAATGTGTAAAGAGATAAATTTTCATGTTTGGAAAGGCGTAGTCACACGTTACATATACCTACCTACCGTAGCACCTTGACAACGTGTGACTACGCCTTTCCAAACATGAAAATTTATCTCTTTACACATTAGCAACTTTGTTCAGTTCAGTATTCTGAAAATCTTATTTTATACTTTTTCAGCGTCGTTTTTTGTCGTAGTTGGGTTTTTATAAATCTATCTGATATACTTTAAATTATTTTTATTATACAACTCAATTCGTTGTAAAAGATATTCAAAATCGAACTTGTAAACGAAATAACTATATTCTCCAGTCATTAGTTAGCATTGCTTGGTGCGGCAGTCTTGATTGTTTTTAACTATTACTAACCCTTAGTAGCTAAGTTACTAACCATTGGACCTTTGTTGTCATTAAATAAATTAAACTATTATTATTATTAGTATCTGAGCCTAGAACCAGACAGTAATTTCTAAAGGCCAGCCCCCCGACTGTCTCAGCAACTATACAACACATAAATATACTTATAGTGCACGTAATAAAGCTATTACATCACACAATGTCCTATTATTGAGAGGAAGTAGTCATTCATTGCACATTACAAACCGTGGCGTTTACTCCATTGCATAGGTTTTTACGCAACGAGTGACGCTTGTTAGATAAAACATCTTATGGCTTTGTAGAGCAGAAATGCAATGTAACTGGTTCGTGGAAATAATATAGGTAAATAAAGATTCAGCGGTGATCCTGATGCACACCGGCGATCAAAACTGAAGATTATCTTAGTAAGGCTAGTAGTAATCTTGGAGTATAGTTACAATCTGGCTATCTTTAGTTTAGGGCAGTGGCGGCTGGCAGGTGTAACGACCGCGTGTTACAAGATATAGGTTGTAGATGTGGTGAAGCCGTACGGAGGACGGGTCTGCTCAGAGTGCTCAGACCCATCCTCTGTACGGCTTCAAAGCATCAAAGTTTTTCTCGGTGGTAGGCCACAACGTCGGCTGCCGGCAGAAGTTACCACCCACCAGGCAAAGTCTTGCCGCCAAACAATTCGTCCTGTTCCGGCATGACGTCTGGTGAAGCTGTACGGAGGACGGCAGTTGTGTTGCGATGTGCCGGGTATGATGCGCCAAATGTTGTTGTGTCGGGAGTTTGGTCGTGGAGGGTCTCCACATCAATCTCCCTTTGGGTTTAACATTGCATCACCTCACTCAACTGCCGTCTTCCTTCCTATTAACTCAGTTTTTTTTTTGAGCGAATGGGCTTTTAATAAACCAGCGCGCTTTACTATCAACGATTGCATCACTGCTTACCATCAGGCGGGATTGCGGTCAAGCACTAGTTTATAATTATAAAAAAAAGGAAAAAAAAGAATTGAATTCAAACAGACGCTGTGTACGGTGAAGAAACACATCGAAAGGAAACTTGCTTAAAAATAAATATAGTTTAAAAAACTAAACAAAAACATGCTTTTAAAAAATATTAAACTAAAAAGTTAATTTTAGTGTATTTTTAATTTTTAGGTTGATATTTTTTAAAAGCATGTATTTTTAGTTTTTTAAATTATATTTATTTTTAACTTTTTAGTTCGATATTCTTTAAAAAAAAAACGGACGAACGTATTGAAAACGGTGGGACATTTTACAGTAATGAGCCGCTCACTCGCAGTCCAAAGAGTTAGAGACGGACAAACAAACAAACAAGCAAGCAAGCAAGCAAACATACAAGTGAAGCTAATAAAAAGCATGTAAAAAAGGATTGTTTCTCAGTAGTGGGAACATTATAAACTGAATAGGCCATCTTTACTTAATCTTAGTAAAATACTGTTATTATCGTTCACGATACGAGATCAGAGACGAGGTTACTTACTGGGTAAAGAATTACATGTTCCCCCATGTGGGTGGGGTGGTGGGGCTATCTTGATGGAACTTCAGTAGGGTGCGGTTGTGAAGCTACATATGTCACAAACCATGCTACTCCTATGCAGCCTTCTGGGTCCCAAATCATGTAGTCAAAGTGATCTCTGAGCCACCACTTACAACACCGTGGAACTGCCAAAGTCTTGGGTCAAGAAAATATAAAATACAGCCTTGGTAACAACACGAAGAATGTTTTACTTGTCCACTCTCGAAATCCGTCAACGCAGATACGAAACAAAAGTAGTTCGACACTTCAAATGAACCCGACCAAATCTCTGTTTCGGACGCAAACTCCACACCAGCAGTAAGGATAACCATCAAATCGAACTTTACTGATCTTATGTCCGTAGATGACAAGAGTATAAAGGGTGTATCTGACATCGACGCACAAACGAGTACCATGGATCCAGTATATGATTCTGAACCCCCCAGTGGTGGAATTTTTCGTCGCCTTTTTCATAATTTAAAAAAAATAAATGTAGTTTTTTTTCACTTCAGACCATTCACAATTGCTATACTTTTATAACCCAATAAGATTTTAAAGTCAAAATTAAATTATTCGCTAATAACATAAAAAAGCGCAGTGAAAACAAAACCCGAAAAACGATCTTATCAGCTCATTTAATAGAGTTCACATCAGGGATCAACGTCATACCTGCAAACTCGCACGGCAGCACGCTTGCAACGTTCAAAAGCCGAGCCGACACTTTTTTTTAAACACTGTGTATTCTGTAACCGTTCATTAACGACATAAATGACTATCATAATTTTATTAGTGGCATGCGGTCTAGCCTTTTCGCGAAGTTTGCGTTACGATGTCAGATACGCCCTGCCCATGACTATGGTCGAAACAAGGAATTTTGTATTTAGTAGACCTCCTGATGCACATCGGAGAACGAAACCAAAAAAAATATAACTGTTTTCAGTTACTAGTAGGTGACAGAAACATCTGAGAACAGCGTTGTCGGGGTTGGTTTTAGTCCCAAAAATGTCTTCAAATTACTAACAAAGTACTACGCAACCTTCTAACTAAAACTTCCAAGAAGATCCGATATATCCGAACACCGCTTGACCATGATTCAAATTAGGTCAAAGTACGCAAAACAGACTTCAAAACTCTCCGTAAGTGAATCATTTATGTTAATTTAGGTTTTTGTTTGACCTTCTGAAGGTCAAAGGAATCCGCTGGAAGGGGAAAGCACAGAACCGTTCAAAGTGACGCAAAAACGATAACGTTTTGTGTTGGGCATTTAAAATAGGTTTAAGCAGAGGTAAACCTATAATAGGGATGTATCCAAGGTATGAAAATCAAAAAAATAATTTGTCCGTCTTAGAGATAATAAAAAAAATTAAGACCCGTATTTTTTATTTTGTAGAAATTACAAAAAACTACTGCGATATAGCGTATTAAAGTTACGGAGGGGGGCTAATTACATTACGCCGCGGTATATTATGTACCACGGCGTGACGTCATGCGACATTTCAAGTCAATATATCTTCCTTAGTATTTGAATGAAAGAAAAAATAAAAAATACGTGTTCAATATTTTTTATAAACCTATCTGATGGTCATTAAATTATTTTTTAGGATACAACCCAATTCTACATTTCGGCAGTTTCGTATCACTATCTGCTTATTCCCCTGAAAATATATCACATATTACGAAACTGAAATTCCAATATCCACACGTCTAGGCGATTGTAGTTAAAAAATCTCAATTATAAAGGAACGGTAATTGTATCCATAGGCTACCAGTTGCACACGACTTGCATGCACTTTAGCAACTGTGGCATTGCGTCCGTCATACGTCACAAGGTCTATTTACCAATACATTTACATAACCTTCACACGATTTTCCACCTTTAGCCGTGGTTTTAAGACTGGAGTAGGTCGCATGTTAAGCTTGTCTCACAGTCTAGCCATACCAATCCGTTGTATGCGTGTGAGCACTCTTTGATTTCTCGCTCCATTTATCGAAGAGCTATTAATCAATTTTAAGCGTTACAACAGTTTTTTTGTTACGTTTTGCAAATGGATATGTTCCTATGTTAGTGAATGAAAGTGAAGCTGTCTTCCGATTTCCTTCTTTTTATTTTGAAAGAAGATTATATTTTGATATTTATGTGTTTCTAAAATCGACAGCTTCTCTACCAGGAAACCCGGACGAAGCCCGTTGCAAACTCTGGCAGAATACTCTTCTCCCTGCTACTTACAATCTACCACCTAAGGAGCATCTCCAAGATTAAATTTCCGTGGTCTTAGTTCCGTTTCTAGATGTAAGTGGAAATATGTAAGCCCAACCTGGTAAAGTCGGTCTACCTCAACAGAACGGCAGCTGGGTGAAGTTGTAGAGCTGTTTCTCAAACTATGCTCCTTCTCCTATTCTGCCGTCTGTGTTCAATAACAAACAGTCAAAGTAACCCCCTGGTACCACCGAAAACGTGACACCGTAGTAGCAGCAAAACTTTGAGCCAACAAGATCTGACATGAAGAAGAAGAGGAAGATCAGAGATGCATGCGTAGGCGGGGATGCGCAGAAAGTATTGCTGTTTTGTTTTTCTCGGAACTTCCGTGAATAAACCGGTCATTATAGCCACATAAAATAAAAATAAAAATGACATTAAAATTGATTTTTCGTTAGTTTGACAGAAAGACATCTAAATCGGAACTACACATTCCAAATAGTCAATTAGGTATAAGTCCTTAGTTGCCAGTTGTCATTAATAAATGCCGGAACCGCCAATCTTGAAATAACAAACACAAATTAACAACACTTAGCAGGACAGAACAATAATTACGGAGCACTTACTGAAGTAAAACCGTTGGTGATAATTACGTACGAATAGCTTATCTGTTTCGATAATCGTCAGTAATTAGCCAATTTTACGAACTAGACCACAAATATAATCGATAGAAAAAGTAGAAATATTCGAAATTGCCTGTTGCGACGAATGAAGAAGTTTTTATAATAAGGTTTTGAAAAAAGAGTTGGTCACACCCTAGTGGCCATAGTGCAAGGTCATCGGTAGACATACCCAGCCTTATTCATAAAACTTTAATCAATTGCTAAGCAACTGATTAGCAAAATTCTTATTCATAAAAGCTGTTTAGCGCTAAGAGGATGCTAAGCAATTGATTAGTAGCTGTCAAAATTAAACATCATCGGACCGCTGCTAAGAGGATGGTTAGAGGCAACAATATGGCGGATTTTATTTGAATCAGCTGATTGATTTCATATGATTATTATGCTTCGAAATTATTTTATTTTTAATATCGAATAGTGCGTAAATATGGATGTCGAAAACCTTTTTTTGAATTTCCAAAATGACGTAGTAAAGTTATATTCACTTTGAAACTTTTTTGATTGCTTTATATATGCTTGATTTGAGAGCTTTACTCGGCTACCGGCAGAAGTTACCACCCAGCAGACAAAGTCTTGCCGCCAAGCGATTCGTCGTGTTCATGGTGTATGGTGAAGCCGTACGGAGGACGGGTCTGAGCAGTTGTGTTGCAATGTGTGCCGGGTACGATGCGCCAAATGCTGTTGTGTCGGGAGTTTGGTCGTGGAGAGTCTCCAGATCAATCTTCCTCTAGCGCAGCATCGCTTGGTCGTGTTGGTCTTGGGTTTAATACTGCATCACCTCGCTAACTGCCGTCATCCTTCGTATTCCTAAGTTTTTTAAGTGAATAGGCTTAATAAACTAGTGCGCTTTACCATCAACGATTGCATCACTGCTTGCCATCAGACGGGATTGCCGTCAGGCATTGGTTTATAATAGCAATAATAAAAAAGATAGTGCTACAATTGTATTGTTGTTTAATTGTAATTTAAGATGCTATCCTATGTTTCCTTGTGTTATCTTATGATGTCATATATAAGATACAGGACTAAAAACAAGTCATGTTGTGGCAGTAATACACAAATAATAAGACATTTTTTTTAAATATTTTATTTTAACCAAATGAAAGCATTTAATTCAAATGAACCACTTACAGGCACTTTTGAATTGTCAGAAGGTCGGTCAGTCAGTCAGTAAGGTGAAGCTAGTCACCCATTCCAAAGAGTAGAACTATGGAGAAGAACGGGCAAGAAACTCCATGGACACTATTAAATTGTCAAGCTATTGATACAAATATTTGATTACATCATTCGTTTTGAAATCAACCGTGTGAGAACGATGCAGAAATATATTGTACTTACACTAAGAGAGTACCCAGTAACCCAACAAATAGATGCTTTACAGCAAGTACATTGTGCTCACACGTGTGCCATGCAATTATACAATACTAAGGAATTGAATCTATACAATGCAAAGATAGTTTTCTCCAAGGTTCAGTAGCTCCAACAACGCAATAAAACTGTTTACATTTTTGTGCTAAAAATAATTCATTGTTTTTGTTTTCCACTACTTTTCTTCCATAAACATGAGAGCCATTCTTGACTCACACGACCCTCATTCCTCATCTTTTTCACTCAGCATAGTCTTCTCCTTCGCCGTCATTGCGAGGTTGAATAATATTGCTAAGAGTGCCGCTAGTTGCTAATAGTGGCTTCGTATAAAGCAATAAAATGTGTGCCTGTAAACAAGTATAATAATACTGTAAAAAGCAGTACAAAAACAGTAGGAAGTAATGTAATATATACACAAGAACCCACTTAAATTTCTTAAATAGCACATGGATGTTTACAAGCCTAAAGAGCAGGAAAATACAGTTATTGTCGGCTACTGCTCTAGCATTAATTTCGCCAGTTTAGATTAGTAATTACATATGTACAAATACAGAGATAAATACCTGTTTCTGTCTACTATAATATTATTGGAGTTTATTACTTTCACTATTATTATCACAAATACAATTATCTAATTGTAATAAATCATTTTATTTACATTCAAATTATCCGATGAAATTTCTGACATTTCTCTGCCAAACACAACAGATAAAAAATCGTAGTCCTGACAATTTTTTCTAAAAAATCAATTTTTTAGTCAACTATTTTCATTATAATCTGTGCCAAACGCATAGTTTCACCTCTACTTCGTATCGCAACTAATCATCTGCTAACTACCTATTATGAATAAAGAAAAGTTAAGCATTGATTAAGAGCTAACTAAATGGTTAGCTAAACAGTCGCTAGTGAGTGATTAACGAGGTTTTTATGAATAAGACAGACCATGTTTGACGTGTCCATACAAGGTCAAATTTAATTACAATAGTCAGCGAAAGTTGCAGCGTCTAACACAAAAAACAACATCATAAGAGTAACATTTTTTATTTGTTGTTTTCTTTTTTTTGTGTTCCGTTGGTTTATACCATTGACATATACCTACTAGGTAATGGACATGACTTAGAGATGATAATTATGGCACTACGAAAGAAGAGAGGAAACGAAGTTTCGGTCTATCTTTATTGTTTTCAAAATCATCAATCATCTATGAGGTATGAGATAGTGCTAGACCGAAAGCATATGACATCTATCTCACTCTTTTCAAACCAATAAATTACTGCAGATTAGGTACACCCGGGTACACGCGTACGGGATGTTGGCGGTTTACACCAACATCCGTACCTAAAAACGTTACCCCTGGTAAAGTTTTTACGTGAAGTGTAAATTGAGAAAATCTGTTTTAAAATGTATGTTGAAACATAGTTATTAATCAATACCTAAAAACTTATGTGAAGTAGACAAAACAGTTTTTTTTTAATGATATTTTACTTGTTTCTAACTTCGGTCAGCGACTTCACACTTCAAAAATGTAATTACTTTTTGTTTTGTCATGTTTAAATATCAATACCAATTAATCTATCCAAATAATTTGGGCCAGTATACATTAGGGTTTCTTTTTTGCTAATTTGTTTAGTTTCATTTTTTAGTATGACTTGTAACTTTGTATAGTTCTTCCGTTCACATACATTTATCTATACTAATATATAAAGCTGAAGAGTTTGTTTGTATGTTTGTTTGTTTGTTCGCGCTAATCTCGGGAACTACTGGTCCGATTTGAAAAATTCTTTTTGCGTTGGATAGCCCATTAATCCAGGAAGGCTTTAGGCTATATAACATCACGCTTCGACCAATAGGAGCGGAGAATATAAAAAAAATATCGAAACTCACGTGGGTGAAACCGCAAGGAGCAGCTAGTATGGACACCCAGATGGTTTCATCATAAAATAAATACATCAAGTTCCTCTAAATACTCAGCCTACTGCAATGCTACTGGACATAGGCGTCTCCCACCCAAGTTGCGACACTTCACCCAGGTCTCAATTTAATTCAATTTTACCGGATCTCAACGTATCCTTATAGGAGCGATTATGCAAATGCCTATATAATTATTAAACACCGAGTAATAAGCGTAAGTCGTGGTGGCCTAATGGTTAAAATACCAGCCTCTCAAGTATCACTACCTAAGTATATCTTGGACACCGACTGATTACCATGTGAAGGAAAACTTCTTGAGGAAACCTGGACTATAAGTCTGACATCGCCAACCCTTATTGAGCAAGCGTGGTGATTACGCTCAATCCTTCTCTATATGAGAGGAGACCTGTGCGGTGTGCTCAGCAGTGGTACGGTAAAAAGATTAATGATGATGAATGACAAGCAAAGTTTTATATATTACTAGTTAATTAATACATAATTATATGTATATTATGCTTGGTTACAGTTAAGATTGATACAGAATGTATTATAATCAACTTAAATACCAACAAAATCAACTTATTTGAAGTATCCATCTTCTGAATCTTCTTTTAATTAAATAATTTGTTTTGATTTACGTAAATTACTAGTATCGATCTTAAAAGCCTGGAACGCTTTGCATTGCACTATAAGTCGACTGTCGACCAAATCTGAAATATTTTTTACTGTCTGTCTGTTACGTTTTCCCGCTTAAACCTGTCAACCGATTTTGATGAAATTTGGCTAAAACAATCTTTAGACCCTGAAAAATGACATAGGCTACCTTTTATTGAAAAATTTGATAGTCCCGAGGTAAATCTAAAAAGCGCGATGTCACCGGATTCCACGCGGGGGAAGTCGCCGGCGGAAAGCTAGTATTCTATATTTTTACGTCGCTGTAATTTATATACAGAATAAAGATATTCTATTATATTCATAGTCAGATAGGTCTAACATACATACGATAGTAATAACAACATAACATAGAAGAACCCTTTAGACTTAAACCCTTTCTTTCATTCATAAACGTTGATCAAAGTTAACTAGTGATTAGCGAATATTTAAACACATTTTTGCACGTTTGCACGTCACTAAACATTAATAACCGTGTATGAATAAACCACTTAAACACTATTGTGTTTATTCATAAACGATTATTAAAGTTAAGTGACGTGCAACTGTCAAAAATGTTTGGTTAAATATGCGCTGGTAACTAGTTAAATTTAAGCAACGTTTTTGAATAGAGGGGAAAGTTTTCATGTTTGGAATGGCGTAGTCACACGTTACATATACCTACCTTAGCACCTTGACAACGTGTGACTACGCCTTTCCAAACATGAAAATTTATCTCTACCTAATGAATATTGCATAATAACGAATAGTATTGTATGACATTATTGCCAATTTACAACGAAGGCATCTTGCTAGAGTCTACTGTGTACATTTACTTGCAACTACATTAGCAACTGTGTTCAGTTCAGTATTCTGAAAATCTTGTTTTATACTTTTTCAGCGTCGTTTTTTGTCGTAGTTGGGTTTTAGTTTTTTACTTTTTATTATTTGTACTATTTTGCATAAAGCATAAAGTACTCGTGAAACTCTTCCGCGTGATACCAAACACGGTATATTTATTTTAATTTTATAGAAACATAGAACTTTTACTATATTTGGTGACAAGCTTTATAGCTCATAACTAACAGAATATCAAGGCCCTTCTAATCGTACTGCAGTGGTCTTATTCTGATAAGTAGTAAAGAAGCTGAGAACGAAAAGATGTGAATTATATGCAACCAGCCCATGAATACGGGTAAAGTCACAAGCAAATGCTAGCAATATATATATATTCAAAATGTATAAGTAAAGCGCTTTCAAATGATACCAAACACGGCATATTTATCTTAACTTTATTTTTTTACTCTGTATGTTTTGTCCGCTAGAGGGCGCCACATTAGATTTTGTGAAACCCCTTATAGCCTATATACCAGCGGACAATTAAGACGCTTCTAATGATATGTCATTTATCGAATTCTGATAAGTAGTTTAGAAGTTACGAGGGAACAGATAAACATACATACATACATACATACATTCATACATACATACATACATACATACATACATACATACATACATAGCCTGTCAAAATCATAACCCTCCTTTTGCTTTGCCGTAGTCGGGTAAAAATGGATTTGCGTCGAGACCATTTTCGCGCTATGATTTTTTACGATTTCAAATGTCCTGAAACCAGACGAATCGTACGATATACTTCAAATGGTATTCATGGCTGAAGGCCCTTTTAATGCAACGGTGTATCGGTGATTTAATGAATTTAAGCGCGGTCGACTAACTTTGGGGGATGAAGAAAGAAGTGGTCGGCCTTAGACGGCTGTTACAGAAGAAAACGTGCTAGCACTGAAAGGTTTGATCCAAGACAATAGACGAATTACATACCAAGAAATTTAGCATAAACTGCAGATGGGATCAGGAGGCCTTCACGAGATTCTACACGTGCATCTTCGGTTGCAGACGATAGATAGTTTCACTCTGGGTGCCGCACAATCTCACCAATGCTTAGAACCAGGCACGGGTGGAATGGCACCATGATATGATAGACAAATTTGAAGCAGGCTTGTCTCGGCGTGTTTACGACATCGTTATAAGTGATGAATCTTGGATTTATCAATACGATCCATAAACGATATGTCGTGGTGGCCTAGTGGTTAAAACACCAGCCTCTCAAGTATGAGTGCGCAGATTCGATTCCAGGTCAGGCAAGTGCCAATGTAACTTTTCTAAAGTTATATGTACTTTATAAGTATATCTTGGACACCAATGACTGAAGGTGAAGGAAAACATCTTGAGGAAACCTGGACTTTATAAGTCTGAAATCGCCAACCCGCATTGAGCAAGCTTGGTGATTACGCTGAATCCTTCTCTGTATGAGAGGAGACCTGTACCCAGCAGTGGGACAATAAAAAGGTTGATGATGATGATCCATAAACGAAACGCCAGTCGACGGTTTGGGTGTTTCAAAACGAATCAACGCCTACCAAAGACTAGAGTGCGGTGGTAAGCTTTTAATCGTGAGCTTTTTCAGTTTAACTGGCTACTTGGTGTCAGTTCCTTTACGAAACCAAGGAAGCTTTAACGCTGAATGGTATACTACAATATGCTTGACAGAAGTTTGCTCTGTTGTGAGAAAAAAGCGACCAAACACAGGGCTCCACGGGTTACTGCTTTACCACGACAATACGCCCGCCCACAACGCAATCAAAACGAGGGACTTCCTGGATAGTACACCAGTCAAACTTCTGAGTCACCCTCCTTATAGCCCTGACTTAGCACCGTGTGACTTCTTCTTATTCCCAAAAATAAAAGATCAGCTCAAAGGGATACAATTTTCGTCGCCAGATGATGCTCTGTCAGCGTTCGAGCAGGCTGAAAACGAGATGTCTGCGGCGGACTGGAAAAAGTGTTTCGAAAACTGGTTCAGACTCATGAAACTTTGTATAGAGGCTGGTGGAGAGTACTTTGAAAAGATGTAATAAAGATTATTTACATAAAGAACATTTTTATTATTGTCGCAAAACTTTCTGAGTATCCCACGTAGGTACCTATAAAGTCAACAAAATTACCGTCAGACTTAGTGAGTTTGACAATGAAAGCGCATTGTAATGTAGTAGCAGTAACTGTAATTTTTAGTAACTGTGATTGGCCTGGGTCTTGGATGTTTATCTATATATTTATCTATTATAAATATAGTATCGTTGAGTTAGTATCCCATAACACAAGTCTCGAACTTACTTTGGGGCTAGCTCAATCTGTGTGATTTGTCCGTATATATTTATATTTATTTATTTAGTTATCATTGATGTGCGGTTGATTATACCTAAAATAAATTAGTCATAATTATTAGAGGTATTTTTTATTTATTTCCTTTACTTCAAAATATGTATGTATAAATAATATTTTTAAATATTAAGATATATAAACACTAGATTTCCGCCCGCGGCTTCGCCCGCGTGGAATTCGGTAATATCGCGCTTTTTAGATTTCCCCCGGGAATATCATTATTTTTCAATAAAAGGTAGCCTATATCCTTTTTCAGGGTCTAAAGATTGTCTGTGTCAAATTTCATCAAAATCCGTTGAAAGGTTTAAACGGGAAAGCGTAACAGATAGACAGACAGACAGACAGAGTTACTTTCGCATTTATAATATTAGTATGGATTTTAAAAAAATACAAAAATATTAGGCCACTGGTATCGGCGACGGGGTCCAAGCTATTAGCTGTCACGACTATCGGTACAATGATTACTGAATATTATTTATTTCTTTATTATGAGGTCCCTGTGTAAAATTTACTGTAAAAGTTGCAAAAATTTCTACAATAATCTTTTTTTGGGAGGAACTACTGTCATTAATGGGAAGCTACAATGTAACATCTTATATTAAAACTGATGTTTTCCCCTTATTCATAAAAGTTGCTTAAAGTTAACTAGTAATTAGCAATTGTCCAACGATACATTTTAGAAGTTTGCCTGTCACTCAACTTTAATTATTAGCCCCAATTTGGGGAAGATGTAAGTCCTTACCTAGTAAGAAACCTCGTCTCCGGTGTGAACGAAAATTATAGTATTGTACTAAGATTAAGTAAAGATGGCGTATTCAGTCTGCCATGTTTCCCTTTCTAAGTATATCTTGGACACTAATGACCGATTATAAGGTGAAGGAAAACATCTTGAGGAAACCTGGGCTTTAAGTCTGAAATCGCCAACCCGCATTAAGCAAGCATGGTGATTACGCTCTATCCTTTACTGTATGACAGCAGACCTGTGTCCAGCAGTGGGATGATAAAAGGTTGATGATGATAATTCTGCCGCTTTCAAAGATCGAATGCAGGATAAATAACCTATCTAACTCTTTTATAATATCACTAGCAGCCGACAGCAACTTCGTTCGCGTGGAGTTAGTTATGCTCCACTCCTATTGGTCGCAGCGTGATGTTATATGGTCTAAAGCCTTCCTGGATTAATGGGCTATCCAACGCAAAAAGAATTTTTCAAATCGAACTAGTAGTTCCTGAGATTAGCGCATTCAAACAAACAAACAAACAAACTGTTCAACTTTATATATTAGTATAGATTGGTGGTGAAATTTCACGAGGACAAAATACTTGGTCAGTCATTAATTGGTTCCATGCTTTGCGCAGTGCAGGTGCAGGCATGCAGTAAACTGCAAGTAGGGCGCAGATAGAAGTTAGAAATAAGGATATGAAGTAGTACAGTAACCTTCTGCGAGTCAGTGTAATAGTGGGTAATTATGATATTTACCTAAGAGTGGTCTGTGGGTGTGGCAGTAATAGCATCTGTAACTGTTGTGTGCCGTTCTATGACTAATATGAACTAATAATTGTACAATACAGCATGTTCATATGTTAACTTAAAATAAAGTGCAGACTTTCTTAAATATTCTTCCTCGTCACGTCGACGGCACGATACTTTTAATTTTGTGGGTACAAAACTTCACCATTTCAACGGCACTTATAATAGCAGAGCAGAGGTCACTGCGGGTACAATTTTTGGAGCAAAGAGGGCAGGTGAAGGGTTTATTTCTGCTGCCCAGCAGTGTAGCTGTGTTCTAATCTGATGGGGATGTTGTATGATGGCTACGTGCCGATATAATCTATACTAATATTGTAAATTAGAATCTGAGTTTGTTTGTTTGTTTGTTCCGCTTTCACGCCGTAACTACTAAACCGATTGCTTTGAAATTTTGTAGACCTAAAGTTAGAAGTCCAGATTAAATAATAGGGTACTTTTTATCCCGTAAAAATGATATTACCGAAGGAAAACAAAAATATTATTAGCTTCATACCAGTTCGTTGTGTGTCGTTTAAGGTAATATACTGCAAACGAATATGCACATGTAAACTTAGAAACTATATGATACGATAATTAATCCCCGAAAATGAGGAAGCTAAAAAGCGCGATGTAACCGAATTCCACGCGGGCGAAGCCGCGGGCGAATAGCTAGTTAAATTATAAGAACATACCCTAAACAAAGGATGCATGCATGCTCTATTACAGGATGGCAACTAACGGGCAACGCATCTGCAATAGCTCTGTTATGTAATTAGTGGTCATGGAGTGTGCGCAAGGAGGCGCGGGTTCAATCCCCGTACAGTGCAAATATTTGTATGCATCATCATCATCATCATCAGCAACCTTTTATAGTCCCACTGCTGGGCACAGGTCTCCTCTCATACAGAGAAGGATTGAGCGTAATCACCACGCTTGCTCAATGCGGATTGGCGATTTCAGACTTATAAAGTCCAGGTTTCCTCAAGATGTTTTCCTTCACCTTCAGTCATTGGTGTCCAAGATATACTTAGAAAGTGTATGCATGCTTTGTATGCATGAATATGAATATTTGCACTGGTCTGGTCGTGCCTCGGAAAGCACGTTAAGCCGTTGGTCCCGGTTGCCATGCGAACATCTAGTGGCAGTCGTTGCGGGTTGTTGGAGCCCTCAAAAGTCTAACAATTGGTCTAACTGCAATGCTTAGATATAGCCTTCGGGTTGTGGAGGTCAGACGGCAGTCGCTTCATGGAAAATATCGAAGTTTAGCCAAAATCAGCAGTTAGACTGGTAAAGCGGACCCCAGATTCCAAAGCTGAAAAAAGCGACGGGTGCGACTGGGATTAACGCTGAGATGATGATGTAATTAGTGGTCAAAACGGTGGTGACGAGTTAACAATCGGTGGGAAAAAAATTGATCAGATTAATTAAATCAACGAGTCATTCAAATATTAACCACTACAGGAAAATGCAATTTATAATGATTTGTCATACACATCAACTAGGTGGTAAAATTGTGACTGTGGCTCTTCGTGCAGACGCGTCGAAGATTTATCGATTGGAATTGACAACATATTATGATAACCGATACAGGTACGACAAGCAGAACGATTCAAAGTGAATTAATCATCAAACCTTGTTACAATCTTCAGTAGCTGTAAGTTACGTATTTATAGGGCAATATTTTTGTATTCAATACCTTGATCCCTTGACACTTTTGATGATTATACTTTGGGGCCGGCTTTAATTCTAATTGGGCACAGCTTAATAGATACCAGTACTCGTATATAAAATAGTTACTGAGTTACACAATAGTCTTACCAGGGAAGACTGATTGTCATACTTTTGCGCTCACACGGATAACAGCCGAAACCAAAGACTTAATATTATCTGGAGAGGCTTTCAGATACTTTCCCTAGTCCCATACTTTTCCTCCATAATGACAACACCAATCGCCGCCAAACCTACGCGCCGCTGGCGCCACCTATCGCGCAACAAGTAAAACGTCAGTTCGAACGTAAGCGGCCAGCATCAATAATCTCCGCGCGCGGTGCAAAACTCATATATCAATACGACTGTTTGTGACATGGTGTGGTGATCCCCTGCTGCCCAGCATCCCGTGAGTACCTAACATTTCAATAGTTCTATCTCGTAGCCTGTTTCTAGTTAGACAGCTCTTAGAGACGCGTCCCCGCTGGGCGGGAAACGCAATCAATATTCTTTCCGAGACATGGTGGGGTCTCAAATATGTAAATTTATTATCTAAAATATGTAAAGAAAACCCTGTCCGATCCGTGAATGTATTGTTAGGTATCGTTTACTGATTCTAATAATGCCTACAAAGCCGGACTGAACTTAAAAAAAATCTCCCTAAAAAAATAAATATTATTTCGAAAAAGTGAGGTAACTTAATGCCTGTGCGGTAGGCAACACGTTAGCCATACATGCGCGGGTGAAGGGGGGCAGGGCAGGCGGTACCGAATTTTGGGAAAGTTCAAATTAATTCACGGAAAAAAGAGATTAATTATTTCAAAATTCATTAGTATTGTCACTATAATGATTACGTAAAATTTCATATTTTATTTGGTCATGTGTATATGTATACCTAACATTTACTACCCTTTTGGGTCGGACGGGATTTTTTTTACATATTGTATAGTCATGCATCCAGTATGAGTGCGCGGGTTCGATTCCAGGTCAGGCAAGTACCAATGTAACTTTTCTAAAGTTAAATGTACTTTCTAAGTATATCTTGGACACCAATGACTGAAGGCGAAGGAAAACATCTTAAGGAAACCTGGACTTTAAGTCTGAAATCATCAACCCGCATTGAGCAAGCGTGGTGATTACGCTCAATCCTTCTCTATATGAGAGGAGACCTGTGCCCAGCAGTGAGACGATAAAAAGGTTGATGATGATGATGCATCCAAGAACGGACCGAGGCAAGTGTAGCTTAATTTTCCATCCACCTGTGCGTTATTTATGACTCTCTTACATTATTTCATGCATAGAGATAATATTTCTAAATGTCATTCCATAAAAGTTAAATAGGCGCAAAACGTTACAATTTGTATAACGAAACTCAATAAGGCACAACCATTAGTTTTCCCCCAGAGGCTACATTTATTACAAAGTCTAAAACGAAACACTACCTCGTTATTTGTGGTTTATTTAAGCAAATATCGCCCTCATTAAATATTATAGAAAACATTACAAAATACGTTGTTAATGGGTCATCGTATAGGGTGTTAGTTGTCTTTACATTGGTCGATTCAGGCTAACACCTAGTTCGTCTTTATACATTCACCCATAAAATAAACTGACAAGCGCTCGGGTGCTGTCTTGTATGGGATTCTAGTTTTACGCCGAGCGATGGCTGATTTACGTAGATGTTACGTATACATATTTTCTCCCAAGTTTTTCTTCTTGGTTTTTCTTAGTGTTGGCATGTTTGTCATTTTCGTATTTGACTGTCCAGTGCGAAAGATGAGGTATAATGGTCAGAAGAAGCCTTGGACTGTTAAATTTCGGAGCGACCCTATCCAATCTCCATAGGAATATTCTCTAGCAACCATTGTACTGAAGGAGTCTCAGATGGATCTTTAAATAAAAAGATAAAACCTAGACGCTATCCTCGCGAAAAAAGTTTAATGTGTCATTGGCTGTAACACAATCCCCCTTATTCATAAACGTTGTTTAAACAACGTGTTTTTAAGAACGTTTATGAATCAGGGAGAAGTGACGTGCCATCGTCTAAAATGTATGGTGAAATAATCGCTAATCATAATTTTACTTTAAGCAACGGTTAGGAATAAGGGCGAATAAGTAAACGAGAAATTATTTATATCCATAAGCGTAATAAAAAGCCAGCTTTTTAAATAGAATCATCATCTCAGCGTTAGTCCCAGTCGCATCCGCAGCCTTTTCAGCTTTGGAGTCTGGGGTCCGCTTTACCAGTCTAACTGCTGATTTTGGATAAATTTCGATATTTTCCGTGAAGCGACTGCCGTCTGACCTCCACAACCCGAAGGCGATATCTAAAGCATTGCAGTTAGACCAATTGTTAGACTTTTGAGGGCTCCAACAACCCGTAACGACTGCCACTAGATGTTCGTATGGCAACCGGGACCAACGGCATAACGTGCTTGCCGAGGCACGACCAGACCAGTGCAAATATTCATATTCATGAATACAAATATTTGCACTGTGCGGGGATCGAAACCGCGCCTCCTTACGCAACGGCCGCGTCGCTACCGCCACGCCACGGAGGCTGTCAACAGCTTTTTAAATAGAATGATTCCTTTAATACCTACTGAAATGAAATATGAAAAACAATTACTTACTGAGGCTACTGAAAATATACAATAAGATGATGCACTAGAGCTTTTTATATATACAATTATTTTATATGGAGCTACTGGAGCAGTAGCTCCAGTAGCTCCATATAAAATAATTGTATTCAGCTGCATCCAACAATTATAAAGGACCTTATAATTGTTGGATGCAGCTGAATACAATTATTTATATATATAGATATTTGACAGTCAAAATCCACAAATTCGACTACCAGTCTTGCCAAGGGGTAGGTGTAACCCGATAACTGGGTTATAAAGCTCAAATAAGCCGTGGCTCCTTAGGTGCATGAAGTTACACTGAAAGCCGACACCACATAGTTGAAAAAAGGGAACCCAAATGATAATGATAAGCTACACCCTGGGGTTCGCGAATGAGGAGCTGCACCCGGTTGCTCAAAAGCACTTTTAAAATACATAGTAGAGACAGGGTTCCCAAATGATAAGCTGCATTTGATTACTCGAAAGCTCTTCCAATATACATAGTGGGGACAGGGTTCCCAAATGATAAGCTGCATTTGATTACTGGAAAGCATTTCCAATATACATAGTGGGGACAGGGTTCCCAAATGATAAGCTGCATTTGATTACTCGAAAGCTCTTCCAATATACATAGTGGGGATAGAGTTCCCAAATGATAAGCTGCATTTGATTACTGAAAGCTCTTCCAATATACATAGTGGGGACAGAGTTCCCAAATGATAAGCTGCATTTGATTACTCGAAAGCTCTTCCAATATACATAGTGGGGATAGAGTTCCCAAATGATAAGCTGCATTTGATTACTCGAAAGCTCTTCCAATATACATAGTGGGGATAGAGTTCCCAAATGATAAGCTGCATTTGATTACTCGAAAGCTCTTCCAATATACATAGTGGGATAGGGTTCCCAAATGATAAGCTGCATTTGATTACTCGAAAGCTCTTCCAATATACATAGTGGGGACAGGGTTCCCAAATGATAAGCTGCATTTGATTACTGGAAAGCATTTCCAATATACATAGTGGGGACAGAGTTCCCAAATGATAAGCTGCATTGGATTACTCGAAAGCTCTTCCAATATACATAGTGGGGATAGAGTTCCCAAATGATAAGCTGCATTTGATTACTCGAAAGCTCTTCCAATATACATAGTGGGGATAGAGTTCCCAAATGATAAGCTGCATTTGATTACTCGAAAGCTCTTCCAATATACATAGTAGCGAAAGGGTTCCCAAATGATAAGCTGCATTTGATTACTCGAAAGCTCTTCCAATATACATAGTGGGGACAGGGTTCCCAAATGATAAGCTGCATTTGATTACTGGAAAGCATTTCCAATATACATAGTGGGGACAGAGTTCCCAAATGATAAGCTGCATTTGATTACTGGAAAGCATTTCCAATATACATAGTGGGGACAGAGTTCCCAAATGATTAGCTGCATTTGATTACTCGAAAGCTCTTCCAATATACATAGTGGGGATAGAGTTCCCAAATGATAAGCTGCATTTGATTACTCGAAAGCTCTTCCAATATACATAGTAGCGAAAGGGTTCCCAAATGATAAGCTGCATTTGATTACTCAAAGCTCTTCCAATATACATAGTGGGGACAGGGTTCCCAAATGATAAGCTGCATTTGATTACTGGAAAGCATTTCCAATATACATAGTGGGGACAGAGTTCCCAAATGATAAGCTGCATTTGATTACACGAAAGCACTTTCAATATACATAATGGTTGCCAAATTAGGGCATGTTTCTATGGGACTAATTCTCGCTGTCCCCTTTGCCTCTAACCACGAGTTACAACCACATAAACCGAATGTTTTGTGGTAACATAACAACAGTGTTTCTTGACACTCTGTATATCCAATGACTGATATTAATGAAGCATTAACACGGCTCCTGCCGCTCGTGCGAAAATCCGCTGTAGCATAAATAAACACAATCTTACAGATCAGGTGATTATCAAAATAACATAAATGTTTAATATTTAAGTTATTTAGTACATAACGAGTGAGAAAATCAGCTAACTACGCCCAACATCGAATGAGACGTTAAGGTAAGTGGCGTGATATTCATTTGTTCTCGTGCGTTTTGGACTCTTTACATGGTACAGAGACGGGATTACATAGCACTCGCTGTACGCTTTGCATGACAACGTTCATCTTTACTCTACGGAGAACACACATCATTAGCCTATAGCAGTTGTCTATTCATCATCATCATCAACCTTTTATCGTCCCACTACTGGGCACAGGTCTCCTCTCATACAGAGAAGGATTGAGCGTAATCACCACGCTTGCTCAATGTGGGTTGGAGTATTCAAACTAAAAGTCCAGGTTTCCTTAAGATGTTTTCCTTCACCTTTTAATCAGTCAAAGTGTTCAAGATATACTTGGAAAGTACATATAACTTAGAAAAGTTACATTGGTACTTGCCCGGGCTGGAATCGAACCCGCACACTCATACTTGAGAAGCTGGTGTTTTAACCACTTGGCCTCCACGACTTTTCACGAGTTCCCTATTAGACATAGGCATCTATTTGCCATTTAATTCGATTTTCGGCACCTCTCACCCAGCTACCACGAGTCATCCTGCAAAGATCGTCGCTCCATCTAGCCTGAAGACATCCCGCCTTACGTTTGACAGATCGCGGTCTCATCTCAAGATCACACATATTTCTCAAAAGTGTAGTATGTATTTTATATCACATGGGCACTTATGGAACGTCATTCAGGTCCGGTCAGCACAGTTTCAGTTGTTTCCAAATGTTGACTTTTGATGGAGAAAGGATGAAAAATGAAAATAAATCTCCCCGCTTACTGTTTTAATGGTTTTTACAAAGTCATCAGTCATCTTCTCCATCTTCAGCTATGGTTCGGAAACGTGGATAATCAAAAAGCCGATCGAGACCGCATTGATGCTTTCGAGATGTAGTGCTGGAGGAAGATACTTCAGATTCCTTGGACAGCATTCCGCACAAATGCATCAATCCTTCGAGAGCTGGGTGGAGTATATTGGCCATATTGCCAGAAACGATTGAGACAACCTCGAACATCTGATTGTTACTGGGAAGATGGATGGACGACGTTCCAGAGGTCGCAGTCCAATAAGGTGGACTGACCAAATTCGTTCCTCTCTGGTCACCGGCCTGCTACTCGCGGCCAGGGCTCGTAACAAATGGCGAACTATTGTGAAGAAGAGGATAATTCCACAGGTACATCACGACCCTCAGTAATGAGCAAAACGACGTGAGGAGGAGGAGGACGCCGTTTGACCTGCACTAGAACAGAACAACCTGTTTTGTCCCAATTCAAAATGGGAAATCATCAAAAATGGCTTCTCCCATTCTAGGCGAAGCGGGAGGGGGTGCCAGACTTTTACTGAGTAGTCCAAAGACCCGCCCGTCTTCCTCCATTTACGTGTGACTGGCCACGGCAACTCTTTCCAAAAACCTGCGGCCCTACCAGGCATTGGCCCTAGCAGACCCTCTAACTGTGTACTGACATCTCTTTGAGGTGCGCGTGCTATACCTACAACGCGCCGTCGATCCAGGCCTAGGGCGGCGAGCTTTGCCATTTTCCACATAATTGTGTCTTTTGGGATTCACTATTGCCGACCAGTAATTTCGGTAGAAGTCGTGCTCGTCACGGCATCTTCGACTCATCTAACTTTTAATATAATTAGTATAATTTGTTTTTTTTTTTAATCGCAGAAGAACCAAAGTCACCGGACATAGGTCCTCGAGTCGCTAAAATTAAGTGGCAGTGGGCAGGGCACACTGCTCGTAGAACCGATGGCCGATGGGGCAGTAAGGTTCTGGAGTGGCGGCCACGTACTGGAAGACGCAGCGTAGGGAGGCGCCCAACAAGGTGGACCGATGACCTGGTGAAGGTCGCGGGAAGCCGATGGATGCGGGCAGCACAAGACCGGTCATCGTGGAAAGCCTTGGGGAGGCCTTTGTCCAGCAGTGGACATCTATAGGCTGAAGAGGAGGAATGCTTGACCGCAATTCTGCCTGATGGTAAGAAGTGATGGTAAAGTGCGCTAGTTTATTAAGAGCCTATTCACTAAAAAATATATTGAATAGGAAGTAAGTTGGCAGTTGAAAGAGGTGATGCAATGTTAAACCCAACAACACGAGAAACGATGCTGCGCTAGAGGGAGATGATCTGGAGACCCTCCACGACCAAACTCCCGACACAACAACATATGGCGCATCGTACCCGGCACACATCGCAACACAATTGCTCAGACCCGTCCTCCGTACGTGTATAAATGTACATATGGGTATATCTATTTACACAAAACATATATAAAATCATATATCACCCTGTAGACTACACAGCAGAAACTGCGTTAGATCTTGATATAAGTTATTTCCTATTTCGTTACTGTAGTTATGCTTCCGTTTCGTCACTCTTTCCTGCGACGTTTCAACATGGGAGGTTTCACACACAACAATCGAGGAATGACTTTTATCATTAAAACTATTTAATTGCGTTTTACTTATAACATTACTATAACTGTCATGGCTGTGATTGATGGCGGGGTAGATAAAGAGCGGAATAGAGACATAAACGGACATCATATAATTCAAAGAACAAAGTCGCTTTTAGTGCTGGCCTTTTTAAACTCTTAAAGCCTCCAAACTCATTTGTTTTTAAAGAGGTTTTCACTACCTTGTAGAGATCAAATTTATGAAAATTATATGTAACTAGCTTTCCGCCTGCGGCTTAGTCCGCGAGGAGTTCGGTTATACCGCGCTTTTTAGATTTCCTTCGGGAATATCAAATTTTTCGGGATAAAAGTACCCTATCACTTAATCGGGACTTCTAACTTTACGTCTACAAAATTTTAAAGCAATCGGTTCAGTAGTTACAGCGTGAAAGCAGAACAAACAAATTCACTTTCCCATTTATACCTAAAATTAGTATGATTAACCTTATATTGACCAAAATAATAGAACATTTTCGTGCTTTATTTATATGTCCAAAGGCGACATGTTAAAACATGTCACCTTTGCACATATGTAGGTATGCGATGCGGGAGCAGGTCACTGGTGGGCTGGTGGCTAAATATTTGTTTAAAGTAAATCTAATAAAGAAATCTGACAGATTGTAGTAGCTTGATGTGCTGTTATCTGTACAAATTGTTAGATGGCGCAGTGAATATCTCTTGCTCGTCTTTGGGTCGTCAAAAGCCCAAAGTCTGACTGACAACCGGCACCCTAATTGCGTAACACACTATTACTCTCAATAGGAATCATTTTGAAGCGTATTGCTAATTCATTGCTCCGTATATTCAAAAAATGTGTTTGCTCAACAACGCAAATAACGCATTGATTGTTGTGAAACCGTCATAATGAAACCCTTAAACCCATTGCTACTGATAGTGTGTATCGTAATTACCCTGCAATCTTACCCATGGGTTTCGTTACGAAACGCACGAGTAAGATGCATCCATGGGTGATGATCCATGGGTTATACTAAACTTTCGTATAACCCAGTAACTATGTTGTGCAGGACAGATAATCAGATGTACGGTTGTACTGTAAGTTGACACCATTATAATTGAACATGGCTAAGCAGATGATCATAAACCTAGGTGTTAAAATAGACTTTAAAAATCAGTACTTACGTTTCCTAAACGCAGTTTTCTCAAATAAATGGCTAAGTCTTGCTGCCAAGCGATACGTCGTGTTCTGTATGATGTCTGGTGAAGCCGTTCGGAGGACGGGTTTGAGCAGTTGTGTTGCTATGTGTGCCGGGTATGATGCGCCGAAAGCTGTTGTGTCGGGAGTTTAGTCGTGGAGGGTCTCCAGATCAATCTCCCTCTGGCGCAGCATCGTTGGTCTTGTTGTTGGGTTTAACATTGCATCATCTCGCTCAACTGCCGTCTTCCTTCCTATTCACTCAGTTTTTTTTAAATGAAAAGGCCCTTAATAAACTAGCGCGCTTTACCATCAACGAGTCTCAATCACTGCTTACCATCAGGAGCGATTGAGGTCAAGCACTAGTTTAGAATTATAAAAGAAAATATCGTCTAACGTTTACGTGACGATATCACGATAAACTAGCACAGGGGTAGTTAAAATATATGAAAATATCGTCTAACGTTTACGTGACGATATCACGATAAACTAGCACAGGGGTAGTTAAAATATATGAAAATATCGTCTAACGTTTACGTGACGATATCACGATAAACTAGCACAGGGGTAGTTAAAATATATGAAAATATTGTCTAACGTTTACGTGACGATATCACGATAAACTAGCACAGGGGTAGTTAAAATATATGAAAATATCGTCTAACGTTTACGTGACGATATCACGATAAACTAGCACAGGGGTAGTTAAAATATATGAAAAATCGTCTAACGTTTACGTGACGATATCACGATAAACTAGCACAGGGGTAGTTAAAATATATGAAAATATCGTCTAACGTTTACGTGACGATATCACGATAAACTAGCACAGGGGTAGTTAAAATATATGAAAATATCGTCTAACGTTTACGTGACGATATCACGATAAACTAGCACAGGGGTAGTTAAAATATATGAAAATATATGACAACGCTTTTAAAATTAAGTCAAACGCATTTCATATAATTATGGACGTATAGATAGATGTTAAAGGTAACATCATCAATTAAGAAATAATAAAAGCGCAAATTCGCGACCTGTTTCCTAGCCCACCAAGAAACAATTACAATCTAATTAAACATTACAATATATTACTATTTCAATGGGCTAGCAATAAAATATATTATGTAACACATAACTGTGTGCTAACTGTGTTGGTATGTTGGATATGTTGTTCACTGAACATTAGACAAGTGCCCCGTCATTGTATTCGAGGAAATCGAGCTCGTAACTAGGTCTTCCCATAGTTATGTGTAGGCTTTAAGTGTTTTTATAGTCTTCTAGTCGAATCTTCCCGTCCGAAATACCACAGTATCTCAAGACAAAAGTCTTCGACCAGTGTGTGTTGCCAGTGATGACTTATGGAATTGAGACATGGTCGCTAACAATGGGCCTTATAAGAAGGCTCAAGGTCACTCAAAGGGCAATGGAGAGGGTTATCCTGGGGATTTCACTGCGTGATCGAATCAGGAATGAGGATATCCGCAGAACAACAAGAGTAACCGATATAGCCCGAAGAATTGCAACACTAAAGTGGCAGTGGGCCGGACACATTGCCTGTAGGCCCAATGCCCGATGGGGCCGACGGGTTCTCGAGTGGCGACCACGCAACGGAAGACGCAGTGTGAGTAGGCCCGCGACAAGGTGGACCGACGACCTAGTGAAGGTCGCGGGAAACCGCTGGATGAGGGAGACACAGGACCGGTCGTTGTGGATATCTGTGGGGGGATGATGACCTGTAACACAGGTTTCTTCAAAAACCTACTTCAGGCACCAGTCTCTTCCAATGATAGAATATAAATAAAAATATTGTTAAACTAATGTTGTGAAAAGAAAAATAAATAATAATAATTTCCCAGCCATCTGGCTAAATTAGCCATTCAGTCAATAAGCCATTCAGTCAAGCTCGCCTCGCTTAACTCTCGGTTCGCACGCAATTGAGTACATCCATCACGGTATCCCTACCCATTTGATCGGGATGCCGCGATAGCATCCCGATCAAATGAATAGTCACGTTAATGCCAGACACTGCCAGGCATTAAAATATCTCTCAGCGACGCGACACCTGAGCGACATTTTTGGTCACGGGTTGGGACAACTGTCGCTCGTCTATTGGTTGCAATGCAAGTTAGCGCAGGGCGACAACAAGTTACCAGCTGACAAAAAATAAAAAAAAAACGTAGCCTTGCTGTAGCTTCCCTATGCGCATCATCCAAATCTCGACGAGCAGATTGCGACAAAGCCATAAAAGTAGCCGGGCAAGTAAAGAAAGTAGGAATTTCTCTGGTATTGTGGGTGCGTTTACCAACATAATTATAAACACAAACAGCCAGACCCGGAACAACTACTGTTGGATACGCAGCGCAGCAGTCAGTAATTTAACTACTATGCTAACTGTGCCGTCATAAACGCCCTCTCATATTATATCTATTCGTTATCGTCTCGTTCTCTTATCGTCGTCTATAAACCGCGTCCTGGCTAGACGTGGGACAGTCTACGGTCAACATGCCACAGAGCAGCCGTCAATCTAGCTGTGCTGCGTTCAAACGCCCCAGTAACTCGCCCGTAACAAACACTCAAACGGTATACGATATTTGAAGGTCCTCATCGATTATCTTGTATTACGTTTTAAATGCCCTAATTTGTTTGACCGCTGCAGTCAAAGTATAGGGAATACGAAATAGCCGGAGGTTATTGCTTATTACTTCTTGAGTGCAAGTCTGATTCATACAAAAACAATGGGATTGTATCTACAATGAATATTACAGTTTACTAAATGTTAGAGAGACGTAATATTTGATTCGTTTTGCAATAAGTACTGTAGACCAATTCGCTTATGAATCAAGGCATGTATTTACCTCTAGGGTCCCGGATGCATAAAGACTCTGCCCGTCAAATGACCCTAGAAAGACGGTAACAGATTTTAGTCACTTATACAGACTCTAGGGGTCACAGTACCTATGAAGCCTAGAAAAGGCCCCTTTGCAGTCTCCTCAGAGATGTGCCTTTACAGGCGTTGTGCAGAGGCGGTTCCGGAATTGGTCTTTAAGAGGAACCTGGACCTCACCTATATGCGGATGGTGATCACCGAGGTGGTTTTAGTGAGGTATAAATCCCACACTCTCCGACCTCGGTCTCCAGAGGTCGGTTCCCTTTTGAAGGAACAAAAAAAACGGCCAAGTGCGAGTTGGACTCGCACACGAAAGATTTCGTACCATTATCTTTAAAAATTTCAAGCGTCTATATACTCGTATTTCCGTTAATATGGTTAGGAGCAAAAAACGGCAAAAAAAATCACGTTCGTTGTATGGGAGCCACCTTTAATATTTTTATTTTTAGTATTTGTTGATATAGCGGCACATAGTCTCTGAAAATTTAAACTGTTTGGCTGTTACGGTTCACGAGATACAGCCTTTTGACAGATGGACGGACAGACGAACAGCGAAGTCTCATGAATAGGGTTCCGTTTTACCTTTTAAGTACGTAACCCTAAAAAAGGGAGTCACAGTACCTATCTCTATCAAACAACCCCTAGCCCTGACAGGCATCGCTCCTAGCGGACCCAACATCCATGTGCGAACATCTCGTTAAGGCGGCCGTAGGACACAATGATCCGTCGATGGCGCTTAAAAATAAGTAGTAAAATGTGAGTTTACTATTAGGTCACTCACACACTACTGTCAAACCCTTCGGTAATGATAGGCGTGATGTTATGTTATGCTACATGTCCATTTAGTTTTGAGCAATGGAGTTTCAACACACTATTTAGCGCCGAAATGTTTAAGTCTGTGGAGACATGAGGAACAGGGAGTAAAGTTCACCCATCCTCCATAGAAAAGGGAGGATCCTCCGACCAGACGGGTGTTATGTCTGGCAGGCACTTGTCCAACGGTTGATGTTGGGAAATTGTATGTATGCTAGTTGTACGGTAAATTCTACATCTCGTAAAACGTAAAAGCTACAAATAAACAAAGGTTTATTTGTAGCTTTTGTCACTCCCCTCTATAGACCGGAGGTCGATAGTGGGCTGAGTCTTCTATGCTTGCCAGGCCAGCTGAGGTTCCAGTGAGTCGGAACTCTACGGGGCTACCCCAGTCAGTCGGAGTAGTGGCGCTGCATTGTACTCCAATGCGTCGCATGTCGATCTTCCGAACGTAGGCTTAGGGAATAATAAAGTAAACATAGATCCGTAACACACTATCAATATCTGATACAATTTAAAGGACACTGGTAATCCATTGCTTCGTTTGTTCGAAAAAAAACAACGTATGTAGAGTAATGTGTAGGGAGGAATGAGGATCAGCATGTAAAGCTCACTCATCCTCCATAGAAAAGGAATCCTCTGACCAGACTGGCATTGCCTAGCAGGCCACTTTGCCCGCCGGTTGATGTCGCGAACTTGTATGCGTGCCAGTTGCACAGAAAACTCTGCTTGCGATATGCAGAATTCGTATGACGCGTTGCTCCCTTACAACGTTGTAGGTACCACTACAAATGAACTTTGTTGAACAGAACGAAAGTCATTGCATACTGTTAGTGTGTTACAAAACTAACTTGCAAATTTATTAGTCAATTTAGTTATAATTGTGTAATAAACAGTTTATGACAAAGCAAAACTAGGCAAGGAGCCAGTAACATAGATTGCCTTATTACTTTATATACACGAATTTTACAAGTATACAGACGGTCGCGCCATCACGTATATGCGTGAAGGCTGCAGTAGCTGTGCCGCTTAAACGAAACAGCAGAAGCAGGGATACATTTTCACCTCGTGGTAGAAAGAGAGGGTATATTACGCTACTCAGGCGGTCTATTCTCCCTCCTTACGAATTTTCGATCAGGGTCACAACATTTTTTCTCATCTCAAAAAGTGCACAAGGCCCTAAAGTTTTCACTTTAAAGTGTTTATTTTATGTTTTTGTGTTTATTGTTGTTTTTATGTTTTTATCCTACTTGCTTAATAAACGATTTCATTTCATTTCATTTATTGCGACTTATACTGGAGGATTGCAAACTAAAATATGTAAAAAAAACGCTTAGCATTCTTTTTACTAGGCTTCTAAGGTCCGTATACCAGAAGGAAACTCAAGCATTGATATCTGTTTAAACATTACTTAAAACCAGTTTCAACCAAAAAACTTGAAACGAGTTTAAAAGTAATGCTTGAGTTTTGAGTGAGCTTCTGGAATACGGGCCTTAGAGTTGTAGCCTTATGGTATATAGGTCACTGGTAATAGTACCATAGACTATACAATATCAATATTTATAAAAAAAAACACGAACATTTACTCCTCTAAGAGAAGCTACAGACATAGGCATAACAGATCTATACCTACATATAGATAAGAATTTAACGATTAAACAATTTGTTATCAAAGCAGTTTAAGAACAATAAATTTCTCAAATAGTTACCCCAGATACATGATCAGTGAATAAATAACAGAGTGTAACGAGTTGTTATCAATCATAATAATCGATCAACGACTGTGGCAGCCTCCAGCTAATGGTTATAATCAATTTGGTTATCTCTGAGTGATATCTTAGCGCCTGTCTTTACGGAGCTGATGCTGAGGTCGAGAACTTTCCTGATAAATAGATGTGCCAATGATATCAGAGAAATAAATTTAATAATGTGCCATTTGGCCGTTTTTGAACTTTGAATGTTTAGTTTATTTTATTTATTTGGGACAAAAAACAGTTATATGTTACAATATCAATAGTCGGCTAAGGTATAATACATAGTAAACAAACATAAGTATAACCCACACCAATGTCCACGGAATCATATTGATTGTTCAAGACATAAGGAAACGGACGTATACAGAAGGGGACAGTGAGAAAGTAACGAATGATAAAACTAAAATCACACAAACCAATTCAAGATAGCGTGCCCCGTCCAGTTAAGGTCTATAGGCACAATCACGTCACACCAAATTACTCATAAGAAGCAGTAATAGTTAAGGATTACCAGAAATTAAATTAATAGCCATTTTTCTAAATTTGTTCATATATTATGTCTTTTTACATGAACAGGATAACAAAATAACCAAGGTTCTAACTGTAACCACGAATTCTTTGTGCGAAACGGTGACTAGACTAGGGGAAATAAATAAATAAAGTTCTCCATTCAAGAATCGGGAGATAGTCGATATCCACATTAATTTGGATGTTTTACGTCTTCGTGAGAATGAACGTTAAAACTATCAAAATCAATTCAATTTTAGGCAAAACCGCAGTTCAATTAAGTAGCTTTATTCCATATAGTACTTTATATTTGCTTTGTATAAAAAGTATGTTACACACATAAGCGCCTGCATTCACCTAAAAAAACTGTAAATAACAAAAATATAAGAAAAAAAATTTAAAAAAAACAACACAAAATGAAAAATTACTTTATTATCGAAATCAATTCATGATCATCGGATATATTTCATACATATACACCCCAGAGATATATTTTATCATCATCATCATCAACCTTTTATCGTCCCACTGCTGGGCACAGGTCTCCTCTCATACAGAGAAGGATTGAGCCTAATCACCATGCTTGCTCAATGCGAGTTGGCGATTTCAGACTTGAATTCCAGGTTTCCTTAAGATGTTTGCCTTCACCTTCAGTCATTGGTGTCCAAGATATACTTGGAAAGTACATATAACTTTAGAAAAGTTACATTGGTACTTGCTTGACCTGGAATCGAACCCGCACGAGCCTCTCAAGTATGAGTATACTTGAGAGGCTGGTGTTTTAACCACTAGGTCACCACGACATATTTTAAACATACAAAAAATCCATCGAACGTACAAAAATTTGTCCCTTAATTTGTACTTAAGAATGAGGGAACTACAACCCATAACATGTCCAAAAACACTTAGTTACTGGTCTTGCATCAAGTATGACTATAACAAGTGACAAGCTAATTAAAAGTAGATTGGAACAATCTGATTTCAAATAAGTATTGCAATTTGCAAGTGTCTGCTAAGACATATCATAACATGTAGTAATGAATGCCGTCTCGTTAAGTCACAACTAATTGTCATAAAGAAACATGACGGTCACCTAGAACAGGGTTAGGCACATACGCATACCTTCAGGGCACAATGTTAGAACGTCAAAACTCCATTACTGTTAGTAATCAAGCCATTTATTCAATATCTTGTCAAATACTTTTGCAACTACAACTTGTATTAGCGCACTTTAGATTAAGCTCAAACGGTTTCCAAAGCCTGGAGCACAAGCGAAAAGTAGCCAGCTTGTCGGTGTTGTATAGGATGCATTTTGGAGGGTGTGCGAGGGAATTGCATGATTTAATTCCCTCATCTCCGTTCCATCATCGGACGACCCGTTGTACGGCGAATATCCACGCTTACGTTGTTGACACCACCACGATCTGGATGAAGCGTTTCACCTCATCTTTTGCTGCTTCTTTGACTGCAACAATTTGCTGGCGGTGGTGATTCCGTCGGACTACAATTTAAGTGTATTCAAGGCTAGAGTGAATAAGCTCTTAATAAACTAGCGCGCTTAGCGCTTTTAACCATCAACGATTGCATCACAAATAGAAGGATCCAGCTGGGATGGGCGGCATTTGGAAAACTTCGTCGGGTATTTTCGTCGTAGGACGCCCTTGGGCGAGATGGAGCGATGACATCAAAAAGGTGACTGGTAGTGGCTGGCGGAGAGCTGCTCAGAATCGAGCTTGTTGGCGTGCCACGGAAGAGGCTTATGTCCAGCAGTGGACGACTACAGGCTGATGATAATGATGATTGCATCACTGATTTTATAAAAAAAAACTTTAATCTGATTTATTGATTGAATAATAAATTGATTAATAATTCAGTTCACACTGTATAGAAAAGTGCTTATGTTAGGAAACATAAGTTTCCTGTTCAATCTATTCAGCTTAAAAATGGTAGCAAAATCTATATATAATTTTCTCTCTTACTTGTCTTCTTAACCTATTGTCACAGCCGTGATGTAGTCTTTATTCGATTCTGGACAATCTTGAGATCAGATGTTTGTAATAACTAGCGACCTACCAGCATAAACGGCGCTGTAAGAGCTACCTAGCTCTTATAGCGCTTTGTTGATAGATGAGGTAGATCGATTATAGACGAGCTTCGATCTTTGTCTCGGTAACCGTACCGAGACATGGACCGAGGCTCGTCTAGCAAAGATACCTGCGCTCTGATTCTTCGCAAAAAAAGATAGGTCTTTAATTTTGAGTAAAGGTGAAAATATCCTTTTTTTTTTCATTATACATTGAAGTAAACTATTGTATAAGTTAACACAGCTATAGCAGATTATGTTTCAGGGGGTAAAGCAAACAATTGTTATAGTCACAGGTGATATAAGACTATTCTCTTCAATAAGATGCAGTGATCTTGCATCTCCGTATCATCAGTATCTCCTGAACAAGAACTAAGATTCTCATTAGCCTATTTATTTTTCTGTACTGCTGTTTACTCTTTCACCGTTGATGCTGATCGAGCTGATCGGTTGTTTAAAAATCTCTCTGTGGAAAATTTGATAAAGTAAGCTTGAAATGAGCTGTCAAAAATAATTGATGTTAAGCTATTGACGTCTTTCGTGGCGCAGCGGTCAGCACGCCCGCCTGCGACGTGGAGGCCCCAGGTTCGTTCCCCGGCCACGTCATGATGGAAAACGATCTGTTCCTGATTGGCCTGGGTCTTGGTTGTTCGTCTATATATGTATCTATTATAAAATATAGCATCGTTGAGTTAGTATCCCATAGCACAAGTCTCGAACTTACGTTGGGCCTAGCTCAATCTGTGTGATTTGTCTGTACCTATATATTTATTTATTTATAGACTGCTGCGTTGCGTGTCGCGGGCTCGATTCCCACACAGAATAAATATTTGTATGACCTACAAGTAGTTCTTCCGAGTCTGGATGTTTGTGTGTATGAGTTTTTTTCTTTGGAAAGGCACCCAGTATCAAGGAGAAATCGCTAGTGTGGGCCAATGTTTATTTAAAAAATAATAATAGTTGAAACGACAGCGCACACTACGCTTCCTTCACCTAAGCTTTCACGATGGTTTCTGAAGGTTACAAAATCACACTGCTGTAATAAGAATATGACGGTATTGCGGTAGAATTTATAGAAATCAAAGTCGCCACCAGTCCTTCTATTTAAACATTCATTAATTTATATGCGAAAAATCTTTAATACCAGTCTAGTCTAATACACAATTATTACTTAAACAAAATTAAACCTACACCGGATACTCTCCATCCGGAATGTAATTATTTGAACTGTCTGTATGTGTGAATTGAATGATGTATCGATGTTGGGCGGTTGCCTTGAAGCCATTTATTACAAAGCTGATTGATTTTGACAAATGAATATCGATTTATTTATACGAAGTGCACGATTGATTAAATGATATAACAACAATTTAATTTTGATTGAATTCTACCCTTTGAAAATATTTTTTTTTGTACTAGATGTTTGCTCAGGAGGGCTCGACAGTATTACGTATCAGGTAGTATGTACATACCTAGTGTTACAAGTCTAGTCGAGCACTTCCCGAATACGTACAGACGACAGCACATAAAGCTACTACAATCTGTCAGATTTCTTTATTAGATTTTCAACTTTGTCTCTAAAGTATTAAGGATCAAGGTTGATTGGGAATATCTTTCAGTTTGGGGTAGCTTGACCTAGTGTCGTCCGTACATACATACATAGGTTGCATAGTCTAAGCTTATGAACGGTCAGTGTCAATATTTCCTGTAAATCCTGACACCGGCTTCTCTTCAACGTAATTCAATATGATGATCGCTTTCACTGTCATTGATGTAATTGACCCTCAAAAATAGGTCTAAACTGCCATAAAACTTGCGTTATTGCAAAAGTCCGGTGCTTCATACCAGGACAGCTTCTGTTATACAAAGCACAGGTCCGTTCATGTATGGAGTACTTCAGCCACATTTGCGGTGGTGCTGCAAAATGCTACATGGCAACTTTTGATTCTTTTTACCACAATTGATTGCATCACTGCCTACCATCAGGCGGGACTATCATAAAATCATATAAAATTGACGGATGCTCCAATTAATTTAAGACAGAAATGCCTGGCTATGTTCTATATTGGTCCTATTTCACTTTGGAAACATGCCAAACCTATGTACGTATAACGGAGTACCTGCATTAAATACGATAAAGTGAAGGACGAGATTACAGTCATTTACGATACAAAATACAAATTATTACTTACTATTTCACAATACAGGCCTATAATAGCCATTGGAAATGCAACTGTCAGGCGGTAAATACTTCAAATGCCAGTCCGACACTATTGATTAGGATTTAGCATTATTTATCCGTTTCACTGCTCAGCGGTGCGAAAAATATCTAAGCTGCAGGTTAGTCGGAGATTACGATTGTTTACTGAGATTGTAGGTGATTTGGAGGCTGTTATAAAACTTCTATGTTTATGATCAAGTTTATTAGGAAAAGTCGAAGTTAAGGTAAAATGAAATTGCTGTATGTCTTCTCTGTAATAAAACTTCTATTTTCGCGTGAGTTTCCTATTAAATAAGGTTTATATTTTTACCTTTAATAAATGCTTCTCTTTCATATTTCTATATTATCGCTTATTGTGGCGAGAATATGCCAGACTCGTCGAAAACTTTCTGTAACCATGTGGAAAATTCTAGATTCCGATGGAAACTTCTGGAACATTCTAGAATCGGATGGTACTTCGTCGATTATTCTGGACTTGGCCGGAACCTACTGAAATCGCATGGAACATTTTGGATCCAGGCTGTTTTCCAGGAAACCGTTGTAGATCAATTCTTCATCGACCTATTCTTGGTTGTATCAGACTAAACGCTGCCAGTCTCATCCGGGTTCAACCTGAGATAGCAGCAATGTCGTCCGCCCGACTCGCCGCGATACAACCAACATTCCTACTTCGAGTCCTTGCAAACTACTTGGTAACAGATCCACATGCATTTATACACCCACTTATACTCATGTCAATTCTTAAAGATAAAATATAATCTTTATCATCGCAATAAAAACCAAAGAAACCTTACCAAAACATTAAGATTATTACAATTAGGTACATACATAATCAGAGATGTACAAAATGGTTTTAAAAAAGCATTTAAATACAAAATGCAAAATACTTTTCAGATTTACTATTTCAAATACAAAATACCAAATAGTTTTGCGTTTTGTATTTGAAATGCTAAATGCAAAATAGGTATTTTCAAAATACTTTTTTCAAAATAAAATAGTTTCTTATCTATAGATATAATGAATGTTCGTCGTTTTGGTTGATTTTTTTTTGTTCACTTCTTTCTTCTTCTTTTTGGTTTTAATGGCTCTGCGCGATTAGCGATTGAGCCAAAGACAAGTCATATTGTTTTTTTATTATTATTATTTATAAAACGGGGAAACTTGTATTTACAAAAGGAAAATAAAATTTTGACACGGAATTTCGGATTGGATCAGGAAAGGACAGAATAATAGGATATTTATATAAGTATGAAAATTACATATATATTGAATAATATTTACAATTTTATGTTATTAATTAATATAAATGAAGAAAATATTTTATACACAGACGGTTCACCAGAGGATAAAAGGATGTTTACTGAAGTAGGAAGCGGAATGGGAATTTCAAGGAGGCTTTCATAAAATGAGACCCGATTATATCTAGGGCAACACAAAAAGATATGGTTTAGGTCACCCACCTCACCGCATTCGCACAAATCACTGTCTAGTAATCCAAATCTAGCGAGCTGAGCAGGAGTGCAAACATGGCCCAAACGCATACGAGTTAAAATACAAGTTACTCTCCTGCTCAACTTCAATTTAGAGAACCAAGGCTTTGACGGAACTGAATTCTGAATTTTAGCGTAAGCCCTTCCTTTCGATTGGCTTGAAGCAGACCAAGCAATTCTCCATGTTTCATCAAGAGTAGCTTTAGGCAAAGCACACA
Source organism: Sesamia nonagrioides (assembly GCA_017933935.1). Taxonomy (NCBI): domain Eukaryota; kingdom Metazoa; phylum Arthropoda; class Insecta; order Lepidoptera; family Noctuidae; genus Sesamia; species Sesamia nonagrioides. The sequence continues at coordinate 1,844,233 of JADWQK010001779.1, forward strand.
AATCATGAACACAATTAAAATAGTCCGACCAGTCACCACAAGAAACGGCCTCTTTAGCAAGACAATCTGCGCGTTCGTTGCCTGAAATACCAGAATGACCTGGCACCCAGGAAAACACCACTGTGTAACCCATCTGATAACATGACATCAGAAGATTCCGAATTTTAATAACGATAGGGTTAACAATACCTGACTTAAATGGATATTTAGATAAGGCTTGTAGGGCACTCATACTGTCTGAAAATATTACGGTTTTTTTAAGTTTTGCAATAAGAATATATTCAACAGATTTTAACAGTCCAAGACATACTCCTGAAAATACGGATGATTCAGGCGGAAGTCTTATTTTTTGGACTATATTGTATTGGGAATGGACAATTCCAATCCCAACTATACCATGGGGTGAATGTTTAGAAGCATCACTATAAATAGAATGAAAATTTGAGAATTCGTTATTTAATAGATTATCTACAAATTGTACAGAATCAAGCTGATTTCTCGGGATACTTGCATTAATTCTAACATCTGGAGGAGTAACTAATGCGCCATACATAGAATCAAAAGTAGGATAACAGTAAGAATTAAGTGTCGGGGCTTGTATGGCACAGAATCTTTGATAACTCTTAACAAGACAAGGTAGAGATTTATGAGACCAGTACTGACTATTTTCTGTGAATTCTACAAGTAAATGAAGCTTAAATCGTAAAGGATGATTAGAAAATTGCATTAATTTGAAAATGAACTTATCGGATAGGTATTGGCGTCTTAAATAGAGAGGAGGCTCTACACACTCTATTTGCATAGCATTAATAGGGCTGGACTTCATAGCTCCAAGAATGATTCTTAATGCCCTTGCCTGTATACTATCAAATTTCTTCATAGCAACAGTGTTACATGGTTCTAGAACAAAAGTGGCATAATCAAGAAGGCTACGAATAAGGGCGTTATATATAAGACGTAAAAAGAAGGAATGGGCTCCCCACCAGACACCGGTTAAACATCTTATCATATTCAAATTTCTTTCACACTTAGCTACAATGTAATCACAATGTGATACTCCGGTTAATTTCGAATCCAAAATAACTCCTAAAAATTTTGCTTCTGATTTCACAGGGATAGGATTACCTTCGTAGGAAACGATAGGATTGGCAGTTATCCTTCCTCTTGCAAACCAGACTACGGTACTTTTTGATACAGATAAATTTAGTCCATTATTATCTAACTAATCATGTAAATGACTAAGAGAGGTAGTTAAACAGTTACTAGCAATATTAATAGATTTGTCAGCAACGTAAAAAAGAAGATCATCAGCATACTGTAAAATGTTTGCAACTGAGTTCAAGTTTTTTTCTAGATCATAAGTGTAAACATTATACAATAATGGACTAAGAACCGAGCCCTGGGGGAGTCCTCTCCATACAAACCTAGAAAGTTGAGATCCATCATGGAGGTCTAATTTCAAACATCTTTCAGACAACATGTTTATAATAAAAGATATTAAAAGTTGAGGGACACGTAGGTCATGAAGTTTCTTATGAAGTACAGGAACAAGAACATTATCATATGCCGAACTGATGTCCAGAAATGCTGCTAAAACTGACTCATTTTTTGAAAATGCTATGCGAATATCCGAAACAAAAATGCTAATATTATCTATGGTGCTCCGACCTTTCCTAAAACCCAGCTGATTAACTGTCATAACGTTGTTGTTTTCAATAAAAAATTCTAACCTATTTTTTACAAGGTGTTCAGTTATTTTAGCAAGAACAGATGAAAGGGCTATGGGGCGGAAAGATGAAACATCTGAAGAAGGTTTATTTGGTTTTAATATAGGGATTATAGATTGCGTTCTCCATGATGGAGGAATATTACCTGAAAACATAACTGCGTTGATAGTTTTTAAAAAATATTCTAATGAGTTATCAGTACAGTTTATCAAAAAAGAGTATGTTATACCATCTTCGCCGGGTGATGAATCTTTAACATAAGAGAGAACTCCTTTTAATTCTGACAAAGAAAAAGGAGCATTGAGATCAGAATGATTGCTTGTATTATTATATAAAGTGCAACAATAAATATTATTTAATTCAGGAGCAGACAAAGGAGCTAGTTTATCCATAAATTTATCAGCTAGCTCAATGGAAAGGACACCAAATGAAGAAGAAGAGAATGCCGATCTAAATCTACGAATATTCTTCCACACAACAGAAGAGCATACATCAGGATTTATGGATTCACAAAATCTTCTCCAACCTTCAAATTTTTTCTGTTTTAGGAACTTGCGTGTGGATCGAGCTATGAGAGAGTAACTTTCATAATTTTCTGAAGTCATAAGGGATCTGTATTTTTTCTCAGCCTGTTTTCTTTTCTTAATGGCTATAGTGCATTCATGGTCCCACCACGGTGGAAAGGGAATTTTGCCCTGTCTAGAACCTTTTAGAGGAAATAGAGTATTAGCAGCCTCAATAAGAAGTTTTGAGAACTCTTCTGTACATAGTAATCCATTAGAATCATTAATAGCAGGTAAGGAAGAAATTTTATTATCAACATGCTGTTTAAATATTACCCAATCATCTTTCAATTCTGGCAGTTTATGTTTTAATTTAGAACTGTATCTTAAGTTGGAAGGGGAGCAAGATATGTGTAAGGAGAGTATGATAGGAAAATGATCACTGCCAAGAGAGTCATCAAGGATATTCCAAGATAATAAAGAGGCTAAATTTGGAGAACAGAGTGAAAGATCAGGAGCACTTAAACATTCATTAGGGCCAGTAAGTCGAGTTGGAGAACTATTGTTCATTATACATATGTTTAAAGAATCTAGGATTTCAATCATCAAATTGCCATAGTAATTTGAAACAGAGCTGCCCCATGCCTGGTTTTGGCAATTAAAATCACCTAAGATCAAAAATGGGGAAGGAAAAACAGATAGTAATTGTTTAAACTCATTATATATAGAATAAGAGGGATGTGGAATATATACAGAAATAATACAAATGTTATTTACAATAACAGCAATGGCATTAATACCATTACTGAGAAGAGGAAGTGGGAATACTTTATAGGAGAAAGTTTTACTAATGAGAATGGCCACTCCACCATACCCATCAGGTCTATCATTTCTCACTGTAACAAAACCAGAAATTCTAAATGGAAACTCTGGTTTCAACCATGTCTCAGAGAGACACAAAGCCATAGGCTTATATTTATTTAGTAAATAAATGATGTCAGATTTTTTGCTAATGGCACTTCTACAATTCCATTGTAAGATTTTGTGATCCATTATTGAATTGTTTATTAAGAGCTGTGAGTAATATATTGGCAACGTTAGACGGTGAAGAATTAGAAGTAGAAAGTTGTTGACTAGAATTTGTAAGTAATGTAATAAGTTCCAAAATAATTTCAGCAATAGATTTATGAGATATTGTATTTAATGATTGTTGCAGTACTTGACCATGGGACATTTGGGTAGACAAATTATTGTATTCATTTGCAATAGAATTATGCATGACACGATCATATCCTCCACTTGGTTTAGGAGGAACCCGGCGCTGACTAAAAGTAGTTTTTTTATAAGAAGTACTGGGTAACTGAGAAACAAAGTTTGGAGAGGGAAGATGGTGATTACTTGGTTGAGAAGGAGGAGATGCTGTAACATCAGCATAAGATTTGGAAACTGAAGGATGAATCTTGGCTGCTTCAGCATATGAGATACAACTATGGGCCATAGAAATTTTAATATTTTGTTGCCGTGTGAACTCAGGACAAGTCCTGCTAGTAGCAAAATGTCTACCAGAGCAATGGAAGCACTTACCATTTTCCACTATCACTGAGCAACTTTCCGGAGTGTGTTCATCTCCACACTTAAAACATCTGGGCCTAGATCGACATTGTGATTTAGTATGCCCAAATTTGCAACAGTTATAACACTGAATTGAGGGAAATATGTATAATTCTACTGGCAGAGCTGTGTAGCACATGTAAACACGTTTAGGAAGTACTTGCCCATCAAAAGTTAGAACTACAAGATTTGTATTAATAAAAGAAGAAATACCATCATTCATAGTCTTGCGTTTTATTCTCCGTAACTTAACTATTTGCCCACAACCAATAGGAACAGTTATGTTTTCCTGAATTTCCTGCTCAGACCAGTCTTGAGGCACGCCCCTAACTATACCCACTCTTGTTACATTGAAACTTGGTATAAATATTTTATATGAAAGATTCAATAACTCTGCATTTTCCGTGAATTTATTAGCAGCTTCAAAATTCGTAAAGGCCATTGAAATTCTGTTTCTTCCTATACGTTTAACACTACCATTAACAATGTTATTAATTTTTAAGTTTTTCAAAACTTTTCCAAATTGAATTGGATGTAAAGATACCGAATCATTTTCAATGGTCGTTACTCTTTGTACATGCACAGTAAAAGGACCTGAGTCCAAGCTAACATACTTTCTGGCAAAATAGGTTTGTTGCGGCTGTGAGAGACCCAAACCAGTCTCACTGTGTTGTGTAATTGAAAGGTTTTCATTGGCAGGTTTACTCAGGTGGCTGGGTGGTTGCATTTCAATTTGAGATTTAAGAGATTTAGAAATGTCAGAATTAGCTGAATCAGAATCTTCACATTGACATGCCTGGACAAAAAATCGTCCATCTTTACTCTTCCGTTTTTTCATATTGCATAGACGGCACCGCGGTTTGCGTGGTCTGATTCTTTTTCTATCAGAAAATTTGCCTACAAGGCCATCCTCAGTATCCATAGATGAGTCGTCGATGACCACATTGAGTGCAACAGGCGGACCAGGTCCTGGCCCGCCGCCAGGATCGTCCGGGGGATCAACCCCCATATTAATAAAAGAAAAAGAACTTACCTAATAATTAGCAGTAAAATATCTGCACACTATATACACAAATAAGTAACTAACTACTAATAATATAATTATATACTAAATATCTTAACTGATCCACAATAATGAATTAAATTAAAGAAAGACCAGAAAAACACGACCGCCAGATTCTAAGTTTCCCGCGCTTTCGTTCACTTCTTTCCGTACTTCTAAACGGAAAAGGCAAAGGCATGGTACGCCATACAGTCTGGACTTGAGGAAGTTTATCCTTTTCTATTTTTTCCTTTATATATCTTCTTATCCTGACTTAACTAACCTACCTCCTTTCGTTTCCCGCGTGAGCCGACTACATTATGATTTTTAATTCGAGTCAGATAAATGACAACTCCAGTGTTGCAGGTTTTTGCTAATAGTGATGTGGTAAATCGAGATTTTACACTTAAAACTTAGTCCAGATTGCACTTTTTAATTCAAATTGCGTATATGTATATAAATAAAAATACAGGTTGGAATTAAAGTCAGTTTATATTTGAAATAATGATAAAATAAATAATTTCAGTAGGTAGATTAAAACTGTTTATTGTAACAAAAACTAATTACGAACGCTATGTTGTGGAAGAATTGGCCGCTGAATCGGGGTGCCACAATCCTGCGTCTGCCCCCCTATCACTGTGAGCTCAACCTAATAAAGTTAGGTGCGTATTCCAAAAGGAAACTCAAGCATTGATCTCTGCTTAAACATTACTTAAAACTAATTTTAACCAATCAAGTGGCTTGAATCGAGACTTAAGTAAAGCTTGAGTTTTGAGTGACGTTCTGTAATACGGACCTTAGTTTGGGCTCAAGCAAAGGAGTACGTCGCCAGGAAAAACAAAACTTGACACCGGAAAATTGGAGAAGTGCATCAATCATGCCATAAAAGTTGAAGATGAAATGTGTCAACTCGACCACATCATGGATGAATGTGCGGATTCATAATTTATAAATGTAACCGATTCTGATTCGAGTGGTAATCAATAAAAAAGTAACGAATAAAAACGTATAAAATGATTTGTATTATTTCTTAATTGCTCTGAATCTCTTTAAACATTTTTTCCCCAGCTCTTGTGATAATGTTGTAGTGAGTTTAATATGCTGGTAAGGCCCATATTTCTAAAATCATATTGTTAAATACGGTATGTATTACATATTTACAATAAAAAACCGCTTTGATACCTAATGAAATAATGCAAGACTAAATGTAAAAATGTCGTGGTGGCCTAGTGGTTAAAACACCAGCCTCTCAAGTATGAGTGCGCGGGTTCGATTCCAGGTCAGGCAAGTACCAATGTAACTTTTCTATAGTTATATGTACTTTCTAAGTATATATTGGACACCAATGACTGAAGGTGAAGGAAAACATCTTAAGGAAACCTGGACTTTAAGTCTGATATCGCCAACCCGCATTGAGCAAGCGTGGTGATTATGCTCAATCCTTCTCTGTATGAGAAGAGACCTGTGCCCAGCAGTGGGACGATAAAAGGTTGATGATGAAATGTCTAACAATAAGGTGGACCGATGACCTGCTGAAGGTCGCGGGAAGCCGATGGATGCGGGCAGCACAAGACCGGTCATCGTGGAAAGCCTCGGGGGAGGCCTTTGTTCAGCAGTGGACATCTATAGGCTGAAGAAGAAGAAATGTCTAAGTCTATTGATTGCCGAACATCACTATTGTAGCAGGTCACCCTTATTCATATCAGTGAAACTTGCCCTTGTCATTTTTCTGACTCGAATTAAAAATCCCACTATAGGAGGGGTTTGGGGTAAAGTCATGATGTGGCCACTATGCTGCAATATTTCAATGTTCTTTATTACGCGCTTTTATTTAGTAAACAACACTATAAATAATTTTAAAAGTCCAATGAAAAATGAGCGTGACACTCTGCTTGACTTTCCCGCCAAAAAACCTGACCAAAGAAGTAAAAAATGTTTTTTTTTTTCAACTGTCATTGGCGATATCCGCCATTATTGTGAAATCAAATTTTCAAAAAATTTCTATAATTCGTTACACGTGTTATTGGCAAAATTGTGGTAACTATTCCACAGGGGCCATTGATCAAGAGTTGAAGTAGTATTCAATACTTGATCGTAAAGAAGAAGGAGAAGAAGTAAAAATATGGAATAATGGCAATACAGACGTCATTCGCTCATAAATTTCATTTTGTTTTACTCGTAATATTGGCTAAACTTTATCACAAAGTATTTTGCATTTTGAAATGAATATTAAAAATACAAAATATATCTCGAAAGGTATTTCAAATAAAATACAAAATGCTTTTTACTAAAAAGCATTTAAATACAAAATAGCTATTTTGCATTTTGTATTTGCATTTTAAATAGAAGTATTTCAAATAAATCGCATCTCTGTACATAATACATATATAGTTTGAAATTATCAAGTCGGTGACTATTATCGATGGAATAAATGCTCCTTGAGATTAGTTCTGAGGTAGTTGTAGCTATCGCATAATAATGCAATAACATAATTTAAACTTTTAAGAGTCTCATTAATACCTATTTGGCCCCAGGCGCACAATTAAACTTGATCTAACATTCTAGTACTATCAATTACGACAAATGTCGAAGTGTTTTTATTTTAAAAAATGCTTGACCTACATTTCTATTCGAAGCATTGAAATAGATCATCGGGTGAAGTTTTTATTTGATAACAAAAAATACAATACATATAGCTTGCCAGTGGTTTTTGTTGTGCCTGAAAGAATTAAAATATAAAGTGCGTATGTTTGTATGTCTGTCTGTATGTATGTGCCCGAAGTTGCTCAAAACCCTCACCACTATAGATAATCATATAGATCTGGATGCGCTGAGTTAAAAAAAAAAAAAAAAAAAATAACTTTTGTTTTTGTCTCGGTCCTTAACAATATTTTTGAAACTTATAACTACACTAGCTGTTGCCCGCGACTCCGTCCTCGTGGACTTCAGTTTACAGCGCTCGGTTGTTCCCGTAAATTAAAAAGAACTCAGTTGATATAAAATTAGCGCCTGTTAAAATAATGGGAGCAATATGTACGACCGCGTTAGCTCCCATTTTCGCAACATTTTTTGTAACTGCTCTTCCCCTATTGATCATAGCGGGATGTTATATAGCCTATTTCCTTTCTCAGGCTCTAGACTATCTGTGTAGCAAATTTCATGACAATCGGTTCAGTAGTTTTGATGTGAAAGCCGGACAGACAGACAGAGATACTTTCGCATTTATAATATTAGTATGGACAGTATCTTTGTTGTTTTTTTATAAGATCTCCCCATGTCAGAAGAAGAACCACCGATTGGATTCCAAATAATGCACGATGACATCGCAGCAGTCTAAACTGGAGTTCTCAAGTGCTTATGCAGCACCTTCCCACAGACAATGGCCGACCTTCCATCCTTCGCGGCATGGCATTTCAGAAGCAAGTGTACAAGGAAATCGAGCAGCTGAATTTTGGGCCAAAAATTAAAGTCTACCATCAAAACTCTAAGTAGAAGACGAAATATTTATGGAAACAAGGAGAGGGACGGCTTTACCCAACAGTAGAATAATATAGGCAAGTTATAGGTATATTTAAACACATAAAGATATTTTCAGCATTTTTTCTTTTTTGCTAATTGCTCCTCAGTTAAAACTAACCTCGAGATTGATATCTATTGTAGACGAAATATTTCAACAAATAATTAATTAATGCATATGTACAAACAAGTGTAGATTTGCTTGATAAGGTTAACATATGCGTTATCAGTGTAGTAACAGTACGAAGGTAGAATATAAAGCAGACCGGCTGTTTCTTCATGCAAAAATATTAAGGTGAAAATGTAAGGGAAGAGGCCTCCAAGGAAGACTCTGTGTGGAAATCAGAATAGAATAGAATACTTTTTATTATGGTCAACATATAGATTATAGAACATAAATATAAAGATTTTACAAAGGGTGACACAATGGGCGGTCATATCTCTAAGAGCGATCTTTTACAGACAACCTTTGGATGGAATACTAACGGGGAAGGAGAGAGAAATAGTGTAGGTTGTCTACAGTGTACTATCTACAAAGAGTATATAATAAATATGTACGTTAAGTGTATCATACTAGTTTAAATAAATATATACATCTAATTGATAAACATCATACAAGAGCAAAAACATATATGATTTGTTTAAAGAGAGAGGAAGTGCTTTTTTATCATAGTTTTAAAAGTGAACAGAGTTTGATCACGCCTTATGGACACGGGCAAGTCATTCCATAGCCGAACTACTTGTACAGTGAAAAATCAGCATATCCTTGAACCAAACATTTGTAGAAATTTGACCATCAACCTGCATTAGGCCCGCTTGTTGAACATACTAAACGCCTTATATCCACCCATTGGTAACAGTATAGGCTCATAATGCTATGCTGGGCTTCAATGAGCTGCCACCTGATGCATCTTTTTCGTCTCATTTCGTTAAGAACGGGCTAGAAGATAACATTTCAGTTTAATCCTGTCAAATTAAGATACTCCATAGACAGGTTAGACGCGATTATAAACATGGCGACTAAACATACGCCAGTTTGACAGGTCTAAACTGACATTTTATCTTCTGTCCTTTTCTTAATGGAATAGAAAGAAAAAGATGCATTGAACTTAAATTTAATTTAGTTTGTGAACAAGAGAATCGGGCCAATATTTTACAAATAACTTTTTTTTTTATTAGTTATAAACTAGTGCTTGACTGCAATCCCGCCTGATGGTAAGCAGTGATGCAATCGTTGATGGTAAAACGCACTAGCTTATTAAGCCTATTCACTTAAAAAAAACTGAGTGAATAGGAAGGAAGACGGCAGTTGAGCGAGGTGATGCAATGTTTAACCCAATAACACGACCAACGATGCTGCGCCAGAGGATTATCTGGAGACCCTCCACGACCAAAATCTCGAAACAACAACATTAGGCACATCGTACCCGGTCCACATCGCAACACAACTGCTCAGACCCGTCCTCCGTACGGCTTCACCAGACATCATGCCGGAACACGACGAATCGCTTGGCGGCAAGACTTTGTCTGGTGGGTGGTAACTTATGCCGGCGGCTGATGTTGTTGCCTACCACGGAGGAACTCATTGTCTCTTCTCCACTTTTGGGTAAATTATCGAACTGTACCGATGCCCATTATTTCCATCATTGATTTATGTTGCTGGAGAGCGAGCTATCTTCAGTTTCTAACCTACGAATCTATGTAACGACGTTAAGTCTTATTTGAGTAATTGTCGCCTGCTCCAGACATGAAAAGAACAAGCTTATGTAAGTACAGAAAATTAATCCGATATAAGAGCGAGTACGTAGTTTAGCTTAGGCTTATTTAAGTAGTCACCAGCCGCTCCTGCGTATTTTTGCTTTAGGAGTTGCAGACCGTTCCATAGAATATGTACCTAAGTGATGAATGGGGTAGAGCCATCATCACTTTCACAACTATGACACTATAATCCCTACGTCCAGTAGTTTTAGTAACTTAGTGATGATTGGGGTAGGGCCATCATTTTATAAAACTACTAGCGGCCGCCCACGACTTCGTTCGCGTGGAGTTAGTCATTTGATTTTAACCCTAGAGTTATTTTAAAATTTTAGTATCTTATAAGATGTTTATCGAAATTATGTGAGGTCAAGGACAATTTTGTTCAAAATTAAATACTATTAATTTTTTGGATAGGGATAAATATTTGTTTTTTTATATGCTCCGCTCCTATTGGACGCAGCGTGATACTATGCCTAAAGACTTCCTTGATTAATGGGCAACAAACAAACTCTTCAGCTTTATACAATATGTTAAGAAAACCTTCTCCGACCCGTAAGGATAGTAAAGGTTAGGTAAACACATGACCAATTAATAACATATGAAGTTTTACATAATCATCACAGTAACAATACTAGTGAATTTTGAAATTATCTTTTTTTCCCGCGAATTAATTCCCCAAACTTTGGATTTTTTTTAAAAGTGACAACATTCTTTTTGACGGTATAATTCTGAGCGAATAGCGATGCGACCGCGTACCCTGCCCCTCTTCACCCGCGCCTGTATGGCCTACCGCACATGTTTTAAGTTACCTCTTTTTTGAGAAATAATATTTTTTTTTAAGTTAAGCCCGGCTTTTTAGGCATTAGTAGAATCAGTTATCGATACCTAACACTACCTTCACGGATCGGACAGGGTTTTCTTTACATATTGTATACATATTAGCATAGATTTCGATTTTTTCAGACTGCGCTACTGGGTTCACCCACATACGTCGTGGCTTGCTGCATGGGCGTACCCAGCTTCTGGCCTAAGAGGGGGGGCAAGTCAGGTCTTGGAGGTTGCCCCCCTCCTCATCATCAGGCCTTGGGTAAGTCAATTTTTTAGAGTGAGTAATCTTTGTGCGCTATAGTCGCAAGCGGATTTTTAGCAATTACACCATACTTTTTATCAGTGTCTACTGCGTGTTTTATTTAAAAGTTAGAGATAAGTCCTCGTTTATACTTTATTTAGTAATTAGGGGAGTTCATACATGTTCTGCGAGATTTCCAGGGGGGGGGGGGGGCTGCCCTACCCTGGGTACGCCCATGGCAACTGCATGCTTTAGTGGTGGTGAGCTTAAGCCGTCGGGACTTTGGGCCAGAAGATACATGAGCAGAAGACTCCTAGAGTAAAGTACAAGCTATGTCTCTGTAATCTGACTGACCTACAATTAAATACAGACAATTTCAACTTTAATAAATTTATTGACCTACTAAAATATTAAAAATACCTTGAATTGTAATTAGAACATTATTCTAAGTCTGCAAAATTATTTACACGTCCATCTCAACGTAGGTGCTCAGTAGCGCATGAAGCAAACTCGTCATGACCGACGAGGTCGCCGGATCGATTCCCGGATGCTCGTAACACAACTGTGTGAATATTGAACTGCTCGTTTGTAGGGCTGGCACCTTTGAACTGGATACAAAGATGCAATCAAACATAGTATTTTTTTGTATTTAAGCATTCCTCGAAGAATTTGAGGGAGGCTAAAAAATATAAGTTTACTAGCGGCCGCCCGCTACTTCGTTCGCGTTTTAGTTATTTGAACATTTTATTTTAACCCCAAAATTTACAAGTCACTCTAAGAATAACTGTGGAGTTCATTACTGGCCCTTACACATAGAAATCAACCCAATGGCACCGTGCACATACTTCTCCATAAAAAAAATAAATAAAAAAATTGCCCCTCACTAGGAATTACTCCTGCAGCATGGATGCTATTCACACATTCAATCAAACATTCATTACAAACATTTTAATTCACATACATAAACAGCTAGAACCGGTACAACTACTAGGCCATACAAAAATTTGTTCCGTGCGGGAAACGAACCCGCGACACGCAGTGCTGCAGTCGATCGCTCCGCCACTGCATCAACTGTATCGTCTCTTGTTTCCTAAGTGTCCTGTAGATATCCTTACTAATATTATAAATGGGAAAATGAGTTTGGTTTGTTTGATTGTTTGTTCCGCTTTCACGTCGTAACTACTAAACCGATTGCTTTGAAATTTTCAAAAAGTTAGAAGTTCGGATTAAATATTTTTATCCCGGAAAAATTTTATATTCTCGAGGGAAATCTAAAAAGTGCGATATAACCGAACTCCACGCGCGCGAAGCCGCGGGCGGAAAGCTAGTGTGAAATAAAATATTTTATTGGAACCAGTTGCATTTTTACACCTTATCTACTGAAACAAACAAAGCAAAAACGTACATACTTTTAAAGCTCATTGTAAGTATAGTCATCAGTGCCAACCCTGGATAAGGTTGTGTACATACAATACACATATTATGATTGTTATTTTATCAGAGTAACGCGGAACTCTCGTTAATAGCTGTACCACCTTTATACAACATATTTATACTCTCATATAGATTATAGCCCATATTTATATACGTTGGATAACCTATTTCAGTACCAGAAGTATCGTTAATACTGTCATTTCACATTCTATATTCTGATAGGGGAGACCGGGTACAAAAGTAACACTTTGTACTTTTACCTTGATTTCTGGAAGAGTGTTACTGTTGCCATTAAATGAATATAGCTATTTATAAATTCAGTTAATGTGCTTTACTCTAGTAACTTGATTTATTAAATTGTGATGTGTTTTATATGAATAAAAGACGTTTTTTAAAAAATCGTAAGTTGTTACTTTCGACCACGTAGGCAGGTCGAAAGTAACACGTTGTGGGTCGAAAGTAACACGACTAAAGGTTTTGTAATGAAACAATATTATCCATTGTAAATCAACAAATTATTTATTTAAAGACATGTATACTTTCAAACAAATTAACAAAAACATTTTTAGCTTAACTAATGAGATCAATTTAGTGTTTATGATCAGACTTGTATAATTCAGTCATTATCTTAATCAGAATCGCCATGATGGCACACATAGTTAATATATAGCAACAGGACCCTCACGTATCATGTGGTCTTGAAATCGTTTCAGTGGGAATACGAAGAAAGGCGGGATGTGCCCTCCTTGAGCATTGATGGCAACAGCAACAGTTACTAATCTTCCTCGCTCTGCTGAGGTCACTGCAGCTACTTGTTTACTAGGTTTGCTAGGTTTTTGGACAGTGGTCACCCCTGTTTCGTCCATGTTTCAGATATCTTTTGGCTCAAATTGGTACCTATCCATTACCTCAGCAAGATTGTCAAAAAATTTACTCACATTATGCTTGTTAAAACTTGAAGCCCGCGACAGACTTGTAGCTTGAGGACTTCTCAAGGACAGGCTCGGGTGACGTTTTAAAAAACCCGCCAACCATTCCTTACCCGCCATTCGACTATCGTGCCATTTTTCAGGATTTTTTTTTATTTTTAATCGCTAACTCGTATGCCAGTTTGCGCACTTCAAATGGAGATAACCCAAAATAAACTGCAGAGCACTGAAGTAAATAGTCCCGTAGATTAATTTCTTCGTTGTTGGTAAAAACTCGATTGACGCAACGGTAGCCCACAACTGCACTAGTATTTCCTGCTTGTAATTTTTTTATAAATCTATATAATGTTACATGGCAAACATTATATTTTTTTGCCAGGGCTCTAACTTTTGCACCATCTTTGAAATGCTCTTCAGCCGCTTTTCGGTACACTTACGTGTCAGTTGTCCCTCGTTCAGTGGTTCTTATGCGTTGTCGTGGTATTCTGTTGAAGTAACAACTCACATAAAAATATGACCGTTAATTAAATCACTACGGGTACAAAAGTAACATGTTACTTTTGTACCCATAGGGTTATGTTACTTTTGTACCCGTACATATTTTTGCTAAAAATGTGCAACATAACCATAAATCAGAACGTGTTACAGAAAAATGAATTTAAGCATTGTACAATCACTTTATTCAAGAATTCGTGTGCAAACATTCAGATTACTATCGTAATTTTAAGACTATGTAAACATTGAATAATAAAACGTCAAAAAACTTACTTTTGATTTGTGAAAACACATTAAGTCCTTTCACACAACGAAACAGCGCGATGCGTACGCGGCGACTAAATGAAATTGAGGGGGGCGCTCCCCGCTATCGCCTGACGGCGGCAGAGCGGCGTGGGCCCAAGGAATATACCTAGAGAGCATTTGTTACTTCTGACCCGCCGTTACTTTTGTACCCGGTCTCCCCTACAAATGAAATAGTTTTAACAAACAACATTTTAAATAATATTCATGATTTATATCTGAAGTTCCTTTTTAACCTGTTTTTGTTAAAAGTCAAATTCTTTTTTCATCCCACCATCTCGGAAAGAGTATTTTTAATCTTCAATATCTGACTGGAAAAGCCGTTTTTATTCTCTAGAGGATAAAGTAAATTGAATTTAGAACATCGTGTGCACTAAGTTTGTAAATTAAAAAAAAAAAAAAACATTAAACCTATTTACTGTTACCTCTATGGTGCCGAATATATCATACAACTTTTTTTTAATTTGTTAAAAACTCAGACTCGGAACCTTCTTGGTGTTCTTTTTCAATTTTCTTTGTACGCGGTTCTTTACGCGGCATTTTTTCACGTCATTGTTAAACCTTATATTAAAAAAAAGAAACTTGAAAACAAGTGAAAAACTAAAATGAGTGATTCTAGCGACGAGGAAGTTTGACGCCAACAGAATTGACTGAAACTGTTATTAATGCGCAAATGAGCTTTCTACCTCAACAATCACGCGAAAAGTATTTAAAACAGTACGATATGTTCAACACGTGGCGACTAGCAAAAGGAGCCAAAACTTTCTCAGAAAACGTTTTGCTGGCATATTTTATAGAATTATCCGAGAACAAGAAAGCAAGCACTCTATGGAGTACGTATTCGATGCTAAAAGCAACAATAAAGATGAAAAAGACATACATATCGATACCTATCCTAAATTAGTAGCATTTTTAAAAAGAGCCTCATCTGGTCATCATCCAAAAAAATCGAAGGTTTTCACAGTATCTGATATTGAAAAGTTTCTTAACGAAGCACCCGATTCCGTATATTTGGCGGCAAAAGTAAGTCAGTTGCACATTCAGTATAGTACATATATTAATCTCAATTAAATAGTATACTTAGTAAATGTTGATAGGCATAATTATGCGTTCATATAAATTTTATTCATTTATCTACTACAATACTCTTTACATTGCAGGTTGTTCTTATTATTGGAATAAACGGAGCATGTCGAACTAATGAATTAACACAACTTAATGTCAAAAACATTGAGAAACATTCAGATGACTTACTATTAATTAATTTACCTAATACAAAGACAAAAAGAGACTGCAACTTTGTCATTCGCAAGGAATACGTAACGATTGTTGAGAAATATCAAGCCTTACGGCCGCCTAACACTCCAATCAATCGTTTTTTTCTACAGTATCGCAATGGAAAGTGTGTTAGACAGCCTATGGGTACTAATAAAATTGGCAGTATCCCACGAGAAATAGCAACATTTCTTGAACTTCCAGAACCCCTGTTGTACACGGGTCATTGTTTCCGACGAACTTCAGCCACACCTTTGGCTGATTCCGGAGCTGATCTCCTGTCCCTTAAGCGCCACGGAGGCTGGAAGACCAATGCAGTTGTAGAGGGATACATAGAGGATTCCATCCAAAATAAATCTAAAATATGTGAAGGCATCGTAGGAGCCATTACACTGAAAGAGCCTCAATCGGAAACTTGGACTGGCCCTTCTACATCAAAAATAAGCCGTTATGAAACACCTAACCATCTCCCTCTCTCTCCAACATTCACGCCAAGGGAATCTGATGAATCGGTACAACTATTAAGTATGACAGACAGTTTACCGAAAAACAGTACACAAGTGACTAACACCAATATTACAGTACCAAACAAAAATATTACACTCAATTTAAATAACTGTTGCAACGTTACTTTAAAATTTCTTAATTATACTTTAGTATTATTTTATTATAATTTAAAGATTATTCTGTAATACTTACCTGTCATAATGTAGTAATTAATACCTAAACTGAAATAAAAGTGTACCTATCTTGTGATTGTAAACATTTTTTATTGCATTTAGTCATTTCCTCGCTGAGGTGGAATGAAAAGTTACGTGTTGCACTCGAGTGCAAAGATTTTTCACCTCGTGTCCTTTTGATTCCCTCGCTTGCTCGGTCATCAAAATTGAACACGCGGTTAAAAAGCAACTTTGCACTCTTGTATAACAAATAACTATTATTTTATACATATAGGTACGTAGGTACTTTTGCTAACACATGCTGGAGTAAGCATTTTGACATTAAATTATTAATGCTAATGGTATCGTCTATTATTTTGACAGGATATGACAAGTTCAAATACCTTTAAATTTCTTAAGTAAGAACGAACGAAAAGTATTTTTTACACTATACCTAAGTATATTTTCGTGAATATCACCAATAGGATATATACCAATAATATAATAATAAAAAAATAATAGAGAATATATACCAATAGGATAATCCGATCAAGAATAATGAAGACATTTTTGTTTTATTTGAAATTATACCAAATAACTTATAGATTATAATGAATTGGTGTACACTTATTTATATTTCATTCTAACTATCATAAAAAACGAACTGTATTTATTAAGTATTTTTATTTGCCATTGCCACATAATGAAGGAACAGATCCGCATAGAATCCGGGTGCAGCCAATACGTAACAAACCAACAATTACCAAGTTCAATAACTAACTACATATAATTCGAATCACTCTAACTGTTAATGGCTGTATAACGTATAATTTTTCACACTTTTAATAATGGGTAGGTACATTAATGGGTACAGGTAGTTATTTTTATAACTTGCGAGGTTGGTACTGACAATTATTGATACTAATGCGTCGGGCGTGGCTGACGCTAAATCCAAGGTGATGGACAAGTTGTCCACATGTCATAAATCATAGAATAATAGATATTTCAAGACAGCTGCCTACACTGTAATTTGAAAATGTTGTAACAACCAATTTAATTTTTTTAAAAGAATCCTCGTAGTAACTATCAAGTCAGGAAGGGCCAACTTCGATAAAGAGGTCAATCGTCGAATCCGACTCGGTTGGGCTGCTTTCGGGAAGCTACGTAAAATCAGTGTCTCAAGACAAAAGTCTTCGACCAGTGTGTATTGCCAGTCATGACTTATGGAATTGAGACGTGGTCGCTAACAATGGGCCTTATAAGAAAGCTCAAGGTCACTCAAAGGGCAATGGAGATGACTATGCTTGGGGTTTCACTGGGTGATCAAGTGAGGAATGAGGAGATCCGTAGAAGAATGAGAGTAACCGACATAGCCCGTCCGAAGAATTGCAACACTAAATTGGCAGTGGCCCGGGCACATTGCCCGTAGGACGGATGCCTGATGGGGCCAACGGGTTCTCGAGTGGCGACCACGCACCGGAAGACGCAGCGTGGGTAGGCCCCCGACAAGGTCGACCGACGACCTGGTGAAGGTCGCGGGAAACCGATGGATACGGGAGGCGCAGGACCGGTCGTCTTAGAGATCCTTGAGGGAGGCCTATGTCCAGCAGTGGACGTCTTTCGGCTGAAGTGATAATGATGATGACTCGTAGTTTCTTGCCGCCTCTTTCCCATAGGAAACGACCAATTGAAACCATGTACCTAGAGTCTGATGTTTCCTAAGTGCCCACATATAGTAGGTATGTTTAAGAGAAAAAAATATATTCTGATTATGATTAAAATGTTTTTTATTTTAAAAAAGCTACCTTTCTTCACACTAGGAATTATATACTCCTGTATTGTGGGTGCGATTACAAACATACTCGCATACACAAACAGCCAATCCCGGAACAACTGCTTGCAAGTGCTACAAATAATTATTGCGGACGGCACGTTCACGCTCACATTTGTATGTATTTCTGTATAACATAAAGCCAACTAATTGAAGCATTTCGTTTTTCTCTCGTTACTGTATCACACATATTATATGCTCTAAACACGCATCTCTAACAGTAATAAAAAAAGTAAAAGTTAATATCAAATATCATGTGAGAAGCACCTAGGAGTTTTCTCCCAATTTAATGTATACAGACCGAAATTTCATTTTGAAGGGAGTTAGCATTATTAGTAAGTACCTACTAGCCACCATCTTGTTATGTATGGCAAATGGCATTTATACAATTTAGTGCCAAGTTATCGAGTCAGAGTTGAATTAGCCACGTAATAACGCCCGCGACTTCAGAATTATACCCCAGACAGGTTCTGATTCAATCTTTCATCACAACTAGTCTCAAAACCGTGAAGGAAATAGACATGTCCTAGAACCAAAACTTATGTCATGTGACATGAACGAAACGGCACTAGTCCCGCATGGTCGTCATCATCATCATTTCAGCAGAAAGACATTCAGACGACTGGTCCTACGCCTCTCGGTTTCCCGCGACCTTCACCTAGTCATCGGTCCACCTTATCGGGGGCCTACCCACGCTGCGCCTTCCGGTACGTGGTCCCGACTCGAGAACCCGTCGGACCCATCGGACATCGGTCCTTCGGGCTATGTCGGTTACTCTCGTTCTTCTGCGGATTTCCTCTTTTATGATTTGATCACGCAGTGAAACCCCAAGCATAGCCCTCGAATGGTAAATAACAATTATATATTTATTAGACCAAAGGATTAGCAAGTTCCACAATTTGTACCCTAATTGTTTCAGTTCTTCAGTCTATAGAGGTCCACTGCTGGACAAAGGCCTCCACCAAGGCTTTTCACGATGACCGGTCTTGTGCTGCCCGCATCCATCAGCTTCCCGCGACCTTCACCAGGTCATCGTGCATCGGTCCACCTTGTTGGGGGCCTCCCTACACTGCGTCTTCCGTTATGTGGCCACCACTCCAGAATATTACTGCCCCATCGGCCATCGTTTCTATGAGCAATGTGCCCCGCCCACTGCCATTTAATTTTAGCGACTCGAAGAATGGGCTTCATATGAAGGCTAGAGTCACACAAAGGGTGATGGAAAGAGCTATGCTCGGAGTTTCTCTGCGCGATCGAATCAGCAATGAGGAGATCCGCAGAAGAACCAAAGTCACCGACACTATTATTATAGTGTGTTAAACAATTAGGGTGCAGAACGACAAATTGTGTAGCAAGGTCTTACCGCCAAGCGACCGAGGACGGGTATAAGCAGTTGTGTTGCGATGTGTGCCGGGAGCTTGGTCGTGGAGAGTCTCCAGATCAATCTCCCTCTGGCGCAGCATCGTTAGTCGTGCTGGTCTTGGGTTTAACATTGCATCACTTCGCTCAACTGCCGTCATCCTTCCTATTCCTAAGTTTTTAAGTGAATAGGCTTAATAAACTAGTGCGCTTTACCATCAACGATTGTACACTGCTTGCCATCAGGCGGGATTGCAGTCAATCACTAGTTTATAATCATTAAAAAAAAATTGAATCTTACTGTTAATATATACAAGTAGTTGTTTTGTTTGTGTAAGTGAGTTTAAATGTTTGTGAATGCACCTACGATACAGGAGCAATTGTTAGTGTAAGTTTTTTTTAAGGAAAGACAAAAAATGTCTACATCATTTTTTTGACATTGATTTCCGCTCAGATGAGATTGCGAATAAATTTTGAACGTTTTTAATTACAGAAATTGGCCTTCAGCTATGTTTCCGTCCTACATACCTATGTCGTAGGTGATAGCATATATGGACATGTAATTAGCCTGCAATAAATAAATTAATTAATATATAGTATATCAAGGATCATTTAATGTTTGTATGGGTAAACATTTACGTAATTGGATTGAAAAACAAAAACGCGGCGTTAATTTCGATATATGCGTGCCAAGATATCTGTGTAAGATTAGCCACCGCCAAGATATGTGTATTCTCAGTGGTAGGCCATAACATCGGCTGCCGGCAAAAGTTACGACCCACCAAAAAAAGTCTTGCCGCTAAGCGAATCGTCGTGTTCCGGCATGATGTCCGGCGTGATTTCCTCGAACCTTAACTTTGGGCGGTTCATTGAGTCCAAGGCCAAGGTGGCTGCCAGGAAACTGGGCGTTATCGCAAAGGTCCGGCAGTACTTCACACCTGGGCAGCTTCTAATCTTATACAAAGCACAGGTCCGTTTGTGTGTGGAGTACTGCAGCCACATTTGGGCTGGTGCTGCCAAGTGTCACCTGGCCACTTTGGATTCAGTGGAGAGACGTGCAAAGAGGCTGATTGGTGACCCTGATCTAACTCGAGTTGGTGTCCAAAGCCTTTGCACAGGCGTAGAGTAGCCAGCCTTTCGGTGTTCTATAGGATGCATTTCGGGGAGTGTGCGAGGGAATTGCATGATTTAATTCCCCCATCTCCGTTCCACCAGCGGACGACCCGTCGTACGGCTGGTTTCCACCCTTACGTTGTTAACACCATTACGATCCGGACGAAGCGTTTCGCCTCCTCCTTTATACCGCGTACATCGAGGGACTGGAACAATTTGCCAACGGCGGTGTTTCCGTCGGACTACAATTTGAGTGTCTTCAAGGCTAGAGTGAATAGGCTCTTAATAAACTAGTGCGCTTTACCATCAACGATTGCGTCACTGCTTACCATCAGGCAGGATTGCGGTAAAGCGCTAGTTTATAATACATAAAAAAAAAATGTCTGATGAAGACGTACGGGGGACGTTGGTCTGAGTAGTTGTGTTGCGGTGTGTGCCGGGTACGATGCACCAAAATGATGTTGTGTCGAGAGTTTGTCGTGGAGGGTCTCCAGATCAGTCTCCCTCTGGCGCAGCATCGTTGGTACTGTTGTTTGGTTTAACATTGCATCTCCTTGGTCAACTCCCGCCTTCCTTTCTATTCACTCAGTTTATTGAGTGAATAGGCTCTTAATAAACTAGCGCGCTGTACCAGCAACGATTGCATTACTGCTTACCATCAGGCGGGATTGTAGTCACGCACTAGTTTATAATTATAAAAAAAGTAAGAATCTACTGTAGTTTTTTATAATGCCATCACTTCGGTTCCTTACAAACACCACCAACCCACACGCCAATATTGGCCACGATTAGTCCTTTTTAATGCTGAATGGGCCTTCTGTTGACTTCAATCACCCCTGATGGAATGGTATGTGGTTTATCATTAAACGAGCATGCTTAGAAACTTACACAACACAAATAGATCACATCTGTCTACAAGACACATTAAAAAGATAAGTCAAAGTAACGTGAATAAGAATTATAGGTACCTCATAGGGAACTCATTTAGTTACGTGTTTCTTGAACTTATTGCTTCCGCATACTTCGCCCAAGTTCCAATGGCCGCCTCCATTAAAACACCAGTAAAGGTTAATCTGAATAGAAATGTTTGTAGAACTGTGACAAAATAATGCTAACCTGATTAGTCAATAAACCAACTGTTGAATATTCAAAAGCTGTCTCAAACTGAAAGATTGGTTTATAGTTAGAGATGTGATATGAGAATTGAAGCCAGCGTTTCCTTAATACTAAAGTTATTCGGTTCTACTGACACCTATTGTTGGTTAAATTAACTATTCGCGAAGTGGTTAAAAATAACGAAGCATTAGTTTAATCTGTAAAGGGTAGTAATAGCCCTTTTATAAGTAATTAGTTGTTAAGTAATTAGTCAATTAAGTAGCATTCACACATTCACAAAAAACTATGGCTTTTAGGGTGATTTCAGACAAAGAATTAATTAATGGACCAACCATTTATGGATAAACTAGCTTTCTGCCCGCGGCTTCGCCCGCGTGGAGTTCGATTATATCGCGCTTTTTAGATTTCCCTCGGGAACATCAAATTTTTCCGGGATAAAAGGTAGCCTATGTTCTTGCCAAATTTCATCAAAATCGGTTGAGAGGTTTAAGCGGGAAAGCGTAACAGACAGACAGACAGAGTTACTTTCGCATTTATAATATTAGTATGGATAATTTATTTGCATAAAATATTGGTGTAACCAGTTTAAAAAAAAATCAATACTACAGTCCACATGTTAACAGTTTAGTGCATACATTAGGCCTGTTTAGCGCATCACAGCGCATGAACGTTAATTTTTAGACAAATACTTATTAGGTAATCATTTTAGCAAAATATATAGAATACATTAATTATATATATATCCAGTATTTATATATCATTTATTACCCACAAAAAATCAACACATAAAGGTGATCAACTATTATTTAAACCAAAATGAAGCGTTTCCTAACACTGGGTACAGACTAGATAGATGATCAGTCCCCAGCTGGATGATTCTGAACCCTGGGGTTTGATGCAGTAAGCACAATTCAGCAGTTTTTCTGCTTATCTCTTTTTAACAGGGCGCCACAAATTACCGATCAAATGAAATCCTCACTGGGCCCTCGTGACAGATTAAAAGCTGATGGGAATGTACTTATAGGCTTTTTTTGGGATTAGAAATCATCAAATTAATTACCTCTCCCGCTCTGGGCGGAGCGGAAGGGCGTGTCAAACTTTTACTGACTAAAACCCACCCGTGTTTCTTCACTTGCCTGTGCGCCAGGGCGATGGTTTCTTTTTTAAACAACCCACAACCCTGACCCTGGTGGCATCGGTCTTCGTGGACCCCGTCACAATATGCTGACATCTCTTTGAGGCGCGCGTGAAACACGACGCGCCGTCGACTCGGGCCAATTAAGGCGACTCGACGCCCGCAGGCCTACGCCTACATAGGCCGAGGACTCGATTATGTCTCCCGACCAGGGCGCCTCCTGCGGCGGTTAGTGGCGTGAGGGCGCTGGGATTCCCGCTGCCTCACGCGCTCCGCCTCCTCCTTTGCCAGCATCACTGCTTCGCAGAAGGAAGTGACGGCCTGCCATGCACTCTCGCTCCGGACCATAGCCTGGCCCAGAGTCGGAAGCGAGAGATCGCTGCTGATCGTCGCTACGAGGATACGGCGGTGCACCAAAGCCGGGCAGACCTCCACCATATGCTCCACCGTGTCCTCAGGGCGATCCACACAATGGTAACACCCTGGCGTTTCCTCCCGCCTTATCCGGAACAGCAACCTTCCGAAAGAACCGTATCCGGTGAGGACCTGCGTCAGGCGGAAGATGAGGGCGTCGTGGCGCCTCTCTAGCCGCTCCTCAAACACGGGACTTACCGCCGCTATTGTGGCGTGCCCAATGTATTTATAGGCTGATATGCTTGTCTCAATGATTTCAGTCTTAAAGCACAATTCAGACAGAGAAAGTTGCTGTGTGGTTGATCGCGTGGACACCACGCAGTCGACGAAATATTCGAGTATCAGGAAAAGCCTCTAATTGGGGACGGGTAACTTCATGCCTTGTAGTTACATTGCAAACGTATGCTTAATGATTTTTAAACTGTTGCACATTTGTCTATAGGATATCAGTCTTATATCTATGATAAGTATAATAAGGGTCTTTTATTTAATTTTTGTTAAAAATAGTATATCCTAGTTTTATTACAATAGTTTTACAAATTATTAGTGTATAGCTTCTGCACAACTATCACAAGCGTTTGCAGCACTCTGATGAGACTACAGCAATAATTGCACACCACCTGCCAGCTCATCACTTAACATCACTTATCTCAATCACTGGACGCAAGAACTTTGATCACTATGTCTCAGTTTGATGAAATTATGTCAGCACAGAAGAGCCTGGAGGATAGTTTTATCCGGAAGATGAGTGAACTCGAGGCACAAATCCAGAGCGCAGGACCAGCGAAGGATACCGTAGCTAGGGTCGCTGAAGAGTTCCGCACATTCAGAGAACTGATTTTCAGCATGTTAAGCCTACTTAGAAAACAGATCAGCGAGTGTGCTCGGCAAGTCGACAGTTTGGAGTCCAGGCAACGTAGAAAAGCTCTGATTTTCCAGGGAGTTGCCGAGGTTGATGGGGAGGTTAGCAGCGCAGTCATTCTGGATGTTATACGAAAGAAGCTGGCTCTCAATACTGTTACTGCATCTTCCATCAAGGTCTGCCACAGACTAGGTGTAGTCAATAAAGATCACCACAGACCCATCCTCGTGAAGTTTTCCAGCTATGATGACAAGGCTGCAGTTTGGAGAGCGAAGACTGGACTTAAGGGTTCTTCCATCTCCATCAAGGAATTCCTGACAAAGACCCGTCAATCTGTATTTGGGAAGGCGCGGCTTCACTTTTCGATGCGGTCGTGTTGGACTCAGGATGGTGTGATTGTTGTTAAGGCCCCCGATGGAAGTAAGCACAAAATTACAACATTGGAAGAACTGAGTCCACTGCTGGAGAAGTATCCAAAAGTTCAGACGTCTGGAGGTAACCTAAAAAACAAAGCACGTTGAATTTGCTTAAATTATTATGGGATTTATAAATTATAAGGTTTTTCAGAACATGCCAATTCCTACATTCTGTAGGTTTTTTACTTACCATAATCAGTCTATTTATTACGTTATTGTTATGTCACAATCTTTGTTATCCCTTAATTTCTTGTCTCTTATGTTTACATTTTACAATTTTTAGATCTGAGTAGTCTGTTTACCCTCATTATGTTTTCCTTTTTTTCCTAATTCGATAAATCATAACCTTCATTTTAAAAATTATGTTTTTTTTTTTTTGTAGTGTGGCACTAGTTATGACTTTGTGCCAATGTCAAGTAAAATAAAAATCTTCAAAAGTTCTTCTTTCTTTCTCATAGGGCTTCGCACGGTTTGTGCATTTAGCCAATGTCACGTAATGAAGTATTCATGTCGAAAAAGACGGCCGCGCGGACCGAACACGGAGGATTTGGTTCAAAGCCATGATGTGGCCACTATGCTACAATATTTCACTGTTCTTTATGAATTATTCACTGAATGCACTTTTTACTACATAAATCACGCGTTTTTATTTAGTAAACGACACTATAAATAATTTAAAAGTCCAATGAAAAACGAGCGTGGCACTCATCTTGGCTTCCCGCCAAAAACTCCTAAAAATTATGTTATGTCATGTCAAATGTTTTTGTGTTCGGATACTTTCACCGATGTCAATATTATTGTTTAATGAAGGGTACGTTCCGAACACCATAATTGAGTTTTTTTATCGTGTTATGATTGTTAGCTGGCGGGTGGTGCAGTAATGCAAACGCTGTACTTGTTTTTTTTTGTGGTATTTATTTTTTTATTCAGTTTTATTTATTTTTTATTCAGTTTTATTTATTTTTTATTTTTTTTTATTATATATTTTTTTTTTTATGTCAGTACCTTTTGAGAATGAGTCTTTTTTCTCTGCCAATGATTCTGATGCCACCTCCGATGGTGATAGTTTTTGCTCTGTCACAGACACTCCTGGTGATTTTTTGCGTCAGCGTTTTAGTCAAAACTTTGACCGTCGACTTAACATCTGTCACATCAATGCCCAGAGTATTGCAAGTCATTATAATGAGCTATACGACACGTTTGCGAACAACTATGTACATGCCGTCCTGATATCTGAGACCTGGTTAAAACCAGAACTTCTTTCCTCCACTTACTCTCTTCCTGGGTTCATTCTTCTACGGAACGATAGAATCGGTAGGAGAGGGGGTGGTGTAGCCATTTACCTTCGAGCTGATCTTCCTTTTAAAATTCTTGCCACTTCTCCATCTAATAATTGTGCTGAGTTTCTTTTTCTCGAGGTTTGTGTTAAAGGAACTAAAACCATCGTTGGAGTTGTATACTGTCCCCCTTCCCTTGATTACTTCACCGAATTCGAATCGGTCCTAGAATCTTTGGGTTCGGGGTACGCACATCACATAATAATGGGAGATTTCAACACCAACCTCCTCGCCCATAACTCCACTCGGTCCTGCAAACTCCTACAACTGGTTGAGTCTGCTAGTATGCACGTGTTGCCTTTGGATGCAACGCATCACAACACTGTCGGTGATGATACCTGGCTCGACCTGATCCTCATTTCTAATCCTTCCCTAGTTTCCTCACACGGTCAACATACCGCTGCTGGCTTTTCTCATCACGACCTTATTTTCCTGTCCTATATCCTTAAACCTCCAAAACCAAAACCTAAATTCCAGTACAGGCGTGCCTTTGCGCGGATGAACACGGAACAACTATTAAATGATGCTGCAAGTATTGACTGGACGCCCTTGGAGGAAGCTACTACTGTTGATGACAAGGTAAATATTTTTAACTTAGCTGTTGTCAAACTGTACGATACTCATGCTCCCATTAGGAAAATAAAGCTGAAGCGGCCGCCTGCTCCATGGATGAATCAAGGTGTTCGGATGGCGATGCGGCGTAGGGACCGCGCGTTCCGGAAATATAAAAGGGATAGGACGGACGATAACTGGACTCTCTTCAAAACTGCTCGCAACCGTTGTAACCAGATGATACGCAACGCTAGACGCCGCCACATTCTTGATAATATCACTTCCTCTTCTCCTGCTGATATTTGGAAATTCCTTAGAACTCTAGGTATTGGCAGAACGCGGCATTCAGACCTTTCTAATACATTTGGTTTGGACGATCTAAACCGTCATTTTGCCACTGTCCCAACTCTCGATAGTCATACTAAATGTCAAACTATTCACTACCTTACTGGTCTGACGCGCCCCAATATTACCCCCTTTGTCTTCACCCCAGTTGACCCGGAAGAGATTAAGAAGATTATCCTATCTATTAAATCTAAAGCCGTAGGGTGTGATAACATCAGTCGTTACATGATAGTGACGGCTCTTGACCCGCTCCTTCCTGCAATTTCCCATGTTATTAACTTCTCCCTATTTACTGGTGACTTCCCTTCGCTATGGAGGAAAGCTCATGTTTGTCCTTTACCTAAAGTTCCAAATCCCACCCTTCTTAGCCACTTCCGTCCCATCTCTATCCTCCCCTTTTTGTCTAAAGTGCTTGAGGCCTGTGTCCATAAGCAATTCTCCCACTTCATTCAGCTAAACTCTCTCATTAGTCCTTTCCAATCCGGGTTCAGGCCCGGCCACAGCACTGTTTCTGCTTTGCTTAAAGTGACTGACGATATAAGGCGGGGAATGGAAGACACTAAAGTCTCCGTTTTAGTACTGATCGATTTTTCGAACGCTTTCAATACCGTCAGTCACGAAGTCCTTTTGTCCATCCTTTCCCATCTTATGGTCTCTTCCGAGGTTCTGGCTTGGTTCTCCTCGTATCTTCGGGGGCGTCAGCAGGCAGTTCTCGCGAGAGATTCGTCTTCTAACTGGTGCGAGCTTGTTTCTGGCGTCCCTCAAGGCGGTATATTATCCCCACTTTTGTTCTCAATCTTTATTGATCTTATTACTACTGAACTTCAGTGTGCGTATCATCTTTACGCTGATGACTTACAGCTCTATACTCAGGCAAGTGTTGACAATTTATCGGATGCGATTGACGAGCTGAACCGAAATTTGGGAGTGGTGAGGGACTGGTCTAATCGTTTCGGAGTAGCGGTTAACCCTACAAAATGCCAGGCCATCATTATAGGGAGTACTTTTAGTCAGCGTAGGCTGAGTGGCTTAGTGGTACCACCAGTTTTCTATGATGACAAAGTCATCCCGTTCAGCTCTGATGTCAAGGATCTGGGTCTGTATGTTGACACTTGCCTGGACTGGCGTAAGCAGGTTGCAAGTGTAAGCAAAAAAGTCACCGGGACATTGCGGTCGCTTTATAGGCTAAAAAATGTTCTTCCATCACACATAAAGGCAATGCTTGTTCAATCCCTTATATTCCCCATTATTGATTATGGTGATGTGTGTTATTACGACCTGAATGCAGATCTACTCAATAAACTTGACCGACTTCTAAATAACTGCATTCGATTCGTATTTAACCTTCGTAAGTACGATCATGTATCTTCCCACCGGTCCATCTTGAAATGGCTACCCATCAGGCAACGCAGAGCTCTAAGAGCTTTGACGACTTTGTTTTCACTCCTACACAAACCCTGTTCTCCTTCTTATCTTACTTCTCATTTTCAATATTTATGCTCTGCGCATAATAGGAATCTTCGTTCGTCCAATAATTGTCTTCTACGATGTCCTTCTCACCGCTCTGGTTTTCTTAAGTCTTCATTTCTTGTCCAAGCGGTTTTTCTTTGGAATGACCTTCCTCAGAACATCAGGACGTTGACCAGTCGGTACACTTTTAAAATTAAAGCTCGGGAATACTTACGCAAGAAATTGGCAGATTCATCAAACATATAATTTATTCTTTTTCTCTATCTATATTTTTTTATCTCTCTCTACTGTTTATATTTTGTATGTATGTATTTATGTATTTATTATAATATTTTTTTTGTGTTTCTCTTTTAACTTCTCTTTTATATCTTTGCACCTACCATGTTTTGTCTCTGCATCACCTTAAGGTAGACTGGTAGAAAATGCCTAAGGCATTAAGTCCGCCATTGTGCAATATTTTTCATTGTGCATGAAGTTTTAATAAATAAATAAATAAATACAAAAAGTAAAAGTTGGAGCAAAATATGCGTCACTTTCACGCAAAACGCCGTCACTTAATATAATGCTAAGGCTATATGTAAAGGAGACAAAGCCCCAGTGCTGCTAGTACCTAATCAGTCGCTATTATAAAGTTCAAGCATCCATTAATAGTCAGTTCGACATGTACCTGTATCACCTATAACATAGATAACATTCGACACTATAAAACATAGATGCATAGATCTTCCGTTCCTAAGAATATGTTCCCGGTAGGGTTCTCAAATCTGAAAATCGAAAATCCGGATCAAATTCTGGACATTTTCACGGATTTCTTCGCAATAAATCGTGCATGTGTAAAGCGAAATATTTTTTTCAATTTTTCAACCTTGATTCGTTTTGTTTTATTCATGATTTGTTAAGGTTTTTATTATGGTTTTTACATAAATTGTAGAAATTCCTGGCGCCTTAGAATTCCCACCGCATTCCGGACAAAGCACTATATTACCGGACATGTCCGGAAAATTCCGGACGTTTTGCAACCCTAGTTCCAGGCCAATTTAGTAGTAGTCGGCTCCCTATAATGTCCACACCTGCCTTGACTTCTCCAATGCGACCACATCAAATCGACATGCCCGTCTTCCGATGGCTATGAACAAATTAATAAGTTAAGTAGGCACGCGACGCGTGCGCCGCGCTCCACCGCGCATGCTCGGAATTGCGTTAATTGGATTAAATAATTAAAATTATTTTAAATTAATCAGTAGTTTCCTCTTCAATACTCCCTTACGGATTGCTGATTACGATATTCTTTATCTGATATCGTAACGCGCTAATTGCATCTGCAAATCTTTAAAGATACACACATGCAAACACGTTAAGATACGTATAATTATGCTTTCATCGACTGATTGATTTTCGCAATAGCTGGTGTAATTGTTAACGTGTTGATGATACAAAGTCAATTGTAGCATATTGACTGGTACAGGCTGAATAAAACACAGCGAAAAAAAGGATCAACTCTACTCCATTCAGTTGAAAATTGGTACTTAGCTGTCTGAAATTTGGCGTAGAAAATTTTATGATTTTAGTTTTTTTTTTTTTTTCATTTAAAAGAAGGTTATTTACATTAAACCAATGGACAACTTTAGAGAGTGCATTGTTAACTTCGTCAAATTTTGCTAGCTGACGCTTGACTTTAAAAATAAGAGAAGTGTCATCCGCGAACAATACTATATTGTGATTATCCCTCACGTGATGAGGTAAGTCATTGTCATCACAGTGAGGAGGTCTGGTGCTGCATAACACCATCTTATTTCAAATTAAATTATCATCTAAATTTTTTACAATAAAAATTACGATGATTTCCAAATGATTAGCACTACTGAAAATAAATAAATTATAGTTAAAAAAAACACGCTTTAATAGCAGATGAAATAAAAAGGAGATTTTTTCTTGCTTTTTTTTTAATTTTATTGTATTGTCATCGTCCCTTGACCCCTGTGCAAATTTTTAAGTTATGTAATCAAACTGGTAGAAGTAGGAGAAAATGAAGTTAAAAGATTCTGATACATACATAGAGGTGAAGTTAATAAATGCGTGTTAAAAATGTTTGAAAATGTAGCAAACTAAACGGTATTGCAGTTGAAAGGTATTTTTCATTAAATATATTAATTATTTACATTTTTGGTGAATGTGTCATATTTTTTGTGTAGGTTGTTTCCTCCTATCAAGTTACTTGATACTTCCCTAGCCACTGCTTACCACAATGACCACAGTCACCTGAACACTGGCAGTGTAACATGCGCCGGTCTTCATGTAGGTACTGGGTTTAGCTTTTGATCATCACAACTTCACATTTCATTGAATTTAACCTCCACAAGTTTTCCTAGCAACCCAAAACATGAATTTACTTGCTGACCTGGTGGTCAGCAAGTAAATTCATGTTTTGGGTTGCTAGGTGGTTGGTTGTTAGGTGGTCCTAATACTGTTAATAATACCAATGCTAACCAATACACCAACCAACCAATAAACCAACAAAACCAACCAATACAAAACCAAACCAACCAAACAATATGATTAAAAATAACTAATTTTAACCAAGTGAGACTTCATAATACCATTGCCACCACCAATAAATCAACCAATATAAAACCAAATCAACAAATTTCCAACCAAACCAACCAATACCCGACCAAAACAACATGATTAAAAATAGCTAATGAATCAGATAAATTAGTTGCATTGCACTAGCTTGCTCTAACGTTGCTATATAGTAAACGTACATTAGTATAAATAAGTGTAAGTATTCAATTCTTCGATCCGAGCCGCGCCCACCGCACGCTGCGTGAATGGTACTACCGTGGGCGAAAGTACTCCACAATACACAAATATTCCGCGAGACCAAATTGACAGCTTTTGAATTATGATGTTGTCTGAATTTGCACCCGGCGGTAGCTAATTGACAGTCTCAATATTAAATATGTACATATTCACACCTTGTTACCAGACTCGTAGCTACAATAATAAAAGCTACAATGGTAAATGAATACATAGCGACATTTTAAATTGTAGAACCGATGTCCGTAGTAGCTAGATGAGAGTTGCCCAAAATCGAGTTGAATTGCGTGCAATGTGAAAGGCTTATGTCTAGCATTGAACTGCTATAACCGTTGATGGTGATGGTGATGAAATTAAACACAACTGTAACTTTTCATTCTCATAGGGAATATAAAATAGACAATTTTGGAGAAAGTGCGCGGGAATTACATAACTTTATTCCGAAATTACCTTTTTTTAGTATGGATAGGAAATCATCAAATGACCTCTCCCGCTCTAGGCGGAGTGGAAGCCTGGAAGGGCTTATCGGACTTTTACTGGCTAAAACCCACCAGTTTTTCTTCACTTGCCTGTGCGCCAGGGCTACGGTTTCTTTTTTAACCAACCCGCAACCCTAACCCAAGGGGCATCGGTCTTCGTGGACCTCGTCACGATGTGCTAACATCTCTTTGAGACGCGCGTGAAACACAACGCGCCGTCGACCCGGGCCTGGTCCTTACCGCGACTTTGCCGAGAGTTCGAAGTTGTCTCCCGGCCAAGGCGTCTCCTGCGACGAATATCCACCCATAAGTTGTTGACACTGCTACGAACCAGACGAAGCGTATCGCCTTTTCATTTATATCCCATACATCGAAGGACTGGAACAATTTGCCTGCGGTAATCTTTTCGCCCGATGACAATTTAAGTGACTTCAAAGCTATTTTTTTTTTTTACTTGTTATAAACCAGCGCTTGACCGCAATCCTGCCTGATGGTAAGCAGTGACGCAATCGTTGATGGTAAAGCGCACTAGTTTATTAAGAGCCTATTCACTCTAGCCTTGAAGACACTCCAATTGTAGTCCGACGGAAACACCGCCGCTGGCAAATTGTTCCAGTCCCTCGATGTACGCGGTATAAAGGAGGAGGCGAAACGCTTCGTCCGGATCGTAGTGGTGTTAACAACGTAAGGGTGGAAACCAGCCGTACGACGGGTCGTCCGCTGGTGGAACGGAGATGGGGGAATTAAATCATGCAATTCCCTCGCACACTCCCCGAAATGCATCCTATAGAACACCGAAAGGCTGGCTACTCTACGCCTGTCCTCTAGGCTTTGGAGACCAACTCGAGTTAGATCAGGGTCACCAATCAGCCTCTTTGCACGTCTCTCCACTGAATCCAAAGTGGCCAGGTGACACTTGGCAGCACCAGCCCAAATGTGGCTGCAGTACTCCACACACGAATGGACCTGTGCTTTGTATAACATTAGAAGCTGCCCAGGTGTGAAGTACTGCCGGACCTTTGCGATAACGCCAAGTTTCCTGGCAGCCACCTTGGCCTTGGACTCAATGAACCGCCCAAAGTTAAGGTTCGAGGAAATCTCAACTCCCAAAAGCTGAAGGCGGTCGGAACACTCCAAGGACACATTCCGAAAAGTAGAGGCCAAGGTGAACGGGCTCCTTTTGGCGGTGAAAAAAGGCTAGAGGCTACAGTGAATAGGCTCTACATAAACTAGTGCGGTTACCATCAACGACTGCATCATTGCATCAAACAAGATCGCGGTCAAGCACTAATCTAAAGCAAGTTTGTTTGTTTGTTTGAACGAGCTAATCTCAGGAATTACGGGTCCGATTTGAAGAATTCTTTTTTCGTTGGATAGCCCATTAATCCAGGAAGGCTTTAGGTTATATGACATCACGCTGCGACCAATAGGAGCGGAGCATAACTAACTCCACGCGTCCGCTAGTTTATAACATAAAAAAGTACTAAAGCCCAAAAACATTTTCGTGGTCGTTGTACACCGAGTCGTTATCAAACACAAAGCATTGCTGTAAGTTGGTTGGTGGCCACTGTAAGATAAAGGGTTACGTAACGTACGCAAGGTATTTAGCTCCACTTTCATTCTCGGCTGATACAATTTCACTGATACACAAATATATTATTCTATTCATAGTTTTATGAACATTGCATGCCTATTTTCTATGCTTAGAAAGATAGAATCTCTTTTTAGATATTTGAGAAAATGTTTCATTTTAATTTCTTTTCAAAATTATCAGTTTTTTCCTGTTCTTCTCCATTGAATCTGCTACGCTTTGGAATTGATAACTAGCTCCATCTTTTTTACTGACTGGCTCCTTGATGATTCAAAAACGTTGTACCTAGCTAATTGGTTTAATTTAAATAATCAATCAATCAATCAAATCTATTCGAAGGTACAGTCGATAGTAGGTAATGACAAGTAGAATGTAGCTGATGTCGCACTGAAGTCTTCCCTTAGGAACATTCAGTGCGATATCAGCTACCTTCCCTTAGGTCCTTGTCGTACATAAACAACAACACCACAGTAGGTACTTCACGTAGCTACTCCTTGAAGTGCTCGTTGCAGTTTTCGCGGTAGATGTTCTCAAAGATCGCTTCTTTCTTATCGCTTGCTTCGCTGCAATAGTCAATTAATCAGACTGATTCAACCGCTGAGTCACGCCGCTATTTTATGTACAAGCACATCGAACATTTCAGATCTGTCTAGAAGTAATAATAATAGAGCTTAATTTTGAGTACGTTCAGCAGGTACCTACAGGTACTTCGCAAGAGACGGGTTTCTAGTAATTTCACCATCAGTCTCGAAAAAAAAACAGAAAATTCACTTTTTATGATTGGTTGTATGAAATGGCACCAGGGAACAATTTCCCTTAAACTTAAAGTAAAGTTTATAAAACCATGATTAGACCTCCTGTCTAGTATTCTTGTATGGATCAGAATATTGGTCCACTATAGGGAAAAATTAAAGGCAAATGCATGCAGCCGAAACGAAAAAATAAGAGGGATGTATGGTGTTACAAGATTGGATAAAATAAGAAAAGAGTATATAAGAGGAAGTCTAAAAGTGGCACCGATAACTGGAAAGTTATCTGGAAATTGATTGTCATGGTATCCTGTGTTATGGAGACATAAGGAAAATGTTGTGAGAAGAATTTTGGATGTCGATAACTATAACAGTAATTAGGAGAAAACTAAAGTAACGATGGACGGAATTTGTAACGAGATGACGTCTAATAGAGAAGTATTAAAGGTCCTGAGCGGATGAGATGCGCAGTTGGTGATGTTGTCGATGTTCGCCTAAGATTTGCTTGTAATTAGCCCACGTGACAAACATTGAAGTTAAACAGCCGTAATTACTATAATTAGTAAAACTACAATAAATAAATAAATAAATAAAATGTTTATTCAGCAACTTAAATAACTTATGCTAGTTACATTTAGGAGCATCCTTTTAAACAATTAATTTGCTTGTGTTAGGATGCTCCGCTCTCCGTAAGTTATACAAAAACTTAAAAGTTATTTTAGAAAACAAAATATATAGAAAACCAAAAAGAAATGCAGAAAAAAAAAATACAAATTGGATTAATACTTCGCACGCTGGAGTGTGATACGGTTTGATGTGAGGGTGTGTTTGTGAGAGTGAAAGTGTGGGAGTATGTGCATGTGTTTTTTTTTTTTTCTTTTCTCTTTGGCTTCGCACGGTTTGTGCATTCAGCCAACGTCAAGTGTGTTATGATGAGAATCAAACTGTGGAAGTGTGTATATGGATGTCTAAGGAGAATGGTAATGTTGGAGGAGCAAAGAGATTATTAGATTTGAGTGACCATGGTAAAACGATTGCGTATATGCCAGTTAACCCTGCGACACGGTCTTGGGATCGGAAAATGATGCAACACATCATTTACCGTTAACTGCATAAAACATTCTGGTTTAGTTTATAATTATATTTTTATTGACTGTACAATATTTTCTACCTCGTCATAGGTTTTAGTTTTCAGCCATGCAGTCATTGTGTTTTTACACTCACGGTAAGAAAGTGAATAGATATTGAGTTCATCGTTTAGTAGATTGTACAAATATGATGACTGACTAGGATATTGTCTCTTTGCGAATGCTGACCTGGATGCTACAGGGGGAGCAACCGGGTTCCTCCGTCTGCTTGTCGTCTTATGTGGCTTGTAAGGCAATGATTTATGTTTAATTAGAATTGTATTAAGTACATAAAGCTTTCTAACGGTCAAGAGTTCACATTCCTGATAAAGGCTCTCTGTTGAAAATCTATAAGGTTTAAAGAGCATGACCTTCAGTAAAGACCTTTGTGCTCTCTCAAGGTCCAGAAATTTTATTTTTGTTGCACCACCCCAGGCCGGAAGACAATATGCCAGTACGGATTGTGCTAGTGCCGTGTATATCTGTAGCAGAAGACTTTTAGAAGTTATGTAACGAAGTGTTTTAAAGGTCCAAATAAGTTTCCTTACGCGCTTCATTATTAATTCTATGTGCGAGTGCCAAGACAACCGCTGGTCAACCTTAATGCCTAGGTATTTTGTTGATCTAATTCTGTTTATTTCTACACATGAACAGTTTGGATTTGGTGGATTCTGGCATTTGTGAATCTTAATTTTGAATTCAGGGGGAGGTTGAGAAGAACTATATTTTGAAAAACAAATGAAGTTAGTTTTAGAAGTGTTTAAGGTAAGAAGGTTTTGTTCAAGCCATGCCGCAATTTTCATCAAGCCACGTTCGGCTCTTGCCTGTACGTCGATCCAAGTTTTACCGCAGAAAACAATAGCGGTATCATCCGCGTAAGAAACAATAACTCCATCTTCAACTTGCATGTTACATAGACTATTAATATATATCAGAAAGAGTGTAGGGCCGAGAACACTACCCTGACCGACTCCAAAATCAACGTTCTCCTCAGAGCTAACAACTCCACCGATCTTAACTTTTTGTTTACGTTCACATAAGTAGTCTCTGAGCAGGGCAAGTGGTGTTCCTCTTATGCCAGTCGATTCCAACTTGTCAAGGAGAGTGGGGACAGATACCGTATCGAAGGCCTTTTTAAGGTCCAAGAAAACGCAGAGGCATCTGCTTCCGTTGTCTACCTGTCTAGTAACAGATGAGGTAAGGGCCAGCACTGCATCCTCTGTGGACTTATTTTGTCTGAACCCATACTGTGAGGACGATAAAAGCTTATTGGTATTTAAGTATGATAAGAGACGTGAATTCATTAATCTTGACAAACATTGAAGTTAAACAGCCGTAATTACTATAATTAGTAAAACTACAATGCCACAAACATTAATAAAGGGTAATAAAATAAACCTCCAACTCACAAAATATCCTAAATTCCATCAGATCGAGATATAAACACACTTGCCAGTGCGTGTTACCCTACGATAAATTATAAAGTGGCCCCCGTGCTGGCAACCTAACCGGACGAGAGTACCTGTTAGATACTGGCCCAAACATACCATGTTGGGCGTGGGGCCTGCTACTGCGATCCGGTCTGACGGTATCTTAGTGTAATGATAGTACATTGCGTAGTTAGGAATTTAGCTAACTATGAAAAATAATACATTTAATAGCTGTAAACATGACTAAAAAAAACACAATATAATAATGTTACAGGAAAACACGCATCAGCGCAAAAGTCGATCAACTAATGCCTTAGCATTAGTTGATCGACTTTTGCGCTGATGCGTGTAGGTGGCGGTAGGGTCTTAACCCTATACCGTATTTTTAGTTTATTTATTTGAAAATCATTGAATGATTTGTCTCACTCAGGACGGAGCTGCATGTCAGAATTTTACTGACTGAAACCCACCCATGTTCCTTCAGTTACTTATTCCAGCGGTCACGGTATCTCGTAACCCGCGATCCTGGCTGGCATCGGCTCTAGCGAACCCCGTCACTATGTGCTGACATCTCTTCGCCGTCTTCTCGCCCATTGTTGGCCGCCACAAACCCACGCTTACGGTAGCCGAAAGTCAGCAGCTGATTTCATACGTCTATGGCGTCCCCTACGGCGACTAAGGGTATGAGGGCACAAAGATGGCTCTCCCATTACGCATTCCACCTTACTCTACCTTGCGAGCATTATTGCTTCGCAACAGAAGGTGACGGCCTCTCACGCACTCTCACTTCGTACCATGTTCCGGACCGTGGCTGCAGCGATCTCCACCATAAAGACACTGTGATGCCTTCCAAGCCAGGGTGATCTCGACTGTATTCTCCACCGTGTCCTCAGAGCGAACCGCAGGTGCATACTTGCTACACTACAGATCTGGAATGATCGATGTGCTTATGCAAGCACAAAAAAAGCAATATCAACAGAGCTAAGAGATAAGTAATAATAATAGAGCTTAATTTCGAGTACGTTCAGCAGATACCTTATTCGCAAGAGACGGGTTTCTAGTAATTTCGATGTCGAGACTTCGTTGTCAATATTGATAAAACTTGTACCATTCGATAGGCCATCCTAGGTCTAGCAATGCGTTTTTATATCGTACTTCTGCAATGCCTAGGTCTCAAGATATACCTAGGACTTAAAAGTTACAATCTCATAAAGAAGGGTATAAAATAATGAAAAAAAAACTAAAATTCAGTTTTTAAGATTGGTTGTGTGAAATGGCGCCTGGTCACGAGAACAATTAACTTTTACACTGGCGATTCCTCCCGCCTTTCCTAGAGCCTCTAGAAACAACCCTATTCGGTGGAAACTGTGTTAGGATGAAGGTGGGCATCGTAGCACTTCTCCAGCCACTCCTAAAAGTGGGGACAGATAATCAGCGCTGATTTTCAGCCTCAGTCGGTGGTGACGTGATGACGTCAACCAGTGCAGAATACGATTAGATATATGTACATAAATATAAAACCAAAATAACAAATAAAATCAATATTTATTAACAAAAAGAAAAGATGAGAAAACATGCACAAAGGATACTTATTTATATAGAAATCTCTTCTAGCATACATAGATCAGAGCTTCTTCTGCTTCGGCTAGCGGCGTGAGAGCGCTGATATTCCCACTACCTCACGCGTTCGGTCTCCTCCTTTATCAGCATCATTGCTTCACAGAAGGAAGTGAGGGCCTGCCATGCATTCTCGCTCCAGACAATGACCCGGACTAGTTCCGGACTCGAGAGATCGCCACCGATCCAACCTTGGTCCTAGAGAATCTCTTAGAGAAAAGTTCAAAGAGGTGAACATTCTGACTGTAGCTTCACAATATATATTTGAAAATCTTATGTATGTTCATAAAAATATCTCGAATTTTAAGAAAATAAGCGATATTCATAATATAAATACCAGGAACAAACACAATCTTGCTGTACATCACACTCGTCTCCACAGAGTAGGCAACTCGTTCATGGGTATACATACATGGTACATGGTGGTTCATGGTGGTTCATGGTACATGGGTATGGGTTGGTGGGTATACATTGGTATACACTTTTACAACAAGCTTCCCATGGACGTTCGAAACTTACCCATTAAACGATTTAAGAACCATATAAAGGCGAAATTTTGCAAAAAGGGGTATTATAAAATCACAGATTGTTTAGAAGACAAAAAAGCTTGGGACTGAGCTGCTCGCTCTGTTAAGCATTTTTATTAAGCAATATGCGTAATTATAAGGTAAATTATTGTAAACATTTTCATTTTTAATGTCTGGACTTGAAAAAAGACGATGATCCCTGAGTTTGTTTCGGCTATTTCTTCTCAGAGGTAGTCAGTTAGGAAATGCCGGCTTCATCTAGTTAAAACAATAAAAGATAAACATGACGTGTAAAAGTGATCAGTGATCCTACTTGCTTAATAAACGATTTCATTTCACGATTTCATTTCATTTCATTTCCCCACCGCGAGGACACGGCGGTACTCCCCCCAAGCCAGGCATACCTCCACCGTAAGCTCCACCGTGTCATGAGGGCGATCCCCAGAGTAGTGACACCCTGGTATCCTTCCGCCTTTATCCGGAACAAGATCCTCCGGAAACAGCCGTGTCCAGTGAGTCCCTCCTCAAACCTTACCTCAAAACTTACCGCCTCTATTGTAGCGTACCCAAGCATCTTTAACTTTAAAACCTATTCATTTCTACAAACTTTCAAGCAGCAATGTACACCACCGCTGCTATTAACTTCCATAATCTCCATTGATAGTTAAACGTTGGAGCAATTTGTCCCAATATATTACTACCCGCGGTAGCTGTAAGGGCCGCTTCTCATAATGAACCTTCATAGAAATTAAACTTATTCCAGTCTATGAGAACCTCTACGGCTTTTTACCTCATTCTTGAGATGTTTTACTGCCACTTTATTCTGTAAAATTTCAGCGTGATAACTTCTGCCTTCGAAAAAGCCCAGGCCTACATTAATAAAGCAGTAAACTGTGATAGTGTACCCTTTAACTTTTTATCGGTTAGAACCGGTTTTCTTTACGTAAGATCAGCCCCCTAATTGCGTTACACACTAATACTATCGATTGGAATTATTTTGAAGCATATTGCTAGTACATTACTGCAAATGTTCTTTATATTTATGTTCTGTAATCTATATGGTGTACTTACATAATAAAAAGTATCTATTCTATTCTATGTTCAAAAAATTTGTCCGCTCAACAATTTAAATAACGCAATGAATGTTGTTCAACTGTCAAAATGAAACCAATTGGTACTGATAGTCTGGTACGCAATAATTACCCTGCCGGTCGGTTTGCCACACAAAATGAAACTTTAAATCATATCCTTATTGAAATCTTTAATGCACATATTTTATCGCAAGTATTCAGTTTATATATTTATATCCTGTTTCTATTTATTTATAGTTTAAAAAACTTTAATTAAAACATATATGTGACATAGTTTTAATTCCTTAAAGCGTATTACTTACATGATAGCTTTATTAAACACCAGAATGGAGTCATTGTCGCTTAATGCATAGGTATTATATATTTAACCATGTAGTTACGTAGTCATTGACAACAGAATTCAATCTGTTGTTTAAAACATACTAATAGACGATCATCACTGAAATACCATTGGCGGCAATTGGGTTGTATCCTAAAAAATAATTTAATGTCCATCAGATAGATTTATAAAAAATATTGAACACGTATTTTTTATTTTTACTTTCATTCAAATACTTAGGAAGATATATTGATTTGAAATGTCGCATGACGTCACGCCGTGGTACAAAATATACCACGGCGTGACGTAATTAGCCCCCACTCCGTAACTTTAATACACTATATCTCAGTAGTTTTTGGTAATTTCGACACAATAAATAATACGAGTCATAATTGTTTTATTATCTATAAGACGGACTAATTATTTTTTTGATTTTCATTCCTTGGATACATCCCTATTCTCTTCTTCACTAACTAAACCTAAATTAAGGTCATCTTTTAATATTTCGTTTAGAAATGGAGAGAAAAAAATATATTTGACAAACATGGCTACTAAAATAACGTCAATCTACGTCAGGCGCTGATCAATTTGACGGGACTAATCTTATTATTTACTAGCTGCGCCACGCGGTTTCACCCGCAAAAGGTTTAATCCCGTGGGAATGTCAAAACTATCCTACATGTTAATCTAAATAAAGTTAAAGTCCAAGTCTAAGGTCCAAGGTCCAAGTCCAAGGTCCAAATCCAAGGTCCAAGTCCAAGGTCCAAGTCCAAGGTCCAAGTCCAAGGTCCAAGTCAAAGGTCCAAATCCAAGGTCCAAGGTACCAAGCCGAAGGTCCAAGTCCAAGGTCCAAGTCCAAGTGCAGAAATCTGCCCAGGCTACAGCTATTACTATCGTAGAACCAAAAGATAACGAGAGCCGGAAGGACTCTCAAAAGACTTTTATTAGTAGGGGTAGAGAGGCATTGTCGTGGTACCAACAGGCCATAAAGAAGATGGATGAGAGCGGAATTCCTCGAAAAGATATAAAAGCGACAATGCTGGAAGCGCTGGAAAATATGCCCCGTCTCATTAGGGATGCTGAACAAGGGAAACCTTATGAGAATGGTAAGAGAAAGGGCTTACCAGATAACATAAGGAGAATGAGAGCAAGAGAGGAAGAAGAGAAAATGGAAAATGAAGGAAAGGCAGATAATGATAAGGAAGTGATAGAAGAAGAAGAAAAGAGAGCGGAACTAATAAAAGGGCATACTAAGCTACTAAAAGGAAATAAAATAGAGATGGTAAGACTTGGGGCAGCAAGGTTCTGGAGTGGCGGCCACGTACTGGAAGACGCAGCGTAGGGAGACCCCCAACAAGGTGGACCGATGACCTGGTGAAGGTCGCGGGAAGCCGATGGATGCGGGCAGCACAAGACCGGTCATCGTGGAAAGCCTTGGGGGAGGCCTTTGTCCAGCAGTGGATATCTATAGGCTGAGGAGGAGGAGGAGGTAAGACTTAAGGAGTTGCTACAGAGAGCACAGAAAAGGGTAAAGGGTAAGGAAGGAAAGAAGGAAAAACTCACCTATATGTGGACGCAGCTTCTGAAGGAAAACAAGAAGGAAATTAGTAAGCTGAAAGAAGAAATGGAGAGGGAGTATGAGGAAAGGAGAACCTACGTTGGAGTGGTGGCCGCTCCTCCCAAAGGGAAACCAATGGTAGGATATATAATGATAGGAGTCGAGATAGAGACAGTAGCGCAATTGCTCGAAAAGATTAGACGGCAGTGAACGCTCCGGACCATGACCTGGACCAGGGTTGGACGCGAAAGATCGCCGCCAATCGCCGCCACGAGGACACGGCGGCGGTGCTCTACCCAAGCCGGGCAGACCTCCATCGTATGCTCCACTGTGTCCTCAGTAATCAACATTAATATATAAAGCTGAAGAGTTTGTTTGAATGCGCTAATCACAGGAACTGCTGGTCCTATTTAAAAATTCTTTTTTCGTTAGAAAGCCTACTAATCCAGGAAGGCTTTAGGCTATATAACATCACGCTGCTACCAATAGGAGCGGAGCATAACAAAAATTTGTAATGTACCTATGCCCTATGGGTTAAAATGAAATGTTCAAATAACTAACTCCACGCGAATGACGTCGCGGGCGGCCGCTAGTTTATTATAAAGGCGAAAGTTTATGAGTATATATGTAATTTCTTTATGCTCAAAAATGCGTTGGACTAATGGCAAATATAAAGATAATTTTATTTGACAAGCATGCGTTTACATAAGCTGACAGATCAGACATGCAAGGTATTGGATTAAAGATATTTTGGGCGTCCATGTTTTGCCAATCACGACGAACACATATACGAGTATATAAAATTACACTAAACTACGATTAAAGCGTGGAAAGCTTTAGAAAATGGTATCAACAATGATTCTTTTTTTCGCTAATATAAACTAAACAATCGATCCCCAACCAGCCTGCCAAGCGTGGGGATTATGGCAAATGCTCCCAATGTCAATGGAAAGCCTTGGGAAGAAGAAGAAACTAAACCGTCTCGTTGGTCTAGTAGACTGCCTCGTCCAGCAGTTGCAAGCACTACACTGCCGAGCTAGATACGAATGCAGAACTTTCGTTTCCCGAACCGAGTCAGGCAATGTAGTATGGTTTTTTATGAGTAATTTCTTAGTGCCAATCGTAGCTTGGTTGTCATTGGGGTCCTGGCATCTATTAAAATGGCAAAAAGTACATTATCGAAGAATCATAATATGGTTACGCTATTGACTGCTGCGCTGTGTGTCGCGGGTTCGTATCCCGCACGGAGCAGATATTTGTATGACCTACAAGTATTTGTTCCTTTGTTTAGGTCTGACTGTTTGTATATATGAATTTATATGTTTGTAAACGCACCCACGATACAGGAGAAAACCCGAGTGTCGGGCAACATTTAAAAAAGAACAATAATATCTTGTTAGTCGACTTTGGTTGCTGACCGTACATGCTAAGGTACACCATTCATAAACTGAAGGACGTCATAAATGCAATAAACGTTATTCAAAGCACTGATCGATGTCCGAACTTATAACAGAAAGGCACTTCGTTGCGAAGCCAACAAGTATTCATTCAATAAGCTATAATTCAGAGCATTCGGCCTTTAAATGTGATTGACATTTTGACCTTTTCCACCACACCCTGAATCGTTTGACTGTTACCTCTTTATTTACTAATCTACGACCACATGGAGTTTCATGGTCGTCAAATATGTCGCAATATTAGGTAGATTCCTATAGCTATCTTATATAAGTTTACTAGCTTTCCGCCCGCGGCTTCGCCCGTGTAAATTTCGGTTATATCGCGCTTTTTAGATTTCCCTCGGGAACATCAAATTTTTCGGGGATAAAAGGTAGCCTACGTCCTTTCTCAGGGTCTAAAGATTGTGTGCTTTCCGCCCGCGTCGTGTTCGGTTATATCGCACTTTTTAGATTTCCCTCGGGAATACCAAATTTTTCCGGGATAACAGGTAGCCTATGTTTTTTCTCAGGGTCCAAAGATTGTCTGTGCCAAATTTCAACAAAATCGGTTGAGAGGTTTAGGCGGGAAAGCGTAACAGACAGACAGACAGACAGACAGAGTTACTTTCGCATTTATAATATTA
The DNA here is from genome assembly GCA_017933935.1 of Sesamia nonagrioides. Classification (NCBI taxonomy): domain Eukaryota; kingdom Metazoa; phylum Arthropoda; class Insecta; order Lepidoptera; family Noctuidae; genus Sesamia; species Sesamia nonagrioides. Next base: position 1,887,889 of record JADWQK010001779.1, read on the forward strand.
GTATGGATAAGGGTAGTCATATTCATAGTTATTTATTCATCATATCAATTTTATCTGAAATGGTACGGAGGACAGGTCGAAGCAGTTGTGATAGAATAAGTTGAGATAGAAGATAGTTTATAACTGGGAATAACACTTATAAGACACTTTGTCATCTCGGTGGTAGGCCATAACATCGGCTGTCGGCAGAAGTTACCACCCACCAGACAGTCTTGCCGCCAAGCGATTCGTCGTGTTCCGGCATGATGTCTGGTGAAGCCATACTGAGGACGGGTCTGAGCAGTTGTGTTGCGATGTATGCCGGGTACGATGCGCCAAATGTTGTTGTGTCGGGACTTCGGCAGTTTGGTCGTGGAGGGTCTCCAGATCAATCTCCCTTTGGCGCAACATCGTTAGTCGTATTGTTGGATTTAATATTGCATCACCTCGCTCAACTGCCGTATTCCTTCCTATTCACTCAGCTTTTTTGAGTGAACAGGCTCTTAATAAACTAGCGCGCCTTACCATCAACGATTGCATCACTGGTTACTATCAGGCGGGATTGTGGTCAATCACTAGTTTGTATAAAACTTTCCGCCCGCGGCTTCGCCCGCGTGGAATTCGGTTATATCGCGCTTTTAGATTTCCCTCGGGAATGTCAAAATAAAAGGTAGTCTATGTCCTTTCTCAGGGTCTAAAGATTGTCTGAGCCAAATTTCATCAAAATCAGTTGAGAGGTTTAAGCGGGAAAGCGTAACAGACAGACAGACAAACAGAGTTACTTTCGCATTTATAATATTAGTATGGACTAGCTTTCCGCCCGCGGCTTCACCCGCGTGGAGTTCGGTTATATCGTGCTTTTTAGATTTCCTTCGGCAACATCAAATTTTTCCAGGATAAAGGGTAGCCTAGGGTAGGGTATGGAAAAATAAATAAACGAAATAACAATTGTCGTATCGGCCAATGGTTTGATGGCCAAGAGCCTCGACCAACATCTATTGAGACTCTCGTTAGGCGGTTGGATCAAGAGCCGGATTCAAAAGGCAGTACTTCTCGATACGGCCCGCATCGTGAGAAGGTTCCTGTCTCTGGAGCCCTAACCACCGGTAGCTTGAACCCGGTTCCAGTCATCGATGGAACACTACTTTTTTATATTTTTAATTGTTTTTTGTATGTTTTATCACTACATATTATAAAACAAAGTCACTTTCTCTTTCCCAATGTCCATTTGTATGATTAAATCTTTAAAACTACACAACGGATTTTGATGCGGTTTTTTTATTAGATAGAGTGGTTAAAGAGGAACGTTTATGTGTATAATAACATCCATTAAAAAGTGGAGAAACAGTATTATTTATAAGGTTTCTAATGTGATGTCGTAAATAATTACATTTTTTCCGCGTTTGCAGTGAAACGCCGGCTGAAAAAGTCCGCAAAGGTATATGTCTATCTCTTATGGATATCTCACAATCACACACACACAGACACACCCACCGCGCCAGCCACTTTTTGCGACAAATACCGCTTAATTTTCAAAGCGATTTTACCCAATACCGCATTAATATAGATCTATATCGCCCTTGATTTCAATTAATATTTTCGATGAAAGTACAGATTGAAAAATTGCGACACCCCGCAATTTTTTAATCTGCGTTTGCGGCGGTACACGGCGGCGCGGCGTTCGTGGCGGTTTTTTATACGTTCACAGTTTTTCGATAGTGTATTTAGTATCAGCGTTGCTCCCGTGCGAAGCCGGGGCGGGTCGCTAGTAATAATAAAGACTGCAGTGATTTTAAAAAATTGTTTAGCCATGTATGTTAAAACTTAAAATAGGGGTACATAGAACCACCTAAGATCTTTCTCTGCCTACGAATGGTTTATGGAATAATTAATTTAATTTATTGTTTGTATTTCATAACATTGTTTCGCTTAAATATTTGTTTGCCTCTATGGCAAAACATGTAAGAACATACTTACCTTCATTTATAAGACCTTTCATGTACCATGTTTTAAAGCACATAAATATTCTTCTTATTCTTCCGAAGAATTGCAACACTAAAGTGGCAGTGGGCTGGACACATTGCCCGTAGGACCGATGCCCGATGGGGCCGACGGGTTCTCGAGTGGCGACCACGCACCGGAAGACGTAGTGTGTGTAGGCCCCCGACAACGTGGACCGACGACCTGGTGAAGGTCGCGGGAAACCGCTGGATGCGAGAGGCGCAGGACCGGTCGTCGTGGAGAACTTTGAGGAGGCCTATGTCCAGCAGTGGACGTCTTTCGGCTGAAATAATGATGATGAAATATTCTTTAAGATACACTGATCTGTGCAGTTTGTGAACAAGAGAACCTACGTTTTACATAGGTACTTAAGAGGGGACTCTGGTGGCGTTTTCCCCGTATAAACGTATTCCGCTGTTTTCTTCGTGGATAACGCTTTTAGAGCAATGATTTTTTTTCTACAATTTCACACCTTGATTATACGCGCCCCTATCATTTGATTTTTTCCAAAACTTAATTAAGAAAGAAATATGATGTTTCAAAATCCCGATAAATAACCCATTTTTACCGCGATGTTCAGACGACTATTATACAAATGTCATAAGTTTTTGACAAAAAAGAAAATAATAGGGGCATACGTATACTCATCCTCCAAAGGAGATGTTTCATTTTGGGCCACCACTATGTACGCTATATAGATAAAAAGGAAAAAAATAAAAGATTTTCATAAAAATACTACTAAATTAATTTGATTAAAAATACAAGTATGTATAATTAATTATTTGAAACGGTTTTTTAGTGAGATAACCCTTTATTAAGGTATCCATGACACTGGTTATAACGTTTGATTGGCGACTTTGAGAGTTCTATTTTCCCATTGTGTTCGTGTCAAGTGTTGATTTGATTGATTGTGTTTATTTAATGGGCCATATGTTCGGAATTCATGCTTCATTTTTTTTTTTTTTTGCAGTCATATAATGGATAATAGAGATAGATACGATAGCCTTAGATACATGACACGCCAATCAAATGTCACTGTCAAAATCTTATTTCGCTTATTTAATTGCTGACCATATTTATTAGTAGTTGTGTTGCACTCCTTGGCCGAGTTAAATTGAATCTGTATAAAAATTAGCCAAAATATAGGAAATTAACATTAAAAACAGTTAACTGTAGCTTATCTATACTTAGCTTTAAGTGTACAGTGTGCTGGCCTAGGCTCCATACATTTCTGAAACATCTCCTTTTGATATAAAAATAATTGAGATCTGTCGTGTTTTGAAAAAGAAAACAGCGGAATACGAAACATCTTTTGATCAACATTTTTGTAGGTAAAATCAGCCTGAGTTGCAACTGTCCCTTTCGCACTTTACGGGGAAAGGTTGAAAGCGGCGCGATGGCAATAGTTTCTTCAAATACTAATTTCTCAAATTCCTCGGCACTAGAGTCCACTCTTAATTAGTCTCAGTTATCAGAATATTTTATCGATATTTATAACACATTAATTCTGCGGCAAATGTGTCTGACACTATGCTAATTTATAATTTGTGGTATAATATAGATTTCTGTGTAATTTTCAATTAAACTTTAAATAGTAAATATATCAATCTGGTCTGTTCCATTGTAGGTAATTGGTCGTTTTAAATCATTTGATATTGTGAATTGGAACGGAGCATTATTCCATGCTAGTTGCCGTTTCAGTTTTGCTCGATTTTATGACTTGAGAAATCTATAATTCCTATTTATATTATTATTATAGTATATTTACCTATAAGTCGTATTCCGTAAAACCGGGTACACGGGATGGATGGGTGAAGTGAGACGAAACTTTATAATGAATTTCAACATCGAAATAATAATTAAGTACACAATATTTATTGCCACAAAATACTCTAATATCATCATCATCATCATCTCAGCGTTAATCCCAGTCGCATCCGAAGCCTTTTCAGCTTTGGAGTCTGGGGTCCGCTTTACCAGTCCAACTGCTGAAATGGCTAAACTTCGACATTTTCCGTGAAGTGACTACCGTCTGACCTCCACAACCCGAAGGCGACATAGAAGCATTGCAGTTAGACCAATTTTTGGACTTTTGAGGGCTCCAACAACCCATAACGACTGCCACTAAATGTTTGTATGGCAACCGGGACCCACGGCTTAACGTGCTTTCCGAGGCACGACCAGACCAGTGCAAGTATTCATATTCATGCATACAAATACTTGCACTGTGCGGGGATCGAACCCGCGCCACCTTGCGCAGCGGCCGCGTCTGCTACCGCTACGCCACGGAGGCTGTCAACAAAATACTCTGTGTTTATGGTTATTTAATTACAGGTTAAGTGTCTTTGTTGTTGTTTGTTGTCTTTTTATACCGCGTACATTGAGGGCTTAGAACAATTTGCCAGCAGCGGTGTTTCCGTCGGACTCAAAGAAATCGCAATAACAAGTCTTGTTATTACGATTTCTGTAGTCGGACTACAATTTGATTGTCTTCAAGGCTAGAGTGAATAGGCTGTTAATAAACTAGTGCGCTTTACCATCAACGATTGCATCACTGCTTACCATCAGGCGGGATTACGGTCAAGCGCTAGTTTATCCTTACTACTTATTATTATAAATCGTAAAGTGAGTTTGTTTGTTTGTTTGTTCCGCTTACACGCCGTAACTCCTAAACTGATTGCTTTGAAATTTTGTTGACGTAAAGTTAAAAGTCCGGAATAAATATTAGAGTACTTTTTATCCCGAAAAAACTTGATATTCCCGAGAGAAATCTAAAAAGCGCGATATAACCGAAGTCCACGCGGTCGAAGCCGCGGGCGGAAAGCTAGTAATTAATATATACAGTATGTTAACTAACAGAGGGCGTTCCCGTTAACCCGAAATAGTATAGCATACATACATGCTAAAAAAAATATTTCCATTCGAAAACAAAATGTTTTAAAATTTTTTCCAATAAGAAAATATTCAATAAATATTTTAAATTGACATGTAAAAGAAACACACTGTACACGCGAACATGAAAGACGGCAACGTCGCAATTTATTTATACATGACGACTACTATTTTGATTTAAAACAGGTTTCAAATTTATTTCCAATTAGAATTTTTTTTTATTCGGATTTTTTTATGCTTATTTTTCTATGCTGATATTTTTATTTTAATCTATTAATGATATATATTAACGAGTTTAAGGGAACGCCCTCTGTTATTTAACATACTGTATATAAAAAAACCGATTCACCCTTGCAGCCCGATTTACCCAATTATACCGGTATTAATTTATTACACACACAAACCCTCTGGAAAAAATTCTGTTGTGAACTGTTGAGAAGAAAAACGTGGTTATACAGAGAGACGATAAGCTAATGTAAGTGCTAAGATTCTTATGATAATGTGAATAGAGAATAGATAAACCAAAGATATTACAGGTGTCCAGACCTATTTACAGCCATGGCTGCCAATCACAGCGGAGAATATTGAGCTTTAGGCGCACAGAAATTATCATCTACATCTTTTTCTTTCTATTTAATTTCTAGTTTTCCACCCGCGGCTACGCCCGTGTGGAGTTCGGTTATATCGCGCTTTTTAGATTTCCCTCGGGAATATCAAATTTTTCCCGAAAAAAGTACCCTATTATTTAATCCGAACTTCTAATTTCACATCTGCAAAATTTCAAAGCAACTCACTTTCCCATTTATAATACTAGTAAGGATGTTTTAATCGGTGCACGCCAATGGGGAAGAAAACTGACAAATCTTGCCACTAGAGGCGCTGATATCGTTTGACCCAAATAAACTGTCAAAACCCATTGTAATTTGTTCGAGTTTACGTTGTTTATAAAAATGTAATAAATATGCCGCGTTGTGTAGCAAATTGTTGCAATAATAATGGAAATCACTCTTTCTGATTGTTTATTGATTTCTGACTGTTGATGTCTATATAGCTTTCTGGAGGCGGTAAATCAATTTTTTCTCTTGAATTTCTTGTTCTTGAAGAACCTCGAAGTTAAAATTCCGGTCATACGATGAATCGTATGACCGGAATTTTAACTTCGAGGTTCACTGACTTGAAAGTCTGGATACCTAATAATTATAAGTTAATAGGGTTGAAACTTTCAAAATAAGGCAATAATAAGTACATTAATATTTACTTAAATATAACTAAAGAAACATTAAACCTAATACAAAATTAATGTAACTTAAAACACTAACAAGTCTGCATTCAGTTTAAAGTCTGGGCATTGTTATTTGCCTGGTAATTAGATCAACTTTTCGTCATTTTACTGAAGCGCCTCTAGACCTTTAACTCCTTTTTTAACTTGAAACAGTCAATGTACAATACATTGCTCTGCTTTACCTAAAAAATAAACTCGTCAAACACAAAAAAAAACTCAACATAAAATGTGATACGACTGACCGCTAATTGTTATGAGTCAAACGCCATCAGCGACATCTGCAAATAGCTTTGCGTTTTCTTCCCCATAGCAAACATACGGCTAACAATAAACAATATTTATGCCAAATTTCAAAGCCGTTGTCCATTCTACAAAAATTAGAAGAGCTCAGTTGATATTAAATAACTCCACGCCTGTTAAAATGATGTGAGGAATATGTACGTCCGCATTTTCTCCCGTTTTAGCAACATTTTTGTTACCGCTCCTATTGGTCATAGCGGGATGTTATATAGCCTATGTCCTTTCTCAGGCTCTAGACTATCTGTGTACCAAATTTTATTACAATGGGTTCAGTGGTTTTGGCGTGAAAGCCGGACAGACAGACAGGCAGAGATACTTTCGCATTTATAATATTAGTATGGATAAAAAGGACAGAAGATAAAATATAAGTTTAATCCTGTCCTACAGTGAAGCTATGGCTCTTGCATGGTCAGTAGACAGTAGCCATGAGCCATCTTAGGTACGATAAGGTAAGTTAGAACTTTGGTTATACATTAGTTATGAACTCATTTTATATTGAAGAACACAATTTTAAAATTAGGTTTTTTTTCGTGAATATGTGGATTCGGAAAATTTGAGCTGGCTGGACAAGCGCCTACTGGATTTAAGAACGCACCTAGTGCAACTAAGAACTACTAGTCGCGCCTGGCACACAGATTGCTATACCTTTTCCTAATATATTCACAAGTTAAATGTTATGATCGACGAAACCCGCCTCGACAATCGGCCACGGCTTTAAATTGACGCGGGAGTTGGATTTCTTGCAAATTCTATGTGGTCTAAGGGCCTATTTAGTCAAAAAACTGAGTGAATAAGAAGGAAGACGGCAGTTGAGCGAGGTGATGCAATGTTAAAACCAATAACACGACCAGCGATGCTGCGCCAGAGAGAAATTGATCTGGAGACCCTCAACAACCGAACTCCCGACTCAACAACATTTGGCGCATGGAACCTGGCACACATCGCAACACAACTGCTCAGACCAGGGCCTGTAGCCAAAGTAACATCGCTTCATAGCGAAGCGAAATCGAATACCAAAGCAACCAATGGCGGGAACGACTGACCACGCGACGCGATAAATCACGTGGTCAATCGTTCCCGCCATTGGTTGGTTTAGTACTCGATTTCGCTTCGCTAGGAAGCGATGTTACATTGGCTACAGGCCCTGTACTCCGTACGGCTTCACCAGAAATCATGCCGGAACACGACGAATCGCTTGGCGGCAAGACTTTGTCTGGTAGGTGGTAACTTCTGCTGGCAGCCGACGATATGGCCTACCACCGAGAATTGCCATTAATCCGATATCACTAGGCTCAGGTATCGTTATTTTTAATTATCTGTGAACCACGATGATACGTCATCGTATATTATCACTAATCTGTGCATAAACAAGATAAACATTGAAGGAACCTAGTTCACGAAAGAAGCTTTATTTTAAGGGACACAAGCAATAAAATTGATTAGCAGTGAACTGAAAAGTATTTTGTAAACACCAGCTCCTGAGTCATGTTTCGAGTTTTACATTCTATTGCACCATTTCATGTAATTCAAGTGTTTATTTACTCTTCGTATAAGTACATACAATGCTATAGATTGTATGGCACAAGGCATTTTGTGCCTGTCGACCGGCCAGTGGGTAGCCGTGTTAAAAGGAATGTTGTGAATAAGTGCAACGCAGCAGTCCATCATCAGGTGATTTCACTAGTGAACACTTATATCACCCATAAGTGGATGTAAGTGACTTCTTCCTACTTAAAAGTTCACTCAATCTTGGTACGATCCTGTTCAGACGATGTAGATTAGTATCAGCAATCATACAATACTTTAAGGAAAGAACCACGCAGATTTCAGTTGACCTGTCCAGATCAGTCGGTGCAAACATTAGTCAGTAGGTAATTCTGTAAGTGAACTCATATCCACGCAATGTACGAATGACAGCAGGTCAAGCTACCCCATACTGTCAGATATTCCCAATCAATCTTCAGCATTAATGCTTTAGAGATAAAGTTGAAAATCTAATAAGGAAATCTGAGAAATTGTAATAGCTTGATGTGCTGTGTCGTCTGTAAATAATAACTAATATGTAACGAATCTTTCTTCTTCTTCTTCAGCCTATTTGAGGTCCACTGCTGGACAAAGGCCTCCGCTAAGGCTTTCCAAATTGGGGTTGCCATAATCCCCATGCTTGGCAGATAGGGGATCGCAGTAATTTGATATTCCGCAAGAAAAGCGCTGCTGCCCGCTTCCCCGGTGAGAGTTCTCTTAGTCGCCTCTTACGACACCCACGGGAGGATATGGGATGGTACTATTCTAAGCCCAATACCACACGGAATGAATCTTTCATCATCAACCTTTTTATCGTCCTACTGCTGGGCACAGGTCTCCTCTCATACAGAGAAGGATTGAGCGTAATCACCACGCTTGCTCAATGAGGGTTGGCAATTTCAGACTTATAAAGTCCAGGTTTCCTCAAAATGTTTTCCTTCACCTTCAGTCATCGGTGTCCAAGATATATTTAGAAAGTACATATAACTTTAGAATAGTTATATTGATACTTGCCTAACCTGGAATCGAATCCGCGCACTCATACTTGGGAGGCTGGTGTTTAACCACTAGGCCACCACGTCAAGTTTTTAACGAATCTTTACTTAATTACATAATACACGGTATTGTTTTTATTTTTAGTATTATAGTTTTTTCACTCCCCGTCGTCGGTCTCGTAGTTGTAAGCGCACCTGCTGAGCGTGGGATCCTGGTTCAATTCCCGGATTTCGAACAAAGCATAATTCATCCGGGATATTTTAATCAGACTCCGCGAGTTTAGAAGTTGGTGATTTAGCCCGTGCGTCGGAACGCACGTAAAACTATTTATCTCCGTTGTGCAGGAGATACGATAGCACCTGGTCTCGGGTCGTGTCGAATCCCTATCTCATCACCGTTGAGATGGGCCACCGAGACCGAGATTTGTCAGGAAACTGTTTTTTTACGGCTTTTTACATAACTTACTACGCCCCCCGGTTACACTCGCATAAGTTTCGATCACGTGAACATCGGTATTAAAAGTATCCCATATGTTAATCCTGGTCACGAACCTGAATCGGTGTGCCTAGTACTTTACACGTGAAAGAGTAACACATCCCGTTCTTACAAACTTTCAAAAACTAATGAACTGATTTGGATGAAATATGGCACACAGTTATGCGAGTGAAACTGCGGGGTGCAGCTAGTAATTTTATAAAGATTAAAAATTATTAGATATTATTTTATTATTATTCAACTTTCAGCTCATCACAATGCCGCGAGTGACGCTAGAAGGAAACACGCTCGGCGAAAAGCACCAACACTACAACAAGCTTGTTGAAGATGCGATTGCTAATAAACATTATAAATTATCTAACATTAGCAGTGATAACAGTGACGTAGATAACCTTCTGAAAATAGACGTCGCCAGCAAAAAGAGAAATAAAGACTATATCATCGAAGTAATGAAATCCGATGACATGCTTTATGCAGCGACAGCTATTAAAAGATCCACGTGGCTAATCAACGAGCAGCAATATGCAAACATCATCAACCCAGAGTACCTACACACACAACTATTACCTAGTATGAACAGCAAAACATTTAACAAACTCATGCTTCACATTAGACTCAATCTGAAAGACGAAAGTCGAGTCGAAGCCTTTTATGAATACCTTAAAGAAACAGACAGGGGCTACAAGTGGTTGGAAAATTGTTCCATTCCTTTCATAGAAAATGTTATACAAAATGAACGCCCCATTCCACTTTCTCTTTTTAAACGATTATGCAGAAGATCTGCTCATTTTATTAAATTCTACACACGGGTAAACACATGGACCATACACGGCGTAAAAAAAGAATGTTTATTTTTATTGAAGTCCCATTCTGCAGAACTTTTGAAAGTACTCGAATATAATAATCATTATTGCTTTCCTCGTTTAGGAAAAAAGAAAACGGAGATCTTAATGAAAATTTGCCCGCAAAATGTTTTTGACAATTTTGAAAATTACGTTTACTGCCTTGACTTGTCAATTGTAGCTAATTTTTTAAACAAAAAAGAAATAAAATCTTTCCTTTATGAGCAAGTGAAGAAAAGCATCAGACATTATCTATGTTATTACGAAAATTTGAAACCATTCCTTGTAAACATGCTAGAAGAAGAAAAGTTTGACTTTGTAAAAAAAACTTTTATCGAGAAAACTGAACTGCCGGCATTCTATCCAAAATACGAAGAAGAGAAGATTAACCAGCATATGAAAGTTTACCAGTGGTATGAATTTGCCCCATTTAATGTTGCATTGCCTGAATTAAAAAAGTTTCTACGTATGCAGAACTCGTCCTCCGAACGATGTGCTATGCTCACAATTTTGGTCACTTGTGCAAGAAGAAACACACAGCATATTAAAAAGTTGCTTACGTTTGTCAAGGACAAACATATCAATGAACCATTTAAATTCAAGATTAAGTTCGTCAATAATCTACTGTCAGAAATATCAACTCATAACATGGACGTTGAAACTTGGAACGTTTTAGATCAACTGTTCCACAGCATGGAAGTATATACTGAATCAAAAAATGACGTACAAACGATTGTAGAATCCATAACCTTATATAAAGTTTTACACAATGAACCTGTACCAGAAATCTTAGAACAAAAGCTGACATTTAATACTTTTAAAAAAGTGCAATGTAAACTAAATCAAGAACAAAGAAGCAAAATATTTACTTATTTGTTTGATTCGGTGTTGACAAAGCTGGAAATTGAAAACATTGCAAATGAGGGTGATTTTAGTGAAACTATAGTAAATTTAAAGAATGCTTTGACTTTGTTAAGAGATTGGAAAAAGGATATCAGTAAGTATCCATTCGTTCTTCAGAAGATACAGGAACTGAATAAAATAAAAAAAGAGAACATGTGGAAAACAGACATGAGCTGTCTGTACAACATGAAGAAATCGTGGCGAAAGCACATGTTTGAGGAGTCGTTATCAATGTGTCTGGACAAAGAAACGTGTTTGAACGCGTTGAAGCACAAGCCGCAGCTGTTGACGCGCCACGACAAAGAAATTGATACGTTGCGAACTAACGACGCTGTCACGCTGAAACGACTGCTCGCCAAACTGCGCGTCTACTGGCCGCACTCACTCTCTCAACACTGGACTGATGCCTACTTACTAAATTTAAACCAACCTACCGGTCAAAAAGCAGTAATTGAAGGACTTTTCAGGCTTCTAACCCAAACCCAAATAATAGACATGGCAAAGAAATATGCTCCCAATGATTTTAAGATAAATTGGTGCGTGACTGACCAGGCCGAAATTCGCATGCGGAAAAATATTGCTAGGAATTTGTATGTAGCAAGACCAATAATTCCTGTAGATATTGTCTTATTGTACGCCCATAGAGATTACTTACAATATGCAATGCCTTCATTAAATGCAATTTTGTACAATATGAGTGAAGTCGACTGTCGTAAACATTTGCCGAAATTGTTGAATGCTCCTGTCCCCTTACAAAAGTTTGGACTTCAACTTGTTTATTTAAAACTTAAATGCGATGATCTCAAATCAATATTTCTGAAAATGTGGGACAAGTCTAAGAATGTTACAATCAAATCAATGATTTTTAAATACATATATGCTAAGATGTGTAAAGTTAAAGATCCAAAAATTGAACAAGAACTCTGGGAAATATTAAGTATTTTTATTACTTCTGACAAAAGTGGCGATATTTATAAAAAGTTTAGAAACATTCAAAATGTTCCTACCAGTATCCGAGCAGAATATTATATGAAGAGTTATGAATATTTATTCTCTTTGCCTGCTAGTACTAATTATCGTGAAAAGTATTTGAAATATTTAATTCAATATGCACCAAAAATTATGGAATCACTCAGCGAAGACTTCGTAGTCAACGAAATGCTTTCACCAGCAGGAACTAAATTTTGTTCGTATGGAAGCGAAGTTTTAGAAGTATTTGCTTGTTACGTGTTATGTGGTAAAGGTGAGGAAGATCAAATTATGAGATTCCGAAGAGTAGTAGAACCAGCGCTGGAAGAAGCGTTTATTTTGTGGGATTGTACGCGCTATGGCCATTATTATATTAGAGACAACTTCAACAATTTTTTGACCGCGTTGGTTTGGAATTTTAGAATTTATTTTCTTACTTTAAATGAAATAACTTTGCCTTTCAAGCTGTTTGAAGAAATAAAAACTAAAATGGAAGCACGTTTAGCATTGTTAGAAAATTATGTGTTGCATACTAGTTGGAATATTGTTATCAAATACCTCAAAGCTATGCATGAACTCAGACCTACGTTCAGTGAATTTGACTCCAACGCTTTTAAAGAATCGGATCTCCATAGAAGTAAAGATGAAAATCGATGGATGTCAAATGAAATGGATTGTGTTTGGATAGATATTCATAGCAAAATATCATCTTCATTAGGTCCAGTTATAGCGAACTGTTTAAAAGAAGACACCGAGAAATACAATTCTTCAACAATTTATTGTTTGTTTACCGAAGCATTCGCAAAAGCTTATAATGAATTATTTACTTTCAGAGGTAGTGACTATTTACTAGAAACGCTAAAACATATGATGAATGATTCTGATTTCGTTCCTACTTATTTTCTAGTTTCGAAGATGACGCCTAAAGATGGTGTTTTTGGGAATAATTGTAAAACACAATCAGAAATACGTAAGAAACTCAAATCACATTCTTCAAATGCAGTGCGGATGCATTATTATAATGACTTTCGGGATGTTCCGGAATACTATGAGATAATGACTGAATAATTTTTAATTGAACTGTTCTGTTATCGGTTACCTCTATAAGCTAACGATCTATACCTACATTACCATCATCATCAGCCCATACCAAGAATTTGGACACAGGCCAAAACAGATTTTCAGCAACTCTTATCCAGTTGCTATCAGCCATCTAGTGAAGATTGTCACTTTATCAGCCTGAGGACGTTCCACCTTACGTATACAAAGTGGCGGTCTTCATTCAAGTACACGTCTCCCGCCAACGGTCATCAGTTCTACTGCTAATAATATAGCTGACCAATTGCCACTTCATCATCATCATCATTACCAACCTTTTTATAGTCCCACAGCTGGGCACAGGTCTCCTCTCATACACAGAAGGATTGAGCGAAATCACCACGCTTGCTCAATGCGGGTTGCCGATTTCAGAGTTTGAGAGTGAGCAGCTCGCCGCCTTGTAAGGACCAGGGTGGACGAAAGAGATACCGGGGCCCACAGGCAAGTGAAGGAACACGGGTTGGTTTTAGTCAGTACAAGTATGGCACTTCATTTGATGATTGCCCATCCTGAAAAAAAAAGGATCATGGTATGACTTTCGTACAACCCGCGGCCCTGGCAGGCATCGGTCTTCGTGGAGTGCGTCACGATGTGCTGACTTCTCTTTGAGGCGTACGTGGAACACAATGCGCCTTCAACCTGGGTGTGATCCTTACCGGGCGCCGAACAGCCCACTGCTCACCGCCCGCAAGCCCGCGTCCGGAAGTTCGATATTGTCTCCCAACCCGTCTAGCGTCAGTGGTTAGAAGCGTGAGGGCGCTGAGATTACCGCTCCCTCACGCGCTCCTGTTTTGCCGCCAACATTGCTTCGCAGAAGGAAGACACGGCCTGCCATGCACTCGGGTTCCGGACCATAGTCTGAAACCAGGAACGGACGCGATGGATCGCCGCCGATCGCCGCCACTAGGACACGACGGAGCTTCGCCCAAGCCGGGCAGACCTCCACCATACGCTACACCGTGTCCTCAGGGCGGGCCTTATACGGAACGAGAAACTCCCGAAACAGCCGTGTCTGGTGAGGACCTGCGTTACGCGGAAGTTGAGGCCGCAGCGGCTCTCTAGCCACTCCTCAAAAAGGAGACTTAGCACTACTATTGGGTTGTATCCTAAAAAATAATTTAATGTCCATTAGATAGATTTATAAAAAATATTGAGCACGTATTTTTTATTTTTTATTTCATTCAAATACTTAGGAAGATATATTGATTTGAAATGTTGCATGACGTCACGCCGTGGTATATTTCGTACCCCCCCCCCCCACTCCGTAACTTTAATACGCTATATCTCAGTAGTTATTGCTAATTTCGACAAAATAAAAAACACGGGTCTTAATTTTATTTTATTATCTCTAAGACGGACTAATTATTTTTTTGATTTTCATACCTTGGATACATCCCTATTGTGGCGAGCCAAAGATACCGTGACCCTGGCACACAGGCAGATGAAGGAACACGGGTGGTAAAACTCACCAGTCAGCAAAAGTCTGCGCGAGTTGTCGTTTAATGATTTTCCATCCGAAAATAAAAACAAAAAAAGGTTAATATTTGCTTAACTATATTTTATAATTTATCATAGGAAGCTTAAATTGGGTTAAAATAAATACAATGTAATGTTAAACATACAAGTGTACCTTATTAGATTCTTAAATTACATGGAAGAAAACTCATTTCTACTGATAGTGTGTTACGCAATTACTCTACCTACTGATCCTTCAATAATCACAAGTAGGTCATTAATACAATTGTTTGCATTATAAGAAGTTGTTTTAATTCTTTAATGTTGTTTATTTAATTATACTTTTTACACAATTATGTCGGAAGTACGTGAATCGATCCTTTGACTATTCGGACGCACCTCTACATGTACTTAGAGTGCTAAACGACATTCATTAATTAAGACCAATTAAGACTACTCATATGCATTGTATGTTATTTGACCAAAACCACGACTGACTTCTGTGAAAAAATGGGTAACGTAAATCACAGAAAATCTTAACTTGGGTGCGAATTTAGATCATGCAGTGATATAAAATAAATTTAGTTTATTTGCGTATGTGTAATCTGGGATTATTCATGAATCTCTTGAAAGAAATAATCTCGGTGCAGCGCGATAAATAAAACTTCGGGTTTGTGTTAGGATTTAAAAAAAATCGTTTCTAATAATTAAGGTAGTCTTCATTAGGAACACTTCCTGCATCGTGAACTTTCCTATTTCAATTCTCAAAATTTTACATGATTTATGCTGTTGAATATCTAGTTCTACATACATAATGTGTGCAAAAACACATTAAGAATATTCTAATGTTGTTGATAAAAAAAAACTTGTGCAAAATTAATCTTCCGTTATATCGCGAAATGTATGATAATAATTTACCCGCACTATCTTTGACGGATTTGATAAAAGTTTTTTACGTATTTCTGACCGTACATGTTTTAAATCTTTATTCCAACAATATTGATAAATCGTTTCTGAAACGACTAAATAACCAGGAGTAAAATCATTTTCATTCAACATGTTCTTTAGAATTTCTAATACAAACAGATCATCTTTAAAATATAACTTATTTAACATTACTTTAAAAGCATCACCAAAAAGACAATTTATGGCAAAACCGTATTCCTCAGTGTCTTTTTTTAAGCTCTGAACTAGTTTTATGCCCAATGAAGGAGCTATTTTTAAATTAATATCTTTCCAGATGTTTTCAACTTTACTTGATCTCAATAGATTATCAAAATCTGATTCTGTACAGTCACTGGATCCAAATGCACTACATGATGCGTGTTCATGGATTAATTTAACGTATTCAGTGATGAGCTTCCAACTGGTATATAGCACATAGTTTTCTAACACTGGCAAACCCTGTTCAATTTTAGTTTCTATTTCTGCAAACAACTTAGCAGGTATAGGTATTTTATTTAAAGTAACATTTATTGTGAAGGACAAAACCAAAGTTCTCAAAAAGTTATCAAAATTGCCTTTAACAATATAATTGCCCGACTCGATACTACCCCAACACTGGAAGGCGTCTTCCATAGCAGGACCTACTACACTTTGAAACCTCTGAAGTTGATCTTCTTCACTTTTACCTAACAATACGTAATATGCAATAACCTCAACAAATTCTCTTCTGTTCAAAGATATTTTGGATCCGGTTGGCGATAGTAACTTATTAACGACAAACTCTTCATCGAGTGAATGTATTATTTTTGGTGCAAATTTAATTAGATCCTTCACATACGCTTCGCAATGGGGACTATCAGGTAATGAAGTCAAAAAATCATAACTCATCATAAAATATTCTCCTCGAATACTAATAGGAACCTTTTGAACGTTACTTAAAATCTTGTGTATTTCATAACTTTCTTCTGAAGTCAACTCATTCATAAATATACGTAATAATTCCCATAGTTCCTTTTCAACGGTTGGATTATTGGCCTTGCATATTCGATCATATGTGTGTTTGAAAACAACGGATCGGATTGTAAGATTCGTAGTAGTCTGCCAAGTTGTCAAAAATATTGATTTTAGAGCATCAGTTTTGAGTTTCATTGAAGCGAGACGAAGGCCAAACTTTTGTAGGGAAACTGATGAGTCCAATAATCTCGTCAAAGGCTCATGAATGCCAACTTCGTTCATATTGTACAAAATAGCATTTAGTGAAGGCACTGCATATTGTAAATAATCTCCTTTAGCATACCATAAAACCGCATCTAAATTAATAAACGGCCTAGCTAGGTGCAAATGTTTTGCAATATTTTTCCGTGTATTTATTTCTGTCTGGTCAGTTTCCCCCCACGAAATGATAAAATTGTCGGGAGCATGTGTTTTTGCCAAATCTACTATTTGTTTCTGGGATAGTAGCATGAAAAGACCTTTAAAAACGGCTTTTTGTCCAGTGGGTTGGTTCAGGTGTATTAAGTATGCGCCGATCCAATGCTGGGCCAGTGAGTGGGGCCAGTAGACACGCAGCTTGGGAAGCAGACGTCGAAGCGAGACAGCGTCGTTAGTCCGTAATGTGTCTATGTCTTTTTCGTGACACGTAAGCAGGTGCGGCCCGTGCTTCAGGGCATTTAGGCACGCTTCCTCGCTCAGACACAGTGACAACGATTCCTCAAACATGTGCTTCCGCCACGATTTCTTGATGGAGAATAGACGAGACATATCAGTTTTCCACATGTTTTCTTGTTTTATCTGTACAAGTTCCTGGATTTTCTGAAGTATAAATGGAAACTTGCTAATATCTTTTTTCCAATCTCTTAACAAAATAAGGGCATTCTGTATCAGAAGTAAAGTATCATTAAAATCGGATTCATTTCCTATGTTTTTACTTTGAATTTTTGCCAATGCGGTGCTGATAAGATAAGTAAACATTTTATCGTTTTGTTCTTGATTTAGTTTATTTTGAATACTTTTAAAAGATGTAAATCTCAGCTTTTCTTTAACGATTTCTGGTATGGGTTCATCCTTCAAAACTTTATACAGAATTACAGATTGGAGACACAGTTGTACGTTATTTTCTGATTCGGTGTACACTTCCATACTGTGGTATAACTGATTCAAAGTGTTCCAAGTTTCGACGTCAAGCTCGTGAGTAGATATTTGTGGAAGCAGACTATTGATGAACTGAATTTTAAATTTAAACGGTTCATTTATATGTTTCTCATTGAAAAAATTGAGCAAACTTTTAATATGCTGTGGGTCTTTTCGTGCGCAAGTTACTAAAACTGACAGCAAATCATATCTTTTAGAGGGTGAGTTTTCCTTACGTATCAGCTTCTTTATTTCGGGAAATGCAACATCAAATGGGGCGAACTCGTACCACATGTAAGATCTTACATGGAATTGCATAATTGGTATTTCTTTTTCTGAAAACAGTAATGCTAGCTCAGTTTTATCAATAAACGTTTTCTTTACAAATTCAAATCTCTCTTCTTTTGGCATGTTATTAATAAAATATCTTAATGTATTGTAATTAAATAAACCGGTTCCCAATCTTCTTGTTTGCTGATATAGAAAAGCTTTTATTTCTTTCTTGTTTAAATATTTTGCTACTACGGATAGGTCGATGGCATTGGCATATTTATCAAAATTGTCTAAAAGTCTTTGCTTGCAATTTTTCATAAGGAACTCGGTTTTCTTTTTTCCTAGATAAGGGACATAATCAAATGCCTTATCTTCTACTACGTTTAATACCTCAGTCGTATGAGATTTTAAGAACGATAAAATTTTCCCTTTAACTTGGTACTTGCTGCATTTTACCAAAGAATAGTAAGGAAGGAAACGAGAAGATCTTTTGCACAAACGTATAAAACGTGAAAGTGGTATGTCGCTTTCTTTCTTTATGACATTTTCTATGAAAGGAATGGAACAGTTTTCCAACCACTTGTAAGCACTGTCCGTTTCTTTAAGGTATTCATAAAATTCTTCGACTCGACTTTCGTCTTTCAGATTGAGTCTAATGTGAAGCATGAGTTTGTTAAATGTTTTGCTGTTCATGCTAGGTAATAGTTGTGTGTGCAGGTACTCTGGGTTGATGATGTTTGCATATTGCTGCTCGTTGATTAGCCACGTGGATCTTTTAATAGCTGTCGCTGCATAAAGCATGTCATCGGATTTCATTACTTCGATGATATAGTATACATTTCTCGTTTTGCTGGCGATGTCTATTTTCAGAAGGTTATCTATGTCACTGTCATCGCTATTAATGTTACGTAATTCATAATGTTTATTAGCAAACTCATCTTCGACAAGCTTGTTGTAATGTTGACGCTTTTTGCCGAGCGTGTCTCCTTCTAATAATGTCAGCTGCGTCATTGTGATGGTCTGGAAAAGGAATTTCAATATTTATTTCCTCTATTTTATGAAATCGTATTAAATATTAAGACAAAAATATATAGAAACATTTAAGAATATAAATAATAGTAGCCCATCGGCAATTTTTGTAGCCATTTTCCTCATTTAAGTAGGTGATAGAATAATTCTACCTATATCGTAATATTTAAGGCATAATAGCTGCTAAAAAGTTCCCAGTCTCAATTTCGCTGCTAAAAAACTTCGTTAATATGAGTCCTTTAAGGTGAGAAACTTGGGGTGTCGTTACTCCGAGCTTCCTCATTCAATACAGGTAAACCAGTGAGGTTAAGATTTTAGATTTAGTCAGAAAAATAAAACATAGCTTTACAAGGTAAGAAAAAACTGAAAGATAAACATCCTGTCTATCTAATCCTAGACTAAACTTATAAATGCGAATGTTTCTGAGGATATACTCTTTTCCGCAAGAACTGCTAAATGCATATCTATGAAATTTGACACAGAGATAGTTTATAACTGGGAATAACACAGGACACTTTTTTATCTGGATATTCCCGCGGGATCGAAATTTACGGAGGTGAAACCCTGGGACGCAACTAGTCCTACTGATATAATAAATGCGAAAGTTTGTGGGGATGGATAGACGTATGAAAATAGTTTAAAGAAAAAAAAAATAACTTTGCCCCACACTAGGAATTGCTGCTGTATCGTGGGTGCGTTTTCAAACATTGAAACTCACATACAACAGACAAACAGCCAGACCCGGAACCACTACTTATACATCATACAAATATTTATTCCGTGCGGGGATCAAACACGCAGCGCACCACTCGATTGCGCAGCCACTACACCAACCGCATCATCAAACTTTATTCGTATGCTTATCAAATTTTTATAACACCACCTGCCCTTAAAAAGTCTGCAAAGTTTTAATAAAATTTGTTCGTGTAAAATGGGTCAAAATCGCGTCAAACGGTGGAGTAGCACTGTTAGTGTCAAGACGCGAATTATGGGCAAAGAGAGATGCAAAGAGACCTGCTTTCTCTCTCGCCGTATGGGCCAGTGCTCCATCGGGCCTAACCAGCGGAGGCAGTGTGGGCCGACACTAGTTCGCCTCGACCGATTTGGCTAGGGACCAGAAAGATCTGCTACCGGATGGTTGCGCAGAGAGCTTGTTGCCAAAATGAATAATGCGGTCGAAACGAGCCTTCTTATGCGCCTTTTTGTAGGACTTGGCAGCGCGGTTAAAGGCTCTCTTCTTTGAGCTTAGATCCGGAGCTCTGCGGTCACGAGCGTCAACCCAGGTAAGAAATGCCGTATGCTTACGCTGTTCAGCTAGCACACAGTCGGCATTGAACCATGGGCGAGCCGAGCCACCGACGGGCACGTCACTAAAGGGGATAAAATACTCCATAGCTTAACGCACCACGTCGGATATAGCGTCCGCACAGCTCGACGGATTGTCAGAAGAGAAGCAGACCTGCTGCCAAGGATAAGACGCGAAGAAGTGGCGCATCTCATCCCAATCTGCTGACTTGTATCGCCACATTCGCCGCTTACCACGCGAGTCGCAATCAGGTGGGGAGAAGGACAACACAGACTTCACCAGACAGTGGTTTGAAGTTCCTACCGGTGCGGAAACAACAACACATCTGTCCGGATCAGTGGTCAGCAGAAAGTCCAGACAATTGGCGGTATGAACAGCCACATCAGGCACCCTAGTCGCCTGTCCCACCAGCTGGGAAAGGCCCATTGATAGCGCAAAGTTTCGCGCTTCTCTCCCAGCGTGGTTGGTCCTCTGGTATGGGAAAAGCCAGTCTTGCTGACAGGCATTAAAGTCCCCCCAGAGCGACGAACTGTGCGTCAGGGTGCCGATGACCTTTAACAGTTGTTATGGGAAACTTTAAAGTCTAACAACCAGCCTAACCAAGGGATATTCTATAAGTTTGTGTACCCAAGTTTGGCTGTGAAGGTCAGATAAGTACTTGTTCCAAGTAAAATATTTAGTATACTGAGATTTTTAATTCGAGTCAGAAAAATGGCAAGGACAACTGTCACTGATACGAAAAAGGGTGACCCGCTACAATAGTGATGTTCCGCAATCAATAGACTTAGACATTTAGTCATGCATTATTTTATTAGGTATCAAAGCGGTTTTTTATTGTAAATATGTAATATATACCGCATTTAACAATATAATTTTAGAAATATGGACTTTACCACCATATTAAACTCACTATAATATTATTACAAGAGCTGGGGAAAAAATGTTTAAAGAGATTCAGAGCAATTAAGTAAAATACAAATAATTTTATACGTTTTTATTCCTTCTTTTTTTATTGAATCCACACATTCATCGCATTCATCCATGATGTGGTCGAGTTGCCACATTTCGTCTTCCACTTTTATGGCATGATTGATGCACTTTCTCCAATTTGCCGGTGTCACTTCCTTCACCTTCAAATACCCCTTTGCTTTTTTTTATAAATTACTTATAAAAAATATATATAATATATAATAGCTTTCCGACCGCGGCTTCGTCCGCATGGAGGTCGGTTATATCGCGCTTTTTAGATTTCCCTTGGGAAAATCATTCTTTTTCCGGGATAAAAAGTAGCCTATGTTCTTTCTCAGGGTATAAAGATTGTCTGTGCCAAATTTCATCAAAATCGGTTGAGAGGTTTAAGCGGGAAAGCGTAACAGACAGACAGACAGACAGAGTTACTTTCGCATTTATAATATTAGTATGGATAAACTAGCGCTTGACCGCAATCCCGCCTGATGGTAAGCAGTGACGCAATCGTTGACGGTAACGCGCGCTAGTTTATTAAGAGCCTATTCACTCTAGCCTTGAAGACAGTCAAATTGTAGTCCGACGGAAACACCGCCGCTGGCAAATTGTTCCAGTACCTCGATATACACGGTATAAAGGAGGAGGCGAAACGCTTCGTTCAGATCGTAGTGGTGTTAACAACATAAGGGTTAAAACTCGCCGTAAGACGGGTCGTCCGATGGTGGAACGGAGACGGGGGAATTAAATCATGCAATTCACTCGCACACTCTCCAAAATGCAACCTATAGAACACCAAAAGGCTGGCTACTCTGCGCCTGTGCTCTAGGCTTTGGAGACCATCTCGAGTTAAATCAGGGGTCACCAATCAGTCTCTTCGCACGCCTCTCCACTGAATCCAAAGCGGCCAGGTGACACTTAGCAGCATCAGCCCAAATGTGGCTGCAGTACTCCACACACGAGCGGACCTGTACTTTATACAACATTAGAAGCTGCCCTGGTGTGAAGTACTGCCGGACCTTTGCGATAACGCCAAGTTTCCTGGCAGCCTCCTTGGCCTTAGACTCAATGAACCGCCCAAAGTTTAGGTTCGAAGAAATCTCAACTCCCAAAAGCCGAAGGCGGTCGGTACACTCGGTACACTCCAGGGATACTTTTCGAAAAGTAGGAGCCAAGGTGAACGGGCTCCTTTTGGTGGTGAAAAGACACGCCTGTGTTTTGGCGGCATTGAGTGCTACAAGATTGGCATTGCCCCATTCGGAGACTGCCTGTAGTGCAACACTCCAGTGATAGGGGCTCAGAAACAGGATTGTGACACCATATTCAGCGGCCAATTCTTCCACAGCATAGCGTTCGCAATTAGTTTTTTTGTAACTTTACTAGTACCATTAATTGTGCCTTTATTATTGCAGTTTGATAATTAATTTGTTTGTCATCCAACCACTGAATAATATCAGCCTTCCGCTAGTTTGAAGTGGGGATACGCTCGTAGTACCGCATTTGGCTTTAAATTGGGTGAAATGCTTTTAAGTCATTCTTCAAAACACTCCGAATTCATTTCTTCATGATAGTCCATACTATTTTTATTCAATTCAAAAATATGTTTAAATTAACGAGAGTTGACTGTATATAAGTATACATGTAATGAATCGTCAAGGGAAGCTTAAGACTTTTTTTGGCCCGAAAGTGATATCAAAAAGAGGGGACATTTACTAGCCGCCTCGTAGCTCGGATTTATCCCCAATGGGTTTTTTCTTTGGGGATATCTTAAGGCTAAAGTTTACAACACCAACCCAGTTCGCGACTTAAGGGCAGGCGGGATTGCGGTCAAGCGCTGGTTTATAATTTATATAAAAAAAAAAAACAACAACATAAACATGTAAAGCTTTTATCGAAAATTTCCGCTCTAGATTGCAGTAATGCCAGAATGATGAATTGATGATGAGATTGAAATTGATTACATATGGATGATACGATTTTTAAGAAATAAATTGCCCTTTCGTATTCCATCGAAAACAATAAACAGTTTTAATGGATAAACTTCAGTTGGTGGACCGCTGAAGTGGGCGGCAAGACTTCTAGGGCTGAAAGACCTTGGCCTAAGACACCTCTATGTAAAATTTCGAATGATGAAAACTTATACTTTCCGAGAAATGAATTCATATAAATTATGTTAAGTTCAAAATTTTAGGTAATCGGGTCTTTTTGTAGTCATTGCGTTCCGTTATACTTGTTGTTGAAGACCTGTCAAATTATTTATTTGAAATTATTATGTATTATTCTTATCTTAATACTAATAATTAGTCTAAAATCATATTATTTCATCAAAAACATGTGAAACATTAAATTATTAACAATTATTATTTCATTTGACGGAAATCGTAGACAATATCATTGTGCACAACGAAACGTAAAATGACACGTCCACTGGACACGTCAGTAAACCATAGGTTAGGTTAGAACTGTGACCAAAACAGCGCGCGAGCCGAGCGAGCGAAGCGAGCGTGCCGCGGCAGCGGCCGGCGAAGCGCCAGAAAAACAAATTGTTTGTTTTTATTTCTAATTAAAATCTACTTAGAATCAATAAATCTAGCATAGTAAATTAGATTTAGTATTTCAGGGGGAGGGTTCCCCTCCTCCCCTGCCCCCTCCCCTTCCCAAAAAACCCATAAATTCAGTGGTCCACCAACTAAAGTTTAACCCTTTTGGTCCACCCTGTATTTTTATTTAAATACATATACGCAATTTGAATTTGAATAAAAAAAATTGCAATCTCGACTAACTTTTAATTGTAAAATCTCGATTTACCACATCACTATTTATTTGGGACAAAAAACCTGCAACACTGGAATTGTCATTTTTCAGACTCGAATTAAAAATCAGAGTGTAGTATTTAACTACATCCGGTTAGACTGTCAGCTGGCCTCAGCATAGTTGGAAAAATGGAAAACAGCTAGGCAAATGATTCATTTGTTTTGATGCTCCCACCTACTATTACCTCCATCCATCTATTCTAAGTTTATTTGAATGCAGAATCTGAGTTAATAATCAGGTTTTAAAAAAAACAAACTCTTTGGAAATGGGAAAGTTCTAATTTCATTGCAAAACCTTTTTTTGAGACCTTTTTGTTTAGTTGGTCTATCAAATTATCAGATGTCATAACATAATGCTAGGGTCAATGAAATGTAAATTAAATATCTGAAATAATGGATTCAAGTATATAACAAATTCCTGCCCACCGGCAGGGCCACTTAATTATTATACGTACGTCACCCACTTCACAAAGTCTTAATTTTAGATTTAAAAATAATAATCGTCACCTCAGGTTTGATGTGCTCCTGAAGAAACGCTCAGTCCGCCGCACTAAGAACTACTAAAAAGTGGATATTTCCAAGGTTCCAACGCAACAACAAAGTTCCCATAAATACTATAGTAGTGTTTGCACAAACTGGTGAAAATCAATGTAATATTATGACTCAGAAGAGGCCGGTTTTTCTTGCCATCCACTGTTTGGCGTTTGCCAGCCAGAGCCAGACACCGGACACGTACTGACGCACACAAAATTGTGACTTAATCACAATCAGTTAAACCTATTACAATTTAATAATCTACCTACTGCCTTTGTAATAAAGTTCCATTCCGTGTAAACTCAAACTTTACTTTGACATGACCATGAAAAATACAACACAAGCAACATGACCGATGACACACCGATGACCACAGAGTACTTTGATAACTATATACTTATTATAATGTTTGGTACTTTTCGATGACAGGTTGAGCACTTGAGCTTGATCTATAAAGCACAGATAAAACAAAAATAACGTTACTCGTAACCGTTATAACGTGTTTTCTATTATTTTGCTTAGTAACATGAAAATTATTTCACAGCTTATTTCTTAATTTTTTCCCATATTTTAGCTACAGTAAATAATTACATAGTTAGTTAAATATTTTATTTTTATTACTAGGTGGAATAACGGCAAGTCTAATACAAAGAGCTTTGTTGTGTACTAATTTGCAAATAACTCTTCAAGAGTATCGCTATCTCATAAGGGTATACGCTGATAGGTATTATTTAATTATTTAAGTAAGGTTCGCCAACAGTTGCTACAAATATTTCACACAGTACAAAAATCTATATCTACAACAGTGAATAACGTCTACCTATGTAATGTTATCTACAAAATAACGATAAATAGATATTGTTTTTATTCTATTATCTTATCGGTTCACTGCGGTGAGTAAGCGTGAGTATACTTGAAAAGCAAATTAAAAATAAATTCATAGTATTCTTTTTTCTAGATTACGATTAGAACCTTGTATGAAGCACATAATAATTATGTAGTGATACCATAGTATAAAAATCATACAGTAGGTCGACGCCTTTGATCTCGTGTAAAATGCCGACATCGTCTAGACAGCATCGGCCAGGGTTGTCACAAATAAACAATATTTATGAAATTACTAGCTGTTGCCCGCGACTCCGTCCGCGTAGACTTCAGTTTACAGCGCGCGGTGGTTCCCGTTTCCATGGGAATGCCAAGATAAATGCCTACATTACTGCAAGGTTTCCTCAAAATTCATAAAGTAGTGTTTTCGTGAGCAACAAACAAACATCCTCACAAATTTTCGCGTTTATAATAGTAAGTACGATTTAATTTTACCGGGTTTAAAGGTTAGCCAAGGATAGAAACATCAAATATCATACTTTTAATTATTTTGCATTGATTGGTGTTTTGGATATGCGTATGTTATGAAAATAAGGGTTAAAAAGTATTATACTTAATAAAATATGAGCACATTTAAGTAAGTACGGTTTTATAAACAACGTTTTATGTTTTTCTATCTTTTGCCAAAACAGATTTTCTGGATTTGATACTACACGTGAGCATTCGACATAGAGTTGCCCATGAGAAAAACATGTTGTTTCTAAATGAACTCCTGCAACTTTAAGCGTCTGACCTTGGGCTTTGTTAATTGTTATAGCAAATGCTGCTTTCAGAGGGAACTGCACTCTTTTAAATTCAAATAAAAAAATGCAAATCAGTCGGGACGATGGGAATATGGGGAAACAAGACATTTTGTCTTTTTGCCATTCCAGTCATAATTGTAGCCCTTACAATGTTGTGATCCAAATCTGTTATTTATAGCAGAGTACCATTACACAGCGATGGAGCGTCAAGATTCCTCATTAATAGGACAGGAACACCAACTTTCAGTATTAACTAATGGGATGGCATTCCTGATAATTCTAAAGAGTTGAAATTCTATAGGGTATGATGTAACTTGTTCAGTCTCCATAATATCGTCCACTGATAGGTATTCTACAACATTTCTCTAAACATTTAACATGATTTGTTCATTTATTTTATTAACTATTTCATTAGTCGGCGCCAAAATTGCCCTTTCGCATAGCCATTCTCGGTTGGCCATATTTGTTTTAAGATCCGGATAGACATTATTTGAGAGGTCATCTGAGCTATCCACAATTTGACAAAACCCATGCCTCAGTGTAATCATACCGTTCCTGTCAGTTGGCATATAATCTTCTCAGAGTTTTAGAAGAGTAGCTGCATATTGCGCGGCTTGAGAATCGTGGTTAATTTGTACTCACATATTCGTTGTGAGATAATACTTTTTCACGTGAACCCATAATGCAGATGCTTTCAAACAGGCATTTATTTCATCTGTCGGCGTACCCCTAGTCATCATCATCATCTCAGCGTTTATCCCAGTTGCATCAGCGGCTTTCGCGTTGGAGCCCGGGGTCCGCTTTCCTGCACATTCTCCTCACTTTCGCACGATGTTTAGCATCCTGTGGTAAGAGCTTGTTGCACGCATATCATCTCTTACAACGTCAAGCCAGCACTTCTTTGGTCTAACCCGCTTGTACCGACCCGGCGGAGGCGCCATGGCAAGATGGCGTACCCCTAGTAATCACATTAAATTACACTGGTGTAACATTCTTTCACTCTCACTGCTTTTACTAATGTTGCATACTTCATGAGCTAAGTTCAATGGTAACTTTAGAAATGAGTGCGCTGTTCGTCTCCCACTAAGTAATGTAGCAGCTAATCCCGAAGAAGCAACTGCAACAGCAACTCCTTTATCTTTTGCGTGGTTTTGCGTGTACCTCCTGGAGAATCCAAAAAGAACAAACCACCTCGGCCACTGGCAACATTTTGAATTATTGCTCACTTGATATTAAGTAAGCGCCTGTTAAAATATTAAGAGCAATATGCACATCTGCGTTTTCTCCCGTTTTCGCAACATTTTTTGTTACTGCTCTGCTCCTAGTGGTCATAGCGGGATATGCCTAAAGCCTTCCTGGATTAATAGGCTATCCAACGCAAAAAGAAATTTCTAATCGGACCAGTAGTTCCTGAAATTAGCGCGCACAAACAAACAAACAAACTCTTCAGCTTTATATGTATACTAGCTGCGCCACACGGTTTCACCCGCGTTTTTTTAATATGCCCCTCTCCTATTGGTCGCAGCGTGATGTTATATAGCCTAAAGCCTTCCTGGATTAATGGGCTATCTAACGCAAAAAGAATTTTTCAAATCGGACCAGTAGTTTCCGAGATTAGCGCGAACAAACAAACAAACAAACATAAAAACAAACTCTTCAGCTTTATATATTAGTATAGATAGAAGATAGAAGTATAGATTTATTTATTGCAGATCAACATCGATAGCTGTATTATATTTAATTAATTTGCTATTTTTACTAAGGGAACAACTCGAGACAGATTTAAGTTATTTAGACGGCATTTTCGTAACCAGCACCTCAATCGACCTCGGAATTAACACCCATATCATATTAATATACATTTAAATTGGCGTCCGCCATCTTGGATTTCAGATAGGATAGCTTTTTCGTAACAAGCACCTCAATTATATTTACTTAAAATTTACACCCATATTAAATTATAAAAAAATTACGTCTGCCATTTTGGATGTCAAAAAGGATGGCTTCTTCGTTACAAGCACCCCAATTATACCCAAAATTGACACTCATATCAAATTATAAAACAAACAAATAAAAAAAAAAACACGTGTTAGCCCTTAAGACGCTGTGAATAGCCAACTTTTAGGTATTTGAGGGGGTGAAGCAGACGAAGTGGGACACGACTAGCCCCGCCCACTGCAGGGCGCGGGGCGCTCCGCGCGAGTACATCGATGCGTGAGGCGTCGTGCATCGAGAAATACGCACGTTCTATTAAATCCATACCAACCATTCTCTATTCCATCTACATTTAGAAGCGTAATTTCACAACCCAACCGCGAAGCATGGTTGGCTCTGTTCGTCACAGTCCCGGTTCGCATTAGACGAGCACCAGGATCGAATCCCACTTTACCTTGCGATTTTCGAAAATGTGTATTTTTTACATATTTTCATTTTTTATTATTACTTTTGTTTTCTTTTTTATTTTTATAATGCGCTCTGTCCGTTCTGCTTAATTTTTTTGTGTTATGCCCTTTTTTCATGAAACTGTTAGAAATATATCATTTCTAGAAATTACTATTTATAAACAGCTGTTTAGAGTAACTGTTAAAAAAAATGCATTTTCGGATATTTAAAAAAATAAAAGATTTTTTCTTCAAAACTGCAACTCTTATCGAAGTCGGGTTTGTACGAGTGCTTAGAATAACACAACACAAAAAGATTGAAATAGATGGAGGCACTTGGAGGAGGCCTATACTGAAAGGGGCCATGAATAATGCAACAAAATGAAATCTAAATTTACTGTTTTGAACTATTATCAAATTAACTGTTATTTTTATTGTTTTTCTTTTGTTAAATTATATTATGAACTAAGAAATTCATGGTTAAATAAAGGCTTATTATTATTATTTATTATTAATTTCTAGAAATTTGTAGAAAGAAAATTATAACGAATTGATTTTAAATATTAGTTTGCATTATAATTGTTACAAAAAGAATATATTTAAAAAGATGGAACAATTACTACAAAAAATACAGAAAATCGGATAAATTAATAATAATTAAAAAAAAAACAATTGCAAATAAGAAATCCAACAAAAAGCATACAATGTAAAGCTGGGGTTTGAACCCGAACACATACAGGTGAAGAAAAATTTGCCGCGAAAAAGTAAAAAGAAAGAATAATTACAGAAAAAATCAAATAAAATATCGGCAAAAATACAACAGTAAATTAAAAAGCATTTATTTCAATTAAAATCTACAAAAAGCATATAATGTACTATCAGCTGTAGAAGTCCATTTCCACCTTAAAGACTACTGTCGCCTGCGCAAAACCGGCCACGCACACTACCGCATTATTTTTTTATCGCAGTCTTCGTCTTTCTTTAAAGTAATGCAAAATTTCGTTACTTCATTTGAAGTTGAGTTAGCGGCCGCACTTAACAATGGTGCTATCAAAAGCGAGCGATTGTGGGTTCGATCCTTATTATAGGCAACTCTTTTTGTTGTTTCATATAATTTAAAATGATGATAATTGATTTGTATTTTAAAGTAAAAATGTTTGCAAATAATATTTAAACAAATAGGAAAATTTATTGAATATTTATCCCAAAAAAGGGTTTTATTATATGTTTTAGTTTACTATAGGGGTAATATAATAAAAAATATATAAAAATAAAACAATAAGCATATTATAATGCAATATATTATAAAGTTATATATTATTCGGTATAGATATACTTATACTAACAAATGAAACAAACGTTGAAACGGCAGCATTGTAATATTTTATATAAAAGTAATCCTTGACAAACTTATGATATTGTTATGGTAAAAAATACAAAAAACATTTTTGGTTGTTAGATATGAATATTATAATATTATACGTATATTATGATTAAAGAGGTTATAGCTTAATTATTCATTTTCTTAAAGAAAAGAGGATTGAAGCTTAACCTGAATATTATTGCAATCATAAAATAATCTATACTTAGAACACATAATAGTGCTTATTACATTTATATTTTTTTTTGCGTGTATAGCATAGTACTAGTGCTGCCATCCTGCAATGCCTTTTTTCGGAGTTTGAAGGCATGAGATTATAATCTTCAAGCGCTTTCTTAGTTCAAAAGTAAAAGAACTTATTTCTTATCGAATTCCGAAATTATTGTTTTTATAATTTACCAAAAGTAATTTGTATTGAAATTGCAAAAGGCGACATCTGTTAGCCATTAAGCCAACCGAACATATTACTGTCACTTAGCTAAATTACTTTAGAGATGGTTTAGAGTCCGTTATTAAGATATTTATTGGTATATATTTAAAACACTCTGTAGGACACTTCTGCACTGTTTTTGTTATAAATAGTTTTTTTTTTGTTTAGCTCGATAACACTCCACCAGCCTCGCCAATTTATTTTTAAACCACAAATGCAACCTATCTTCTTCGCACGATTTAAAAGTTTATTCAACGGTAAATATTGTCGTTTCGTTTCACTTGTCTCGACAGCTACCTTCGTCCTCCAACCTCTTGACCTTGACCTCCAACGGCTTACAGTATTTATCTAAAACAATAACAATTTTATTACGCACTTGCTACAAGCGATTGGTTTGCACCTTACATAAATAATAATAAAAACAACTTACACAAAAGCCGGTTTCATATGATATTTGAGATATATTGCTGCATATGCCTGCATATTGATTAAAAAGTAAAACTAATAACACAAACTGGTAACTATATGTTCACCAACCAACAACAGCTAAGTAATATTATTTGAGTTATTGTAGCTAATAATAGTTATTGTAGGTAGCGGAATATTTTTTGTGAAGTAGTGATTCAGATTCTTTTAAGTCTACCGTCATCTTTTTATAATGACTCTAATATAGAAAAAATCTTAAAAGAAAGTATCATCTTTAAGTTGCAGATCGATATTTTTAGATATTTTTGTTGTAAGCATTCATAACTCACCAATAAACATTTAAAAAGTATTTTTGTAAGTTATTAGATTCGAACTCGAACCACCTTGAACGCCTATCAAGGCGAAAACCGTTACGCCATTGAAACACTTACTGTAGACGTTGAAATTAATAAGTAGTACCTAACAATCATAAGCGGGCAGCAAGTGTATGAGCGTGTATCAAACTTTATTATAGAAGAAGGTCGTAACTACAACTAGTATTGCTTGGCCATAGTTTTGTGAGATTGCAACTCGACTTTTGGTCTTGACTGTACACCTGGGGTTTGAACCCGGGCAAAAACGAAATATGATTATTCATCAACAAACAGACACGTAAATATAATTATTTTCTGTGCGGGGTAAACATCGAGCACATCACTGTCGCTAAGCATAGAAGTGAAAGAGAAGGCAATGGACGCCGCGATGGAGCGACGTTTCGTTCACGTTATTTATCATTAAATACATTATATATTTTAGAATATCTTAGTTAAATCGATAAACAAAAACAATGGTTTCATTTACTATTATATTTTACATCGCTCTTCTCAATTTTATCAAGATTTGATGATTAATAATACAGTTACAACTGTTATAAATTCAATTTTAGGGGTTACTTTAGGATTTTTTTCTATCGAGAAAATTAATTCAAAACGTGTTTTGAAAACAATGGTTTCCTGCTACATATAATCAAGATTAACATATAAATTTTTGGCTGTTCTGAAATGTATACATTTGGCTAAAAAACTGTTTTTTGAAGCCTATTTTTACTGAGCACAGCGCCTTAATGATAGATACCGAGCTACGAACATCGTTTTGTTCGCAGCTCGAGTGCCGCTTACCCGCGTCTCGTTTTCACACCCCGCACGATTGCTCTGTCTAGACGTCTTCGTCGGACGACTGTATAATTTTTAGACTGTTGTGATACTATGTGTACACGTAGTATCATGGTAGTATCGCTATCTATACTTATTATAATATATAATTATATGTATACATGACAGCCTCCGTGGCGTAGCGGTAGCGGACGCGGCCGCTGCGCAAGGTGGCGTGGGTTCGATCCCCGCACAGTGCAAGTATTTGTATGCATGAATATGAATATTTGCACTGGTCTGGTCGTGCCTCGGAAAGCACGTTAAGCCGTTGGTCCCGGTAGCCATACAAACATCTAGTGGCAGTCGTTACGGGTTGTTGGAGCCCTCAAAATTCCAACAATTGGTCTAACTGCAATGCTTCGATGTGGCCTTCGGGTTGTGGAGGTCAGACGGCAGTCGCTTCACGGATAATGTCGAAGTTTAGCCGTATCAGCAGTTAGACTGGTAGAGCGGACCCCAGACTCCAAAGCTGAAAAAAAGGCTTCGGATGCGACTGGGATTAACGCTGGGATGATGATGATGATAATTATATGTATACACTTATGGGTAAAGGATTGATAAGATTTGTATTGATTACAGCAGCTTGTGCAATAATACTGTTACGAATGCGCCTTATGTCGATGGCATAAGGTTCAATATCGCGTGACACGTAGTGCATATCTTTTAAGCCCTATAACTCGTAATCTAGACATTGTAAGGGTACATTATAAAAACGCATTGCTAGACCTAGGATGGCCTATCGACAACAATTGTGGTCTCAACAATTTTGTCAACGAAGTGACGACATCGAAATTTCTGGAAACTCGTTTCCGGGAAATACCGTAGGTACCTACTGGATGTACTCGAAGTTATGCGCTATTATTATTACGTCTAGACGAATCTGGAATGTCCGATCAGCTGATCTATATAAAGGCTCGTGACGCCAGCCCGCAATCAGTCTTCATTCGACTAGCGATACGAGAACAAGCGACAGTTAAGAAGCGATCTTTGAGAATACCTACTGCGACAACTGTAACGAGAACTTTGAGAACTACATGAAGTAGCATCTGTAGTGTTATTGTGTGTTTACGACACGGACTTCGTGGACGTAAGCAAAGACTTCGGTGCAACGTCAGCGACATTCTACTTGTCATTGCCTACTACCGACTGTACCTTCGTCGTAAATAAACTTCGTAAACCCTAACCGGCGTTTTAGTACTCCTAGCCCGTAACAATATATCTTATTATTACCTATTATTATAATTATTGCAAACCTAGTAAACCTATTGCAAAACCTGCTGCAAGGACGTGTTGTTTTGCGAAAAATATCAGTCAGTACCTACGCTCAGAGAATTCCTCATAGTTCGAAACAAAAGTAAGTGGCACAATATTATTAGATAATTAGGTAGGTATTTCACCTTAATTCATAATCGTTTTAAACGTCGGTTAACTTTAATCATCTTTCCTAAATAAACCATAAAGAATTTTGCTAAAAAAACTCAAGGTCGCAAATTGCCCACCTAGCGGAAAATTACATACTTATGATGTCATCTATTTTTTTTTTAAAAAAATATTTTTTGATTCTGGTTTTTACTTTTTGTTGTGATATCTACCTACAACACCAATTCGCCCAGCTAAAAGCATCCAGTGCCGTGACTGGAACAGACTGAATGCGAAAGGCGAAAGACAGTTGTTATCGTGTTAGGATGCACCATAGCTGTCCCTCCGAAAGGCTTGGTTGTCGGCAGACATCTGGTAGTAATTATATACTTACTATACTCTTTGTCTGGTAGTAAGTATTTTTATCCCACGGAGCGACACATACTTAACTTGTGGTTGCCAAGTGTCAAAATAAATGTGTTTTCAGTTTTCAATGCTCCCCAAGACACTGGCAGTCGGAAATGTGTGTGTGTCTGATACACTATCTATCGCTTCTCATATTCACACACACAGTGTGTTTGTAGACTCGGTTACTGTAAATAATGCACTCGTCGCTTCGTGAGAAAAAATTCAATAATAATAAAGTTGCACGAATAGTCAAATTAAGATAGCAGACTAGAGACATAGATTTTAAGAGCATTCTCTGTCTAAGCCGTGAACCTAAGAAAAATATAAATTCATAGTCATAAGTCCGTATTACAGAACGTCACTCAAACTCAAGCTCTACTTAAGTCTCGTTTCAACCCTTTTGATTGGTTGAAACTAGTCTTCTGACGTTCGACGTCGACGTTGACGTTGACGTTAGACGTTCTGTAATACGGACCTAAGTTTACCAAGGGAAACAAATCTTTTACTCCCCGTAGGTACGACGCTCGCTTCATCTATTAAAAAATTCTAAACTATATATACTTATTTCCAAAAAATATGATAGATGGCGCATTTAAACTTTTGTGTTCATTCATTCTGCAGTTAAACCAAGATTTATATCAAGCTTTCTAATAAATTGTAATGAAAATACAAAAAGAAGCTGAGAAATTAATATAAAATATACTTATGTATCTACTTTCAGTTGGTTTATCATTGAATTGAACTAGACTATAATTTCCTTGGGTTCAATCAAGGAAATTCAATCTGAACTGGAATATGAACTTAAGTCTTTTATTTAAAAGAAGACTCTATCGCAAGAGCATTATGGTAGATCGGAAATAAAACTTTATTTGAAGAGAACACGGTCCGAGGAAGAAAGCGTCCCAGTAGCCCTCTGTCTCTTTCTAAGTGTTAACCGTATTTATTTTTTGTAATTTTGTTTGAAACCAACAATTGCGATTAGAAAAAAGATGGTGAAAAAGGGTGCCATTAAACTCTGCAATAGTGAGTCATACTCTGGATGCGGAATATCATTCTATAGGTAAGATTTTTGCGGTAATCATATACAAGTTATTTTGTTTGTATGTAGGGTGACCATAAATTTCGGAATAATTAATAAATGTGCACTTAGGTCCGTATTACAGAACGTTACTCAAGTACAGTTTAAACTCCAATCACTTGATCATTGCTTAAGTGTAGAATCAGTGCTTGAGCATAGTTCTTATTCCAGAACGGTAATCAATCTATACTCAGCAAATCGAGACTCAATTCGAGCCTCAAGCAGAGATGTGTTTTGTCTATGCATCAGTCTGTTTTCGTTTACGATTTATTTAATTTACATAATAAGAAATATTTAATTGTACCATAAGAACCCAAAAATTAATAAAAGAAACGTTGTTTTGTTAACCCTGAATAGTAAAATCCCACATTTATTGAAGTTAAACCTATTACAAATATTTTTTTTGTATTATTTCATTACATAAATGTTATAACTGTCGATCGTGCCCAAGATTATAACATTATGGGTCGTGACTTTGACAGTTTTATGTAATCAACTTTCGAAAAAAGTGTAAACAATTTTTAGAAACTTGATAAATAATTTTCAGTTTGTTTCTCTGTATTTGCTAAGTACTCGTCATCATCATCACGCTAAAGCAGTTCGCTGCTGGATATAGGCCTCTCTTGTTGCACGTCATCCAATTCGAATTCCATGTTATACAATGTATTCTACAGGATCAAACAGTGTCTATTACATATGAATCGCAGTAACTCTAATGGAAACGGAGAAGACAGAAAAAAGACCCCTAAAGGAGCAATGAATAAGAAAACAATAAGCTCCATAATTGGAGTAAAAAAGGAAAGGTATTTATCTCTGAATATATACCTCTACTTACTAATTTAATTAAACTAACCAAATGAATGTTGAAAACAGTAGCCAATACAAGATAAACAATATGTACATTCATTCCCTTAATGCTTGTTAACATTAATTTCATATTTTAGAAATGTATGTATGTTCTTGTCTATTTTATATTACTTATTTCTGCCGTTGCAATTCGGTTATAGTGTATTTTATTAACTATATGGTATTTGTTTGTTTACAGGTCCAAGTTTGAATGCTCATATGAAAGTCACCCATCACCTACCATTTAACCTGATGCAAGGACCATACTCCCCGTATGGTGACGGAGGAGCTCAAGCTACATGTGTAAAGATGTGGAATGGGAGTGGCATGAGATATAATTGGAAAACTTAAAATAAAGAATTTATAACAAATATGTAGCGTTATTACACATCACAATAAATCGTTTCTACAAAATGACTCTTGTTATTTGTGTGACTGCCATAATATGACTTTTCTTTCGTTCTGGGCCTTGGAGCTGCCGTCCTAAGTTTTCCCATGGGATAACACATTAATAAGTACTATTTGTCATGAACTTATTCTCTTCAAACCTCCTGAGCCTCCTGTTTGAGCATCCCTTATTAATCCTATATCCAATTAATAGATCTTTTCATTCACAAGATA
The DNA here is from genome assembly GCA_017933935.1 of Sesamia nonagrioides. Lineage (NCBI taxonomy): Eukaryota > Metazoa > Arthropoda > Insecta > Lepidoptera > Noctuidae > Sesamia > Sesamia nonagrioides. Next base: position 1,924,366 of record JADWQK010001779.1, read on the forward strand.
AGATTGAATAAAATGCATTTTAAGAACCCAAATAATTAGGATATAGCGGTTGTGTGTTGGTCCAGAACAGCACAATCACACATTTATATGAACAAAAGTGTGCTCACACAGCCTGTTACTATAAATGCAATTTAGGCATAACTCAATCAAAAATTTAATAATATAATTTTCACCACATCTTGAGAAAATCTGTACCTCTTTTTAAATGATTCGCAATTATAAGGGCCCTGTATATCGCGCAAATATCTTAAAGGAACTAAGTTTAATATCTACTAAAATTATCGTTAAATAAATTATCATAATGGTCTATTTCTTCAAATACATGCATTTTGATTCAAATATTAATAAGAAAAACAATATTTGAACTACAATGCAGCTAGAAATAAATAGCACAAAAATCAAAAATGACATGACAATGCCAATATATTATGGGAATCTATGCTCAAGCGTGGTCCCGACCACACTTGAGTGATGATCAATGCTTAAGTATGATTTAATAAAGTCCAACTCAGCTGATCTATGATCAACGAATCTATGCTTGAGGTTCGTTCTAAAATCAAAACTCGGCTCAAATCTAGTTTTAAGTAGAGATCAATGCTTGAGTAACGTTCTGTAATACGGACCTTAGTCATTGTGTGCATAATGAGTAAGTGACTTTTATTGGGTATTTACAATGACATTAAATTCTGCTTTCTTGTAGATATTTTATTTATCTAAAGGTACAGTTTCGGATAGATTGACCTGCTGTCGTCCGTACATGTTAATTGAAAATCAACATGTTTTATTATCTGTATTCTGCCAACAATTGTAAACGTCAATCAGACTGCCAGGATAAAAGGGCTAAGTATCAAGGTCAAAAACGTCACCTGTCAAGCGTGACATCTGTGTAAAAAAAGGATACATTCCGCTCTGGGTTCGCATCAAGGCCGGCTTGGTTAGAGCATTGTTTCATTATAATTCAAAGCTAAGGGCACTAACATAGTAATTATTTTAAGTCAATCCTGTAAATAATCAATCACAATAAACGGCAACTCAAGAAATCAAGAAGTTTCATTAAATCAACCGGTTAGACCAACACGCCACCATTTTCATACAACAGTACATCATCAATTTATTCATCCATTTTTAAAATTCAATAATGAAATTAAAAAGTCCACATCCATGCCTAAATGTTCATTCAGCTTCGGATCATTCAACCTAAAACTCAGATAATATAAGTGAAAAAAAATTTTTACGTACATTCCTTATAAATTCCATTATAATAGTCACCCTACACAACAAGGTCAGAGGGCTACTGTCAAGCTATCTCCCTCGGACCGCGTTTTGATCGATAGTTCACATTCCAGTTTAGATAGAAGTTCCTTGGGTTCAATATTGAGGTTAGTTCCGCGGATTAATCTGCAGATGGCGACACAGGACGCTATCAAAATTAGGCGTGAAAAATTTCGCTATCCTCTCTAATCATAACCGGTTATTTGGAACTTTATGATAAGCGTGATAAATTACACACACGATAAAGGAGTAATTCCTAATATGCGCAACGATTAATAAATATTAAAATTGCTAAAAAGTGAAATATTTTGTTGACCTCATTCGTGAATAGGAAGAGTATAGTTGTTCTTAGAAGTATAGTTTTGTCATTTTGTGTACTCGGCCGTACATACGATACTATGCGTAGACCGGCCGCGCCGGCCCCACCACCTTCATTCGTGTTATTCTCATTGGTTTAGCTACATAATTATTACATACATCTATCTTCGATTATACGCAGTGAACATTTTTAGCGAATAAACGATAGTGTTTCATTTATTCGGGCTTACATCATAAAACTGAAGCTCGGTAGGTAAGTAATGTTTCTTTAAAATATTATTTTTGTTTGTGTGACGTCATGGCACTGCGCAAAGCGCCTGCTTAAATACGATGAGGTCATTTCTGGTTCTTTATTCAATGTTCAAAACAAAAAACAAATGGGTGGATTGTTCTATTTTTGAGATTGATTCGCACTGTTTCCTAAAAAAACATTAAAAGGGCAGTTAGTGGGTATTTATTAACAGCGCGGTAATTAGGTTTAAAATCGTGTAGTTAAAGACTATTTTAATTCAGAAAGAAAGTAAGTACTTAGTAGTGCAATTTTAACCTTAAATACCATATATTATTATGTAAATAAAAAAAAATAGGAAGATTTCTCTTATTGAAAATATCTGGCATAGTAGGTAGGTAGGTATGTACCTCAGTTGACTATTCCGTGTCCCTACCTCTGCGACACTATAATGAGTAGGTTTCGCTTCCATCATAAGGTCACGGTGAACCGACTTGTGAAGGTCGCGAGTATTCGCTAAAACTAAATGCGGTCAGATCAGCCCGGTCGGAATTGTGACGACATAGGAGGCGCCATTAGACATGTTTTAGCCGAGAGGATAACGTCATTAAACAATGTTTAGATACATCAGTACCTACAGTTTACCAAAACCGGCCAGTTCTATAGATAGGTTAGGTTATCCAGTATCCACTTTTACAGCTTGGCAAAAAAGAGTAGAAAATAATGGGGTCGCCGCTGTGCTGTTCGTATGGCAACCCACTATATTTAAAAATAGTTTTATACATTATTTGTGTTTAAATACTTCATTTTCTAAGCGTAAATGGTTTAGAAAATAAAGTAAATAAACAGAAATTTTAATTAGAAATAACTAATAAACTTTGTTTATTAAGAAACGAGAAATGAGAAAAAAAATTGTTCCGTTTCTAGACTTTTTTGCCAAGCTATATTTTCGATTCTCCAGCCACAATGTAGCCGCTGCATTGTCACGACTCACGAGAAGACTTTTATAACTTTATAAAACTAGTACTTGACCGCGATCCCGCCTGATGGTAGGCAGTGATGCAATCGTTGATGGTAAAGCTCACTCTAGCCTTGAAGAAACTTAAACCCTTGGGAAGCAGGTAGACAAAAGTTTTCACTAGCAATTCTCCAATGCTTGCGAAGTTTTTCTTTTTAATTTAGTGACTTTGTAATTATAAACATTAAATAAACCTACACTTGCGTATCACGAAGTTCACAACTAGTGAACTATTGCTAATTCTGCTATCGCTTATTTGCCACAAAGATAGTATAGTATAGTTTGCTAAACACATGTTTTTGAACAGACGACAGCACATCAAGCTACTAAAATCTGGCAAGATATCTTTTAGATTTTCAGCTTTATCTCTAAAGCTTCAAGGTTGATTGGGAATATTTGGCAGTATCGGGTAGTTTGACTAGCTGTCGTCTGAACAATTCAATATAATTTTAATGTCTTTGGAACAATTCAATAAAAATAACTAATACATAGGAGTACCTATATATTAAAGTTCAGTTTACACAAACAACTTCAAACATTTTATAACTTTTTCAAGCGCTAGTCGCTGTAATATCAAGTAACAGACAAACCTTTCCAACATAATAGTAATGAAAATAAGCATATCCTTCAAAATTATTCAAATTGTTATTGCAAGTGTTTTACGCAATCATAGTACCTACTGATCAGATTTACTCTTTTTATTTCGTAGTACTTATCTCTACACTTTTTTGTATTTCTGCAAGCATCTATTTCTGGCAGGCAACCTTGGATTGGTCTCAGAAAAATGCACCAAGTGTACCTAGCGTAGCTTTTACCTATTTTTAAATGCTGGGGTATAATTTAGAAATAAACTTAAATGTGATATTTTAGATATTTCGACTTAAGATTTGTCATGAATTATTAAAAACAATGTTTGATTCGTGGTTTAAATGCGTTTTTTTTTAATAAAACTTCTTTACATTGTGATCTTTTTTTTTGGGATCGATAAAAACTCTTATCAGGACATGTGACCTGATCGAAAATTCGTAAGGTGGAGGGAGAATAAACTGCAGACGCGGCGTAGGAGAGGAATTATTATCCACTCTCTTTCTAACGCGGCGCGACAATGTATGCCTGTTCCTGCTGTTACGTTTAAGCGGCGTTTTATTATATTTAGCCACATAATTTCTTTACTTTTATACTGATAAATAAAGCAATTCGTAAGAAAATATTCTCTAACAATTAAAAAAAATTGCACAACGTTAAACTCCGGGTAGAAGTTAAAACTTGATCATTTACGTTATGCCCAGAGAGCATCCCATTTTTTTTACTACTTCGTGCTCTTTGTGGTTTTATTTACCTAAGCAATCCCTGTTATCGCAGTATTGGTTATAATATAATCTAATTAAATTGATCCTATCCTTAGGTACAGACGCCAGCAATAAAGCTATCAGATTCTGTAAAATTTTCCTAATCCACGTTGAACTTTGGTGATAAATTTAAAAATCTTTTAAAAATAGGCATAAGTGCATTTGACACCATACGTGATGATGGATGAGGTGATGAGTGATGCGATATCAGATCGATGGACTAACCAAGGTTTAGCTCAAGGCGACCCTTTATCCCCCTTATTATTTAATTTAATTACATATAAGACTAGCCAACTTCCTCTGGATATAGTAGTATCACAATACGCAGACGATTTTGTTGTTTATGTTAAGGATAAGGATATTAAGAAATGTGAAAAAAACGTTCAAAATGCGTTAGACTGTATTGTTTTGTCGTTGACCGAACTTGGTCTAGAACTATCTCCATCTAAGTCTACATTTTGTGTTTTTAGTAGGGGTAGACGCAGAATACTTCCTGCTTTTAAAATCTATGGTCAACTATTAAGTTTTTCAGAATGTACCAAGTATTTAGGTAAGTATGTGGTTAGATCAAAGCTTGCGTTGGGGTAAACACATAAACGAAATAGTCTGTAAAAGCTCAAAATATTTAAATATATTAAAAGTATTAGCGGGTAGTTCTTGTGGTATTCATACAAAACACATACGTAAGATTTACATATCCTTAATTAGAAGTAGATTAGATTATGGCTCTTTTATTTATGACTGTAGTGCTAAAACTCACTTATCGAAATTGGATAAGCTGCAAAATCAGGCCTTACGGTTAATAGGGGGTTATATTAAAAGCTCTCCTATTCATGTAATGGAATCAGATCTATGTATCCCACCTTTGTATCTGAGAAGAGAATATTTAGCATACAAATACTACCTAAAAATTAGATCGTGGTCGAATAATATTACAGTTGATCTAATTTCCGAGTTGAGCAATATTTGTCACATCTCTTATTGGCAAAAGAAAAAAAAGCCATTACTGGTTAATGTACGTAATGTCGCAAAACATGAAAAAATTGTATCATCAGATTTTCTTAAAATTTTTAGTTTAGAAATTTGGACATCTTATATTCAAAAAAGTGTAATTAAAATCGAACTAGGATGTTTAAGCACCAGTAAATGTGACAATAATCTAAATCTGTTACTAAACGATGTCGTAGCTGAAATAAATACTACTTATTTTGGATGGCATAAAATTTATACCGATGGTTCTAAAAGCAACTCTGGACTAGGAGACGGAATATTTGACCAGAGTTTAGGGTATAGTTTTGGATATAAAATGAATTGTAACATATCAATTATGACGCTGGAGCTCATTGCTATTTATCAAGCAATGAATTACACCGTGCAACAAAATTTAAATACGGTAGTCATTTTTTCAGATAGTAGGAGCGCACTACAGCATATCGCTCGGTGCGCCTCTGGTTACAGCAGAGGTGCATCGATAGCGTATGATATTTTAAAATGTTTAATTTTTTTAGATAATAATAATATAAAACTTAGATTGCAATGGGTTCCAGCACATATTGGTTTAAGGGGAAACGAGAGGGCTGATCGCATATCAAAATCAGCGGTAGTGGATGGTACTCCTTTATGTTACGTCCCTGATTATTGGGAATATATATCGAAATATAAAATAATGAACTTTAAATGTTGGAGACAAAGTTTTTTCAAAATTTCACTTGATAATGGCATCTGGTATAAAAGCATTCAAGAACAGCCGTCTCTTACACCCTGGTTCGATGATAGTACGTTAAGCAGAAGCGACATTAAGTTAATTTTAAGACTTCGTTCGGGACACTACCCGTCAGCAAAATTTGCATTTATCATGAAAAAGACAGAGTCTCCTAACTGCTCGGCTTGCAATCAAATTGAGGATGTGCAACATTTGTTGATGGAGTGTACAAGGAATAAAGATGAACGGGAGCTATTCATAAGGGAATTTAACATAAATAAATTAGATATAGGTTTAATACAATCCATTTTGTCAGTACCATTATCGGAGATGACGAAAAAGTTGTGTTGTTTAATTAAGGTTCTTGAATAGCTGTAGTCTTTTTTTTTAATTTATTTGTTTATATTTATTTTATTGGAGTTTATACTGTATTTAGTAAGTAAGATCAATGTAAAGGGAACGATGGGGCTGACATATCCCCATAAAAGCCCCAAAATAGAAACAGATTAAAAAAAAAAAAAGACACCATACGTGGTAGAGGTGAAACCATCAAAAATAAGGTTTCATTATAATAAGACGCATGTAAAATTTTAATCGCTTTTTCGTTTCATCGACTTTCATGTCACAACGTCGATAAAGAAGTATTCAATTAAAGATTGTAGTAGCTTGATGTACTGACTCCTTTTTTTTTTTCGCTTGTAGACATGGTGGGGGTGACACAGAGGGAACTTACCGGCTAAAACCACTGCGGTGATTCAGCTCTACCTATGGCCAGGGGTGCGGGTATAGCTTATGCGAAGCATTGAATTCCTTCCTTCCATTCTTTAACATCTCATCCGCATCTATAGGTAGAACTGACCACAGAATAAATATTAACTGGTCTGTAGATATGCCATGCAAAATCGTAATCAAAAACCTTATTGAAGCCTATATTATTTTTCTTTTACAGATACGGGCCATGGCACCTCTAGATTTAAATGGCGGCACTCTCGGGGAGAGACATCAACATTATAACACCTTACTTAAAACAGCCATTGCCAATCAGCAACCGGTTGCAAACTTCACAGTGGATGACACCGATATTGAAAAATTATTGAAAATCGATCTGGCTTGTCACAACAGGGATGTTGATTATATCATAAACGTGTTTAAATATGGCGACATGCTGTGCTTGTCTCGTGCGCTCGCGCAGAGCCTCTGGCTGGTCACCGACCCGAAGTACGCAGACGTCATAAATCCTGACTATCTGCACATACATTTGGTCCCGTACATGAGCACAAAAGCCTTCATCAAGCTTAACAAATACATAAGGCACAATATACAAGATGAAGCACGGGCTGAACAATTCTATCTACACGAAAAGAAATTAACCGACGCCGTAAAATGGTTACCACGCTGTTCAGTTGATTTTATTGAGTCAAAGATCGAAAAACATGTTGATCATTGTAAACTAAGAACATTTAAGCGGCTTTGTGAGAAATCTAAGAGCATCTTCGAGATTATTATGAAGCAAATACACTATTTTGAAAAAACGAGATACGCTCAAGCTGTAATGTTCCTTTTAAAAGCTGATGTCAATAAATATTTGGATATAATAGAAAAAAATGATATTATTGATTTCCCCAAATTTAACGACAAAGCGACAGGTATAATTATGAAGAAATGTCCGAAGAGAATTATGGATAATTTTGATCGATATGTAAGATTTATTGATATACAGACATTTTCAAGATATATCAAATCAGAAGAAATTAAAACATTTTTATATACGCAAGCTAAAAAAGAAAGTGAAAGTCAACATAATTATAATTTGAGGACATTTTTTAACTTCGATTCTATAAAGTACTTAATAAAAAGATTACCAAAAGCCGAGCAATTCGATTTCGTAAAAAAAGTATTCATTGATAAAGAAAATGTGGAAGCTGTTGAAGGAAATTTGAAAGTTGGTACAGAACAATATAATATGAAGAAGTTATATAACGCAGTGAGAACACCTAGTTACGCGTGGTATCGTTTTGCTACTTTTGAACGAGCATTTGAGGATATCACCAGATTAATATCTAAGGATTGTGATGACAGTAACAAAGGTCCCATGCTGGAGGTTCTGATTTCATGTGCTGAACATAACTTACAACACATCCAAACTTTGCTGGAGTATTACCTTGACAAACATAAGAATGCGGAATGCCGTATTACTTTGCGTTTTACAAAGGCACTATTAAAGAATACGAACATTCACGAATATGATGAGAAAACTTGGAATTTGATAAACGAACTATTCAAAATTTTAAAAATTTATGACGAATCGAACTCTTATTGTAAAAAAAACAGCCTAATCGTTGAATCCATTATTATATATACATTGCTACGTGATCAAAGTGTACCTGCCGTCATACAGCAGCAGTTCACATTTCGTTCTACAACATTATCATCATATGGAAGTAAACTAAAAGAGGAACAAAAAGAAAAGATATTTCTTTACTTATACGAAGTTCTGATAGGCAACTTTAAACCTATTACAAAAGAAGAGGACTTCGCTGACTCAATTCAGGTTATGGAGTCTATTTTACGATTACTGCGTGATTGGAAAAAGCAACTGACAGATTACCCGTTGGTAACCGATAAAATTAAAGAATGTATCAAAATAAAAAGAGAAAATGCGTGGAAAGAGACTATGTTACCTATATATAACTTTAATAAGTCTTGGCGAAAACATATGTTTGAAGAATCTGTTGCGATAAATCCTTGTGAGGAGGTATGCTTGAATGCGCTAAAGCACGACCCGGAGCTGCTACAGCGGTACAAAGAGGACGTAGACACGATGCGAACTAACGACGCTGTCTCACTGCGTCGTCTGCTCTACAAGCTGCGCATTTACTGGCCGCACTCACTGGCTCAGCACTGGATTGACGCCTACTTTCTAAATCTGAACAGACCAGATGGCCAAAAAGCCACTGTTAGAGGTATTTGTACATTAGTAGCACAAAAGCAGTTACTCGAATTTATAGAAAAATACAAGCCAGCACAAGCCAAAATTGATTGGAAAGAAATTGACGACCGCGTTCTCGGTATTCAACGGTTTATTGCTAAAAATATGAGCATTGCGCGTCCGCAACCTTCCCCCGATACTATCTTATTGTTCGCTAAAGGTGACTACTTGCAATTCGCTCTTCCATCGCTACTGGCCATCTTTTATAATTTAAATGAAACCCAAAGTCAGGAACATATTCCGAAACTTTTAGATGCCCCAGTGTCTGTACAAAAACATGGCATCAGACTTGCGTTTCAAAAGCTGGATCACGAATCCGTCAAAAAAATATTTTTTGATTGCTGGAAAGTATCTAAAAACGCTAGCATACGAGCTATAATATTTAAGTTTACTTTCGAACTCTTATGCCGTGAAAAAGACACTGTAAAAGCTGAGAGTCTGTGGGAACTTATAGAACTGTTTATTGATAACTTAACGTTTGAAGAAGATAAGAAGATTTATGATTTAATGTCTGGTGTCGAAAAAGTTCCACTAAATGTCAGAGCAAAATATTTAATGAAAAGCTACAAGTTCATGAAAAGTCTGACTCTAAAAGTAAAAGAAGAAGATCGCGAGCGTTACGAAGATCTAAGTAGACAGCTGGCCCAACATTCACGAGAGATAATGGAAGACATGAGTCCAGACTTTGTAACTGATATAATTAAGGAATTTATCGACAAAGAATTTTTCCGCTTTGGAGATAATTGCGGATCAGTTTACGCATCTGGTGGAATTTTATCCGTACTCTCTGCGTACTTACTGTGTGCTAAGAATGAAAATATTCAAACGGAAAAATATGAAAAAGTTTTAGTACCCATTATGGAACGTGCCTTCTCCAAGTGGGGAGAAAGACACAAAGGAAATTACGTTACCCGAGTGCACTTTCAGTATTTACTAACACGCCTCTCTGACGACTTAAAAGAATATGTTACAGAAAGAAATATGATCATACCGGTAAAGATGTTTTTAAATATTCAAGAAGTAATAGTTAAAAACTTGTCAGTCTCAGAAAACTACATGTTGTTGACAAACTGGAAGTTAACTGTGGCAGTAGCAAAACTGGCAGACAAATCAAATGAGAGGAATAACTGGGGAAATATTGCAACCGAAATAGCTCCTGAACTTGGAAAAATTTGCTTAGATTATTTGAAAGAAGATGTTAAGTTGCATTTCCCTTGTATTTATAAACTTTTCTCTATAGCTTTAACAAAAATGTTTTCAACCTTAATTACTGAAGAAAAAAATAAAGTAAAAATTTATGAATGCCTGCTTGCTGATACGGATTTTATTCAAGGTTACCTGAGTACAATAGAGAATAGCAGCAACATGTACCATTGCGATAAGGAAAGCTATGGAGATATATGGAAGAAGATATTTGAACACCCTTCTGTTGAAGTAAAAATGCACTATTATTATAGACACCGAGACGAGCGACGCTACTGAATTACAAAAGTATTTTGCGATTTCAATAGTTTTAATTATTGTATAAGATCAGTCACTTAAACAAAGCTTTCAAAACTGACTGAACGGACTTGTCTAATTTTTTTAGGAATGGAGTAGAACTTTTAATAATTTTGTGAATTTAGTTTGTAATTATTAACCGTTTAACAAATCATGCTATTTATTACTATAAATTAACCTTTGTTGCTTTTCTAATGTAAATATTGTATTTAATAAATGTTTACTAAAGGTGAATCTCTTTCATCATCAACAACCTTTTTTTTATCGTCCCACTGCTGGGTACAAGTCTCCTCTCACAAAGAGAAGGATTGAGCGTAATCACCACGCTTGCTCAATGCGGGTTGGCGATTTCAGACTTACAAGTCCAAGTTTCCTCAAGATGTTTTTCCTTCAGCTTCAGTCATTGGTGTCCAAGATATACTTAGAAAGTACATATAACTTTAGAAAAGTTACATTGGCACTTGCCTGACCTGGAATCGAACCTGCGCACTCATACTTGAGAGGCTGGTGTTTTAACGTCTAGGCCACCACGACTTCTATTTTCAATCTCTTTTATATACAATTTAAATACATTAGTGGGCAGGTATGTCTTCTTGGCATTTCGACTATCTAAATTGAGTAGGTACCTAGGTCACAGACCTGCGCTTTACTTACACAAGCGCTACTAAATAAAATCTTCGCTAATGAATGTCGACATCGGGTTATCTCATGGTAAGCGTACCTACTTTATATTTATTTGCTTATTTTTGTGTTCCCTGATCCAGGATCAGTGACCCCAACTTATGCTTTATTGCATAGTAAGACATACCTACCATAATAGATGAATTTATGACATGAAAATCGGAGGCAAACTTCATTTTGTTTGGATGTGACGCATGTTTGCTTCAACCATTTATTTTTGTAGTAGTAGTATTTTGCGTTCTGTTTATCGCAAATACACGTTTTTTGTTGGTTTCTGTATGTACCTCCTGGAGTGACAGCCGCCGGTGACAGTCCAGAACCGGGACGATGAACTCGGAACTGTTGAATCAATCCTTGGCTTACACTACCTAATATACGGTCTAGGTCAGCCAGAGTAATCGCTACAACATAACGTCATGGCTGATTTCCCTGATAGGTTGGGGGTAAGAAGTGTCTATAGTCTATCGACCACGGGTTTCTAACCAGTGAAACGCATTCTTCCTTTTGAGGCATAGAGTAACCCAAGAGCACGCCTCCTTTTCTGATCGCACCCGGGGTCCAGCATCAGGGTCTTTATGAAAGTCAATAGTAAAGACAGTCTATAAAGGGATGCGCAAAGGTTTCTAAAGAAAGTTAGGAGGTACTTACTTTTTCGTCGTATCGATAATTCCTTTTATATATTAGTTTCGAATAAAATTATCAACTTCGACAGCGGGTGTTGTTGCGCTTCATGTTCAGCAGTAGTTTGCGACCTCTATATCAAGCATAAAATAGTAATAATAATATAGTAATAAGCCCGAAGAACGGTAGGTGGCGATTTTATTACAAACCGCACAGTGATACATTGTGTCGAGAACGAAGGTGCAACATTACTTTCATTCTGAGTTTTGAATGTGGCGAAAATGTCTTACATAATTTTATTTTATATAGTTTATTATACGCCACAATATAACACAAGCTCATTTATAATACAGAGGTCCCAATGCGAGTTTATTTTTATGTTAAAGGGATCGACTCGTTTATTACGTTCGGCGCTGTGATTGCGCCGCTCCAGGGTCGTCGCTTGGAGCGTCTTGGTTAATTTAACATAAGAAAACTCACACTAAGCACACTGTCTTATCCGTAATATTTTCCTTAGTTCGAAATTCAAGCGTAATACAAAAATGTCGACTATCGCAGAAACACTATAATAATTGTAAAAAAAAACGATTTTAGCTTTTTTTACATCATTTATATGGGAATTTACAGGAAAGTTATTTTTTGTTTATGCGAAACCTGACCATCGTTTGTTCAGAATAAGCAACTGAATCGATTCCATTCATTTTTACACCATGTTATATTTTTTACCAAATACATTTAGACATTGTTGCAGAGTGGTTACGATAGATCATAGTATTTGCGGGCGCGCCACAACTGACGCCAGAGGTCAACGTCCCGCGCTCGCCCGCCCGATCGAAGCTATGACCCTTTGACCATATTTTTGTTGGGACAACAAAGTAGAATAGCAAGCTCATAACTATGTGGTTGTTCATTATATCTCTTTTAAATTTTATACATAGATTCTTTACTTTAAAATACTGGACACGCGTTTCCGGTTCCGCATAAACAAAAAATAATGTTGTTTAACACCAAATCTCTTATATCGATTTAAAATTTTGAATTGCTGTAAAGTACGCAATTTCAAGTTTTGACAGTATTTGTTGCACAGTCGATGTACCTATAATTTTTCCATTAACGCGTTGCCAAGACTAATTAATGCCAGTACTATAGGCCCACAGCATAAATCAGACGTTGTCTGAGGTAGCAGCGAAGTTCGGGAGGCGTGTGGTGACGTAATGAGATAGGTCAGTCATTCATCAACTCGTGACAACTATCCACCCTCACGCATCGCGGAGTTTCTTTTGACGTCTCAGTCAGCGATAGGTCGACTTTGGAAATGTGTAAAAGACAATAGGAAAATAATAGTCGTCAAGTTGTCCTAACATCATTATAATGTAGGCTTACATATCCTATGTCGCACTTAAAATATTGCCAATCTTATAATATTACCTAAACTAAGCAAAATAATGTTGGCAGAAGACTTGGCCAATTATAAAATTTTACCAACACTCGCTAAAACATTATTGTGACATACTTCTATTGTGAAAATAACAACCTGAACACGAAATACGTAACAATAATCTTTTAGTGAATACACAAATTTCTTCGCCATTTATATTTTTATTATTAAAATGAAGAAAATCACAGAGCGGGCAGTTACAGATATTAACTATTGTAATCATATTCATATTAATCACGCGTTAGGTTCGATCACATACATCTTATTAAGTTCAAGCTAGTGGAAGTTTAACTTTTTTTTTAAGGTTTTGAGACAACATCATTCTACTTCAAAATCAAGGATAGTCATGAAATAAGAATTTAAGCACTTGGATCGTATCGACTTACGTGCGCTCCAAAGATAATATATAGAATAAATAAGATTATTTCCCCGCACTCGTTTTTTCTTAGCAACCAGCACTGAACAGTCATTGGCACCAATTCTTTTGTCCACAAACAAATTTTTAGGTCAGTGCATAACAAGAATAAAGCAATGAACATTTTTTTCCTATGCCACGATAAGCAGCTCTGTTTTGTGGCGATTGCGGGTTATGCGGGGTTATGCGGGGTTGCGGGTTGGCGTTTGCGCTATGGTATGTATACGCGTTGTTGCTTTTGCACAAATTTCTTAATCTATGGTTCTCAAAACCTGTGTTATGTATGTTGTGCATTAGTCGAATGTACTACTGCCAGTTCCTTTTCCTACTAAGTATGAAACATCTCTATTACAACACTGGAAGTCAATTATGTCATTAATATTTATTTTAAGTGTTACTTCTTTCAGTTACTTTATTTTTAGAAGTGGAATCAAACTTATAAAATAAAACCATAATTACATTAATCTTACAATTGATTAACGTTATGTAACAGTACATATCATTTTTTATACTCAAAAGTAAAAAAATAATGACTCAAAATGATTTATCAATGTTTAGAGAGTCACATATCTACAATGTTATTTAATCCTATGTCATATTTTAAGATAAATGTATGACAAATGCTGTATCGGATGATAGAAATTATTGTTAAACATAATCTAAATAATAAAAATTAATTCTAAATATTTTAAGGTTATTGCTTTGAGAAGAAAAAAAAAAATTACGCATGGGGGTGAAATATCTGTCTGAAGAGTCTATTGGTGGATAGAGTATCAAGAACTAAGAATCAACTCTGTTAAATTTAAAAAAAAAGTATCAATACATGTATGTATAGTTTACAAGGATCTATTGACGCGCGCCCAATATCGAAACTATCCCGCAATATTGTTTCATGAAATGTCAATGTCAATCGAGCTGTAAAGATCCTTGTAGCAGCATAAAAAGTTTGCTTATAGTAAATAGACCCTAATCTTCCGTGCCTGCCTCATCGGGTGCCGGCGTGTGCCACGTCAGCCTCTCTTCATAAAACTGTATGACGACCTGCGGGCAGCGCAAGTTCGCCTGCTTCGCGGGCACCAAGTCCGCTTCGTCGGTTCCCTGCCATTTCATGAGGAACATCAGTTCGCCACTACTGTCTGTTGCACCTATAAGAATAAGATTACAAATTTGATATTTGTACATCTAGACAAACTTGTTTGATTCTGGTAAAGTAAATCACAATCTACAAATTCAAGAACTGACATGTTATTACAATCCTATCCAACAACTCTAATTGCATACAGTAGGCCCGGTATGAGTTTTCATTACGAAACTCGATCGTCGATATCGAGCGCGTTTGGCTCATCTATTGGCCCGCTTCAAGGTTTGAGAATTCTCAACCAATGAGAGCGCCAAACGCGCTCGATATCGACGATCGAGTCTCGTAATGAAAACTCATACTACGCATACTGGTTGAAATCGAAAGATGGTGCAAGGATATGTATTAGTCTAGTAGTAGCTAAAGCAAATGTTTTTTTTTTTTTAGTGTAAGCTTTGAAGCAATAAGCATGGTTGGCAAAGATAAATCCCAAGAGTATAGTGTATTGTATGTGTATGTTTGTTCAGCAGTCGTAACTTCTAAAGTAACTTAAATAGAATTGCGGTCAAAGCTCTTAAGTGAAGTGACTAGCACATTTTTTTCTGAAACAATACCTATTTACGAAGTATACAATGATGTAATCTTTAGCAAGCACTGAATAAGGTATATTCATTTTAAAAATACTGACCAATAATCTTTTCAGGGTCTAGACCACGATCAAAACCTGATGCTTTTTTATCATCACTCTTTGCCTTTTTAGCGCCTTTCAAGTCGGGTGTGGGCACAGCAGATTTACGCTTCTTTGCGTCTTTGTCAACTTTCACAGTTTTACCCTCTGAAATTAGAAAAATTAATTAACATTATTGATGCAATTATAGCAACTAGCTGCGGCCCGCAATTTTCACTTGCACCATGAGGGGAATATTGCGATAAAAACTATCATAACTATATAGTAATGCTCGTTACAAATCATATGTTTACCAAATTCTATAAAAATCCATTAAACAGATTTTGTGTGAAACATACATTCGAACTTTTATGTTTGGATGTATGTTTCCAATTGGACTTCAATTTAGCAACATTATAAATTATAATCCATACTAATATTATAAATGCGAAAGTATCTCTGTCTGTCTGTCCGGCTTTCACGCCAAAACTACTGAACCGATTGTAATGAAAATTGGTACATAGTCTAGAGCCTGAGAAAGGACATAGGCTATAAAACATCCTGCTGTGACCCATAGGAGTAGAGCAAAAACAAAAAATGTTGCGAAAACGGGAGTAAACGCGGACATACATATTGCTGCCATTATTTTAACAGGCGCTTATTTTATATTATCTGAGCTCTTTCGGTTCGAAGCTTACGCGGGTGAAACCGTGGGGCACAGCTAGTACAATAATAAAATGTCGCTAAGTAGTTGTAAGCTCAGTTGTCTTGGTATGTCATAGTTTTATACTCTTGATGAGTGGTAGAGTGGTAGTGACTGGTATTATGTTTAGCTGGTTAACGTCACATGGGTTTTTTGTATACAAATAGTTTGGATTAAAGAAACAATTATTGGACCCACCAGCTTCCTTCTTTTTTCTAGCTTCTTCAAACGCTGATATAAGATCCGGACAGTCCAGATTCTCTTCTGGCTCCCAAGTATTATCCTCATCACTATACCCTTTCCATTTCAGGTAATACTCAACCTGGAAAATAAATATTCATTTATTTTTCTCTGCTTATTGTATATCTTCCTTCCTATAACTAATATAATAAATGTGAAGGTTTGCTCGAAAGGATGTTCATTACTCTTTAATGCAAAAACGAATGCACAGAATTGCATGAAACAGATATTTTAAAACCAGGTATAACATAAAACGTAGGATACATTTTATTCCCATTATTCCCACAGGATCAAAACTAACACAGGTAAAACCGTGGAGGGCACACGCACAATGGTCCGCTGGAGGGACTGAGTGCGGAAACCAAACCAATAACATAGAACCGTGGAGGGCAGCTAGTTATTAATATTATTGGAATGATAACCTAACAGGTTTTAAATACATCTGCTTCAAACAATCTTGATAGCTTTTCATGGTTCAATTTATTTTATATTCTTTAATAGCTACACCCTGCTGTTTCACCCGCATAAGTTTCAATCCAGGAGGAATACCTGGATACAAATTATACAATCCTATATGTTAACCTCGGTTATAAACTACCTGTGTGCCGAATTTCATCCAAATCTGTTCAATAGTTTTTTATGTTAAACAAAAACAGTAGCAAACATACATTCGTCCAACTTTTATAATATCATTATTTGAGAATTACTCGTGCAGCATCATCAAGCTAATATTCCATAGTTAAAATGGACACAATTAAAAATAAAGAACTTAGACTACAATAAGTTATATAGCAGTTTGTGCCCTTTCTGTTTAACCAAATGTTATCTGAATCCATTCAGTAGTTTTCCATTTATGAGTAACAACCATACATTCATGTATACAAACTTTTGCATTGATAATATTAGTGGATAATTGAATTCCTACACGATATTTATTTAAAGTTTTCCTGTTATGAATATTTTCTTACTTTCTCATATTATGCCATTTCAATTTAGAAAAAGGGTCCTTCATCACAGAGTATTAATTATAAAGCTTTGAAACAAAATTAAAAGCGCTACCTTTCCATTTCGCACGCGACGATCCAGCACTTTTTCGACAGAGAATTCTTCTTCACCCTCAGGTTCGCCTTCCTTCTTCCTTTCAGCCATACTTGAAGAGTTCTATTAAACAAACATTCAACTATTTTGTTTTTTTTTTTATATTTTTTAAGGTACTATTATCTTACGAAAATATCAATGAATAAAATAATTAGAATAGCTGGCGGAAAGGCAGATTTAAACAACCGCAGGTAGGGATGTGAAAACAAAAAACAACAAACATTAAGTTCGTACAAGATTTTTTTTAAATAACCTTTTCTCTTGCACGTTTAAGGTGATCCTGTGTGGAATATTGATCTTGGATTAAATAAAATGTGCATTTTATAGAAAAATATTTAGAAACCCAGACAAGGTTATAACACAAAATAACCTATGCGCTCAAAGTTCCTTCAGTAGAATATGTAATCTGTTTCTTGAAAATAAACAATATTTGGAGCTATTATTAGCTATGTTAAATTTTGTTTGGTTATCTCGAATCTTAGAAACTGTACACAAATCAATTTCAGCATCGTGTCCCGCCATTTTGACTCATGATAAACCAAAATGTTGAGTCGTGGAATTCATTTTGCAATGAACTATATTTCAGTCTCAAATTAAATTATATCTAGTGCATTTTACCACAACACTCAAAAGTAAAAACTTGTTTCCTAAAAATACACACCTTTGTTACAAATGTTACAATCGAAAGTCTAACGAATTTTATTAAAAATAAAAACCGGCGTCGGTCAGTTGGGTTACCACAAATATTTTTTTTTTTTTTGGTTCTTTTCTTTCCGTTCGGGCGAATGGAAAAGGCAAAGGCATAGTACGCCATACAGCCAAGTCTTCAGTAATTTTTCTTCTTCATTAAATATCTATCCTAATTATATTTATCCTAACTTATCCTAGCATAACTTAACCTAAACTAACTCCTTTCGTTTTACGCGTTTGGACGATAAGGAGCGGTTTAGCGTAAAGACATGATGAGGCCACTATGCTACAATATTTCACTGTTCTTTTTGAATTATTCACTGAATGCACTTTTTACTACATAAATCACGCGTTTTTATTTAGTAAACGACACTATAAATAATTTTAAAAGTTCAATGAAAAATGAGCGTGACACTCATCTTGACATTCCCGCCAAACCCTTACCACAAATATTTTTTTTTGTTTCATTTCCTTCCGTTCGGGCGAATGGAAAAGGCAAAGGCATAGTACGCCATACAGCCAAGTCTTCAGTAATTTTTTTTCTTCATTAAATATCTATCCTAACTTATCCTAGCATAACTTAACCTAAACTAACTCCTTTCGTTTTACGCGTTTGGACGATAAGGAGCGGTTTAGCGTAAAGACATGATGAGGCCACTATGCTACAATATTTCACTGTTCTTTTTGAATTATGCACTTTTTACTACATAAATCACGCGTTTTTATTTAGTAAACGACACTATAAATAATTTTAAAAGTCCAATTAAAAATGAGCGTGACACTCATCTTGACATTCCCGCCAAACCTCCCCCATTCCAAAGAGTATAACTCAATCATAAAGTAGTATTGATAACAATCAAAGAGTATAAGGTCTAGACATGGTCGTTATTTCACGTAACCAGTTACAATCAAATCAAATCAAATCAAATCAAATCATTTATTTCAGAAAATATCCATAGTTAACAACAAAAGAGACTTATAAATAAAACACAAACTTATAAACTAAAACAAACAAGAACCTCACACGGCAGTAATATGTCTGCCGCAGCATTGCTGGATGTACAGACAATCCAGTCGGTTGGCAATCATCGCGAGGACGGTGTTGTCGCTGCCCCGCACTCTGTGCACCAGAGACGCGCACCGCTTACGCATTGTGGCGTGAAAGCAGTCGGTACGAGCCTCTGCGAACATGCCCGAGGCGCTGCAGTGGCGAGGCAGCCTCAGCACCGCCCTAAACGCATTATTGAACTGGACGCGGAGGGCGCTATATGCTGCACGGGTATAATCAGCCCACAGGCTGCACGTGTAGAGGGACGTACAGTAAGCTCTAAAGAGCGTTATCTTTACCTCCCTCGAACAGCGCACAAACCTACGCGCTATCATATTACCCCTAACTGACAACGCCCTCCGCTCCCGCTCAATGTCCAGATCGTCTTTCAGGTCAGCTGTAAGAATGTGACCTAAGTATTTAATTTGCAACACCTTCTCAAGCGGAGCTTTATCTATAAATACAGGAGGCACACTCTTCAGCAAACTAGCACCAAACACCATGAATTTACTTTTACCTGCATTATATTTCAACCCATGGATCGAGGCATACTCTTCACAGGTCCCTAACAGTTTTCTAAGACCGCAGACCGATGCGCTCAGCAGCACCATGTCATCAGCATAGCTCAGATTATTAACGCATACTCCATCTACATGGCAACCAACATGTTGACTGCTCAGCCTAACGATCAGGGCGTTCATATAGAGGTTGAAGAGCGCAGGAGAGGTCAACCCCCCCTGTCTCACCCCACACCCCAATTTATAGGGCTCTGACATTACACCCGCCCATCTGACGCTATTGGTCTGGTGTCTGTACCAATATTTTAATATATTCAAGAGTTCCGGGGGTAACCCAATACTCTTCAGTTTCTCCCACAGTATGTTATATGACACTAGGTCGAAGGCTTTGGAAAGATCCAGGAAGCACGCATACACTGGAGTTTTGTGATCAGTATAATACCAGACGACATGCTTAAGACTCAAAATAGCAGTTTCAGTGGACAGTTTGGGCCGAAACCCAAACTGATTGTCATGAAATGACAGATATTCACTTTTCACTTTTCTTTTCATTCACTTTTCATCAAACACTTTTGCTATAACTGTTGCGAGTGAAATTGGTCTGTAGTTATTCACGTCAGCAGCATCCCCTGTCTTGTTCTTAACCACAGGCACTACAACAGTTTTCATTAGATCCGAAGGAAGGTAACAATGGCTCATACATAGAGAAAAGAACATTGCTAGCACTCTCGATATAGGGGGAAGTGGGGCACCTTGATACAGTTTTTACTTAGACCCAATAAAAGACGATCTAATGATAGTTACATCCAATTTAATAACCATAATATATTCAATATATATTCAGTTAACTTGTTACATACAAATTAACCGATAGATTGAATCACAAAACGTATTAGAGCCTATTTACTAAAAAATGAAATTTGTATCAATGTACCCCACATGCGGGGTACATTGGTACATACACTGGTACTGTGGTTCATAGAAATATTCCAATAAATTAAACAAGTTTTATTGATTTTTCTAACCTTTATTTATTGATTTTTTTAAATTATATTTATTCGCTGCTTTTGCTATTAATAATTTTTCTTCCAACACATCAGATATCGCAGAAGCCACGGAAATTTCATTGATGGAACTTCTATTCATCTTGCGTTTAAATGTTCAAACCATTTTTCTGTAAAGAAAATAAAATATATTACCTAAGTCTCACATACATGTATATTCAACAAAATATTGGGGTATCAATGTGCCCCAAGACCACTTGTATCTATGTGCCCCTGCCTACTACAATCGAAATCAACATTTTATAAAAATTAAAGCAATAAATAATTAAATAATTTAAGTCTATTTAATGTGATGATAGATATGTACTTACCAAATGTCATAATATAACACAGGCAACACTAAATAAATTAGAAGAATTACATTCGAAAGAAAAGTCCGAAAATTTTGTTGCGAACATCAGAAACAGTTTTTTACGTGCCAGTCGCTAGTCGTCGAGTGAACGTTGCTCTGCGCTAGTGTGCGTGTAGGCTTTACTATATACCTCCTTATCAGTGGCGTATGGCTCTTCTAACGCGTTTTGTTTTCGACGAATATTGACTGTATCTATGTGCCCCTTGTATCAATGTACCCCGCCTCCCCCTATGCGGGCCTGCGTGTTGCAGGTGCTCAATGCTGAGCCCATCATAGCCGGGGGATTTACCTTTAGTCATCGTCTTTATAAAAGTAGCAATTTCTTTAGAATTAAATTTATTCCCCACAAGACCACTAGGCATCCCAGCAGTGGGCACCCCAACTCCTTGATCTACTGGAGACCGAACACGGAAATGGCTTCCAAATAAGTCAGCAATTTCTTTAGAGTCACTCATCCCACCGACGCACATCGGACGGCCAGGTTTCGGAGTAACGCTGTTAGTGGATTGCCAGAAACTCCGGAAGTCTCCGGATTTATGTTTCTCTGCAATGGCATCCATTTTCACCTGATCTTCATGATCCTGACACCATTTAAGCCTTGACTTAAATTCCTTTCTGCTTTTATTCATATCATCATATACACACCCAGTTCTAGGCCTCCCGCACATAACCCACTCCAGAAACCTCGTGCGGGCCTCTAGGTGAGCCCCACGGACGTGTTCATTCCAGCCTGCTATGCATGAGCCCCTCTTTCCACTCCTGGCACGCGTGCCCATACCACTAACAACTGATGCATTACGAAGGGCGGCTGTAATATCAGAATACAACTTGTCAATGATACGTCTGTGGCCGAAGTCTCCACAATAACTATCTGCACATTGAGAAAATTCCACAGGAAAGTCAATATAGCTCAGTCTCAAATGACATTCTTTAATATAGACTGTTATTTGCGCTTCATTCCTCTCACTCCATTTAATACCCTTGTTCGTATTTACATCACCATACGATGTAGGTATTAATAAATTTAAATTACATTGAACAACAAGGGGAAAATGATCGGACCAAGTAGTGTCATATTTAACATAAACATTACAAACAGAGCGTTTAGCCGCCTGGGTCACAATGCAGTGATCCAACCAACTATACGTTCCGTACACATCACTTAAATAAGTATAAGTACCAGAATGTAAACCCAATATATCTATATCTATACAAGACCATGATTGTTCATCGCAGAAATCACACAGTTCTTGAAAAAACATTTCAGACGGGTTAGCGTTGTAATCACCCAAGATGAAAACAGATTCCACACCATATTCAGTTATTATTGCACTCACCGTACCAAGACAGTCTGTAAATTCAGGTAGATTAACATTGGCATTCGTAGGCATGTACACACTCATGACAATTATAGGGCGGTCTCTAGTTATAATTTTGATTGCACATACCCTCGTATTATTACACTGTAACACCGTCACTTGAGGGAATATCTCACACTTCCACAGCAATGCCACGCCACCGTGAGGCCTCCCCCGTAATATTCCCGCCGATGTATCCACTGCTGACGTACCTGTGTAACTAAAATCTCGGTCAATGCTGCATAGTTATGGTATATCATCAGGCAACAGCCATGTCTCTTGCAACGCGATTAAATCACAGGAATGGCATAGTTCCCGTATAGCATCTAGGGAGCGTTTAACATTTCTACAGTTAAAACTGGCGAAATTATAAGGACAGTCGCTCATTATTAATAGTAGCCCACCGGTATCGGGAACAGGGTCCAAGCTACCGGCGGTCAGGGCTCCAGAGAGAGGAACTTCCTGACAATGCGAGCCGTGTCCAGCAGTACCGCTTTCTGAATCAAGCCCTTGATCCAGCCGCCTAACGAGAGCCTCCTGAGGTGTTGGTCGAGGCTCTTGGCTATTAAGCCATTGGCTGTCACGACTATCGGTACAATGATTGCTGAATCCACTTCCCACATGTCGACAACCTCGTGAGCCAAATCAAGGTACTTGATTTGTTTATCTTTCTCGGCTTTCACGAGGTTCTCATCATGCGGGATGATTATGTCAACAATAACCAGTGACGCGATGTGTAAATGAATAGCTAGTTCCGAGTCAAAAAAAAAGTAGTCATTTTTGTAAATGTGTTATTTCATACACACGTTATGCCGTAGCCACATCATGCATCACACTGGCATAATTTATTGATTTAACTGCATAGCTACACACTCAAGAAAGTGATTTAATTTAGTTTCGTTTCGTGAGTAACTGTATAGTTGGTGGACGTATAATTATGTAAACAATCACAGTAGCTGAATGAAAATAACTGGCTACAAAAATAACTCGTTTTATAACAGGTGACGCGGACCAAGTAACTGGTTATGTTACGTTTCTTGAAAAAGGCATAACGACCCACACCTAATAACGTCCGTATTCCAGAAGGAAACTCAAGCATTGATCTCTGTTTAAACATTACATAAAACTAGTTTCAACCAATCAAATGGCTTCAAACGAGCCTTAAGTAGAGCTTGAGTTTTGAGTGACGTTCTATAATACGGACCTAACAATCCAATCGGGAAATAACAATAAACATATTAATAAGGTAGATATTCACAGACAAATTACTGAATGACTGCTTCTGGTTTTTTGACATTCCGATTCCATTCCCTCTATTTACTCTACGGTCAACCCTCACCTTCTACAAACCAGTCTTGGTGTTATACAGAGTGGTGCTGACAATAAGACAATAAATTATACATCGTGTACCTCAACACATTCTCAGTCTACCCATAAAAAATTATATAAATATATCCATTAGTTTAGACACAGGAAATTATTTTTAGTTTTTCACATTTTCTACATGATGTACATGTTGATAAGGAAGCGCTTAGAGGTTGATGACCGCCGCATCCAGCGGTACTAAACTTTAATAATAATGGCGCGAAAAAGCAAGTCGATACAGGAACGCGCTGTCGCCCGCTGATCGGAGGTCATTGAACTAATATTTTAAAGGATGTTCTATTCCATTTGCAATTTTATGCGATTTAGTTTGTTTGAAATATTCATTTTTTTTTATTTTTGATGATGGTTTTTTTCTATTGTTGAGGATTATTCCTATAAACTAGCATGGTCTGTGTTTTCATTTATTGTCGTATTGTCAGAACCACGCTGTATATCTGTGTGTAGCAAGGAAATTATATCTAAACTGAAATATGAACTTGCATAAGTCTCTTATTTTAAAGAAGACTATCGCAAGAGCAATAAAGTCGATCGGAATTAAACTTTATTTGAAGAGAACACAGTCCGAGGGAGAAAGCGTCTCAGTAGCCCTCTGTCCCTTTCTAAGTGTTACCCGTATTTATTTTCTGTAATTTTGTTTGAAACCAACAATTTCGATTAGAAAAAAGATGGTAAAATGTGTGACGGTGCCATTAATCTCTGCAATAGTGAGTCATACTTTAGATGCGGAAAATCATTCTTTAAGTAAGGTTTTTGCGGTAATCAGTTATTTTGTTTGTATGTAGGGTGACCATAAATTTCGGAATAATTAATAAATGGGTACTTAGTCATTGTTTGCATAATAAGTATGTGGCTTTTATTAGGTATTTACAATGACGTCTAATTCTGCTTTCTTGTAGTTATTTTATTTTTTTAAAGGTACAGTTTTGGGTAGATTGACCTGCTGTCGTCCGTACGTCAACAATTTATTCATCCATTTTTAAAATTCAATAATAAAATTAAAAAGTTCGCATCCGTACCTAAATATTTATTAAAACTCAGATAAAATAAGTGAAAATAAAAAATATTTTACGTATATTCCTTACAAATTCCATTATAATACCACCCTACACAACAAGGACGGAGGGCTACTGTGAAGCTATCTCCCTCGGACCGCGTTTTGATCGATTGTTCACATTCCAGATTAGATCTAAGTTCCTTGGTGTGTAGTCTGTTCATGCACTCGTCCCAAACACTAGCGCTTCCTCTGAGGGTGATTACTGGGAGTCCTAATGCTACTACTTCGACAAGGTGATAATTTCAATATCTCACACATGCAAACATTTTATACCGTACTTTACAGTGTCTTATCTATACAGTTTGATATATCTCATCAATTTATCATGATTTTGCTTTGAGGTAAAAACCTCAATGTAAGGAAGTTCAATTAACCATAACGGTTCATTTTACTGCCACTTCGCCCGCGATCCGATTGTCGTAGATTTCATAATTTCCCCTACAAATTGATTATCTGCTTCGTTAGTCTAGTGGTTGAACAAAGGTTACATTTCTTTACAATATTATGATTTTACTGTGTATATGACTCTTTTGGACTAGGGCCCCTTCGGCTAACAATTCGTGGTTTTTGCCGTTCCTGCCACCATAAGGAAAAAAAGGATAAAATTATGAAATGAAAAATAATAGCCAACAATAAATCTAAGACATGTGACATGCCAACCCGTACTAAGCTCAGCACCATGCATTACAGCAGCACATTCCCTATCATAAAGGAGAGTTCTGTATTCCAGCAGTCGAAGTGTGACAGGCTCATTATGTGTAATATCAAAGACTATCCCCACGTCACGACGTCCCCACCAGGCCCACGCCCAGCTCCGCCTTATGAGTTTTAAAATGGGGATTTGTTGCAAACAACAGCAAACGCTGGCAAACGCTTTAAGGTCATGCGACCCTATACTTACTATACTCTTTGATGCGACCCTAGTGGGGACACGCTTTAAGGTGCTTATTACAGAACGTCACTCAAAACTCAAGCTCTACTTAAGTCTCGTTTCAAGCCATTTGATTGGTTGAAACTAGTTTTAAGTAATGCTTGAGTCTTGAGTAACGTTCTGTAATATGGACCTAATAAGGTGCGTATTCCAGAAGGAAACTCAAGCATGGATCTCTGTTTAAACATTACTTAAAACTAGTTTCAACCAATCAAATGGCTTGAAACGAGACTTAAGTAGGGCTCGAGTTTTGAGTGACGTTCTGTAATACGGACCTTAGGTGCGTTTTAACTAGTTTTAAGTAATGTTTAAGCAAAGATCAATGCTTGAGTTTGGTTCTGGAATACGCACCTAAGAGATGTTCATGTGTCGTGAGTTCGTGACAGCTGATAATCTCATAATTCATAAAAAAAAAGATCTGAAGTTGACAAAGTAATTTTACTACGGCCAATTATCGAGAAGTACTCCTTTGATATCCGAAATGATCACATATTAATTGACGTTTCAGAATATAAAAATTGGTTTTATTTCATGACGTTATGTCAAATAATTATTATGTTTAAAATTATATAACTATTTAAATAAATAAATATATTTACGACGTATTAAGTAATTTTATAATTTATACATAGGTTACTCAGTTATTATTTAAAAAGTATCGACTATGTCAAAGTTAATCGATTTTTTGGAGATTACTCGATTCAGAAATCGCTAATATAAATTTATAGGTATTATATTTATCTGTGTGTATCTATGTATGTCTCAATACGGGAAAGTTGTAAATAATTTTCATTATAATTTTGACGAAGCTCCTTCAATAGAAGCATATGATAAATAAAAAGTGACCTAATGATTACAAAGTGAGGTTTGAAAGTGATGGGAAACCGTAAATGGTGTGCCTTATGAAACAAAAAACTATCATTGCGCACGATACCCCAACGCCATTTTGAAGCGAAATTTTGTATGTAAGTGCCAAGTATTTCGCAATATTTTCAATTCTCACCCTTGTAAAGGGGGTGCGTTTGATAATTATCGATAACAGTGAATGTGAAATACGCCTGAAGAGGTGCCAATATGTGATCAAGTGCATTGACGGATGCCCAGAGTCGGTGGTTGCATCGAGGTGGGTTGCGGCGACGTTTATCTGGAGCTCGCATTAATTAAATTAATAGTGGTATATTGAACTGACAAATTGTTAGCTGACGAAGTGTACAGTAGGCAATAAAGTGTGCTTTATTTCTGTGGGTTTTGAACGTAGTGGTGAGTGCGGAGCAGTGTAATTCGGCGTGGCGAGCGTTATCGGTGGCGTTTCCGACTGTTGCAGATAGCGGGTGGCGCGGAGGATGGCCCGGTCCGACGGGAGTGCTCTCAATAACTGACGGACGCTGCCGGCTTCCAGCTGGCCCAAGCAGTAGGTTCATTGCCTTGTGTTTTCATCAATTATACTCTTAAACAATACATTACTTTGACATTGATTTTTTTTCATGTAATTTGATCATTATATGCGCCGATTATCCACTGGATTGGCCACTAAAGCATGGTACATAGGGTTAAATTACTATACTCTCCTAGAATAACATCTGTTTCAAGTTTTCCCATAAATACATCAGTTCATAATAATGTGATCTCTGACATCTGCACTATGATATAAGTTTTCCACCAGTCTATTTGAGCTTTCCCAATAAAGTTTTATTTGTTGGCAAGTAACACTATAGAAAACTAATGTTGAAGCAGCAGTGTTTTGCTGTAGGTCACATCAACCCAAATATTTACATTATAAATCATACTCTTGTATGATAGCATGAACAAAGTCATCTAAGCACAGTTGCCCCCTGTTATAACTAGGGCTAGAGTTAAAAAAACATCTGTTATTCTTATATTGATTAAATTAATTGTAATACTGCTTATAAAAAGGACTTGCAGATAAGGGAAAGAACAATGTTATTCACCTTCTAAATTCACACAAACCTATTTTGTGTAACTTAAGATAAGGGTGAAAATTTGGATCAATAAACTTATAGGTTATGTCACTGACTTGTAAGAATCTTACATGTCAAACACAATTGATTAATGTTATGCCTTTTTTATGTCTCAAAGCATTCATTCATAGAGTATTTATTACTAGATGCACTAGACCTACCTTCTCATTCATAAAAATAATATCTATAGAAAGATATACTTAGCTTCCAGTTATAACATCATTAAAACTGTAAAAGAATCTAAAATATATGTATAATTTGTAAAGTTACTAAAAGTGTTCATGTTTGAGTTGGAATTGATTTGTACTTCAGCATGTATAACATAACATTACAGTATCACCCTCAATAGTTCTAGCACTTCTGTCACTTAAAAATATTCTGAATTAAATTGTATATCTACCCATTCAATTTACCTTTTTTATGATGCTTATAAGAAAATTAGGCTTTTTATATTGCAATATCCCACCAAGTATCTTATGATACAAATATGTTCCAGATAAAAATGCCACGACCTGGCAGTCTGAAAGACCCAGATATTGCTGAGTTGTTCAGCAGACATGATCCCGAGAAGATCTTTGAGGACCTTCGTGAGATTGGTCATGGGTCCTTCGGAGCGGTCTACTATGCTCGCTGCAATCTCACTAAAGAGATTGTGGCTATTAAGAAAATGTCATATGTTGGGAAACAAAGTGAGGAAAAATGGCAGGATATCTTGAAAGAAATTAAGTAAGTTATAACTTGTTATTTGTGGACAGAGTTATTCTTCGTTTTAGTTCAGCCGTTCCTTGTCTTATTAACAGAATGGATTAATAATATCATTACCAAATATTTGCTAACAAAATGTTCTTAGGAACAAACCATTTTCTGTCTTCTCTTCTAATGTATCTTGAGTGAAAATAAAGGGAGTTAATATGAATTTATTTTATTTGCAATAATCAATAACATTTTTTGGCTCATGAAAAAAACCATATCAGGGCTTTATAATCTGCTAAAAAATATGATAGTCCAATCACGAGTCAAGGAAACTGGGTGGGTGATTTGAATTTGAACTTGATTTGTGTTACTAATATCACTACTTATTATAAAACGAAGTCACTTTCTTTTCCTATGTCAATTTGGATGATTCAATCTTTAAAACTATGCAATGGATTTTGATGCGGCTTTTTTAATATATAGAGTGATTCAAGAGGAAGGTGAATATGTATAACAACATTAATTAAATAGTGGATAAATACTATTATTTTTGAGGTTTCTAATATGATGTCTTAAATATTTTTTTTTTTGCATGTTTGCAATGCAACGCAGCATTAAACCTATGAGATTTATCAAAGTAATGTACTAAATATTGTACACAATACATTGAAAAGGTCTACAGAAAAGTCCGTGATGGTATATGTCATCTCTTATGAATATCCCACAATAACATTTTTTGTTATTTACTTTTTACAATATATACTAGCTAATTTTCGAAGCGAAGCGATACAGTATTAATCCTTATCCAATTAATACCTTAAATAAATTGTTGATTTAATATAGATCTATATCACCCTTTACAGCATATGATTTAAATGAATATTTTAGAAGATATTACAGATTTAAAAACACACAGTTCACAGTTTTTCTGTAGTGTATTTAGTATCAGCATTGCACCCGTGCGAAGCCGGTGCGGGACACTAGTTCAAAATAAATTGAATCAATTTAATAATACAAAATATAGTCTAATATAACTAATAATAATGAGATAAATTATTTCTTTAGTTGGGGAACATTATACATAAGCACACACTATGTGGGGGCATTTTCCCATAAGCATGAACATAACTGGGAATTGGACCTAATACACTACCCTGATTAAGTATGCATGTAAATTAGGTACACCTATTATTACACTCATTTACACCCTGTGTGTTTCTAAACTTTTAATTTTCCTGTACATTTTTCAATAAAGCGACAATTGGGATGGATTTTAAATTTTCACAAACCTCATATGACTGACATCCCTTTTTGTCTCATATAGATGTATCTTTTCATCGAATTGAAAGTGACATATTATAAATAATATTCACTTATTGTACAAAGAGAATTTAATACTCCTTTATTGAAAAAAAAAAAAAAAAAACTTGGTAAAGATGGGGTATAATGTTGATCACATTTTAAACTATTAGACCCCTACTCCATTGCATTTATTATGACTTGTAACCAATACTTTCAAAAGCAGCATGGCTTGACGCATTTTCAAACCAATGTATATCCCAATGTTGCTATTTAACTGAATGTAAATATTAGCAATTGTAAAATTTTCCAAGCAGCCATTGTTGTTTACTTATATGTATGGCGAATTTTGAAAATCCGGACTTGTATTGTATTTTGGTTTTACATATACATATTTAAGTTATAAAAATTTTTAATGAATTCGTAGTAGGGATTTTGTTTGTTTTGATATCTACTAGCTCCATCACAACAAAAGCATTTTTTACACAATCACAAATGCTGCCATTTTCCTAGCCTTAACTTAGCTTCAACTTTTTTTAGTAGGAATATCAATATGACTAGAAAAAGTTAATAAGTATTGCAGAGAACCTAGGAGTAGTTACAGAACTCAAAACAATGCCAGTATCTTGAGGTTGACCTTTTAAAATAACCATATTGTTAATATGCCATCAACTAGGCACAAACCCTGACTGAGAATTGCTAATCGCAAAACCAAATAATGTTTTGCTTAATATGTAATTGAGTCAAACCCAGGAAAATGCTCTGCAGAACTGTTGTGCAAACACCTGCACCTTTGGAGCAGTATTAACAAATATTTTTTTGTTTTTAGATTCCTGAAACAGCTGGAACATCCAAACACCATAGAGTATAAGGGATGCTATAAACGTGAGCACACAGCATGGCTGGTCATGGAGTATTGTGTTGGTTCTGCATCAGACATCATAGAGGTAGTGTGTATTTTTTATAAATGTAAATGCTTTTTGTTATCATATGAATAGCATAAAACCAGTTGTCAATCAGAAACTTTCGTTAGTAGACAGATACTTCTTAAGCCTAAAATTTAAAGTCAAAAGTCATTTATTGAAATTAGGCTGAGAACCTAGACTTTTTAATCAACATTATTACATAAGAGTGTCCCCCAAAATAGTGGGCATTTTCTGTTTACTTCATCCTAGTCCTTTGGCTCTATGTATTAGAAAGGTTACTCACACTCAAGTCAGGTTGCAATATTTGCATTGTCAATAAGTGTTGCGGACAGGGAACGCGCCTCTCTCGCATCTTTGTGTTTAATAAATATTAGATAGAATACTCAAAATGTGCACTATAAAAGTTTTAGATATAAGTTTAGAAATTTTACATGGGATCATAGAATTGGTAGTTACGTGGCCATCTGCTTATAAATCTATATGTATACTAATAATCTCTAAAATGACTAGTCAGATTTCAAAATTTCTTTTTGGATTTGGTTAGCCCAATTGTTGATGAAGGCTCCTTAACATCACGCTAAGACTCTAAGGAGACAAGAAAAAGGAAAAATGTCAGAGAGAACGTAAAGCGAAAACGAAGTATTAGTGCGGGCTGGCTTTGTGATATAGTGACTGGGTACTCTAAGAACCTGGAAGAAGTACTTGCACTAATGAGTCATCACAATCATCATTCCAATAAAATTGTACCAGGAAAATGAAGATTACATAATCAAATTGTGTACTTATTACAACCATGTGGCTTTAGAATTAAAGGTATTGTGTATATTGCTATTTTTTGGACACAGAGCTTGTTTTATTTCAGTCTGGGTTCATTATGATCTATTTATTATTATAATGTTGTAATTAGCAAATACAAAAATATCACTAATTACATTGATTATATTTTTTACTTTCTACTATAAGTAAGAATTTAATATGTAAATAGATTGTTTGTTACATTATTTAAACAGCAATCTTATAATGTAAAAATATAATACGGCGTATTGTAAACCCAGTAGAGTGATCCTGTCATACAATAAAAATAGATAAAAACTTAAGATAATCTGTGTAGCATAATGTTCTGATACTAGATTGATTAAAATATGTGAATCACTCTAGTATTGAGACTACACGTTTGAATTCTCAGCTTGCTTGTGCGACATGGCATGATAAGACCTTAGGTAGGTATATACTTATAATGTCGACATATTCCAAACAAAAAAAAACTTTATAAACTTCATCAGAATATCCCTGAATATTCATAAAATTGATGAGATAAAAAGATACGCAAATAAAAATTTTGAAGACATCGAATAATATCCGACGCCCGTTAGCCGCCAATATGAAATCCAGGAATTATCATTCGTCGTGTGTATCAATTACACAATATAATTGTAATTCGATTTCCAATATTTCACTTACCAATTACCATTCCAATAAGGAAAATATTGGATTATCGTGACAAGAAATTAAGAATGAACTCCATTCTTAATTTCTTTAGTTAACCTTGACCTAGCATGGTTTAAAAATGTATTGAATTTCCGCGGTTTTATTTTCATTACAAAAAAATCTGTTTCGTTCTTGTATTATCATGAAATATATTATTACTATGACACTCGGCAATACTGTCACTTCCAAATAGTGAAAGAATGTTCTGATTCCCATCACTAGTGCCGAAGAATACCCCCTAAATAAATATTACAAAACTCATACTAACCACTTATAAATCAGTTTGTATTTTAGGTGAGTCAGTCAGGCGGGACAATTGTCTTTATAATATTTAATTGATGAAATGTTTACGGTTTTGTTTTGGGAGTTTTTCTGCGTGATCGAATCAGAAATGAGGTGATCCGCAGAAGAACCAAAGTCACTGACATAGCTCTGCGAGTCGCTAAACTTAAGTGACAGTGGGCAGGGCATATTGCTCGTACAACCGATGGCCGATGGAGCAGTAAGGTTCTGGAGTGGCCACGTACTGGGAGACGCAGCGTAGGGAGGCCCCCAACAAGGTGGACCGATGACCTGGTGAAGGTCGCGGGAAGTCGATGGATGCGGGCAGCACAAGACCGGTCGGCGTGGAAACCCTTGAGGGAGGCCTTTGTCCAGCATTGGACATCTATAGGCTGAAGAAGAAGAATGTTTACATGCGAATTAATGATGCGAGACTAAATCTGTTTCATCGCTGTGACCTCACGAAGCGTCACACACAATGCACAACTTAGCTACTACTTACTTTAATATTATACTGTATAACCTACTTTTTGTAGATCGTCAGTAAATTTTCAAGAATCGTGAACTGATTTCGTTGAGTAACCGATAACAAATGTCTACGGTCTCCCTGTTTGTTACAAATATTTTTTTCCGACGTTGCATATTCAATTTTCTTGGAATACCGATGACTAAATACATGTGAACAATTTACATCCCAAAAATGATATTCTAATGCTCGGATTTGATTTCCCAGAAGGAATTCAAATCAACTTAGGTCACTCTGACAATGCGCATTTTGAGTCATCTATATTTATCTATACTTTCGTGAAGTACCATTTAAGTAGCTGCATAAGTGCTATATTTGGTTGAATGTTTTTATAAAACCCTGATGACGTACGGATGACAGCAGGTCAACCCACCCAAAACTATTAAAAAAATCCCGATCAGCCTTGAGTCCTTAATGCTTTATACATAAAGTTGAAAATCTAATCTATGAAATCTGACTGACTGGTAGTAGCTTAATGTACTGTCGTCTGTACATGGGTACCATTCCCTACAATGTTCCCCCTATTTGGGCTGGCTCCCTCAATGAGAAGAAGTGGGAAGTAATCTGCTACGCGGGTCCAGTGTGGGTTGGTAGATGTCACATGTCTTCGAATTTTTCGTACTAGAATGTATACATTCACTGTTATTTTTTTTTTTTTTTAGGGAACCGTCATTTTGTACTATATGTTCCCGAACATAGTCTGTTTTCTCTACTTTTGTAAGTTTTTTAACAGACTTAAAAAAAAGGTAGTGGTTCTGAATTCGTCGGAAACTTTTTTCCATTAATATTAAACTTCAGGTATTAAGATTAAAACATATTCAGTCACTCTTTTCAAGGCTTAGCATGATGTAGGTACATAGGTACTTAATTACCCTTTTTTTACCCGCTGGAATTCCCGCTCCCTCACGCGTTTCGCCTCCTCCTTTGCCAGCATCACTGCTTCCTCGAAGAAAGTGATGGCCTGCCATGCACTCTTCTCTGGACCATGGCCTGGACCCGGGCCGGATGCGAGAGATCGCCGCTACGAAGACACGGCGGTGCTCTATCCAAGCTGGGTAGACATCCACCGTGTTCTCCGCCCAACCCTACAGTAGTGACACCCTGGCGTTTCCTCCCGCCTTGTACTGAACAGGAACCTCCCGAAATAGCCGTGTCCGGTGAGGACCTGCGTCTTCTTCTTCTGCCTATAGAGGTCCACTGTTGGACAAAGACCCTTTGGCTCCCCCAAAGCTTTCCACGATGACCGGTCTTGTGCTGCCCGCATCCATCGGGTTCCTGCGACCTTCACAAGGTCATCGGTCCACTTTGTTGGGGGCCTCCCTACGCTGCGTCTTCCGTTATGTGGCTGCCACTCCAGAACCTTACTGGCCCATCGGTCATCAGTTCTACGAGGAATGTGCCCCGCGCAGGACTTGCGTCAGTCGGTACTTATTACCCTTAGGTCTTTTTCGGCGTTGTCCTTGAGAAGTCTACCTCTTACCTTAGATTGTAACTGGTCCTATGTAATTAAAATAAACAAACAAATACTAAGCTACAACAAAAGTATAAAGTAGAACCTGCTTATTATGTATCATAGTATTCCACTGTCAAGTGCTGTCGGGTCCCGTCACTGATCGTTTAATGAATGCGCGCCTCATCGTTCGCGTTCTACATGCTAATTTAATAAAATATCAAATAATGTCATATTGTTTCCTGTTTTTGTGTTACATAATACAATTTGACTTCCGACATCGTGAATCGTGCATTACCTACTTGACTCTTATTACTTTCGTTGTGCTGGTCAATGTTTGTAACATAACATCACGTCTTATTGGCAGGGTGAGTTGGACAGACGTGACTATAATACATTCTCATTCCGCTGGTAATATTTAAGTCCCGTGTAATAGGCAGCGAGCTCCGGGCTGCTGCTGAGAAATCCCAGATAGAAAGATAGATTTCTCGGTGGTAGGCCATAACATCGGCTGGCGGCAGAAGTTACCACCCACCAGACAAAGTCTTGCCGCCAAGCGATTCGTCGTGTTCCGGCATGATGTCTGGTGAAGCCGTACGGAGGACGGATCTGAGCAGTTGTGTTGCGATTTGTGGCGGGTACGATGTGCCAAATGTTGTTATGGGTCGTGGAGAGTCTCCAGATCAATCTCCCTCTGGCGCAGCATCGTTTGGTCGTGTTGGTCTTAGGTTTAACATTGCATCACCTCGCTCAACTGCCATCATCCTTCCTATTCCTAAGTTTTTTTAAGTGAATAGGGTTAATAAACTAGTGCGCTTTATCACCAACGATTGCATCGCTGCTTACCATCAGGCGGAATTGCAGTCAAGCACTAGTTTATAATTATTAAAAAAAAAAAATAGAAAAACTTAATCACACGTTGTCTGATCTGGGAATCGAATCTAGGACCTCATGCTCAGCAGTAGTGTTTGTCGCCACTACACCAACGAGGCAGTCTACGATGTTTGTAGTTTGTAGTAATTGTAATAGGTATATAATCATGCCTAAGAAGTTAACGAGCATATTATTTATGTGCAATAAATCTCAATTCACTGATTCATAATTTTTAATGTAATTGTCACAGAATAACTTCAAAAGAATTGTAGGTATGTCACCGCCATAGGTTTGATGAATGTAAGTTCCTTAGATAAGAATATATTACGCCGCATTAAGTAACGGAATTAAGTGGCCACAGAAATGAGTTTCATAAACTTTACGCCCTGGAGGCGTCACAAATTTTAAACGTTGAGACACCTAAACTTGGCAGTCTCTTTAGGTTTCACAAATGTTGGTTCTGGGTCATTGATATACATCGTAAACATTAGTATCCCCCTATACTGCATCTTGACTACCTCAATAGTAATTTTGTATTCTCATTTTTCCTTGTATTTGTACAATCAGGTACACAAACGGCCTCTACGCGAGGAAGAGATCGCCGCGATCTGCGAAGGCGTGGTATGCGGTCTGTCATACCTGCACAGTCTTGGTCGCATCCACCGCGACATCAAGGCCGGGAACATTCTGCTGACGGAGAATGGGACTGTCAAACTTGCGGACTTCGGCAGTGCAAGCATCAAGTGCCCCGCCAACAGCTTTGTGGGGACGCCGTACTGGATGGCGCCCGAGGTGATACTCGCTATGGATGAAGGGCAATATGATGGGAAGGTTAGTCTGAAGTTTCTATTCTCATAACATTGCGCCCTTTGTCCCCTTCTCCGGATGGAGTAGGTAGAGGTAAAGGTGTAACATCCTACATCCATATTTCAGCAATCATATTAAAGTGGCAAGTATGAGCCTATTATGAACCCAAATGCAAACTTCGTCCTGCTATTAAAAAATCCTTATGGAAAGTCCAATAACAATCTGACCTGCATAATTATTTACAACTGTAGCTACCATGAGTTTTCATTACAAGACTCCATCGTCGATATCGAGCGCGTTTGGCGCTCTCATTGATTGAGAGTTCTTACAACCTTGAAGCGGGCCAACCGATGAGTCAAACGCGCTCGATGTCGACGATCGAGTCCCGTAATGTAAACTCATGGTAGCCACACTGTTTGGAACATCAATCAATGTTATCATAGTTGTCCTCTAAACACTGTTCACAAATCCAAAACTCGAAAATACTATCAGTTTATTGATCAAATACACACATCAAAAGTGTCTAGGGATCAACATATATTTTTGCAATAACTTTTCTCCTGATTGATATTAATTAAAATTTTCTTTAAGGATTCATCAAATAAAGTGTTTTCGTTTGTCACAGTAACGATAAACCAATTCACCTTTGCATTAATAAAGAAATTTGCCATTTTCCTAATAAAGGGATATTTGACATTTGAACCACTAACACAAAAGTTCGAAAAAAAGACTGAAATAACAGTTTTCTCTAAAATTTTATTGGGTAACTTAAACAATTAATAATCCGTGTTTCTACCGCGAACACTAACAACACAAGAACATCGGTTTGGCATACTCAAAATGAGTTCATCCAAATCACGCTGTGGAATGGCCGCCCATGTTCGTTGCAACAACAAAAAAAGGTCTTCTTGCGACTGGATACCCTCCATATTCGGCAGAGCTCTTCTCTGTAGCATATCCCATGCATGCTCAATCGGGTTCAAGTCTGGCGACTGAGCAGGCCAGGGCAGGACATTGATGTTAGCTGCGGCGAGAGTCTGTCTTACAACTCTTGCGGTGTGCGGTCGTGCATTATCATGCATTAACTGAAATAAGGGACCGATTTGCACTTGTAGAGGAACGATGACGTCTGATACAATCGTTTCAGCATAAATTTGA
The DNA here is from genome assembly GCA_017933935.1 of Sesamia nonagrioides. Classification (NCBI taxonomy): domain Eukaryota; kingdom Metazoa; phylum Arthropoda; class Insecta; order Lepidoptera; family Noctuidae; genus Sesamia; species Sesamia nonagrioides. The sequence continues at coordinate 1,961,566 of JADWQK010001779.1, forward strand.
GCGTTGAGGTTGCCTCTGATCCAAATCAACTCAGTTCTTCCGCCGATCCAAATACCCGCCCATACCATGATGATTCCACCACTATAAGGATGGACTTCCTGGCAGGATTTTAATCGCTGTTGGCGTCCAGGGGTTCTCCAGTGTCGTATACGTCTTGTATCCGGTCTCATACCAAAACGAGACTCATCAGAAAAGCACACGAAACGCCATTGTTCTTCTGCCCAATTTCTGTGTTCAAGAGCCCATTGATATCGAATCCTACGATTGTGCATTGCTATAGGTGGTACCCGTAGCGGTCTTCGGGAATGAAGGTTCACTTCATGCAAGCGGTTTCTGACTGTTTGGTCGCTAATTAAGTTCCCTGAAGAGTGATGAAGCCTCACGGCTAACATCATGGCGGTTATTGTTGGAGCTCTTCGAGTTAAGATTTGAATGTATCGGTCTTGTCTCCGTGTGGTGCAGCGATACCGTCCTCCATGGCGCTCAGCCACGGTACCAGTGCTTCGGTAACGTGTCCAAAGTCGACTGATAACACTCTGACTTGTATTCCCACGGCTCTGAGCATTTCTTCCCTGCTTAAATGACGTCGCCGCTCCATAATAACGTTGGTTTTAATCAGTAGTAGGGAAACAGTAGCACTAATAATGTCTTCAATGCGTTGTATGTTTTTATAGGGAAAATATTGACAGCTGATTTTCATCTTTTACTCGAATTTGATTCACAGTTCCTGATTCAAATTATGAAATGCACCAAAAAGGATCCATATAAATTTATAAAATCATAAATTTATTACAAAGCCACATCTCAATCTCAAGAAATCCGCATAAAAATGCTTGATCCCTAGACACTTTTGATGTGTGTAGTTGACAACTATTTGCTGTCAGGGGGCAAGGCAAATCAGGTTATCTGGATGTGTTGGTCCACTATAATTCACTGGTATAACCCACACTTCGCCAGTCATGTTTAAAGCCAAGCCTATATTGCTATTAACCAAGCACTTCTGACTTTCGGTTGCTATCGAGATTTCCGACACTTAATCCACATCTGTTTAGGCAAGCCCAATTGTACAATTTGGCGCAGAAAACTGAGGAGATCAGGCTCCAAATAATGAAACCAGGAACAAGCACCAGTCTGTTTAAATGATGTACCAGATTTCACGATCAGCTACCAGAGGCCGGAGATCCGATTAGACTGAAAGCCAACCCTAACTAAGGACCGCATTACAGAACCTTACTCAAGACTCAAGCATTACTTAAAACTAGTTTCAACCAATCAAATTGCTTTAAACGTTTAAGTATAGCTTGAGTTTTGAGTGAGCTTCTGGAATACGGACCAAAGTTGTTAAAAGACTAAACAGATTACAGTAATTTACAGTAATTCAATTTACAGCAGAAACCACTTTAGTCCTTTTAGCCTAAAGCAATAAAGTGATTTATGATGCAGGTGGTCTTCAGAAAGGAACCGCGGTATCCAGTAGCTATAATAAAACTTGTTAGTTAAATGTTTGTTTAATGTTCCAGGTGGATGTGTGGTCGCTAGGCATAACGTGTATCGAGCTTGCTGAGCGCAAGCCGCCGTACTTCAACATGAACGCCATGTCTGCACTCTACCACATCGCGCAAAACGACTCTCCCACTTTACAGGTAGCTATCATCTTTTTGTCACTAGCTTCCATATTATCAATCAATACTTAACATTAGATTCTTGGGACTGAGCTGCTCGCTCTGTTAAGCATTGTTATTAAGCAATATGCGTAATTATAACGTAAATTATTGTAAACATTTACATTTTTAATGTCTGGACTTGAAAAAAGACGATGATCTTGTTTCTTCTCAGAGGTAGTCAGTTAGGAAATGCCGGCTTCATCTAGTTAAAAAAAAAAAACATTACGTGTAAAAGTGATCAGTGATCCTACTTGCTTAATAAACGATTTCATAGAACATTCCAACCAGGCAGTTTGATACTCAAAGGCAACTTAAAGTTGAGTTGAGTTTGATTATTCAATGGCAGGGAAACCTTTCGCTGGTTCCTTTCTGTTTTCATTCTTATCAGTTGCTTTATTTTAAGAAATTATTTTCATGTAATTTGTGTTGTTTTTCTATGATTTCTAATCAAAATTTTTATATACAAAAAAGTACGTATTACAGGCGCCAGAATGGACGGACACATTCCGCTACTTCGTGGAAGCTTGTCTACAGAAGAACCCTCAGGATCGACCATCGTCGACCAAGCTGCTGTCACACCCGTTCATCACACGGCCGAGGTCGCCCAACGTGCTTGTGGACCTCATACAAAGAACAAAGGCTGCTGTCCGAGACCTCGACAACCTCAACTACAGGAAGATGAAGAAGATACTCATGGTCGACGCTGATAACGAAAGCGCTATAGGTATGAACTGATATGATATCTTTTATATTCAGAAACACTTGACCCACTTCTGTCATTTGACCTTTTTTATCGTTCACGAAAGATTGATGCTTGTCACTGATGTTTGCGTATTGTTTCAAATGCGGCGCAGTATTGCTTTTTTAATAACATGTTATTAAATATTGTTTCTGAAGGCCTGCAACATTCGCTGATAGTAAATATTTTTGTAAATAGTAACAGCATTAAACTTTTTTGGTATAAAAACAACCATTTTACGATTTAAAAAATATACCTATATTCGCAATAACGAGGTTACCAATTACTCTTTCCTAAGATATAGGGATGTGTCACTCACCTTCATTCCTAAGCAATGGAATTCTGTGTCTCTGAATTTGGTTTATAGTAAACTAGTTTTCCGCCCGCGGCTTCGCCCGCGTGGAATTCGATTATATCGCGCTTTTTAGATTTCCCTCGGGAATTTTTTTCAATAAAAGGTAGCCCATGTCCTTTTTCAGGGTCTAAAGATTGTCTGTGCCAAATTTCATCAAAAGAGTTACTTTCGCATTTGTAATATTAGTATGGGTTTAGTATGTTTGCTCAATTTGAGCAAATATTTATACATTTCGCCATTCTGCCTTCTATATGTATCTTTAAATGTTTAAGAAAAGCTTGCCTGAATAACATAACAAACAATTTGTATAGGCGATAACGAAGAGACAGCAGAGGAACGTTCGGGCGGCGACAGTTCCAAGTCCAACTCTGCAACATCGGAGCACAGCGCGGCCGGCGCGTCCAGCCAGAGCTCGTCGTCCGGCAGTCTACGGCGCAGGCCGCACCCGGTTAGTTTTGTAAATATTAACATTATATTATAAGATATACATTGAGACTCCACTAAGGACATTTTCCACCAGCTCACATTGGACACAAAATGTGTTCGCCGATTAGGGGGCTGGTCATGAACTAAAATTACCTAATGGGAAAGCATTGAATCGATTAGACCAGATTATGTATGCAGGTGGTTCCACCCCAAGTAAACTGCATACAATAATCTCGCAAAATTGGGTATCTTCGATTCATTCCACATTGCGTATGCGGTGCTCCTGAACAGACTATCCTATTTGCTGGAGTGTCTCGCCAACACCGACGGTCGCAATAGGAGCCGCTTACTGGACTACAGTAACATAGATGTACCGACGACACAAAAAGAAGAAAACAGTCCCTAGATATCCACTTCAAGTATAGACAAGTACGACTCGCGCGAGTTAACTGTGCACCGCGCTCTGTGACGTCATTCGGACGGTACCGTCTGTAAAAAAATGAGAATTATGTTAAAAAATTATTATTATTATTATTATTTTTGTTATAATGCTAGGTCATTTTAGTCATGACGTTTTGCAATTAAATTGATACATATGCACTGTAATATCATGATGGTGCAACCAACAGGCTTCACTAACGCGTCGAAAATGTAAAAAAAAACAAACTTAATAAAAAAAAAAAATCTTTTCAAAGCAAAAATTACACAGAAAAAGTAAAAACAACAAGGGTTTAAACTATTCGCCGTAAGCGCTGAAGTAGCATTAGCATCTAACGCTACTTTAGCGCTTACGGCGAATGCGGGGCGTCGTGCGGGGAAGCGGGAGAGGGGTCGCATTCCAGCGAGGTGCACAGTTAACTCACGCGAGTTATATATTGACGTTATGTTTTGTTCCGAAGCAGGTGAACGCGAACCATCACCAGCATCAACAGCCGCAGTACACACACCTCAACCACCAGCACTCTGCACACTCCACCAGGTATGTGTACTCATGGTAGCTGTATAATATCACAGAGAAACGTTACGAAAGCTGTAAATATGAAGTTCGGCACCTCTCCGACCGCCGACGAGGAAGCAACTACCGACTATTTTCTCACTTATGAAACATACAACAGATAAGTAAAGTTCCATTACAATAAAAGGAAGAGGTACATTTATTACTAGTAAAGTTATGTGATCAAAGAATAAACTCGCTAAGCGATGGTACTAGTAAGTGACTGGGCACTCAACATAAAACCACAGTCTAAAAATCATACAGTCGTCCAACGAAGATGTCTAGACAGGGTAATCGTGTGGGGTGTGAGGGCCGAGAAGCGGGTAAGCGGATCCCGAACTGCGAACAAAACTATGTTAGTAGTTCGGGATATATCATCAAGGGGTAACGCGTGTTTGTTTTTTATTTATGGCATCGATTTATTGACATCACTTACCGTTATAATTCCTGAAACATTTCTTTTTCGTTGATTACACTTATGTAAGCTAACTAAAACGATTCAAGCCGTGAACATTTCCGAACCGTGATGTTGGACTGACAACTGAATTATTTATTCATTTTAACTTCATTTAAACAATATTACAGTACAGTAAGTGTCACAGTAACTAGTTATCAAGTCTGTATCTGTTCAATTATTAAAGCTCTTTATTTTTCGAAATCAAAGGCGTCGACCTACTGTATGATTTTTATACTGTGGTTCTAGTAAGTGACTGACCACTCAACATAAAACTATGCAAGCTACACTATTGCGGTTCGCCAACTCGATTCGATTTCCTCTAATCATCGGCGGACAAGTGCCGTATAAAGAAAGTTGGAATAGACTAGCTATGTCTATCTCGCTCATTCTTGTGTGGCAGTTATATTCGGAAACCATAAGCAATATTAGTGGGAAAAAAAAATGGTGAAAGTACTTACATCTTTTATAGTGCCTGTTACTCTTGAGCAGTAATAAGCGCTTACTTTAACTTAACTAGCGCTTTTCTTAAGCCCATTGTTTAAGAAATGATTCTTAATTTTGTCACAAAATGTAATGAGTAATTAAGGATGAGATTACTATATTTTTATTAGTCGATATGTATGTATGCGTTTGAAACTGCTTCAATTTGTGGGTTAAATGCTGGAAAGTAGAATGCACGCCTAGTATTCAGTTGTACATATGTATATTGCGTTGATTAAAAGTTGAGTAGATGTTAATCATGACTTCACTTTAGTTAACATTTATTAAAAAGGTAGTGGTGTTTTAATGATTAAATGTTCTGTATTTAGTAGTAAACTTTAAGCTGTAAATACGCATGGTGGAGTGGTCATGGTAATTTAGTACCTAAATGCATGGTAATTATTGTCCTCATGTACACATTATGTAGTTATAAGCACGCACCCGTAGCGCTTACAGAATGCACGTCCCGCACTAGATAGAGCCGCACTTGCCTTTCAGAGTTCGCAAGAGCTGGCTTTTCTCATGTTGCTGTTTCGTACGCAGAGAGAGCGAGAGCCCTCTGCCGGGCGCGCACGACGACTACGTCAACAGAGATGCGCTGCGGGACTACGCGAATCGGGACTCTCTGTGTGACGACTATGGAGACGACTACGCGAACAGAGAGGCAATACGTGAGGCACGTGAGAGGGAGCGAGACCGCGAGCGCGAGCGGCAAGCGAGTGACTACCGCGAGTACGTCAACGCGCCCGCCACTTGGCAGGACGGCGACGACAACCGCAATACGCAGCGCCGACAGACCAACCGCAGTGAGTACACAATATACAATTTGGCTGCCATGAGATTTCATTACGAGACTCGATCGTCAATATCGACCGCGTTTGGCGCTCTCATTGGTTGAGAGTTCTTACAACCTTGAAGCGGGCCAATCGATGAGACCTAACGCGGTCGATATCGACGAATCGAGTCTTGTAATGAAAACTCATGGTAGCCACACAGTTATTCTATAGGCTCCAAATAAACTAAAGCCACGTTTACTCGGGTGAGTTTCTCGACCATCGAAGGGTGAGAATTTTTCCTACTAGATTTGCCGAAAAGTTTTCTCGAACTGTGAATTAACAACTCTGAAAAGATTTTTTGGGTGTTCTATCGCTTTCAATATTGATTCTCGCTAGCCGAGGCCAGTGTTGTACAGTTTTTTTTTATATATAATTATCGATAAACTCTCCTTACATAAATGATTTATTACAGATGAAAAAGCTAGGTCAATTCTATTTTCGAATGCGGGCAGTTGGCACTTGATATCACTAGAAAACTTTCGAAACTACACTGCTTATAAAAGACTCGATTGCAGCATCGTTGCTTACTCTTAATATTAATCAAGCCGCGTTGAACCACTCTTAAACTCTTTATAAATGGGATTAAGAGAGGAACTAATAAAAATCCTCGTTAGTGATTTTATCAGTCGAACACGAACACTTTAGAAAATGTATATTTTTTGGCGAATATTGCCCCAAAACGAAAATCGGACTCTAAATAAATGGATATATTTATGTGGGTCTCACAGGTATAAGCAACAACGTCTCCGCGGCGATGTCACTAGTGTCAGAACACGGCGCGAACAACTTCGCTACGATACGAACTACCAGCATCGTCACCAAGCAGCAAAAGGAACATAACCAGGTAGTTAACTACCTTTATGATAATTACAAAATAATACCAAACTAGTATTGTCCCACAGCAGAACAAAAAAGTCTTTCAAATTATGGGATGCTTTCTTTTCGATTGAATATAATTAATTCTATTTTAAGTAAAAGTAATTATTTTGAACAGACGATAACAAATTGTTTCAACCATCGTACTTTTTAATGTGTAAATCTAAATTCATACTAACTTCACGTCCTGTTGGTCTATCTCTTCAGGATGATCGTTTGAGATTGCGATGAAAGCAAATGTAGGGAAGTTATTTTGGGTATTTTTGACAGACACTGTTGTTGGTGTGACCTGAGTAAAATCTCTTGAAAATAAACGAGACAATACTCATTTTGAAATTACTGTTGATATGTTTAGCAATAATTGAGTAGTCTATGTGATAAAACATGTTTACAGTTTTTGCGAATCAGTCCTTATTTTGTTTTCCCCAAAAGTGGGTATTCACATTTTAAGGCAGATACAGACATTAAGAGTCATGTGCATCGAATAGTAAACCATGCATTTATAATCCGCTTCAGGATGTCGCATGATGTCATATAAAAAAAAACATTTGCTGGCCATGCCTCACTCTGTCTGGATGCACCATTATACTTGTTTTATTTCACCTCAAATTACAATACAGCTACGCTGCATTCCAGTGAATATTAGCAGAACTATTGACGCCAACTGGCTCTTGCTGATTACCATCGCTGTCGATCTGTCTCTCTTAATGTCACGGAATTATGTTGAATGATGTTCGATTAGCGTAAATGTGACGCCATATTTTCCCTCAACTTTTATTTATTTTTGTGTTTTCCTTGGCATCATGTTTGTTGCAAAGTATTTTATTTATTTCTAAACAAGAGCAGATAAGCAGGTGTTGATTGGTTTCAGGAGATGCACGAGCAGATGTCAGGGTACAAGCGCATGAGACGCGAGCACCAGGCGGCGCTGTTGAAGCTAGAGGAGCGGTGCAAGGCTGATGTGGACGCGCACAAGGCGCAGCTCGACCGCGAGTACGAGGCGCTACTGCAGCAGCTGTCCAGGGAGCTGGAGCGACTGCAGGTACCTCTCTTGAAAACTGACACGTTACAAGAACCATTAAATATCAACTTATCAGCTACAAGGAACTAGCAGGATTAACATCTGCTCAAAATTTACTAGATGACAGGTTATATCATAAGCAAATTACCCGCGTTGTCGTGGAGTTCTGGACACAAGTTACAGTATCTTCGTCATTAATGAGGAAGTAAGGATAATAAATCTTTACTAATATTGTAAATGGGAAAGTGAGTTTGTTTGTTCCGCTTTCACGCCATGACTACTGAACCGATTGCTTTGAAATTTTGCAGACGTAAAGTTAGAAGTCCGGAATAAATAATAGGGTACTTTTTATCCCGGAAAAATTTGATATTCCCGAAGGAAAGCTAAAAAGCGCGGTATAACCGTACTCCACGCGGGTTAAGCCGTGAGCGGAAAGCTAGTACATTATAAATATTGCTTTACATTTTGTTTAAACAAACAAAATCTTTATTCAACCATTTGCAGGTTACAGGATAGTTTCAATGCAGGGAAGGTCAGGAGAGTACAGACGACAGCACGTCAAGCTACTACAGTCTTCTTTATTAGATTTTCATCTTTATCTCTAAAGCATTAGGGCTCAAGGTTGATTGAGAATATTTTACATTTTCAGGTAGCTTGACCTGCTGTCGTACGTACATAGTTGGTAATAGTTGCACTACACATAGTTCAAAATCGCTTAGACATTTTATATGATTATTGATGTTTAGTGACTTTTTGTCTAATGTTGGCTTGTTATCCTTGTGTAATTATTCCAGGCGACAATTTTAATTTGCGGATAAGATTTTTTTTTAAATTCAGCCCTCAATATCATCAACCCATTAAAAATTATACTAGGGTTCGGTACTTTATCAACTTCTCATCTCAATTAGCCTTTAATTAAACTAAAAGAGAAGAGAAGTTGATTGCAAAACACCTGCAAAATTTAAAAATAAGCCTATTCAGCTAATTTATTCGAATTTAATCGACATGTACATCCATAAATTACGTTAATTTCGTAAACCACATAAAATTTCCTTGTCATTCCAGACAAAACATGCACAAGAATTGGAACGTAAACAGAAACAGAACGCGGCAGCAGAGAAGAAGTTAATCAAAGATATCACTGCCAGACAGGAGCAGGACCGCAAGGCGTTCGAGACGCAACGCAAACGCGAGTACAAGGCTAACAAGGAGCGGTGGAAAAAGGAGCTCAGTATGGACGACGCTACACCCAAGAGACAACGGGATGCCACGCTGCAGTATGTATTTATTGCATCACAAGCTGAGTCATCATCATCATCTCAGGGTTAATCCTAGTCGCACCTGAAGCTTTTTCAGCTTTAGAGTCACGGGTCCGCTTTACCAGTCTAATTGCTGATTTGGTTAAACTTCGATATTTTCCGTAAAGCAACTGCCGGACCTCCACCACCCGAAGGACGAAGCATTGCAGTTAAGACCAATTGTTGGACTTTTGAGGGCTCGCAACAATTCGTAATGATTGCCATTGGATGTTCGTCTAGCAACCGGGACCAACGGCTTAATGTGCTTACCGAGGCACCGCCTGTCGTGGCGTCGCCTTTCAGGCCTCGCTTAGAACTTATTAGCAAGGATCCTGGCCCTAAACTACGACTCCGCGAAAGTACTTAATTTGTCTGATGATAACTTGCATTGAGTTACCGAGCTTGTAGTTGTCTCAGCCGGTACTTAGATGATGTAATGATCTGCTTCGCCTTGTTATGAGATGTGTGCCAGCTATGATTATCCCATGTTCTTTGTTAACCTCTCAAGACCTCGATCTGTAGGGATTAAGCAATCATCATTTGCTTGTTTTGGAACTAAGTGCGCAGGGCCAATCTTACTTCTCTAACTTGTGTGACATTTATATTTGTTCGATTGTTTACTCGTATTTACTTTTAACCTCCAAATGAGGGCTTGTATATTACAGAGCCTCGCGCTCTGGCTTAAGTACTTTGTGCTACTCAACGATTATATTGGATGTCCCTTGTCTGTGACCCTCGCCCTGCGGCTCGGGATTTTCTTTGTTAGGCTAGAATAACTCTACGCCTCTTTTGGAACTTGCACATGCGACACACGCCACATGTGACCTACACCCCACGGGCTAGGATTTATCTTGTAAGCGATAGCAACTCTACCGCTCATGCAGATTCTTGCACATGCGACCCATACCCTGCCTGTATGGGATTTTCTTGTGTGGCTATAGCAACGCTACGGCCCTTCATTCAGAACTTGCACAGATCGACAAGACATACAACTTTTGATACAATTAGCGTTACTCGACTTCAGTAACTTCCTTTAGTTCAAACTACCGTAATACATATACGATTAGATTAACAACAAGTAATTAGATAAACCCTAGACACTTAGCTTTCATTAACTGGAGGCCTCGCTTGTTCCGGAACTCACTCAATTCACACTAGACTTTAAAATATTCTTACAAGACTGTACTTGATGGCGGCAGGAATTGTACTGGACGAAAACGCATGGCGTCTGTCCTTTAAGTAAAAGATTCATAGACTATATAGAACGACCGAGTTATGGTACAATTACCCACCTCGGATAAAATTGTCAGTGATCTCGCGAGAATGTCTTCCCCTACAAATTATCAGTAATCCGGCGAGAATGTCTTCTCTTACAATATTATGAGTGATTTCGCGATAAGTCGCGACACTCCCGCCGGAAACATTTAAACGAAGGTGATTTCGCGATAAGTCGCGACACTCCCGCCGGAAATATTAGATAACCATCAAGTTGTACTGCTTGTTTTATATTATTAATAGCTCTATGATGCAGATGAATTACTCAAATTCATTATTTAAATTATTGCAGACTAGCGCCCGAATTACTCAAATTCATTATTTAAATTATTGCAGACTAGCGCCCGCCAGCGAATTCGTTCGCGTGGAGTTAGTTATACTCCCGTTAGCCTAAAGCCTTCCAGGATTAATGGACTCAAAAAGAATTTTTCATATCGGACCAGCAGTTCCCGAGATCAGCATGTTCATACAAACATACAAACAAACTAATCAGCCCTAGACACCAGCATAGATATCATAGGCTCGTACAGATATGGCTTTGATTTCCTCAGTAATTTTAGTCAAACGGTTCATTAATATGTCTTCCATTTCAGGTTCTTCTGCAAAGTTATCTTTACTATAAACTTATGTACCATTATGTATATTATAAATTCAAATTTTATCCATTTCCATTGATAATAAAAAATTAATTAATCAATTAATTCTTTAACTCATTTGAAAAAAAAATGTAACTTTGCCTTAACTATTACCTAGTTTCATTTAAAATTCACTTGACCTTAAATTTCAATTAATAATTTATTAAAGAATGGATTAGAAAAAAGAAAGAAAAAAAAACCAAAATTTGTTTATAAGTAAGTACTCTGTAAGTACATACTAATAGTCAGTCAATTACTAATTATCATTTGCCAACATCTTCATAAATTAAGCATCTTAATTGTCATTGTGATTTGACATGCCTTCTAATATAATTCTTATTATCTTGAAATAACAATGGCTTCCCAATGCTATTTCAAAACTAATATTAAGGCATAATTATCTTACTCTAGACTTTACTCACATATAATCATATCTCTAGCAAGTGTAAATGGTTTTTATGAAAGTAACAATACTTTCATTCTTTGCTTCTAATTCAACAAGAAAAAAAATGTTCCTTGAAATTACTTTGTCATATGTAGGCACATATTTGTTTATTGTTTTACCCGTTGATTAATTTAGCTTATTTTATTTCAAGAAAATAGGCATTACAGCAAATATATAGCTGTTAATGACTGAATTATAATGAAAATTATGGCCAAGCAAGTAGTTAAGAATTGAAGAATTTTAAGACATTTAATTGACTATTTTAAAGTTTCTTAGGAAAATCCAAAGTAATATATGAGTACATGATGAATTTTCTCTTGAGTACTCGGTCAAGGAATGACTATTGTCCTACTATACCTAGGAACTTAAAATGTCATAACATGGCTTAAATTTTAACTATAAGTATTTGTTCACTTATGGTACCTATAACACAATGGAACATTCTCTTCCATATTCTTAGTAGCCAGACATAATTTTCAACTCAACATAAAAAGCAAAGGAATTAAATTATCCTTTCTTGTATGTAAATAGGTACATTTGCATATTGAAGGAATATTATTAATTAATAGTAGTTTCTCAATTTGGTTATAAACTAGCGCTTGACCGCAATCCTGCCTGATGGTAAGCAGTGACGCAATCGTTGATGGTAAAGCGCTCTAGTTTATTAAGAGCCTATTCATTCTAGCCTTGAAAACACTCAAATTGTAGTCCGACGGAAACATCGTCGCTGGCTAATTGTTCCAGTCCCTCGATGTACGCGGTATAAAGGAGGAGGCGAAACGCCTCGTCCGGATCGTAGCGGTGTCAACAACGTAAGGGTGGAAACCAGCCGTACGACGGGTCATCCGATGGTGGAACGGAGATTGGTGAATTAAATCATGCAATTCTCTCGCACACTCCCCAAAATGCATCCTATACAACACCGAAAGGCTGGCTAGGCTTTGGAGACCAACTCGAGTTAGATCAGGGTCACCAATCAGCCTCTTCGCACGCCTCTCTAGTGAATACAAAGTGGCCAGGTGACACTTAGCAGCACCAGCCCAAATGTGGCTGCAGTACTCCACACACGAACGGACCTGTGCTTTGTATAACATTGGAAGCTGCCCAGGTGTGAAATACTGCCGGACCTTTGCGATAACGCCAAGTTTCCTGGCAGCCACCTTGGCCTTGGACTCAATGAACCGCCCAAAGTTAAGGTTCGAGGAAATCTCGACTCCCAAAAGCTGAAGGCGGTCGGAACCACTCCAAGGACACATTTCGAAAAGTAGGAGCCAAGGTGTACGGGCTCCTTTTGGCGGTGAAAAGACACGCTTGTGTTTTGGCGGCATTGAATGCTACAAGATTGGCATTGCTCCATTCGGAGACTGCCTGCAGTGCAACACTCGTTCGCTCAATCATGGCCTCTCTTTCGGACCGGATTGATTCCCTACTAGCCCGAGCATCCGGCAGGTATCTCTCTACAACTGTGCTGTCATCTGCATACCCATAGGTACCGGGCATCAGTAGATCGTTAATATGAAGCAGGAACAGAGTTGCAGAGAGAACAGACCCCTGAGGAACACCGGTATTAGTTGACATGGGCTCAGAAGAGCATCTGTCGACAACAACTCTGAGGGACCGCTCGGAATTCCCCCTTTTTTTTTTTTGGAATTTGTTCACTGTAGGTATCAATTAAAACTGTTTCAAGCCTTCTCATGTCCCCACGTGACCACAGTTTTCTTTCAAGCATCATTTTTGATACGTATCTTGTACTATTTCAATACCTAAAACCGTATGAATTTTTTATTAACTATGTCGTAGGTAACATGACCATTGTCTTGAAAGAGAAGAAAAAATGTCAATTTTGCCGATACCAAATAAGCATATTATTTGTTTGTTTCACAAAACAAAACGAATGTCTGCCTACTCCACATATTTGTTTGCCTCCAAGCTTCTTTTAAGCTCCAGCAATTAACAGATATTACCACTGAATCACCGTTTCATGATTATAACAACTATCACAAAGCCGTGGTAAATTTATACCCTTGTCCCGCCATTGAGTACAATTACCATCAAGCAACAACACACGTTATATCCTTTATAACCTTTTTATGACAAAACGACTTTCAACTTTATTGCTAATAATATTCATATAGCTTAATTATGAACATAAAATAAAACGTAATATGTATGCAGCTTTACCAGCAAAATGAGTGAATGAGCGAGTGAGTTGCGAACAAGTTTTTAGAATGAACACGAATGGCATCACATATTTTAAATAAACTGAAACCTTTCAGCTTTAAAGAATTTACATCCCTTATAAGTCAAAGCAAGTATCATCAGACCTTAGGATTCTATATCTATCCCAGCATCTCCACCATGTCGTGGCGTCGCCTTTCAGGCCTCGCTTAGAACTTATTAGCAAGGATCCTGGCCCTAAACTACGACTCCGCGAAAGTACTTAATTTGTCTGATGATAACTTGCATTGAGTTACCGAGCTTGTAGTTGTCTCAGCCGGTACTTAGATGATGTAATGATCTGCTTCGCCTTGTTATGAGATGTGTGCCAGCTATGATTATCCCATGTTCTTTGTTAACCTCTCAAGACCTCGATCTGTAGGGATTAAGCAATCATCATTTGCTTGTTTTGGAACTAAGTGCGCAGGGCCAATCTTACTTCTCTAACTTGTGTGACATTTATATTTGTTCGATTGTTTACTCGTATTTACTTTTCACCTCCAAATGAGGGCTTGTGTATTACAGAGCCTCGCGCTCTGGCTTAAGTACTTTGTGCTACTCAACGATTATATTGGATGTCCCTTGTCTGTGACCCTCGCCCTGCGGCTCGGGATTTTCTTTGTTAGGCTAGAATAACTCTACGCCTCTTTTGGAACTTGCACATGCGACACACGCCACATGTGACCTACACCCCACGGGCTAGGATTTATCTTGGAAGCGATAGCAACTCTACCGCTCATGCAGATTCTTGCACATGCGACCCATACCCTGCCTGTATGGGATTTTCTTGTGTGGCTATAACAACGCTACGGCCCTTCATTCAGAACTTGCACAGATCGACAAGACATACAACTTTTGATACAATTAGCGTTACTCGACTTCAGTAACTTCCTTTAGTTCAAACTACCGTAATACATATACGATTAGATTAACAACAAGTAATTAGATAAACCCTAGACACTTAGCTTTCATTAACTGGAGGCCTCGCTTGTTCCGGAACTCACTCAATTCACACTAGACTTTAAAATATTCTTACAAGACTGTACTTGATGGCGGCAGGAATTGTACTGGACGAAAACGCATGGCGTCTGTCCTTTAAGTAAAAGATTCATAGACTATATAGAACGACCGAGTTATGGTACAATTACCCACCTCGGATAAAATTGTCAGTGATCTCGCGAGAATGTCTTCCCCTACAAATTATCAGTAATCCGGCGAGAATGTCTTCTCTTACAATATTATGAGTGATTTCGCGATAAGTCGCGACACTCCCGCCGGAAACATTTAAACGAAGGTGATTTCGCGATAAGTCGCGACACCGCCAATCACTAGCTGAGTGCCCGGTGGGGTTTTTCTTCGGAAACAATGAATGCGACTATTTTCGCGTGAATTTTCAACCTCGCTGTCGCCCGAGTTATTTTATATTATATTTTATACCTACTCCGAAATGGTCGCCGATATCAAACCTTCACTGCTCATTATAATGTGAGGCCACATATATATTACAGATCTCAGAAGGACAACCTAAAGCAAGCGGAAGCCGCGGAAGAGATGCGGTTGGTGCGGTCGCAGCGCGAGTACCTCGAGCTAGAGCTGAGGCGCTTCCGTCGTCGCCGCATGCTGGCGTTGCATCACAAGGAGCAGGAACTACTGAGAGAGGTGCATATCTAACATAAAATCACGCCTCTAGTCCCGATAATGCTTATAAACAGAAAAAAAAAACACGTGTACACGTGTTTTCTCAAGTGTTTACAAGCATTTTTTCGATCTACGTACACACTGCTAGCCCTGGTCAAGAACAAAATATTAGATTTCCGTACTGCTGTTCATCCTTTTCGAGAACATACTTATAACTTCACCTTTAAATAAGGGCAAGGTGGTTGTTATCATCAACCGAACAGATCATAATCTGCTGTCAAATCTGACTTTTGGAATAATCTACCAAATTGGCACAAGATCAAAATTCCGACTCCATTGGACTAAACTCGTGACAATATTGTTTGCAGGAGCTGAACAAACGACAGAACCAGCTGGAACAAGCGCACGCCATGTTGTTACGTCACCACGAGAAGACGCAGGAGCTCGAGTACAGGCAACAGAAGGGCGTGCATGCGCTTAGGTACGAACACAAGATGCTATAAATTTATATAGGATGTTTCTTAACTAACTGACGACACTTCACATCGTCATCTGCTTAACCTTTTCCGGCTTCCGGTCTAACCGGATTCAGCTGAATACCTGAATTTTCCACAACCCAGACAGACTGGTGCTCAGACTTTCGGACTTCTGATGTCCCATAACAACTGTCAAAGATCTACCAATGACAGCCGTGATCAACCCCTTAACGTGCTTTCCGTGGAACGAAGGAGTCTCGATATGTGAAGATGTCACCCATTGACAGACCAACCGCGGCAAGATTGCTTAACCTGATCAATCGTCTTGTGCAGCTGTTTATTATTTTAGCCACGAGCCCCAAGTGACGATATTTTACAGATGCTATAAATATGTAAAGGCAACAAAAAAATACATTGAAGTGTAGGAAAATATCCCTTCTAGAGATGGTTTCAGATTTTGTTTGGATCTCCACTTTGGGCAAAATGTATTAAGTTACATAAAAATTATTGTTACAAGGCTTAAGTCTTTATTTCTAACGAGTCTAGTGTTCTATGAAAAAGATACATTGGCTGACAATTTAGATAGTTATCCTACCTCTGGTGGTTGTGGAGTGGGAGTGACAGTGTTGTTGTGCCATAGAGAGGAGCAGCTGTCGAATCAGCACGGCACGGAGCTGGCCAACCAGCGCGAGTACATGCAGCGCGCTGAACATGAACTGAGCAAGAAACATGCGCTGCAGCTCAAACAGCAGCCCAAGAGTCTTAAGGTAAATAATAATATACCACTCTTCTATACATCAGCACTTTTCATTAAGGATGCACGAAACGTACATTTGTATCCAATTAAAAGATGTCGATTCGATCTTACAAATGTCGTTTCGTATCATCTCGCATTTATCAAATAAGTTGTCTCCTGGACATTGATTAAACTGAATCGATTGGCACACACTTCGCATTTTCCTTCACGTCATGCACAATTACCTACATTCTCTGGTAATGTCTTTCTGCATACTATTTCTGTGCTACGATAGGCTTGATGCTGATATATGAACGTATGTACCAGTATATAAAATAAGTAAGATTCATCTTAGGCAGGCATTACCTTACCGTGTGATTTGTTACTAAGTGACCTTGAAATCCGACTAGCTATTGTTAACTCCTTTTTTAACAGACTAATAAGAATACTTAAATGTTTACAGCAAAAAGAGATGCAAATACGCAAGCAATTCCGCGAGACGTGCAAGATACAGACACGTCAGTACAAGGCGCTCAAAGCGCAGATATTGCAGATGACCGCTAAGGTAAGCTTTTATTCTTTACAGTCTCTAGTTGACTAGTTATAGCAAACGGATATAAAGGGATTCATATTGCCAATGAAATTTTTTTGTATTTGCCTCATGATTTGATTATAGTGTTGAAAAGATTCATTAGATTGGTGTATGTCGCGACTCGGTACAGTCCCGTACAGTCTTAGTTATTGTGAGTGATGTGAATGCGGCTAATTTGCACCACCATACGCGTAAAATTGTTATGTTATGTGTATGTATGTATGTTAATGTGATTGATTGATTCTTCTTTGATGATCATTAACCAGCTCAGAAACCATTTACATAGCAAGCTCTATTGTTGGGATGTCAGTTTGAGCCGTAATGGAAGAACAGTCTTATGTGTTCATCCTTTAACAAATGCAGAGTACACCTTGCTACAGTAAGGTGAACTTAGTAACCCTAGAAATAGTTTCTTGTATAAATAAGCCTTCCCAAGGATGATAAGGATTTGTAGTGGAATTTTTTCTTTTCTATGCCACATTTATTTTGTACTAGCGGCCGCCAGCGACTTCGTTCGCGTGGAGTTAGTTATGCTCCGCTCCTATTGGTCGTAGCGGCAGATGTTATATAGCCTAAAGCCTTCCTGGATTAATGGGCTATCCAACGCAAAAAGATTTTTTCAAATCGGACCCGTAGTTCCTGAGATTAGCGCGTTTAAACAAACAAACTCTTCTGTTTTGTATATTAGTATAGATAGAATTTTGAAATGATATTTGCCTTTTACAGGAGCATCAGAAGGAAGTGATAAAGACGCTCAAGGACGAGAAGCGCCGCAAGTTAGTGCTGCTGGGTGAGCAGTATGACCAAAGCATCACTGAGATGTTACAGAAGCAAACCGTCAGGCTAGACGAGAGTCAGATGGTGAGTACTGCTACTCAAAAGGAATACAGGATGTAAAAAGAGCCACCAAATAGCCATCAAGTGAATTCTGTACATCAAACTAAGTATCATAAGTCAGAATGATTGCTGTTTTGTTTTTTTGTTTGTTCAAAAGCCGCTCTCGAGATATCGCATTCAATGTAACGCAAAACATTGTACGTATGTGTGTATGCATCGGTACTAGAATGATGGCAGTGTATTTAGTTTAAAATTTATCTTTAGTTCGTAAAAAAAAGTCGACGGAAGTAGCAAGTATTAACTATAGTAAAGCTTTAAAAATATCACAATTACGAGAAAGAATATGCGACTGTCGACTTTGTTACGCGTATACCCATTGTCACCTGATTTATGTAGTTTAACGCTAGTTCATATGGAACATATTTCATTCTCTAAATAATTTTTTTACAGATGGAGTGCCAGCAACTGAAGATGCAGTTGGAGCATGAATTGGACATGCTCACAGCTTACCAGAGCAAGAGCAAGATGCAGGCCGAGGCCCAGCGTAACCGCGAGAGACGTGAGCTCGAAGACCGCGTCGCCGTCAGGAGGGCACTGCTCGAGCAGAAGGTACGCTATAAATAAAGTCTACACTACTCATGCAATTTTGTGTCAAATATGTATGTGTAAGTATATCTGGGACCTATGACTGATTATAAGGTGAAGTGAAATCATCAATCGTTTTCGTTATTGGTTTGTTTGGTGTTCACCAAACCAACCAATAACGAAAACGATTGACCACGCGACGCGATAAATCACGTGGTCAATCGTTCCCGCCATTGGTTGGTTTGGTATTCGATTTCGCTTCGCTACGAAGCGATGTTACATTTTCTACAGGTCCTGGTCTTGAGCAAGCATGGTGATTACGCTCAATTAGTATGAGAGGGGACCTGTCCCCAGCAGTGGGACAATAAAAAGGTTGATAAAGTTATTTATTTTATTTTACGTTGCATGGTTGGTCTTTCACATTTACTTCCTATATAAGCTGGATGTGTCTTGGCGGGCAAATGTGCAGACCTTTTACCTGACAAGTTATTTGTTGTGGATAAATACATCATAAAATTTAAATTTAGGCGTTTTTTTTTATTAGTTTCCCTACACTAGGAATTTCTTCTGTATCATGGGTGCGTTTACACACATAGATTCACATACAGCCAGACCATGTTTATGTAATGGTATGCTTGTTTTACTAGATGGAGTCGGAGTGTGCGCAGTTCGTAGCAGAGCGTGCGGAGCGCACGCGACTGCTGCATGAGAGACACGAGCGGGAGCTTGAACACTTCGACAACGAGAGCGCGCGTCTCGGCTTCAGGTCAGTCGAAATGCTTACACGATTTGATAGCGTAGCTACACTGCTACACAGAGTTTTTGGCTCCTGTATGGGCGCGTTGATGTTATACATTTATGAAATCGGCATCCTAATTGCCTAATACACTATTACTGCAAGCATATTGCTAATCTATTACACCATATGTTTGAAAGATGCGTTTGTTCAACAACGTAAATAACGCAATGAATATTGTGGAACTGTTAAAACTAAACCGCTACTAATAATAGCGTTACGCAATTACCCTGCAGGTATGATAAAAAAAAAATCTTACAATGAATACAAAACGATTTAGATATTTTTAGGGTTCAAATGTACAAGTACTATCGATATCTAATAGCTAATATCATTTTCTTTCTTATTTGTATTTTTTTTGCTGTTAGTTACCGATAAAATAAATGGTGTCCATGAAGTTTCAATTCCAATTAATTTTAAACAGCCCTGGAGGCGATAATGGTTAACAAGTTTTGTTTTGTTCAGCGCGATGGCGATCGCGGAGGGCAGCCGGGAGGGCTACGGCGAGGAGGAGCAGTCGCTGTCGGGCTCCATGCTGTCGCTGGCGCACAGCAACTCGTCCGCCAGCTTCGCGGCCGGCTCCCTGTAACACGACACGCGCCGCCTAATGCTGATGCCAAACACAACCCATCGCGCTTGTATACCCCGAGTGTACGCTTCAGTAGATCATTGCTTGCTCGTATTCGTGATGGAAACTCGGGTGTCGGGCGCGCGGTTCCCTCACCGTCCATATTCATACCTCGAACGCCACTGTGATAAGGCGGAAGAACGGATATTGACGGTGCAGGCGACGACGCGAACTTATAGAGCGTTGAGACGCTCACAAATTATTATGGACACCCGGGTGTAATTATTGTAAATTTTTCATCGCGAATTTTTTCGAAGTGTCATACACTCAATGCGCTCTCTAGTATTCGGAGCGGTTAAATACGATCGATTGTTGTTATTATTGTTGGCAATGTTCACGGGCTACCTCATTAGACTTGTTACGAAAATTATGTGTTTTGATTGATTGAATCGTGTGAGTATATTGTGGTCCGCAGAAGTATTATTTCGAGTATTGGGCATGGTACAATGTTTTGGCACCAGCATTAGAACTCCACGTCCCATTCTTATTACTGAGACTGTCTGCCCTCCCGCGGTATGTAAATTCATGTTAATTGACAACATGAGATTATTTAATATACTGTTGGACACTGATAATATTAGCCTAATTTTTTATATTTTTTTTTTGTTTGTTATGTCTTCCAAAGTGAAAAGTACGGCCGTTTGTCAAATGGTTCGGGAGGGCATTTCCTATTTTATTACACTATTAAGTTTATTGCACTCCATAATTAAATAATTATCTCTTTATCACAGTCGAGTCGAGGAATAAACTGGAAAGTTGCAAGAAACAATAATAGCCATTATCTGAATTGAAATAAGGTTACTATTGTCTGTTGTAATGAGACACAAACATTATTCCTGACCCAGTTGTTAATGCATCACCATGTTTCTGGTGTTTTGGCAAATAATCGCAACTGAATACATCTACATTTGTACATACATAATATTATGTAGCTTTCAGTTATATGTTCTAAATAGGCGGATCACTGACTTGTAAGTGAATGATTATTTATTGTATTTTATAATGCATGTTTAATTTTAAAAGTATATTTTATGAATCAGATGATTTTCAGCCATCAATCGAATAATGTGCCTAACTCTGTCCAAATGTTTACTCAAAATATCGGAAACATGTTGTTACATAATAAGAGTGAAGATATAACAGTAACAAAGAGGTAATACGCAAGTCTGTCTGCATATGTCTGAGGTTATTTAAATGATGCATCGATGTGAGAATGAGACGCTTGTTTTCTATTAGAGATTTACTCACGGTACGACACTGTTCCGTTGCCTTGCTAGATAACTTTAACGAAATCATTAGTTGTAAACTGGGAATACGATAAAATACGTGCTCGAAATGTCCGCACTACACCGAACATTGTTGCTACAAGAGGATATTGAAATTAACACTTAAATTGTAAAACTTAATTTATTCGCGTCTGAATATTCGATCTCTTAGACATAAGAAATTTTATCATCGTCTCTAGAATATTATTAGACCGTCCATCGTTAAACCACAACACACATGCTACAACGGAACAGTGTCGAGTAGAGGACTTGATTAAAATTTAAAATCTAGTATTCCTGATCCAATCTTGTATAAATATGTAGTTTATGGTAAGTTTCCACAGTGGTTCTAGCTGATTTTTCATCTTGATGCTCCAATGAAACAAGATTGAAAAATGTCAATACGGATTACCGCGATCACGTCAAATATAAGGTAAACTTTGCAGAGAAACCAAGTAATGTTGATCCTCAAAGTATACGCTTAGCAAGTTTGACAAAAGGCATTAATTAGATTGAAGTAGTCAGAGATGTCAGACGACACTCCGAGCCGCGCGCATCCCGCCCACCTCACTTCACAGAGGATGTTATTATTTACAACATTAGATAGACAAAATTCTAATATTCATATCATTAGTTTTTACTTTAGGAACCATTTTTGCATATATTTAATGTAAGTTGAATTCTTTGAAGAGCGGACTGATGCTATTTTGTTTATTGGCCTAGTATTGAGTTTATTAAATGTTTAAAAGGGTTTTGTAACAAAAACTTTTATTATGCTTACTTTAGATGATTTTTAGATTTTATTAAAAGGATTGTAACACGCTTTACTAAATGATAATAACAATGTGCGGGTGGTGCCACTGCCGGCTGCGTTGTGTAAATATATAAAGTATATGTATTATTGTGAATATGTATTAGCGAGCACACGATTTGCCTTACGGGAGGGTGCGCGCCGGCTCGGCGTTATGTATATAAAGAACAATAATTTAAATATTATAAATAATTTGTTACTTTTGTAAGGTGCGAGTGCGGTTTGTGTACATTGGAAGTGCGACGCGGCGGGCCCTCTGCGGCCCTGACTATGTGCTATTTTCTTTATTTAGTGTCCTAATACCCTATCGTATTGTGTACTAAGCTTACCAGTCAAATATGTATAGCAAATGTATTATTTAATTTAAAATGGATTATAGTCATAAATACCCAAATTTAGTTAATACTATTTTTAAAGTATTTTTTATTATTTTTATTAATATTCTTTTCCTAAAGCATCACATAATGTGATCGTATTATTTGAGTTTGTTGGAAGTTTCTCGACGGATTTAAAGTATCGCGAAGCCTAAGTGATTTAGGTATAAAATTAAATACAAAGCGTTTGACAAAAGTTAGCTGTTTTAAGTGAATATCAAATTACACAATGCTATTTACCCGAATCATAATTATAAAATTTGCTTCAATTTCCTAGATAATGCAAGATAATGGTAAATGGCATTGTGAATAGGTATCATTATTCGTAGACTCCACATTACCCCCTCCTGAACTGACCAAATATATGACAATAATCTCTAGACACAGCCTAACTTGAGTTGTCACCTTGTCTGTAAATAATAGTAGACTACGAGCGCGCGGAGTGGACTTACCGTTGGAAGTATTCAGCTGTACATAACTAAATATACAATGTGTTAAACGCACATTTTGCGGAAACACTCCCTAAATACTCAATATAGGTAATAATATAATAGATAGTATTGTTTGGTAAAATGTAAGTTATCTTGATACTAAAACACAGTAGTGAAACAACGGACAAGCGTTTATCATACTATGCGTTATCAATCGGCTATCTGAGTGACACTTTTATTTATGACAATTAATGCCGGTACTATTCCGCCACGTTTCGTCCACTGTCGATCTCCGCCGAAGTCGTAACCATTCGGGAACCGAAGCACTATGGAATTGAACATTAAGCTGTAACTTCGCTTTGGTGCAATAGATGGTCGGTACTTAAAGTTAGGCGCGTAGTATTTTGCTCGCTGTCATAGTTCTCTGCGTAAATGCTGGCGAAGAGGCCATGTCGATTTCGTTCGACGCGAGATTGTTACTCTGCAGTAGGCCGGAAGGCGGGTATAGTGCGTAGGCGCGTCTTTTCCTATTCCAACCTCCCACCACTTAGCTGTTCTAGAGTTAGATGTTATCAGTTATATGTCACCTTT
Source organism: Sesamia nonagrioides (assembly GCA_017933935.1). NCBI lineage: Eukaryota > Metazoa > Arthropoda > Insecta > Lepidoptera > Noctuidae > Sesamia > Sesamia nonagrioides. Next base: position 1,985,044 of record JADWQK010001779.1, read on the forward strand.
CAACGGTCACGATCTACAGAATAATTATTATGAGATAGAAGTACCAAACTCGTAGTTAGCGGTCACGTATTTTGTAAATTGTAACTATACAATTTTTATATTTTACCATTGTATAGTCTTATCACAGATAGGTAGTTAGCAATATTGTGACCGAATATGTGACAAGGTGCGCGCGCGCGGCCGCCGGTTATTGATTATAGTTTGCGATTGTTTGCGGCTCGCTCGGTGCACCGTTGTTTTCTTTTTATTTTTTGTTACATAATATTTAACAATGAATTTCTAGATTCTAACTATTATCACTAATAATACTGTAATATAATCTGGTTCATGAAAAATCAAACCGAAATAAATTAAATGGAAAGAAAATCATTCCGTCGTATTATTTACTATTTGCCTTCCTCATCTTATCATAGTCTCGAAGCACGAATGAAACATAGTCAAACTGTTTAAAAAATCTATTTCTGAATTAACAGAAAATGTGAAACAAAAAACAAGGATAAACAACAATGATGCCACAGTACATTATTTTCATGATTATCTTCAAATTAAGCCTAAGATTGATCTTATATTAATATTACGGTTTTGTTTTTCATAAATGCTATCAAAAATAAGAAAAAAATCATTAAAATCTAATTTCTATACTACAAAACTAAGGCCGTGTCTCCACATTGCTTTGTACAATAACTACACGTCCTTTATAATAACATGAAGACAACGGAAAATATTGTGCTTATCATAGTAAACTGGTGCATACTTTTAATTAAAGTAACATGATAATGCCATCTGGTTAGTAATTGATTAGAGCAAAATATGCAAATTGCCGAATACATAAAATATTTGTAGAATTGCTCTCATCTGATTGCCAATCAATAAACACTTTTCGACTTTGGATTATTAAACAAAAAGAAAATATTTTAGCAAAAGATATAGATCTTTTGCTAAAATATTTTCTACGTAACGTAGTATATACCGCTTCCTAGTAGGAATCTTACAAGGCATGCTCAAAATTGAAGCACATTGCCCCAATACATTTAAGCCTATTCCATTTAATCTCCTAAACAAACACTTGAAACAACGTTACATTAAATTACATAGATTTTAGGAAAATCTAGCGATTAAAACTGGGGCGTAGTTACGATTGGATATTAATTAGCCCATTGGTTCATATATAAAAATAAATTTTCGATAATCGATAAAGGCAGTTCCTGGATAGAAGATGTAAATGCGGTCGTCGGAAATAGTTCGCTGGTCTGGTCTACTGCGTGGGAGAGAACGCTGTGGGCTCCAGGATGCGGCAATGCATCTCCCGGATGAGAGGAACGGTGTAAGCCACGCATTCGTCCCAGCCAGGGTTACGCCACGTGCTCTCGCGCGTCTCACGACGAGCTTGCAGATCTTTATAGCCTGAGGAGGACAGAATACGAAATTCACGTTTACGAGTATAGCAAAAATTAGCAATAGGATCTTGACTCGTTGGAAACATTTAATGCATATGCATTAAATGTACGGATAAACGGATACGGATATCCGTATCCAGTGTTGCCAGCAAAACAAATTCATGTTGAGCAATGTTAGTTTTCCTTAATAGGGATGTTTCCTGGGTAAAAAAAATGATTCTATTTAGTACGTCATTCAGATTATAGAAAAATATTGGATACGTATATTCTGTTTTATCAAATCAATAAAAATTTACAAATATAAAAGGCATCAAAAATCAGCTGTGGTGGCTAGTGACGTCACTGGCCGCTAAAAATTGTGTAGCGTGCAGTGACGTCACACGAGTTTTCAACGCGCTGTGTCGTCTCCATTTTTTGTTTATATGAAAAAATAAAAAATACGTGTCTAGTATTTTTTGGAAATCTGACTGACGGACTAATTAGTTTTTTTTTAGTCAAATACCCTATTCGAGGCTGATAATCTGGTTAAAATGCTACAAAACACTTACACCAAATGTGATGTACGTTGTAGAGTCGTCCAATCTGCGAGAAGTACCCAGCGAAGGCTTCGTTTTGAGCGCGACGGTATGTGAGACCGCGAGCCCAGTTGTTGCCCCACTCGATCATCGTGCCAGGCTTCAGACTATACAATGCATGGAAACATAAGTATTTAAAAAAGGCTACAAAAGTCGCTTTTTGTAAGCGTTGGGTGATGAGACGGGGGTCTACGTAAGTACTTGAATAGTTATCAGGAGAATTCAATCTGTAGTATTCAGTAAATTTTGAAATGCAATTTTGCCTTGTAAATGAGAGTTAAATTGATGTCGGTTTTGTTTATGGCAACATATGACCTACAGTCCTTGTAGTTATTTTACCTTACAGACAATAGCCACACGAGAATAAAGATTACTGATTTTGACAGCCTTGTTAGTGGCAGCAACCTCAGTGTTATGAACTTATGATAATAAAAATCACTGATTTTGACAGAGATAATATATTGTGTAAGGACTGTAAACAGCTTTGAGGGAGAAGATAATTTTGCCACAATAGCGGCGATAAGTCGCCTTTTGAGGAGTGACTAGAGTGGCGCCACGACGCCCTCAACTTCTGCCTGACGCAGGTCCTCACCGGACAGGGCTGTTTCGGGAGGTTTAAGTTCAGAATAAGGCGAAAGCTAACGCCAGGGTGATACATTTCAACACACAATATTATGTACGGTGGTGACCGTATATAATATTGTGTGTAACTATATAGCTACACACATATTAGACAGACGGATATCCGACTGGTAGGTTATTTCCTCTGGTGAAAGGAAATAACCTACCAGTCGGATATACCTAGTTAAATTTTGACATGAAATCGATGGATATTTACGAACAAAACTTTATTGAATTAATAGAAAGCAAACAATTCATTTATCAAATTGAATTTCATTCCAAAACATCCATCGGTTTCTTTCTAAACTGCAATTATATCTGACAACCCTGGTTACTTGTATACTTTGGTGACTGTAGGTACTAAATCCATGATAACAAGTTGCGCGTCGATATCGCTGTATAAATACAAACCTGTAGGATCGAATCTCATAAATGTTGCTGGGCTGACGGGGCTCTCCGTTGGGCCAGAAGCTGAATGCTAGCAAGTACTGTAAGTGTCGCGACCTCACGAAGTTACCGCGCTCCACTTCAAGCGCCCGGTAATCCTGCGAGAAAAACAAAATATTTAAAATAGAGACCAATCTATACTATGCTATTCATATTAACATTCACTCGTAATTAAAGGAGGCTGAAAGGATTTAGGCGATATCGTTGATGGTAATGCGCACTAGTTTATTACAAGCCTATTTATTCTAACTTTGAAGACACGTAGATCATAATCGGACTGGAAGACCGTCGCAGGCAAATTGTTTTAGTCTTTCGATGAACGCGGTATAATCGACGCGTTTCAACATCGAAAAGGTGGATGCTCGCCGTACGACGGGTTATATGATGATGGAATGGAGCGGTGATGGCAGAATTAAGTAATTCTCTTACAACTTCAAAATTCGCGGCAGAGTGGTAACATTCCTGCACGCCACAATAACGGCGATAAGTGCCCCTCACCTTCCGTCTGACGCAGGTCCTCATCGGACACGGCTGTGTCGGGAGGCCCTGTTCCGCATAAAGCGGGAGGAAACGCCAGTGTCACCAATGTGGATATTGAAGACATGGTGGAGGTCTATCCGTCTTGAGCGGAGACTCACGTGTCCCCGTAGCGGCGTTTCGGCCCTGGTCTGGAGCGAGAGTGCATGGCAGGCCATCACCTCCTATTCCAAACTAGTAATGTTCGCTAAGGAGGAGGCGGAGCTCGTGAAGAAGAGGCAATCTCTGCGCCCTTACGCTTCTAGTCGCCGTAGGGGCGCCTGGATCGTCGGGAGACAACATCGAACTCCCCACCACTGTTAGTAGCTGCTGGCTTGCGGGCGACGAGCAATGTGGAGCTCGAGCCTAATCCTTACCAGGCCCGGGTCGGCGGCGCGTTGTGTTCCACGTGCGCCTCAAAGCGATCACATCACGATGGGGTCCACTAGGATGACTGCCAGTGAAGTAAAAGAGTCACTCGCGGCCCTGGCAGTCATCCTAGTGTCATACCATACCCAACTAACATTTAAGTCGTCGAGTAGACGTTTTGTTGGCGACTTAATGTTATTTAATATAATCGTATAAACGTCATAAGGACGTTTACTCGACGGCATTAGGGCCCATTTTATACAACTTAAGGCCCTAAGAGTGTCGTGTAATAGTCATATAATAGTCCTGTATAGTCGCGTAGTAGTCATATTTACGTTGCCGATTTGACTGCATGTCATGTAAATGACAACTGTAGCGGCGTGTATTCGACTTCGTGTCGAGTAATGGCTCACAATATGACTTTTAATGTAATAGTTGTGTTATTGTCATTTAAAGGTGTGCTTATTTGAACGAATTCTATAACATATCACGTGAATATAATATGGCTGTGTTTTTGACAGCAGAGTTAATATTGTACATTTTCTTTGTTATTTGAGGTGATAAAACTATTTCATCAGTTGTCAACCATTGCGCAATCAAGTTTACTGATTAATGTGAGGTAAGTTTCTAACAAATTTTTTACGCGCTTTTAAAATATTAATGTTTTCACATATTTCTATTAATTTATTATCAATGTGACTGCGTTATATGACAACTACATAACTTCCCGACGTATAACTGGGTGAATTTTCATTTTATGATTAAATATGATAGTTTTTGTGTGACATTGCTTTTTTCTTGAATAATTAAAAACTATCAATAAAATCATGATGTTATTTGAAAAACTAATGTTTTTGTATATTTAAACGATAATTTAAACACCAAATTTAAAAGAAAAATCATGAAATATAAATATCGCATTGAAGTGAATGATGTTGTGTAGACGTAAATGATATCGTCTGTTGAAGTCAATGATAAGATGTAGACGTTAATGATGCAAATGAAACACAGAGATTACAATCAGCTCTTCATGGAAGAAATATGAACATTCGAGTACTAATTGTTTAAGAAATATGTCTCAAAAATCTTTGATTTGTTTAAACAGAAAGCAACCAGGCTCAAAAAATAATTAACGTTGGTTTAAATCACAGAAATGTTTTGATTTGAAGCAATAAAGAATACACACAAAATAGGACACAAAATGATTATTTAATAAGATATTGTGATTGCTAAACACGGACTTAACAAAATAAAATACACAAAAATCTTTTTTTTTTCTCCAAAGTTACTAGCATCTTTAAAATCATGCGTAGTTGTAGCCCGCGAATTTAATTTTTTCTTTATATTCCAGGTCAGTGTCAGGTTGTATCTTGAACAAAATTTTATAATACATCTTTCTAAGTAAGATTTGTACTATAAGTACTTTGATTTTGTTCCTATGGTACAAATCGTAACTTTTTATTTATACACGTCTTCTCTTTAGTTATGTGCTATCATCATTCTGGGTTTTTTGATGTCACTCTTGTTGTTGAGATTTACTTGTAGCCTTAAAATTTGCATTCTTTGATTTCTATTAATTTTCCACAGGTTCTTTATAATATTTATCAACTTAATTATTTTCTTCAATTCGTGATATCTTCTTCCTTTCTGCTTTTTGTACGTCTTCTTTTGTTAATAAACCAATAGGTCTTATCTAAAATCAGTTTGTTCAGAAATTTCATTAGCTTGAACAACTATATTTGGAAATTCGATGACGATTCTTTTTGTAGCTGTCTATCATTATTATCTCAGCGTTAACCCAGTCGCATCCGAAGCTTTTTCCAGCTTTAAGTCTGGGGTCCGCTTTACCAGTCTAACTGCTGATTTGGCTAAACTTCTAAATTTTTCGTGAAGCGACTGCCGTTTTACCTCCACAACCCGAAGGCGATATTTCTGCATTGCAGTTAGACCAATTGTTGACCTTTGAGGGCTACAACAACCCGTAACGATTTCTATTAGATGTTCGTATGGCAACCAGGATCAACGGCTGAACGTGCTTTCCGAGGCACGACCAGACAAAGAGTGCAAATACTCATATTGATGCATACAAATATTTGCACTGCGCGGGGATTGAACCCGCGCCTCCTTGTGCAGTGGCCGCATTCGCTACCGCAACGCCACGGAAGCTGTCCTTTTTGGTGCTATCTGTATTTCTTCGAATTTACCTTGCACTGTTTAGGCAATTTCCTTTGTTGACATGGAGTTTTTCTGTTATGGATATCTGTTTCCTTTCTTCTTTACGTTTTTTTTTTTATTTGGCTCGTTGTTCTTCTTTTTCTAATGCATATAGTTCGTGGTCATTTTTTATTTCTCAAACTTGCGTCTTTTGCACAGCCTTTGCTGGGCTAAACGTTCTGCTTTCGTTTTAGCCATAGCTGTACCTGTGTAATCAAATAGAGTTTAAACAATTTAGTTTTATTAATTTACATCTAATAACTTGTTCTATTATTAATAAAATTTAGAGGAACCTAATTGTATTGCTTTTAAAATGCTTAATTTATTACACCGAAATCATTAACCTCCATATAGCGTCATTGTAAACGTAACAAAAATGTCATTTTCCTCATAAGAAATCATTCACCTCATCTAGAAATTCCCGATGAATGATGTTACGATTAATGACGAAACAAGTTAAAACACATCCCTGTCCAAGCAAACGCAAACCTACAATATAACACTATACTTCATATTTAATACAACTTCAATATTGTCCATGCTCGTTTATCAATAAAATAAAGCAAAATATACTTACCAACAATATTTCCAATCGTTTAATGACGAAATTCGATGACAAATTTAAATCAATTCACTTCAAAACGTAATTTTACTATGTATACATGCAGACTAGTAAGAATCTCCACAACGACTAAAGTGGGGCACCGGGGAAGCTATCCGAAATGCATTTGGTTACTGTTATTAAATATTTTCGTTGAATAAATTTCTTGAAACCACAATCGTGGAAACAAATGACGATATTCTTGTGACGAATTTTTAAATGGTTATATAACAATGTCAGGGGTAAATCTCGATTTAAGAAAAGTAATAAATATTCAGTTTATACTTAAAACATTACAAATGAGATTAAATCAAATAAAATTTAAGCCCACACAAATGAGATTTTGAATAATTATTCAACATGGTAATGAAAGTAACGGAGAGGTAAATGATTTCCGCGATACTATTTTTAAATTTTTTATGTAGTATATAATTGTTTTGTTATTTTATTACCTACTAACCATACATAAGTATATAAAGAACAGTGTTAGATATATATTACATAAGGCGTAGTGAATTTTTTTGTGAAAAAATAGAATCACACCAATAATATGCTATTTTGAAAATCCACCCAACTGCATGTTTATTCATTCGAGTACGCCATGACAGTTGATTTAGGGATCAATAGTAAAATAATAAACGCCTAGCTAACATAGTTCAAATAGGTAGGATGTATTTGAACTAAGTTAGCTAGGGCGTTTATATTTTAAGAACCAATCTGCGTGACATACCTATAACTTAGAATACTTTTGTTTTAGGTAAACCCCACAAGGATGTTGATAAGTTTTTACCAAATAATGCAAAAGTGTTGCACGAAAATAATCAGCCGCCAGTTGAAGAGCGATGCAATGCCCAGAATGTAGAGCTAGAAAATACACCACATCAGAAAGAAAATGCTTCGCCACTTGAATTACCAGTTAGATTGGATTTATAAAATTAAAAAGTGATAAAAGGATTTTGTTTACTTCTAGTGCTTGAACTTGATTTTTTTATGTTGAAATTTTGTATTAGAACATACAAAATCTCAACATAAAAAAATCAAGTTTCAAAAAGATATAAAAGTTCCTAATATCGGAACGTTAAAATAGGTTTGTGTCGATTGACGCACATTATCGGATTTAAACGCGATAACTTACTATTAGTTTTAAAGAAATGTACAGAAGACAACACGTCAAGCTACTGCAATCTGTCAGATTTCTTTATTGGATTTTCAACTTTATCTTTTAAGCATTAAGACTCAAGGTTGATTGGGAATATTTGGCAGTTTCGGGTAGCTTGACCTGCGGTCGTTCGTACGTTATGTTTAAGTTGCCTATTATATAGTAATTTTGTATGTTCTATTGTAAGATTATTAGCTACACATAAGTATAAATATGTTTCAATGTGGCAAAATAAATGAATGTTTGGTTGTAAAATACGAAATATTATAATTTCGTATTTTACATTTATGGATCAAAAAGCCATTTAAGTTTTTCCAAAACTAGCAATATTTTAAAGAAATAAAAGCAATTTCTATTTAATAAGTGTCGTCAAACTTGAAATGTTAATTACGTTCCTGGGAATAATAAAAAAAAAATGAAACAATTTTTACTGCGTTTTTTATTACCTATTTCTTAAATGTATGAATAACACACTAACCAACTGACACTATATCAGTAAAATAATATAGGTTTGACTTCAGTTTACGAGATTTCGTTCTCATATATTCGGATATGAAGATTTCATAGGCATTTCAAAACATCATTCCTTAAGTTTCAAGTTATTCAATTGGTTTAATGCAATTTGGGGAATATTAAAGTCAGTAGCCCCCACTTGTTATAATGGTCTCTGAAGTCGTCATTTTGGGTGCCTTTATAAACGTTATCTTCATTTTCGGACGATGAATAACTATCTTCAAGATCGGAAAGCGAACAAGAGTCCTGAACTTCGGCAAATGAACTGCAAGATGTACCTACTCGTAGAATTTTGGTTAAATGTGATACGGAACCCTTCTCATTTTCTTCACTATCAGTTTGAGCTCTATTACTTTGTATTAAAGGACGTGCTTGAAGCGAATGATACTTGTTTTTAACTCCCCTCTTTTGAATTCCCCACTTCTTTTAATACTTTTCCACTTTTATCGATCCATTTGTTGTACCAAACAGTAAATAAATATGATTTCAAAATGATGGAAGTTGTATATAAGGTGATTATAAACCTCTATTATGAGTAATAATTATATAGCGGTCGTATTATCATTTTTGTAATACTTTAGGGTGTATACAGGTCGCAATCGTAATACTTATTCGACTTATATATAATGGTTACAAATACTACGTGTAAACAACTATTATCCGTGTAGCAGTTGTTTAAAAGGTAATTATATGACAAAATTGACAGTATTACGTCGTTTATACGATGAAAACGTTTACACTACAAAAAGTTGTAAAAGTAAGTTTTATAGAAGTCGTCGTAGACGCTATTATATGACGATCGTATAAAAATGTCGAAATAACGTCTACACGACATTATTATACGACGAAAAACGTATATGACTATTCGGTCACATAATGCACCAGTACATGACAAAGAGTTAAAAAATATACTATAAAACAACTTTAATAAGGCTCAAGGTCATATAACTGTTTGATTATATGACAAAAATGTTAGTTGGGTAGCCCCTGGCGCTCAGACAATTATTTGCTCTTTTATAAAAAAAAGTAATGAGTAGTATTTAAATTACCATAGTACTTAATTTGCATTATCTTTTGTCTTTTATATTTTAGGTAGGAACTGCCTGGTTAATATTTACCAATCAATTGACTGTACCACCTTGAATCATTAAATCTTACAATCAGCTAGATAATAGCTTGACCTAACAATCATCTATTCCTTTGTAAAAAGACTGATAACAACTAATCAACAAATTGACAATAAGTAATCATAACAATATCTTACAGCATTCTCTTTGAACATGATCTTAGCTTTGTCAATCTTCTCGAAACCTCCAACATATCTCCACAGGTGGAGGGCCTGGTCCATATCGCCAACAGACACCGTCCATGACCCCACCAGCTCACAGCCAAGCTCCGCTTTTTGAGAGTGTACAAACTCCACTGTTGTTTTGCTAAAAGTTAATTAATTTTTATTTTGTTTCATACATATTATCTAATTTTAATAATGAGGAATAATTGATGAAATATTGATTGAATGCAGTGTTTCTTTATGATGATAATAATAATAGGTTGATCATTCAACTCTTAGCAAAATTTTAGTTTGAAACATATGTAAAAGCTTGTTTTCTAACAGTTAGAATATTTTTAAAGATGTCTTGTTGAAATAAGGTTTTATTTAGAAGATACAGAGAATTGTGTTAGAAACAACACTTGTACTAAGTTTTAAATGGCTGATGTTAAAGGGTCAAAGTTTATAAGCTGATAAGATTTACTATGTTAGAATTCCAATGAGTTGTTGCCGTAGGTAATGTGCAGTGTACTATTTACAGAATGTTGCATAATAGCCAATCTGCTTACTTCTTGATCATATGCTAGTGTGTAAGCATTCAGTTTATGTAGGTACTTATGTAAGAATATTTATACAAACACATACTAATTCTGTAAGTATTTCTCCGTAGAATCTGGCCTTATGTTATGTGTGTGCAGTGCATAAATTATCTCCTTGTCGCTAAGCATCCGACTGTGGGACTCCTTCGTTGGCTCTATCCTCCGCACCAGCAACTTCGAAAACCATCCATCGTCGGCGTTGGATAATCGTGCACTTGTTGAAATCAACCTACAAAAATAACTTTCATTTACGCGAAAGTTCCAAATTTATAACCGGACACTGTACAAAACAATACGAAAGTACCTCGCATTCTTCGGTATAGCTGAACTTAAACTTAACACTCTGTTTAGAGAATTCATTTTGAGAACAAAACACGCTTAAATACGATTCTAAACTACTAAATAAAAGGTAGCTAAAAAGTAATTCTTGTTATCAATAATTGACAAAATCACTTGAAGGTTATCATGAAAATAGATTTTGCATACGTAGTGACACCTAGTAAGAGTGACCGAAACTACTATAATATTTTGCGTCAGATAGGTCAACCCGTTGCCACTTTCTTTGTAAATAATAAGAACTCATTGATAACTTTGAAATTCTGTCCCTGTCTGTCGAGTATAGTTTGTATTAAGTTGTTTCATTCGCATGCTTGAAATGGTTCACAATTTCAGAATCTGACAAAATGTCATAAGTCTTTCTTTCTACGCAAAATTAAATTCTTTGTTGTTATCTTTCTGTTATATTGGAATATTTTTTTATTCATGAAATCATCCTATTGCAAAGTTTGAAAAGTTATTTATGAGAAATAAAATCCAACGAAATACAAATGCGCTTGCGCCCTACATAATTTTGAGTTATGAAAAAAGTAAAATGCTATCACTTGAAAAGAAACGTTATGTTTATTGACTGATGGCCGACAATTTGCTGACACTAGATAAATTGTCATTTCTTAATTTACGAATAAATATTTTTCTACTCAGACAAGTGAATTCAAGGCTTTTTTTTTAGATCCTGCATCACAAGTAAAAACCCTCGTCATGGGTGAGTAGTCGTTGAAAATTAAAAGTTTTTTGCGTGCAAAACTTGTTTGTAATAGTGGGCGGTGTTGTCGGAGACAGTCTTGTGACTATGTCGATTTGTACAGCTTCCAGCGAGGTGACGAAGCTTCAGCAACACCTGTCACTGCTGAAGGAGGAGTATGGGAAGCTGCAGAGCCACTGTGTAGAGGTGGAGCGCAAGTACACGCTGGCGGCGGCGTCGGCCGGCGACCTGAGCGAGACAAGTTTTGTGGCGCGCCTGCTTATGACGGTGGCCACTCTGTACGGCAGGGATACGTACTCCGACATCACCATCAAGCTACAGAGCAAGTCCATGCCTGGTCACAAATTTGTGCTGAATGCACGTTCCGATGACTGGAATGAGGAAGCTCTCAAGAATCTGGAGGAATTAGGTGAAACCTGTTTTATTTATAAAGATGATTAGGTGTTTTGTTTAGTATATTATGGTATAATGCCCATATCTATAATTTGATAAGTTTAATTATAATTTAAGTTGTATAAAATATTCCTTAATATGTCTTTACTCATAAAATATCTATTTGTATTTCAGACTGGTCTACACTACCAGATGATATTGGGGCTGCCCTTCTAAAATGGTTGTACACAGATGTGGTGGACTTGTCCCGAGGAGACTCCTTTGCTCTGCAGCTGATGAAATCTGCTGCAAGCTTCAAACTACATGGATTAGTTGGAAAGTGTGAGCAGGCTCTCATAGCATCAGTTGGAGTAAGGTATAAAATAACTTGTAATAAATACTACAGTTTTTGTAAATAAATGCATACAGATAAAACAACAGAAGCTTATCTATAACATACTTTTTAAAAAATCCTTCATTTTCATTCTAAATTGACTATCTTACATTAAAGCAACATATGTTGCTATGTGATAATATTATAAGAAGGTTAGTTAGTATTATGTATATTTTTGTAACTAGATAACTGTATGTAATCCTATATACCATGTAAAGGTGGTCAATGTTTGGCCAAATTTTTCTGCTGTGGGTATTTAGTCTCAAGCAAGAGGGGTCTGTTTGAACATTTTTTGTGAGTAGAGTTCAGCTTCAAAATCCTGGCGGCTGTAGACAGTTTTCTTAACAAAAGGAACCTTAAGATATTTAATAAAAACTTTACCTTACTTTATCTTCATCTTACAACATTTGTTTACAAACATGTCTTTGTCTCAATTTTTTTATTTATTTATTTATTTAACAATGTAAAACTGTTCTCACAGGTGAACCTAATACAATAGTGTAAGACTTATAATATTCTGCAACCACAAATTAAAAACATCTACAAATAATTACACATTATACGCACAAATGTCTTCTAAGTTGCAATAAGCAGCCCGTGTGAATACACTCAGAGTACAGCTAAAGATGTCGACTTGTTTCAGGTCTTGTGTAAAGTTCTACTCGGCAGCTGATGAGATTGGTGCATCAGCTCTCAAGGAACACTGCTCAGGACTTATATCTGCTCACTGGGATGATTTGACTGGTATGCCATTTTATTACTATATATTGTTTGTAAAGTTTCTTTTTTATTTTTATTGGATAATTTTTAATTGCAGTTTGACAATGGCACCGCTTCTCTTGTCCACAAACTAAGCTAATTTTAAGTTCAGTGCATCTTTTTCTTTCTAATTCATTAAGAAAAGGATAGGAGATAACATTTTAGTTTAATCCTGTCAAATTAAGATACTCCATAGACATTTTTTTTTGGTTCAATTCTTTCCGTTCTTCTGAACGGAAAAGGCAAAGGCATAGTACGCCATACAGCCTAGTCTTCAGTAAATATATTCTTGAGTAAACTTCTATCCTAACTTATCCTAGCTTATCCTAAACTTATCCTAACTAATCTAACTCCTTTCGTTTCCCGCGTTTGGACGATAAGGAGCGGTTTAGCGTAAAGACATGATGCGGCCACTATGCTACAATATTTCACTGTTCTTTTTGAATTATTCACTGAATGCACTTTTTACTACATAAATCACGCGTTTTTATTTAGTAAACGACACTATAAATAATTTTAAAAGTCCAATGAAAAATGAGCGTGACACTCATCTTGACATTCCCGCCAAACCTCCCTCCATAGACAGTTTAGACGCAATTATAAACATCATAAACATGGCGACCAAAAATACGTCAATCTACGTCAGGAGCGCACTAATTTGACAAGTGTAAATTAACAGTTTATCTTCTGTCCTTTTCTCAATGATATAGTAAGAACAAGATGCATTGAAATTAATTTTAATTTAGTTTGTGATCGAGGGAATTGGGTCCAATGTCATTGTAATATAGTTGCTGTAAAAAACTGATCTATACTAATATATAAAGCTGAAGAGTTTGTTTGTATATTTGTTTGTTTGTTCGCGCTAATCTCGGGAACTACTGGTCCGATTTTAAAAATTCTTTTTGCGTTGGATAGCCCATTAATCCAGGAAGGCTTTAGGCTATATAACATCACGCTGCGACCAATAGGAGTGGAGCATAACTAACTCCACGCGAACGAAGTCGCTGGCGGCTGCTAGTGAGTTATAAACTTGAAACCTTCTAAATACAAATAAATGTATTATTGTAATAGTGTTTGCGTAAGAATTTCAGTTTCCCATTTGTTAGACAGTTACTGACATGTAGACACAATCAAACCATAAAAAGAATTACGAAATTGAAGTTAGGCTGATACTTACAGGTCAAACACATCATAAGTCTTATACAATTGGATATAATAAATAATCCACACCTTATTTGTTTTATAAACAACATTTATTTCTATATAACAGCCTCCGTGGCGTAGCGGTAGCGTACGCGGCCGCTGCGCAAGGTGGCGCGGGTTCGATCCCCGCACAGTGCAAGTATTTGTATGCATGAATTTGAATATTTACACTGGTCTGGTCGTGCCTCGGAAAGCACGTTAAGCCGTTGGTCCCGGTTGCCATACGAACATCTAGTGGCAGCCGTTACGGGTTGTTGGGGCCCTCAAAAGTCCAACAATTGGTCTAACTGCAATGCTTCGACGTCGCCTTCGGATTGTGGGGGTCAGACGGCAGTCGCTTCACGGAAAATGTCGAAGTTTAGCCATATCAGCAGTTGGACTGGTAAAGCGGACCCCAGACTCCAAAGCTGAAAAGGCTACGGATGCGACTGGGATTAACGCTGTGATGATGATGATGATGATTTATTTCTATATAACATAAATAAAAAAGGATAAGAATAAGTTCAATAAGAACTGATTAGTATTATTTGTCACAACATTTGCTATTTGTATTTGGATGCATTTTGGTGAGTGTGCGAGGGAATTGGATGATTTAATTCCCCCATCTCCGCTCTACCATCGGACGACCCGTCGTACGGCGACTTTCCACCCTTACGTTGTTAACACCACTACGATCCGGACGAAGCGTTTCGCTTTCTCTTTTATACCGCGTACATCGAAGGACTGGAACAATTTGCCAGCGGCGGTGTTTCCGTCACACTACAATTTGAGTGTCTTCAAGGCTAGAGTGAACAGGCTCTTAATAAACTAGCGCGCTTTAACATCAACGATCGCATCACTGCTTACCATCAGCCGGGATTGCGGTCAAGCGCTACTTTAAAATTTAAAAAAAAAATATTTCTATAGTTTAGTACTAAGTACTTAAATGACTCACGGTTATAGTAAATAAATAGCAGAATAATTTCTTGCACAAAATGCCATCTTGAAATATTTTTGTTTTTATGTAACTAAGCAACAATTCTATGCAGATAAAAGAATAAAATGCACATGATGGGACTTTAATTCTATGCTAATATGGGTTAAATTGCAATGATTCACTTATTTATTTGGTTTCGCTCTATCATGGGGGTGACAAAAGGGTGTGCCGGACTCCACCGTCTAATACCACTGATGTTTCACGTCTGCCTATGACCGTGGGTGCGGGTTTCATTCACCGCACCTCCAATAGGAGGACATAGGTCTCCTTTCTATGAATGCGTGGGCTGTTATCTGTCAGCGCGATTTAGAATAGTAACATGACTTAACTAAAAATTTGGTTAGCTTAGGATGTTATCCTTCACTGTTTTAAGAGCAGATGTGATGAAATAAATTACACAAAATAAAGAGACCTCTGTGTGGCTACCATGAGTTTTCATTACGAAACTCGATCGTCGATATCGAGCGCGTTTGGCGCTCTCATTGGTTGAGAGTTCTTCAACCTTGAAGCGGGCCAATCGATGAGACTAACGCGGTCGATATCGACGATCGAGTCTCGTAATGTAAACTCATGGTAGCCACATTGTAGTTGTCTGTTCCATTGGGCCATCACTGCCCCAAATTCGGACGGCACTATTGTTGCAGTGGCTGAGCGATCGAGTGTATGACTGTGTGTGTGCGTGTCGCGGGTTCGATTCCCGCACGGATCAAATATTTGTATGGTCTACAATTAGTTGTTCCGGGTCTGGCTGTTTGCGTATGTGAGTTTATATGTTTGTAAACGCACCCACGATACAGGAGTAAGTAATGCCTAGTGTGGGGCAAAGTTTTTTTTTTTTTTTTTTTAATAGCATAGGCTCTTGAAATCCAATAACCTAATAAAATTCTTATGTATAGGTGAGGACTTCGCGCATATGTCATCTGCTCTTCTATACCGGATGTTGAAGAGCAAGACCTCACAACCGCTGCATGGCGCCGTGCGTCTGCTGCGAGAGGATGTGGTGTTCCTGTGTTTGGTGGAGAACCACGCCAACGTGAGTACTTGCATGCTTTTACACGATGGACAGTCAACACTTGAACTTTTAAAGCTATCTTTGTTCCTACATTGTACGGACGACAGCAGGTCCGAAACTGTCAAAAATTCCCAATCTACCTTGGGCCTTAAAGCTTTGGCGATAATGTTGGGAATCTAATTAAGAAATCTGACAGATTGTAGTAGCTTGATGTGCTGTCGTCTGTACTAAGACTTAGATGACTACCATGATCGTCGACCTGCGACGAATACCCCTTAAATTATCGGCTAGAACAAAAAGTAAAAAAATAATGGAAGGAACTTATAAGTTTTACATATTTATACGTTAGGCAAGCTCTTCTTCAAGCGGAGAAAGAGATAGTAGGATGAGATAGAATTCCTTTCAAAGGATTGCCTTTCAATTTAGAATGGCAAACGTGGAAGGAGGGAGGGGTTCCTTTGTATAAAAATGGTATAAAATATACCACGGCGATATTTCAAATCATTATATCTTCCTAAGTATTTGAATGATAGAAAAAATAAAAAATACGTGTTCAATATTTTTTTTAAAGCTATCTGATGGACATTCAATTATTTTTTAGGATACAACACAATTACTTTTTTATTCCAAGAGGCTCTCACCTCACCTGTGTTATAAAAATCCTGCAACGACAACTGTACACATTGAACGTATTGTTACGAATGGACCTTATGTCGATGGCATAAGGTTCAATATCGCGTGACATGCAGTGTGTCACTGTATTCTATCCAGGCGTAAATATAATTGTACTGGGATGTTATTGCCTTGCTGTTCGCTTTGGTATTTATCGTAGGTGCAGCAAGCTATTGTTATATAAATAAATAAATAAGAATACCTTGGCACGTGGCCAAAATTGCCAGGAACGCCATCAATGTTTACCAACAGCACCCCCATGTCAATGTTGTTCAAGTGCCATAAGACCCTTGTAGCGCTGTATGGCATACTATAAAGTTCTAGAAAAGTTATAGTTTTGTTTTTTTACGTCGTTGTGTGTAGGGCTGTCAACTATACTGTTTTTCACTAAATTTTACTTTATACTGTTTAACAAAAATAAAGTATACAAAATACTGATTTCAGCATCAAAATGCAGACTATACTATGTGTTCACCTAGACACTTACAAATTTAAAAATACAAGCTCTAAAAAATATGTATGTAAAACAATAAATAGATACTCTTCGTTTTTCTAAAATCCTGTTTAATAATATTCATAGACCTGCCCCCTAGTCGGCAAACACATTTTTGTCAAATGATTGCGACTAGTTGGAATCGTTTGGACCGAACGGACCAATGGGCGGTCCAAACGATCCCTACTGATCCCAATTAGTCGCAATCATTTGACAAAAATGTGTTCGCCGATTAGGGGGCTGGATGTACTTTATTTCTTGTAAAGAGTTACCGACCATAGTTGTTTGTCGTCTCTGTCACTTATATCTGTGTGCTTGTCTCTTCCTAAAGCTACGTATGTCTTCTACGCCCGGATACTGTTATTAAATTAAACTCAACATAATTTAAAAGGCATAGTCTATGTACGAAACGTCATTGTCCGTCTTCAGTTTCTTCATCATCATCATCATCTCAGCGTTAATCCCAGTCGCATCCGCAGCTTTTTCAGCTTTGGAATCTGGGGTCCGCTTTACTAGTCTAACTGCTGATTTTAGCTAAACTTCGACATTTTCCGTGAAGCGACTGCCGTCTGACCTCCACAACCCGAAGGCGATATCGAAACATTGCAGTTAGACCAATTGTTAGACTTTTCAGTTTCTTCATATCGCGTGCATTAAGGTACATACAAACTCGACCTCGTTGGAATCCGATGCACATACCTAATGCCTCATTTACATAGAGCTCTAATAAGCAACTAATACTCCTTTGAGTCGAGAAGTATCGGGTTATCCTTCGTTTATTTTTTTAATGAAGTTAATCACTGCTTCAATCGCGCTTGAATTCGCCGCTAGAGGCGCTAGTGTAGTGTCAGGTCTCCATAAATGTCAAAAGAACGATCACTGTTTGCGGGAGTTTTCAATAGGGGGAATTTCCTTTTTTTTATTTATTGTCCTCTTTTCCGTTTGACTATTGTTTAAGTTAAGTAACAACTTACGGCCAATTTAGTAGCGATTAAAGAAAGAAAATTTTTGTCTGGTTCAGTCTTGCAATTTTGCAAAGACATTAAAATTATATTTACAATAGACAGGACATCAAGAACAAAATCGTAATCCAATACTTCTGGCAAACTGGTCAAAAGTCGCTCAGTCTAGTATGCGCGTCAAGACGTAATTTGTGTCCACCAAAAATAAATATTTTCTAAGGAAATATGTTATGTTGCGCTTTGTATTACTGTACATATTGTTATGGTAAAACGACTGGACCTAACTTTAAAATCTTATTCTATGAATTATTTATATTTCGTCTGTATTTCAAATTTAAATAAATTCTTAAATTGTTCTAGAAACTTTTCCATTATTGTAATAAGCGCCCTCTATTGTTGAGTAGTTTTACTATTTTCTTGTAGAGATGTAGTAATGTTGTTTATCGATTTAGTTATCGATAATACTTAATAAGTTGAAAACATTTTGTTATATTTTATTGACATTTCAAATATAGCTAAATAAACTTAAAATATTGCTATATTTCTAGTGTATTTATTATTAACTCTATTTAAACAAAATCATGTCATATTAATAAACAAAATTGAATGAACAATTACTATTCATTTACCTAGGTTTTTGTCATTTTAGGTTTCCGAATAAAAATAATGTTGTAGGGGAAAAGTGGATACGATTTGTCCAGATAGACCGTAGAGAAGGAAATTGGCTTCCGTCTGCTTCGTCAAAATTATGCTCAATGTATTCTAAAAGAGAAGACATCTACTTTGGAAAAACTTGTCGATCAAATTAAAAAAAAAAATCGTTACCTTGTATTAGAAATTAAACAGTAAGTTATTAATTTGTCTTTTCCACTTAACCGTAAAAATTGGGATAAAATTTACTGTTAAGTGGATAAGTACATAAATTATATAACTTATTTATAATGAAATATATTCATAAAATATGTAGGTACGTATACAATATGTTAAGAAAACCCTGTCCGACCCGTAAGGATAATAAAGGTTAGGTAAACACATGACCAAATAACATAATATGAAATTTTACATAATCATCATAGTAACAATACTAGTGAATTTTGAAATAATCTTTTTTTTTCCCGCGAATTAATTCCAACTTCCCCAAAATTTGGTACTTTTTAAAAAGTGACAACATTATTTTTGACGGTATAATTCTGAGCGAATAGCGATGCGACCGCGTGCCCTGCCCCCCTTCGCCCGCGCCTGTATGGCCTACCGCACATTTTTTAAGTTACCTCTTTTTGCGAAATAATACTTATTTTTTTAGGGGGATTTTTTTTTTAAGTTTTGGCCGGCTTTGTAGGCATTAGTAGAATCAGTTATCGATACCTAACAATACCTTCACGGATCGGACAGGGTTTTCTTTACATATTGTATGTAGTACAAAGATTGCGAGCTACTTTGTGATTTTTAGGATTCCGTACCTAAAAGGTAAAACGAACCCTATTCATGAGACTTCGCTGTTCGTCTGTCCGTCTGTCACCAGGCTGTATCTCATAAACCGTAATAGCGAGACAGTTGAAATTTCCAGAGATTGTGTTAGTATTTCTGTTGCCGCTGTAACAACAAGTACTAAGAATAAAAATAATAAAATATTGAAGGGTCCCTTAAATATTTTATTATTTAATGGGGGCCCATACAACAAACTTTTTTTTTTGCCGTTTTTGCTCCATATTAATAACGGAAACAGATAGACACTTAAAATGTTCACAGAATATTTGGTTATATATTCAAATTACAAATAAATAATGAAAATAAAATAAATACTGAAGGCGGGCTCCCATACAATAACCGTGTTTTTTTTGCCGTTTTTAAAGATAATGGCGTACCATTATCTGGTAAAGGTCTTGCTCCAGCAGACTACCATTTTTGTCGTGATTTGGACAATTATCTACGTGATAAGAAGTTTTCTTCCCAGTAGGCTGTTCTGCTTTCACACAGTTTGTGCAGTCTAGATCCGATCAGAGTTCCACCGCAAAGGTATAAACGACCTTCCTATATATTGATTATAAATGAATTAGTTAAAAATTAAAAAAATAAACAATTATTTACATTTTCAGTACTAATCGATAATTTTAACCTTTAACGCCTATTATATTAAAAGAATTATACAATATGTAAAGAAAACCCTGTCCGATCCGTGAAGGTATTGTTAGGTATCGATAACTGATTCTAATAATGCCCACAAAGACAGGCAAAACTTAAAAAAAAATCCCCCAAAAAAAATAAATATTATTTCGAAAAAGCGAGGTAACTTAATGCATGTGCGGTAGGCAACCGGATAGCCCCGCCCCCCTTCACCCGCGCATGTATGCGCGGGTGAAGGGGGGCGGGGCATGCGGCACGTGGTCGCATCGCTATTCGCTCCGTCACAAATAGTGTTGTCAGTTTTTTAAAAATTACCAAATTTCGGGGAAATTGGAATTAATACCCGGGAAAAAAAGATTATTTCAAAATTCATTATTATTGTTACTGTGATGATTATTTAAAATTTTATATTATATTTGGTCAAGTGTTTACCTAACCTTTATTATCCTTATGGGTCGGACAGGGTTTTCTTTACATATTGTATAAATAAGAAACTTGTAAACTCAAAATTACCTATAATTTATCTGCTTCTTACAATTTTTTTGTTTTTGCTTCAAGCTATCATAATGCGAAAAAACATCGTCGTAGTAACTTATTTGAATATTATCGATAACTTTATATCGAATTGATACAAACCCTACCACAGTTTTTTACATTGCCATTTAAAAATATTTGCAAACAAACGTGTAAAAAGAATAATTTTGCTAAAAATGAAATGCAAACGAAAATTGCAAAACAAAATGCGCTTTATGGCGTAAAAAGTCTATTACACTCAAAAATCGCAATAAACTGATTGTTATAATAATTCGTAATCATAACACATCTAAAATGCCAATAGACGGTGTCACGGAAAATTAATAGTAGCGAATAAAATTCTAAAACAGTTTTTGATGTTTGTACAAGACAAGTTTCACTTAATTTGTTTACTTTTCAATATTTGTTTACCCGATTTGAACTATACTAGGGTATTAAATCGGATCTGGCAACATAGACCACACTGGACATCTACCGGGCAATAGCTGAATACATTTTATATAAACTTTTTTCGTTTTTACTATGTGATGTCTCCAATTGTCGATCTAATTTTGCTACATTGTACTAGATGGCGGAACTGGGCCATGGGATCACAGTTTTTCTAAGCGATTTTGATACATGCCCGCTCTATTTTTCTTAAATCTCTTTGCAATTTTGGGAACATTATGAATATTCGTTTGAAGTGTTTTGTTTTAACAAATAATCATTATATGTATCATTAGCCAGCGGCTCGGTTGGTAGCGTCTGGTGAGTACAAACATTATAGACTCAACCCAGCCTTTAAACTTTATAGGAGTAAAACCCGGCCCTTGTAAACATACGAGCACAAGATAGGTATTTAGAAACGCTACTTACCTATTAGTAAAACCAGTAGCTGAACTACTTTTAACAATCAATTATATATCATTATTAGATTACGGGTATCGAAGCTTTAAAGCAGCCGGAGACAAGATAATGTCAAAGCTTTAAAAGCTATTTACAGATTAGAGTGAATTCCGCAGTGGTCAAACCAGCTCTAATGGATTATAGTTACGAAATATGCTACGTATGGTAAAACAGAAATAGTATAGGAATGATTTTATTTGATTACATTACATTAAGAATGAGTATCACGTAGAAAAAGTAGGTACATACAAGGATTTTCATGATAATATGAAATATTAATTAAACTTATCATCTTTAGTTATTCTCCGGCGAATAATAAGTACGTGCGAGAGTAATATTAAATTAAATAAAAAAATATCGACTAACCTAACATTTCCGAAGGAGATCACAGATTTGCAATCTTTACAATGTATTTTTTTTTTCTTGTAAGTGTAAACAAACACAGAATGAAAATCTCGAGGTTTCGCATCAATTACTTACTTATTTTAAGTTAGATAAGAACAACTTTTTGGGAAACACGAAAGTTATGAATTAAATAAAATCTTCACATAATTATATTTGAAAACACACAGGTTTAAATGGTAAATAAGTACAGGGCAAAAACCTCTTCGCTTACAGAGAATGTAAGAGTATTGAACTTCACGCTTACTCAAGACGGTGGACTTATACATAATCCCCCTTATTCATAAACGCTGCTTAAAGTTAACTAATGAATAGTGATTCTTTAACCATACATTTTTGACCTTTTAACGTCACTTAACTTTAATCATCGTTTATGAATAAACCCCTTACGCACTGTGGTGTTTATTCATAAAGGATGATTTAAGTTAAGTAACGTTAAAAGGTCAAAAATGTATGGTTAAAGAGTCGCTAATCACTAGTTAACTTTAAGCAGCGTTTATGAATAAGGGGGTAAATCCATAAGTCCAGCTTTAAACACTTTATTTTTCTCAAAATCAAAATACGCCATCATCATTTCATATTTGACATATACCCTCACGCCAGTGGCTCCTAACCTGGGGATAATTAGCCCCGCAGGGGTAAAACGGAGATTCTAGGGGGGTAACACGAAATGGCACGAAATACTATTACAATAGCAATAAACAAAAATAAACAAAATAATAGATTAAATATGAGATGCGCGTTGAGTGAAACCTAACCAAATATTGTCAAACTTGCGAATGCAGATCAATTTCAACCTTCACATTAGTTAAATCCCAGATTTATATATTACTTTACTAGTAAACGTGCAATTTCTTACATAATAAACATATTTTAGTTCGAATATGTGTGGTTTTAATTATTTTAAATTAGTTAGGGGTAAAATCGACTCCCATACTTGTTTACAGGGGTAGTGAAATAGAAAAGGTTAGGAACCACTGCTCTACGCCATATTTATTTACAAATAAGATAAGCACAATTAAATACACTTTACATAACATTGACTAGCAATAATGCGTAATAAATAAAGCACCACTGTTGAAGCTCTTTGGGACTGTTCATAAAGTTCAACTATGTAACTATTAATAACTTAACATTGTTGGCAGTATATAAAGACCCGTAGGGTAATAACGTAACACATTATCAATAGCAATGGGTTTCATTTTGACAGTTCAACAACATTCATTGCGTTATTTACATTGTCGGGTACCTAGTGAGTAGACGTTTTTCGGACATATCGAGCAATGGACTAGCAATATTATTAGATAGCATCGATTACTTATACACTAGATTCACAATCAGCGTAAAAAATGGTTGAACTGAACAAGCGCACAACACAGCACTTGGGTGCTTCTTTCATTGAGTACTTTATAATACTGACTTTAATGCATGCGTGTAAGGTCGAATTTGGTTTGATGTTTGATATACCACAGACTGGGTCGTAAAAAATAATGGCCTTTTGTACTGCTTTGTGATAAGAACTTTATACACTGCACTTAAGGCTGGTTTAAATTAATGTATATATATTTTTTTAAATAATTATAAACTAGTGCTTAACTACAATCCCGCCTGATGGTAAGCAGTGATGCAATCGTTAATGGTAAAGCGCACTAGTTTATTAAGCCATTTCACTTAAAAACTAAGGAATAGGAAGGATGACGGCAGTTGAGCGAGGTGATGCAATGTTAAACCCAAGACCAACACGTCAAACGATTCTGCGCTAGAGGGAGATTGATCTGGAGACTCTCCACGACCAAACTCCCGACATTTGGCGCATCGTACCCGCCACACATCGCAACACAACTGCTACCTACTACTTTAGACTACCACTACTGCTACTACTTTAGACTGCTTAATGCTTGTCGCCATTTTTGACAAGAGTTTTGTTCGAGACTGTATCTAGTGTATAAGTGATCGATGATAGATAGATAGTAATAGTGTGTTACTCAATTAGGGTGCTGTATGGAGGTAATATGGATCTTACAAATAGCCTTATATAATATTGACAAAATACACCGTTATTTTATAGCGGTTGACAAGCAATTTTAAATACTCTTTATCTACCTAATAAGTACACTAGTGTTCTAAATAGACGTAATAATGATATTAGATGAGAAAAGATAAATTTATTGGGTATGTGAACGCATCATCTTACTAACTAGACTTAAAAAAATGGGTCTTCTGGTCTCACCAGCAAACAACAAGAACATTCCATTATCACACAATCCGTTTAATAAATCGGTTAATATCATTTAGGGTGACAAATAAACATCGAGTTACGCTGCGCTGTACTGCGCTGTGCTGTTTGGACAACTCCCTCCTCTTATATTTTAATGAGGATACAAACAAACCATGCTGTGCTGCGCTGTGTGAGGCTAGGGCTGTTTAAAAAACGCAGCAGTCTCGAGATAAAGTCGTTTTTGACGAGAACGATTACACGAGCTGCTGATTAATTGTTTAAAAAACGTAGCTTAAGAAACACAACACAGCACAGCGCAATACAGCGCAGCATAGCACGATGTTGATTTGTCACCCTTACTCCATTTGTAAGTTACTCCATGACGCGATACTTTAATTTGCCTTCACCTGACCTTTTATCAAGGTTCAATTGCATTTAAAATAAAAACATTAAATTAAATCTACGCAAAATACTAAAGGTCATTATAATCGCTCTGCTCCAGCGCAGTGAACGCCTATTACTGCCACGTTAAATTCCTGCCGCCAACGTGCCTTTAGCAAGACTACCGCTAACCAGCAGAGCTGGTACTAACGCCCGTATTCCAGAAGCTCACTCAAAACTCAAGCATTACTTTTAAACTCGTTTCAAGCCATTTGATTGGTTGAAACTAGTTTTAAGTAATGTTTAAACAGAGATCAATGCTTGAGTTTCCTTCTGGAATAGGGACCTTACATTGAGATAGCAGCTTGTTCTTTACGCGTCGATACTAGTTGACAGCTCACCGTTCACATGCCAACGGCTAGGTTTCAATTTACAGCCTGATTTAGATTTTTTTTTGGGTTACAATGGCATTTTACTTTTGATTTTTTCTTCCATTTAACATGCGTTTGTTTTCATACTCCGATGTCACTTGGTGGACAATAATGTGGGTTATACGTTATCTCCACTGAAATAAATTGTAACTACTGTAATGTATAACTGTTATATTATATTACCTCCTTCAGGATAGATCTGATACGAATTTATACGCGAAAAATCCTGGCCAGAATGGTCTAGAAGCTATGTACAAAAACCAGACCGATCTAGGTAAGTTCCGCAATGGACTTCCTAGGAAAAAACTCTTCGAGCAAATGATCACGGCGCTTTATGACTAGGCAGTCACTGCCATTTATCTGGTAACATCTTCCTCTAACTTAAGACACAGAGAATTATTGCCATAGCGGCCATTGCTAAACTATTTCTGAGTATTTTCTGGGCGTGGTTGCACCGATCCCCTCTGCAGTAGCAATGCGTCGTCTTCGTAGCCCGCTCGTCGTTGTTCGGGTCCTCCGAACACGACTCGTCATACACCTCATGTATGTCAGTGACTAGTGTCCATTTGCCTTTGATCTTCCTTTGTTCTCCAGTTGTTGTTTGCGGCGCACAACCCCGTGCTATGCTCAGCGAATGTACTGTAACAAAATAGTTTAAAATAAGGTAGGTCTACATAATTCAGCACAGGAGGGACATTAATTTGTTTTTTGTTTTTAAAGAAGCCTAAGGCGGTGTTAATTAAGAGGAAAAATGAAACTTGAAAATATTACAAATACCTTATAACTATATTCTTATTAATATTATTCAGTTTCCTGGAATTTTACCTATTATACCCGGTAGGATCCGATAATCATGAATTCTATAAATGGAATTATAAAATAAAATGATTATCATCAATTCGTCATTTTTCATGATCATGAATCATGACATGATTAATTGTCTACGGTTCATCACGCTATTTCCCTTTAAACGCAGCAATCACAGCTTAAAACGGAAACAATATAATCTTTTTTTTTATACACTATACGAAAACTAAATTAACACATAACATCACACTTTTATTCCCCGGAGGGTTAAGTAGACACATGGTACACCCACAATTCATCAGTTAGGTTTAAGTCCTATACATATAACCGGGGGCAACCCTATTGACATTAACCGCTCACAAATCCGGGCTGCTACTGAGAATTTTCACCATTATAATTTTTTATACCAAAAATGAACTCCCTGAGTACTACTAACTGCACTAATTTAATTAACGTAGCTTGAAACATATTGTTATGGGGACGGGGTACTAAAGTGCCGCTTATATACATATATTTGTATCATCATCATCATCATCAACCTTTTATCGTCCCACTGCTGAGCACAGGTCTCCTCTCATACAGAGAAGGATTGAGCGTAATCACCACGCTTGCTCAATGCAGGTTGGCGATTTCAGACTTGAAAGTCCAGGTTTCCTCAAGATGTTTTCCTTCACCTTTTAATCAGTCAATGGTGTCCAAAATATACTTAGAAAGTAGGTACATATAACTTAGAAAAGTTACATTGGTAAGTACTTGTCTGACCTGGAATCGAACCTGCACACTCATACTTGAGAGGCGGGTGTTTTAACCACGAGGCCACCACGACTACGGCTATATTTGTATGGCCTAATACTACCTATTGTAGGTAGTTGTTCCGGGTCTGGCTCTTTTTGTATGTAAGTTGGTGACTTTCTATGTTTGTAAACACACCAACGATACAAGGAGTAATTCTTAGGTACGTATTCCAGAAGGAAACTCAAGCATTGATCTCTGCTTAAACATTACTTAATACTAGTTTCAACCACTCAAATGGCTTGAAACGAGACTTATGTAGAGCTTGAGTTTTGAGTGACGTTCTGTTATACGGACCTTAGCGTGAGGCAACTTTTTTTAATGTGTTTTGTAATGTTACAGACGATAGCACTTTAAGCTACTACAATCTGTCAGATTCATTTATTTAATATTTAACTCAATCGCTAAAGCATGAAGGCTTAAGGTTGATTGGGAATATTTGACTGTTTCGGATAGCTTGACCTGCATGACCGTCCGTACATAATATATTATATAAATATAAATATATACGGACAAATCACACAGATTGAGCTAGCCCCAAAGTAAGTTCGAGACTTGTGTTATGGGATACTAACTAAACGATACTATATTTATAATAAATACATATATAGATAAACATCCAAGACCCAGGTCAATCAGGAAAAGATCGTTTTCCATCATTACCTGGCCGGGGATCGAACCCGGGGCCTCCGCGTCGCAGGCAGGCGTGTTGACCGCTGCGCCACGGAGGTCGACGAATATTACATAGTATCTGACAGAATGACAATGCTGCTTACATAAAATACTTAAACAAATAATGTAATTACACGCGACTAACTATTCCCGACACGACTGTGAAAGTGAATGACACATCCATCGTTACATTGTCCCGTAACACATGTTATAAGACCTCGACCTGTCTGTTTAAGATAAACCAAGAGCTATCAAATTGTTTTTGAAAAGGAAACGATTTTCTTCGTAAGTGGCATCAAAATAGTCATAAAAATAGTCACATAGCCTATAATTTTTCCACTGCTGGGCCAAAAATCTCCTCTCAGCGAGAGAGAGAGAAAATACATTTCTATAACCTAGGTATTCTTATACTGGCGCCGATTCTATTGATCACAAACTAAACATTTTAAGTGCATCTTTTTCTTAAGAAAAGAACAGAAGATAAAATGTCAATTTCGACCTGTCAAATTAGTGCGCTCCTGACGTATACTGGCGTATTTTTAGTCCCCATGTTTACAGGATTAAATTAGAATGTTATCTTCTATCCTTTTCTTAACGAAATGAAAAGAAAAAGATGCACGTAACTTAAAATTAGTTTAGTTTGTGAACAACAGAATCGGCGCCACTGTTAGGATAATATCCATCTATCTGGACCTGGGCCTGTAGCCAATGTAACATCGCTTCGTAGCGAAGCGAAATCGAATATCAAACCAACCAATAACGAAAACGATTGATCACGCGACGCGATAAATCACGTGGTCAATCGTTCCCGCCATTGGTTGGTTTGGGCCTGTAGACAATGTAACATCGCTTCGTAGCGAAGCGAAATCGAATACCAAACCAACCAATGGCGGAAACGATTGACCACGTGATTTATCGCGTCGCGTTGTCCGTTTTCGTAATTGGTTGGTTTGGTATTCGCTTTCGCTTCGCTACGAAGCGTTGTTACATTGGCTAGGGCCCTTGGTATTCGATTTCGCTTCGCTACGAAGCGATGTTACATTGGCTACAGGCCCTGATGTGCTTGACACTTGTTCGTACAGTAGTCTCCACCCTACAGCTGACCAAGACTAAAATCTGTTAGCTCTTCTATATTTGTTTCGCCCCTTCGTTCGCTCATTCATACGTTAGTGATAATTGATTTTCAGAGATAATATTTACATTGCTAATTCGAGTGTTCTGCTTAATTTTTCGCAGTCCTCAGCTGGATATGCTCTGTCAATAAACGACGACTTTGAAATGATCTTAACGTTAATATCTCTCTCTCTCTCTCTCTCTCTCAAGTCTTCATTTTTAACGTCAACTCTTCTTAGCAACTTGATGAAGAGTCCAAAATGAGTAACATTACAATGTGTTCTATACGTTTATGGTGCAATCTGCACATTTAGGTAACAATTGGAATGTATCCAAGGTATGAAAATAAAAAAAAGATTTAGGCAGTTTTATAGAAAACAAAAAGAATTAAGGCCCGTATTTTTTATTTTGTCGAAATTACCAAAAACTACTGACATATAGCGTATTAAAATTACGGAGTGGTGGCTAATTACGTCACGCCGTGGTATATTTTGTACCACGGCGTGACGTCATGCGACATTTCAAATCAACATATCTTCCTAAGTATTTGAATGAAAGAAAAAATTAAAAATACGTGGTCAATATTTTTTATAAATCTATCTGATGGACATTAAATAATTTTTTAGGATACAACCCAATTCCGGTTTGCGGACGTCGGCCACGCATGTAGTCGTTATTAGCAACTCTGAGTTACGAGAGGAACTGATAATTCGTGACTCACAAACCGATTCACAATAATTTTGTTTGCGATTCACACCATTTGTTAAAAAATGGTACAAGGACGTTTTGGTGTCAGTTAGTTATTATCTTTATTACATTTAGAATTCCCTGTTTTGCTGGTTTTTCATACTTCAGTTTTGTTCTTTCCTTATGTTCTTGTTTTCCTTATTAGTTACTAGCGGCCGCCAGCGACTTCGTTCCCGTGGAATTAGTTATGCTCAGCTACTATTGGTCACAGCGTTATGTTATGTAGCCTAAAGCCTTCCTAGATTAATGGGCTATCCAACGCAAAAAGAATTTTTCAAATCGGACCAGTAGTTCCCGAGATTAGCGCGAACAAACAAACAAACTCTTCAGCTTTATATATTAGTATAGATATGTAAACTGTCGTACAATACGGGATCTAATTTTACGTTATTGTGATTTCAAGGGTAATAAAAGGGTTTTCGAATATTTTATTGTTGGTATGATCACACATGAACTATGTATATCATTTATTTTAAGGGAAAATTAGGCAATATGTATTTTTTTTTTAAATTCTTACTCATCTCAGGTTTATATGTAGGTTCTTACAAGTTTCAAGGGTTTTGGTCGCGGGCAACGGCTTCATAACTGAAAGATGTCTTTCTTAAGGCATTTTATGGTTAAGCAACAACTCTAGATATGTTCGTTTTGATGTTAAGTGACATTTAACTGTGCCACATAAAGTTGCGCCACCAACGGCGCCACATGGCACATATTCCTTTAGAGGAGCATTTCGTAAGGAAGCCGCCTTAACGGTACCGCATTGACACATTCTTTTCATTGTCAACGACTTCCTTTATGCACATGTTTATCGATTCCTATAAACAGCTTCGGCTGTTTTAGTATTGATTCTTACGTTACGGCTTTTTTATTGGTTCGTGTTATTGTAACGATTCTTGGTGAGTTTTCTACTGTTAATATTGGTCATAAAACCTCGTCTTAAAATATCATCTGCTTAGCTTTTTCAAGGTAGGCTTCCAATCTAACTGGATACCAGGATTATACGTGGAGCGACGGCTTATCTGACTTTCACAACTTAAGCGACTGAGTAACACGATATCCAGGTGGTAAACTTGGTAAAATCAAAATCAAAGCATTTATTTCAAATAAACCAGTTACAGGTACTTTTGAATTGTCAGAAGGTCGGTCAGTCAGTAAGGTGAAGCTAGTCGCTCATTCCAATAAGTAGGTACCTATGGAGAAGAACGGGCCAGAAACTCCTTGGACACTTTTTTTTAAATTATAAAGCTACTAGCTTTTGCCCGCGACTTCGTTCGCGTGGACTTCAGGTTCGTCCCGTCTAGTCTAGTAATAAGTAAGAAATACGGTAACTAAGCACTGCAGAGCCCTAATCATAGGTCTATTTAGACAGAAGAGGAGAATATGGGACAATCCAGCTATTGTCAACCAATACTTCCTGTGTTCCACCTCGGGTTTTTAGAGTTATCGTACGGCCGCCATCTCCTGGTGCTCTACGCCTGTACAAAGGATAGCCTTTGTCGTTAGTTTGAGTATCTTTTAAAAGCGTTGTGCCCTTTCAGCAACAGCGCGTCTGCGAGCTTCAGCAGCTTCAACAGTTTCAGTAGCTCTTTGGGACCCTATGTAAGTCGCTTGCTGAAGACGCCGAGCTTGAGACTGTTCGGGTGTCTCAGAAGCCCGTTGAGATGCCAGATATTCAGCGTTCTGTTGACGTCAAGCTTGAGACTGTTCGGGTGTCTCCGCAGCCTGTTGAGATGCTAGATACTCAGCATGCTGTCGACGTCGATCCTGGGACTGTTCGGGTGTCTCAGAAGCCCGTTGAGATGCCAGATATTCAGCGTTCTGTTGACGTCGAGCTTGAGACTGTTCGGGTGTCTCTGCAGCCCGTTGAGATGCTAGATACTCAGCATGCTGTCGACGTCTATCTTGGGACTGCTCTGGTGTCTCAGCAGCTCTTTGAGCTGCCTCACGCTCTGCTTGTTTAAGCCTTCGCAGTTCGGCTTGTAGAAACGTCTCGTTAAGTCTAGCTACTTTCATAGTTCCGAGCTTTATTAGAGCTTTGGGAAAGATTAGACTTACGCTTTCGCGGCATAATTCTTAAGTACGTGTTGTTTCTATACTTCCAAAAAATACAGTACGGTAGTTATTGTTATGATTGTACTTTAATGCAATCCTTGCCTATTTAATTAACCTATCTATATAGTAATTCAATTATCAATGAAGTAATTCGTTATAATTAACCTATTTATATAATTTGTTATAATTAACGGTAAGTAACCTATCTATATAGTAATCGAATTATCAATGAAGTAATTCGTTATAATTAACCTATTTATATAATTTGTTATAATTAACTGTAAGTAACCTATCTATATAGTAATTGAATTATCAATGAAGTAATTCGTAAAAATGAAGTATCTTTTCGTACGTGTAACTCCTAACCAAAAAGAAACCTGGCAATAACTAACCTTAGGCCTATATTACTTAAAGTAGGCGGCCATACGTTTTTATCAAATCGCTAGTGCCTTGAAAATTCGCAAAACGGACACAACCGTCAACGACGTCTGCCCTCACACGTCTGCCCGCGTTCGGGTCGCGCACTCAGCGATAAGCCACTTCTTCCCCACCGCACCTACCCCGCTCCCCCCACGCCCCGTACGCCTGGCACCGCTGCCGGTATTTACCACCGAAACGGTATTTATCGCCGAAATTGCTATGACTCTGCATTTTAAATCTGTGATATCTTCGAAAATATTTATTTAATTTACATGCTGTAAAAAGCCATATTGATCTTTATTAAATGCACAATGTATTTAAGATACTTAATTGGATAAGGATTAATACTGTATTGCTTAAAATCGCTTCGTAAATAAGCCATTATTTCTCGTACAAAGTAAAGGATAAAAAATGGTTATTGTGGGTTATTCCTAAGAGATAAACATATACCATCACGGACTTTTTTGTAGACCTTTTTAAGTTGTACAATACTGTAGTACATTGTTTTGATCTATCTTGTAGGATTCAGTCAGCGTTTGCGACCTCACATTAGAAACCTCAAAAATTGTAGCCTGTGTGTTATTCTGATGTATAAGCTATAGCCTATGTGTTATTCTGATGTATAAGGTATATTGTGGTAAAGTTTCATTCAAATCCATTCAGTAGTTTTTACGTGAAAGAGTAACAAACATCCATACATCCATACTTACAAACTTTCGCCTTTATAATAGTAGTAGGATTGATACAAATATTTGGTTCCATCATTCATGTTGAAATCAACCGTGTGAGAACGATGCAGAAATATATTGTACGCTAAGAGCGTCCATTATGGAAAACACACAAAAAAAAATACGTGGAGTAAATCTATACTAATATAATAAAGCTGAAGAGTTTGTTTGTTTGTTTGTTTGTGCGCGCTAATCTCAGGAACTACTGGTCCGATTTGAAAAATTATTTTAGCGTTGGATAGCCCATTAATCCAGGAAGGCTTTATTCTATATAACACCACGCTGCAACCAATAGGAGCGGAGCATAATTAATTCCACGCGAACCAAGTCGCTAGCGGTTGCTAGTTAAATATAATTAAGTAATTAATTAAATATAATAATAATTCTAACAACAATTCAGAAATTAAAATACGCCGTGGCAGCTAAGAGATGCTCAGTCCCCTCTGACGGCGTCCGTTCATGAACATGACGTATGGATCAGCATCATTCAGCTCAACTATATTGAAGGGAACCTAATGACTCAACACACACGCCACCACCATTGAGACATTTGAGTGAGCATGACATACTCTCAACAGCCAGAGTACAGGTAGTCAGCCTTAGGAAAATCTTTAATGACCATCAAAGATCTAGAAATGGCAGTCGACATCAACGGCTTAATATGCTTTCCGAGATACAGAAGGGTACGGGATTCGTAATGGAATATTATAATACAGTATGTTAACTAACAGAGGGCGTTCCCGTTAACCCGAAATAGTATAGCATACATACATGCTAAAAAAAATATTTCCATTCGAAAACAAAATGTTTTAAAATTTTTTCCAATATGAAAATATTCAATAAAAATTTTAAATTGACATGTAACAGAAACACACTGTACACGCGAACATGAAAGATGGCAACGTCGCAATTTATTTATACATGACGACTACTATTTTGATTTAAAACAGGAGGTTTCAAATTTATTTCCAATTAGAATTTTTTTTATTCGGATTTTTTTATGCTTATTTTTCTATGCTGATATTTTTATTTTAATCTATTAATGATATACAGTATGTTAAATAACAGAGGGCGTTCCCTTAAACTCGTTAATATATATCATTAATAGAGTAAAATAAAAATATCAGCATAGAAAAATAAGCATAAAAAAATCCGAATAAAAAAAAATTCTAATTGGAAATAAATTTGAAACCTGCTGTTTTAAATCAAAATAGTAGTCGTCATGTATAAATAAATTGCGACGTTGCCGTCTTTCATGTTCGCGTATACAGTGTGTTTCTTTTACATGTCAATTTAAAATTTTTATTGAATATTTTCTTATTGGAAAAATTTTTAAAACATTTTGTTTTCGAATGGAAATATTTTTTTAGCATGTATGTATGCTATACTATTTCGGGTTAACGGGAACGCCCTCTGTTAGTTAACATACTGTATATTAACGAGTTTAAGGGAACGCCCTCTGTTATTTAACATACTGTATATTGAATAAATCCATATTCTGGTCGATCGGGGCAAACATATCTTAACACATCTAGCCTTATCTGAGTCCATCAAGTCCTGTTCTATGATATACCTACAAGGTAAACAAAAACATTAATAACTAACAGTTTCAGTCAGCTTCGAAGCGTGTATAAACACAATGAAGAACTAATACAAGGCAGTAAATCTTCAGTAAATGATAATTGAGTTTTTGTTTATGTGCGTATCGCTCGACGGGTAACCGAGGTGTCGGTCACGGGTCATTGCCACTTAGCCTCACAAGCAGCTGGTGTCTAGCTCTATTAATAACCTTACCTTAGC
Organism: Sesamia nonagrioides; assembly: GCA_017933935.1. NCBI lineage: Eukaryota > Metazoa > Arthropoda > Insecta > Lepidoptera > Noctuidae > Sesamia > Sesamia nonagrioides. The sequence goes on from JADWQK010001779.1 coordinate 2,019,316, forward strand.
GAATTAACATTATGTGGTCGGTGCTGTATAGCATAACATTTTATCTTAACAACATAAGTGCTTAACTCGTCGTGAGCTTTCATATTTATACGATTCGATATTTATATTGAAATGACTGACCGAATTGATGATGGACGGAAATCTAGTGTTAATTTATGTAGTTATATTTTAAAGAGGTAAAATTTTTGAGTTTCAGTTCCACAAAATATTTTACTAATGACTTCAGTATGTCAAATATCGTAATTTTATCTATATGTATAATCTGATCTTACTAGCCCGTATTAACCGATTAGAGGGCAAAGGTCGAACTGTCCATTTTCCACACATTCTGTATTTTGCTATTGTCGACCAGTCCCTTTGGTAGAAGTCAAGCTCGTTTTACCAATTTCTCCCTCTCTCTCTCTCTCTCTCTCTCTCTCTCTCTCTCTCTCTCTCTCTCTCTCTCTCTCTCTCTCTCTCTCTCTCTCTCTCTCTTTCTCTCTTATCTCAGCCTGTCGCGATGGCTTCGTCCGTTTAAGATAATCATATATATCATAATCATCCTATAATGTATCCACTCCTGGGACACAGGCCTCCTCTCGGTGAGAGGGAGTGGCCCGTAATCTACCACGCCGGCCCAGTGGTAATACACGCCAATACATGCGGTCTTAGACACGCTCTAGGATAATTGATATAATTTATGATTCGCTGATAAAATATAATACATATATGTATTTTAATACTATGTTTGACTTAGACTCATTATACATATTCCAAGCTTTCAACAGGATTAGTGGTTTGTGATAAAGTCGTTCTAGTTTTTTGACAGGCTTGGGTGTGGGTATAAATGAAATTATTGATAATATTTGTAGGTATCTAAATCTTAATCTGGCGCATATTTATCAACTTACATAATTTTTGTGAAGTTTTAAATTTTTTTGCACAAGATACATCTCGTAATTTTTGTTCCAAAACCATCTAGCCTACTTCTTTGCCATTGTGGTTGCTTTCCGAAGATCTTTTATGATACTATATCCACTACTACTACTTTCTTGACGTCATATGAAACCTGCAGATGCACTTATGAAACCTCAGAAGCTACTATCCAATTATTGGTTTCTCCAATAAACTCCTCGGTTACTCTTTTAACATTTTTTTTTTTTGATATGGCATCTCGTAGGTGGCCATTAGAGGCCGTAACTACTTAACCGGACTTTCCCGTGGATGCCTTAATTAAAAATTAAAGCCTCCAGCCAGGGGCACTTAAAACTAACTTAAAATTAGGCGACTTCGCACTAAGGGCACCCCCTGTGGGGTACGAACCTCGGCTTAGGGCGTCGCTAGAGAGGACAGCAGGGGACGGCTGGATCGAAAGTTATACTTAATGGTTTGATGACCGCGGCGTTTCCTAGTACTAGCTCTGAGAAGAAACGCCGAAACAAACTCAGAGGTTGGGACATTATGATATTACTGGCTCGGCTGCGGCGCGGGCTGGCCTTCATCGGACAAGGGTCTTTTAACAAAAGTTGGGTTTTACAAAACATTACAGCCGTTATGCACGTTGTTCTATCTTTAATTAAGATACTTACATCCTTCACCGAAGTCGAGCGTAGTTATCCTTTTGAAGCACATGGTGGACTTCTCGCACGTCACCAAGTACCTGCTGCTGTAGTCAAAATGCTTGCACGGGCATGCTTTCGTGCTTTCCTCTATTTCCTGTTCCGGACAGCACGAGTAGCACTGCAAGGTCCATGATACTGCAAATAAAACATTTTGTTTGATAACATTTAATAGGGATGTATCCAAGATATGAAAATCAAAAAAATAATTAGTCCGTCTTATAGATAATAAAAAAAATTAAGACCCGTATTTTTTATTTTGTCGAAATTACCAAAAGCTACTGAAATATAGCGTATTAAAGTTACGGAGTGGGGGCTAATTACGTCACCCCGTGGTATATTTTGTTCCACGGCGTGACGTCATGCCACATTTCAAATCAATATATCTTCCTAAGTATTTGAATGAAAGAAAAAATACGTGTTCAATATTTTTTATAAACTTATCTGATGGACATTACATTATTTTTTACGATACAACCCAATTATCATTCAGAAATTAGAGGTTGATGTGTAACCTTTTGTTCTTTCTTCCTAGTTAGGTACTTCTAGGAAAACATTGGCATGAATATAGATTTTTCAATTAAATATAGGAAACTTTCAAATGTAGCCCATGGACCCTTTCAGCGTTTTTCTCAATAAGAAGTAGCTTCTGTGCTATTAGTAGTACAGAAGCTACTTCTCACTACTAATAGGAATTCATCCTGTAGTCAATTTATACTACTAATATTTGTATGTTTATGATTTAAATACAGTGAGACTGATATCGATTCTGTGAGACTACGTCTACGTCTACGGCTACGTCTTTTCTTCGAGGGGTTTTTAATACATCCTCTGGCAGATCGTTGTTTTATTATTTCGTTCAATTTCTTCCACTAAAATTCTACAAGATTTGTTATGTATGACAAACCATGTTAGGTATGCAAACATTACGAACTGCACCAATGCTCAGTAAAAAACTACCAATTTTAACGGCGCTAAATCGAACCACAAAATTACTGTTTTCATAAACCGTGGGGCCATAAACTGCTGCGGTTAGTTAAATCCATACTAATATTATAAAAACGAAAGTAACTCTGTCTGTCTGTTACGCTTTCCCGCTTAAACCTCTCAATCGATTTTAATAAAATTTGGCACAGACAATCTTTAGACCCTCAGAAAGGACATAGGCTACCTTTTATTGAAAAAAATGATATTCCCGAGGGAAAGCTAAAAAGCGCGATTTAAACGAAATCCACGCGGGCGAAGCCGCGGGCGGAAAGATAGTATAATATAAGTAGATTCTTCTACAGGTCTGATTCTGTCTTTCGACGTACCAGTAGAACCCCTTTTCGAGCTTTAAAATGACACAATATACCAAATATGTAGTCCATTGTAGCACTAAGTCTTTGTGGTTTACTTTAATTAATCGCGAACAATGTTTTAGCTATGCGGATGGTTTGTTGATGGCGTCACAGTATATTTTATAAATACAATGAATATTCTTCAAATAGAATACCTTCCTTAAGACGCTGTGAATAGCAAACTTTTAGGTATTTGAGGGGGTGAAGCAGACGAAGTGGGACACGACTAGCCCCGCCCACTGCGGGGCGCGGGGCGCTCCGCGCGAGTACATCGATGCGTGAGGTGAGGCGTCGTGCATCGAGAAATACGCACGTTCTATTAAATCTATACCAACCATTCTCTTCCATCTACATTTAGAAGCGTAATTTCACAACCCAACCGCGACGTATGGTTGGCTCTGTTCGTTACAGTCCCGGTTCGCATTAGACGAGCAGCAGGTTCGAATCCCACATCCGTTCACTTTACCTTGCGATTTTCGAAAATGTGTATTTTATACATATTTTCATTTTTTATTATTACTTTTGTTTTCTTTTTTATTTTTATAATGCGCTTTGTCCGTTCTGCTTAAATTTTTTGTGTTATGTCCGTTTTTCATGAAACTGTTAGAAATATATCATTTCTAGAAATTACTCTTTATAAACAGCTGTTTAGAGTAACTGTTAAAAAAAATGCATTTTCGGATATTTAAAAAAATAAAAGATTTTTTCTTCAAAACTGCAACTCTTATCGAAGTCGGGTTTGTACGAGTGCTTACAATAACACAACACAAAAAGATTGAAATAGATGGAGGCACTTGGAGGAGGCCTATACTGAAAGGGGCCATGAATAAAATGCAACAAAATGAAATCTAAATTTACTGTTTTGAACTATTATCAAATCAACTGTTATTTTTATTGTTTTTCTTTTCTATTCCATCTACATTTAGAAGGGTTATTTCACAACTCAACCCCGAAGCATGGTTGGCTCTGTTCGTCACAGTCCCGGTTCGCATTAGACGAGCACCAGGATCGAATCCGACTTTACCTTGCGATTTTCGAAAATGTGTATTTTATACATATTTTCATTTTTTATTATTTTTTTTGTTTTCTTTTTTATTTTTATAATGCGCTTTGTCCGTTCTGCTTAATTTTTTTGTGTTATGTCCTTTTTTCATGAAACTGTTAGAAATATATCATTTCTAGAAATTACTATTTATAAACAGCTGTTTAGAGTAACTGTTAAAAAAAAATGCATTTTCGGATATTTAAAAAAATAAAAGATTTCTTCTTCAAAACTGCAACTCTTATCGAAATCGGGTTTGTACGAGTGAAATAGATGGAGGCACTTGGAGGAGGCCTATACTGAAAGGGGCCATGAATAAAATGCAACAAAATGAAATCTAAATTTACTGTTTTGAACTATTATCAAATCAACTGTTATTTTTATTGTTTTTCTTTTCTATTCCATCTACATTTAGAAGGGTTATTTCACAACTCAACCCCGAAGCATGGTTGGCTCTGTTCGTTACAGTCCCGGTTCGCATTAGACGAGCACCAGGATCGAATCCGACTTTACCTTGCGATTTTCGAAAATGTGTATTTTATACATATTTTCATTTTTTATTATTTTTTTTGTTTTCTTTTTTATTTTTATAATGCGCTTTGTCCGTTCTGCTTAAATTTTTTGTGTTATGTCCTTTTTTCATGAAACTGTTAGAAATATATCATTTCTAGAAATTACTATTTATAAACAGCTGTTTAGAGTAACTGTTAAAAAAAATGCATTTTCGGATATTTAAAAAAATAAAAGATTTCTTCTTCAAAACTGCAACTCTTATCGAAATCGGGTTTGTACGAGTGAAATATTATAATACAAATTAACTGTTATTTTTATTGTTTTTCTTTTTTTAAATTATATTATGAACTAAGAAATTCATGGTTAAATAAAGGCTTATTATTATTATTTATTATTAATTTCTAGAAATTTGTAGAAAGAAAATTATAACGAATTGATTTTAAATATTAGTTTGCATTATAATTGTTACAAAAAGAATATATTTAAAAAGATGGAACAATTACTACAAAAAATACAGAAAATCGGATAAATTAATAATAAGGTGAGGTGGGGTAAGTCAAACATAGTTTTCTGTTAGACAGCATAAATTGGATTTTATGACTAAACTGTTAACCGTATCTTTGAGTTGGCAATGATGCACATAAGAAAAAATGTTATGCTTTTATAAAATGATGAATAAATTCCAATTGATGTGTTCTGAACATGTATTTTAAATAAAAAGTGTAGGTAGGTAAAACTGTTAGTCTTCCCCCAGGTCTGGGGTAAGACTAACAATTGCAAACTTATTAAAATAATATCGACTTTATGCACTTTCCGAAACAAAATTATATTTCTTCGAATATATTCAAATAAATGTTTACTTTATTACCTTGGAATACAGTTTATATTTGCAGTATTTTTTGATTATAACAATTTGGGGCAAGACTAACGTACTATCGCGATCAGATGTACAAAACCTTTGGTTGTTAATTTAGTAAGTATGTTAGTCTTGCCCCAAATTGTTATAATAAAAAATACTGCAAGACTATTCCAAGGACTTTATAGTCAGTTTCGTTTTAGGACATTTATAAAATACATAAACAGAATTAAGGAAAAACTATGCATTCTTTATTAATTTTCTTAAAATTATTAAAAAAAAAAACTTTTTTCTTCTTATCATTAAGTATGGCACTAACTCAATTCAATTTTGTATGCCAGAGAAGCTCTATAAGCAAACAACTCGCCGTTCTTAACTTTTTCCACTGCTTCTACTAATTGTTCTCTGCTATAGGAAGCCGCTCGGTCAGTTTTTCTTACATAATTTCGTACCATTTTGCATTATTCTGTAATGAAAATATGTTAATTAAAGTAGGTAAGTTGCGTTTATATCGTAAAAGGATAATCGATTGCATTGAATTGAAAAACCGGGTAAGTACCACTTGGAGTCGCTGTATGTTGTTAACATCCTTATTTTCAGCCAATAAAAAACAAGAATTGGATCAGAGCAATTTTATTTTTCATTTCAATTGGCTTCCGTCGTCACTTTCATTTTATTTAACCTTAAAATTATTTTTCTAGATACCTACCACAATAAAAAAAAAAACCTCAACTGAAAAGGTTTATTACATCTGATTTGGGGGAAGACTAGCATACGTTAGTCTTCCCCCAAAAAAACTGTTTGTCTTGCCCCACTTGGATGTTTATAGGTTAAGTTTTTGTTTTGTAGAAAATTCAAGTAAATCATTTGTTTTGCGGTAAATTAATATAGTCTGTTAGAAGAGAGTATTAATATTATGGTACTTACATTCAGAACACTTCAATTTAATCACTTTTTCATGGCAAAATGTAAGCACATGTAGGCACTCAACCGCCTTCCGAAAAGTTTGACGCTACTGACAGATTTAATTTTGTTTTGTTGGCACTACTATCGAGTGTCAGCGACATCTATGAGCTGAGCTGAGAACTTTTACGACTTTACTGTTGCACCAACATCATGGCATTGGGAATTACGCTAAACATTTCGAGATATTTTTGAGTGTTATTCTTGCCCCAGTGATAGTCTTACCCCACCCCACCTTAATTAAAAAAAAAAAAAAAAAAACAATTGCAAATAAGAAATCCAACAAAAAGCATACAACGTAAAGCTGGGGTTTGAACCCGAACACATACAGGTGAAGAAAAATGTGCCGGGAAAAAGTAAAAAGGTTAATTACAGAAAAAAATCAAATAAAATATCGGCAAAAATACAACAGTAAATTAAAAAGCATTTATTTCAATTAAAATCTACAAAAAGCATATAATGTAAACCTGGGGTTTGAACCCGGGCAAAAACGAAATATGATTATTCATCAACAAACAGACACGTAAATATAATTATTTTCTGTGCGGGGTAAAGCAAAAAGTGACATAGGTCCGACAAGCACAGCGCCTCAGCGGTCACTGTCGCTAAGCATAGAAGTGAAAGAGAAGGCAATGGACGCCGCGATGGAGCGACGTTTCGTTCACGTTATTTATCATTAAATACATTATTTATTTTAGAATATCTTAGTTAAATCGATAAACAAAAACAATGGTTTCATTTACTATTATATTTTACATCGCTCTTCTCAATTTTATCAAGATTTGATGATTAATAATACAGTTACAACTGTTATAAATTCAATTTTAGGGGTTACTTTAGGATTTTTTTCTATCGAGAAAATTAATTCAAAACGTGTTTTGAAAACAATGGTTTCCTGCTACATATAATCAAGATTAACATATAAATTTTTGGCTGCTCTGAAATGTATACATTTGGCTAAAAAATTGTTTTAAGAAGCCTATTTTTACTGAACACAGCGCCTTAATAAAGCTATATAGTGCTAGTGAAGTAGTTAGTAGGACAGCCTCCGTGGCGTAGCGGTAGCGGACGCGGCCGCTGCGCAAGGTGGCGCGGGTTTGATCCCCGCACTGTGCAAGTATTTGTATGCATGAATATGAATATTTGCACTGGTCTGGTCGTGCTTCGGAAAGCACGTTAAGCCGTTGGTCCCAGTTGCCCTACGAACATCTAATGGCAGTCATTACTGGTTGTTGGAGCCCTCAAAAGTTCAACAATTGGTCTAACTGCAATGCTTCGATATCGCTTTGGGTTGTGAAGGTCAGACGGCAGTCGCTTTACGGAAAATATCGAAGTTTAGCCAAAATCAGCCGTTGGACTGGTAAAGCGGACCCCAGATTCCAAAGCTGTAAAAAACTTCGGATGCGACTGGGGTTAACGCTGAGATGATGAATCTTTGTGATTTCATATTATGGCTTCTATCTTAAGGAAAGCTTAATGTCTTATTTCTGTGACATTTCAAAGACGGTTCAATAACTGCTTCACCCGAGTAAAATGTTGCGTATTAAATGTAATGTCTCTGTATACTAGGAAGTGGTGACACAAATATCTAGACTATTTATATATAACATACAAAGCTTCAGGACAAAGTATGAAATACTTGCAAATCTTTGAGAGACCCCGCGTTTTATTAACAAACGTCGTTTTAAACAATTAAAAAACAATTTGAAGAAATATTTTTATTAGTCCGTCTGTATTGTGTTATCAGCAATTGGAGCTAAGATATCTTGTTGATTCAGCTTGTTAACAAACGTCTGGATTGGTAAATGTCAGTGTATTTAATTTCGCAGTCGTAATCGTGTTAATACAATTTGCATTAAAACATGGTCCTGTGCTAAATAATAAGAGCCGCAAAGGTTAAGGCAGCATCTTTACAGACCGTGACCCCTCGTTCGATTAGGTTAAGCGTTAAGCCATCTTTACCTTCTTCTTCTTCAGCCTATAGAGGTGCATTACTGGACAAAGGCCTCCTCCCAAGGTTTTCTATTACATTGGGGGGTTTGCCATAATCCCCACGCTTGGCAGATGGGTTGGGGATCGCAGTAATTTGATATTCCACAGGAGAAGTACTGCTGCCCGCTTCCCTGGTAAGAGTTCCCTTAGTCGTCTCTTACGATACCCACGGGACGATATGGATTGATACTATTATAAGCCCGACAACGTGACCCCTTAGTGCCTCCGAAATCACGTTAAGCCGTTTGTCGCTGCTGTCATTCGTAGAACTTTGACAGTCATTTTGGGAAGTCAGACGCCCGAAAATCTGACAACCAGTTTTACCTAGGGTATCTTTTACCCAGTTACTTGGTTGTGAAGGTCAGATAGGCAGTCGTACTATGTAAAATACTGGTATTCACCTGAACCTGGTTAGACTAAAAGCCGAAAACGCTACACAGATAACGGAGATTAAAGTATAGTTGTGATATCTTGATAAAGGATTACGTTGTATACAAGTCATATACAGTGTGAACATATTTGTTCGCAGTGAATGTGGTTTGCACTTGACCTACTATTCCTATTCAATATGTAACATCATTTAATTTATGAATGACCTTTTATGTTCTTGTCTAGTATGTGAAACTTTCTGAATAAGGATTTGGACGCAGTCGGTTCTCGCGACTGTCTTATTTTCCTTGTATCAACATGTTCTTGATATGGTGGTTCTTATTTCTGAGTCTCATCTAAACTACAGCAATTTTATTGTATCTAAGCTTATGCCTCTGCAGAGCAATGTTTTAATTCTGAATTCATCCATCCAATATAAGAACACACCCCAGTCGTCCTCGCCAATAACGGTCAAGTTAAATGAGAATTTTATCGCACCATCGCACTGTGCGTCAGAGCCTTGTTGTTCTGCAACCAGCTGTTAATCAATACCACACCCTATGTCCATAAGTTAAGATTAAAAATTTAGAGAAATGCATGATCATGTTTTTGTAGTCAGCCCGCTGCTATAAACTGCATCACAAATAACAATTGACATCCGGGGTTCGGGGACTTGAAAGGGATATCCTAGACTTACATTTCCTATTCATAGCTCGGCAGTCTGCATATATACACATACATAATATATACAACTTTTTATATCCCCACAGAACAACCTTTGAATAGTTAAAATTTAAAAGAGCCTTCATTACGCCTACCAGGAGGTGACAGACAACCATATGGGAATGAATAATAAGGTTCGATGCCCACATGATATTAATTTGCTGATAAATATGTCCATACATGGTCACTGAGTATTTTATTACCTATTGTTTTTTTACTTTATATTTCGCAAATACAATTAAAATTTATTTTTTATCGGTGTTTAAATACGTACCTACAAAGATATATTTATTTTTCAAGGCTTTTTCCATGTTGATGTACGTTGTAAGTAGCGTAAGTTATTCAAGTATTTAATGCTCAAATATTAGTTTTATTAATTATTACAGAGGATGCCGAAGAGGTCTTCGTATACTTTGATATTTTCCAAGGAACAGCTTTGTTGTTTATAAATTGTATTTCAGGGATTCATACCTTCATTATAAGGAAGGAATAAAAGTAAATATTGCTAATTTTAAAATATAAGGAGCAATATTATTACACAAAATGTAACTATAAATACCCGTGTCTGTACTGTATTGTATAATTGTTATAATTCACAATAAATAAAAACTGAACACAATATTATCAGAACACTTCACTTACATTTCCAAAACATTGTAAAAGTCAATAAAGACGCAGCTAAATCCATGTTAATTAATAAAACTCCACTTAATATTACGACTACTACACTAAAACTACGAACTGTTATAATTTTTTAATTTACATTGAAGTGTTATGTATTTACAATGTTGCGATTGCAGCGCATGTGGCCGGCAGGGCTTTACACTCAACTGAAATTGGCACCTCCGTACTCAACTCCATGATTCACAGGAAGGAAGCCCAGTGGCAAAACGGGACATGTCCAAAACACTAAGAAATAGCACTCTTATGTTCGCGGTAATAACGCTGATTCATGCGATCGATGCTGGCGCCGGCGCGACACTGACCAACATTTGGCGGTCCCGCTCTGTGTTGTCGTTTTGTTTGTAGCTTTGTCCCCGGATTCCGGTGTTTAGTTTTTATTATAGAACTTGAATATTATATTTTGCAAAATTGTATTTTTAGTTCACGATCATCTCCTACTATTATGGGTCTAAAATTTCTAGTATTGGTTAAATGTCGTTATTCTGTGAAAAAACATGAGCTGCCAATTTTGATAGCAATTTATTACGGTACTTACTTCTAACAGCAAACATTAATTAATTAAAACAGTATGCAAATTTAATAATACTCTGTGTAGTCTTTAAATAGATTACTAGGATAGTCTGGCAGGTTTTTAACTTTTTACCTACTGAAAAAACGGCAAAAATAAAATCAAACAAAAAGTTTCAGTATTTTCTGTTACCACTGTCTTTGTTAATTATGACATTCTTGACCGGCTATATTTATCTCGATGAGAGATTTATCTCCAACTTGAACTGTTTAAACACTCACACTATCTACAAAACGCCATTTTATTTTGTGGTCTTGACTTTGTAGTGATCTTGCCAACCTCGTTTTCTTGTTCCTTTTTCGCAGTTGCTTTGGCCAAAACAAAAATGTGTACTAATAACACTACTCCCCGTGTTTATTATTCTTTACTGAACGGATGTTTAACCTGCTTTCTGTTTAGTTTAAAGAATTAATTGATTAGTTTAGATCTGCTGACTGGGTAATCTCTTTCCTAGATATATGTACCATTCTTTGCACATTGGCGTTGATAAGAAATGTACATTATTAAAGGCTCAACTTGTCAAAAATACGTCAAATTTCTCTACATTTTGACAAGTTTTTGACATTTGTTTGTCGCCTAGATGAGACTGCGACTAGACTTTGAACGTTTTAATTTACGAGAATTGGCCTTCAGTTGTTATTAGTGAGAGTGACTTTCTAAGTATGTATATCTTGGACACCAATGACTGATTATAAGGTGAAGGAAAACATTTTGAAGTAACCTGGACTCTAAGTCTGAAATCGCCAACCCGCATTGAGCAAGCTTGGTGATCACGCTCAATCCTTCTCTGTATGATAGGAGGTCTGTGCACAGCAGTGGGACGATAAAAGGTTGATGATGATGATGTTATGAATGACATTACATTATTTTATACGTGCATAACGTGGCCGTATCACGTTGTGTTTCTGAAAATATAATGTTTAAGACTTATTCCATTCGCTTTAGGTCCCGTTGCGAAACATTTTACTATCGATATGATAGCCTCGCAACATCCTTTGTTGTTAGCGATAAAATAACATGTGTTAGCCATTTTTAAAGGCTAATGTGAATGTGTATCACTTGCGCTTTTATCGGGTCAACTTGGCAACTATTCCCTACTGGCTTTTTAATTAATCCTTTTATAGAAAATCTGTTCAAAAATTATGGCTCCACCATTTATATTTGTTTTCACTATTAATGGGAGTCTCTTATGGTTATCGTGTAAGTTATCTATAATATAGTTTATATAAATAAATAAGATGTTGGTAGATGCATCATCACTTGAGAACAGGTGAAAAGTTCCTCAGACCAAATCAAAATTGGCTTAAGTTATTCGTTTTTTTTTTCTTTATTTGACAGGACAAATTTCAGGGTTCTGCTAGTTCAAAATAAATTAACGCTTTCGTTATCATTAGAATGTAATAATAATACTACAATAAACATTGCCAGAGAGCTATGACATTATCATGTGTCAGCATTAGTTTTCGAGGTTATCATGAATATTGTTCACATTTAGGTCGCTGATAGCACGACATGCGACATTTGTTCTATTGATTGTGTGATCGAGACGTGGGTGTGTCTCGTGCCGTGCTCTGTCACAATTTGTCTCGCCGGTCTAGTCTAGAATTAGTTTTTGGTTCGATGGAAATTGCGAGAATCCACCTATTTTTTGTAATAGAGTTTCCATCACAATTAATAGAGTAACAACATAAACAATGTTGATACTCTTAACTCTGTTAATTATTTCTATTCAATGAGTATTAATAAAAATAAAAATTTTAATGAGAATCAGCACTTTTTGTATACCTACTCATAAGGTTACAGGTGTTTTGTTTTACGATTGTAGTATAATAATATATGAGTGTAAAATAAAAAATCTTATATACGGTCGAATTAAAGTAACCTCCTCATTTTAGATGTCTGTTAATAAATAAAACTTGGTTAGAGAAGACAGTCTCCAAAACGCCGAGCCTTCACCGCTTTTTCTATAGCTTTAGTTCATTAAGTACCTATGTACCTTAAATCCTGATTCTTTTATAAATCACACAAACAACGTATATAGGTACTGACGTCATCATGATCCTGCATCTCACAAGCAAAGTTTAAGGCGCTGTGCTCAGTAAAAATAGGCTTCAAAAAACAGTTTTTTAGCCAAATGTATACATTTCAGAGCAGCCAAAAATTTATATGTTAATCTTGATTATATGTAGCAGGAAACCATTGTTTTCAAAACACGTTTTGAATTAATTTTCTCGATTGAAAAAAATCCTAAAGTAACCACTAAAATTGAATTTATAACCGTTGTAACTGTATTATTAATCATCAAATCTTGATAAAATTGAGAAGAGCGATGTAAAATATAATAGTAAATGAAACCATTGTTTTTGTTTATCGATTTAACTAAGATATTCTAAAATAAATAATGTATTTAATGATAAATAACTTGAACGAAACGTCGCTCCATCGCGGCGTCCATTGCCTTTTCTTTCACTTCTATGCTTAGCGACAGTGACCGCTGAGGCGCGCTGCTTGACGGACCTATGTCAGTTTTTGCTTTACCCCGCACAGAAAATAATTATATTTACGTGTCTGTTTGTTGATGAATAATCATATTTCGTTTTTGTCCGGGTTCAAACCCCAGGTTTACATTATATGCTTTTTGTAGGTTTTAATTGAAATAAATGCTTTTTAATTTACTGTTGTATTTTTGCCGATATTTTATTAGATTTTTTTCTGTAATTATTATTTCTTTTTATTTTTCGCGGCAAATTTTTCTTCACCTGTATGTGTTCGGGTTCAAACCCCAGCTTTACGTTGTATGCTTTTTGTTGGATTTCTTATTTGCAATAGTTTTTTTTTTAATTATTATTAATTTAGCCGATTTTCTGTATTTTTTGTAGTAATTGTTCCATCTTATTAAATATATTCTTTTTGTAACAATTATAATGCAAACTAATATTTAAAATCAATTCGTTATAATTTTCTTTCTACAAATGTCTAGAAATTAATAATAAATAATAATAATAAGCCTTTATTTAACCATGAATTTCTTAGTTCATAATAATTATATTATGAACTAAGAAATTATTATTACTCTAAACAGCTGTTTATAAATAGTAATTTCTAGAAATAATAGTATCATTTCTAGAAATTACTATTTATAAACAGCTGTTTAGAGTAACTGTTAAAAAAGATACATTTTTCGGATATTTAAAAAAAATAAAAGATTTTTTCTTCAAAACTGCAACTCTTATCGAAGTCGGGTTTGTACTAGTGCTTTAAACTAAGTAACAGTTTCATGAAAAAAGGACATAACACAAAAAATTTAAGCAGAACGGACAAAGCTCATTATAAAAATAAAAAAGAAAACAAAAGTAATAATAAAAAATTAAAATATGTAAAAAATATACATTTTCGAAAATCGCAAGGTAAAGCAAACGTATGTGGGATTCGAACCTGGTGCTCGCCGCGGATGTCTAATGCGAACCGGGACTGTGACGAACAGAGCCAATCATGCTTCGCATTTGGGTTGTGAAATTACGCTTCTAAATGTAGATGGAATAGAGAATAGTTGGTATAGATTTAATAGAACGTGCGTATTTCTCGATGCACGACGCATCACGCATTGATGTACTCGCGCGGAGCGCCCCGCAGTGGGCGGGGCTAGTCGTGTCCCACTTCGTCTGCTTCACCCCCTCAAATACCTAAAAGTTGTCTATTCACCGCGTTTTAACCTGCAACTAGCATACATACAATTTCCTGGCTTCAACCGTCGGGCATGTCCGGGCAATCCCGCCAGACACAACACCCGTCTGGTCGGAGGATCCTCCCTTTACTATGGAGGCGAACTTTACACCTTGTTATCCACCTCATATTGTAACGGTTCCTTCTTGATGATCCACGATATAAGTGGTGGTGCCGATTCGCTTGTTCACAAACTCAACTAATTTTTAATTAAGTGCATCTTTTTTTATCTATTTCATCAAGAAAAGGATAGAAGATAACGTTTTAGTTGAATCCTGTTAAATTAAGATATTCCATAGACGAACTGTCTATGGGTAGACGCGACTATAAACATGGCGACCAAACATACATCAATTTACGTCAGGAGCGGACTAATTTGACAGGTCTAAACTAACATTTAAAGTATCTTTTGTCCTTTTCATAATGACATAAAAAGAAAAAGATGCAATGAACTTAAATTTAGTTTAGTTTTTGAACAAGGGAATCGGGGCTATTGGCTAGACAAAGAGCTTAAAATTGCTATTGAATTCTGCTAATTATATCACCGTTGATCGAAATAAAGGTATGAATTAAATCTCTGCTTTGCCAATTCTGGCGAGATTCTCTAGCTGGGTACTGACGTAGTTGACAGAGCTTTGTTTAGTGGACAAAAGTATCCACGATCTGGAAAATCTCATAATGGCTTAGTACTTTCCAAAATATATGACAGCACTTTCTTAAGCCATGCCAGCCATCTATGGGTGAATCCCAGCATAGACCAGGAAAATCCCAATCCATGAAAGACATGGTGGATTTCCATCATGACTGTGTTTTTTGTGACCCAAGAAAAAGATGATGCCAGCATTAATAAATCGTTACATTCCATTTGAGGCGTCATCGTGCAGTTTTCATAGTGTTATCACTGGCTATTTCTGTGCATAAGTACTTATGTGATTATTATTCATACCATACATCATATTTTACCTGGTATTATTAGATATAAGTACTAATGTCGTTATTTTTTTCCTACCCGAGATTCGATTAATCATAGATGTGTATTGGAATTTGTTGTAGTTTCATTCATTTTATGCAAGAACTAGCAGTTTGTAATCTGTGAGTCGAGGCATTCCACGAAGCGCAGCCAAACGAAGCGCAGCTAGAGGAAGCGCATCTAACGTATTCCACTAAGCACACCCGTAGCTGGGCTTCAAATAATAATATTAAAATTATTAATTTTCTATTCCACGAAGCGCACCTATGAAATATCACTCGCATAGTGCGGGGACAATGAAATAAAATATCGATAGAAGAAAATATTTATTATTTAAAAGACGAACTTAAATTTCTAACATCATTCAGTTTCGTTATAATAATGTGTGGTGTATGTGTGTGTGTGTGTGTTATTTGTGTGTGTGTGTGTGTTATTTGTGTTTGTTTTAAGTACCATTCGAGGACATCGGCATGAATACACAAGGCACATCTGAGGACTTTTTCAATCCGAGGACATTTTTGTGGGTCCTCGATTTGACTTGACTACTGTATCGTATTATTCACGCAATTTTGAACATTACTGTATATATGATAAGGAAAACTCAAGAAATCCTCGGATTGGTGGTGATCATTCATGTACACATTTCGACCGTGTGTGACCACTAGACGGCGCCACTAGTGATTTTCACACACTCAATAAACACACGACTCATGTTTATAATACTATCCGAGGACCTAGTGTGTAAATGTTACACTCAAGACCTCGGAATAGTACTTGAACTAGTCAGTGTGTTGAGGTCCTCCTTTCGGGTACAATTTCAGGTTGTATCTAAAATTACAATTGCTATTAGAATAAGAAAACGTTGATTTTAAGTCCGATTGTGAATTAAATAGTTATTAAATAAATTAACCAGAAAGCATTTTGTGGTGCTTGGTCGCAGAGGAAATATTATGTTCCTTCAGTTGACGCCCAACCGTAACTGTCTTTAGAGAGCGTGTGCATTATGTCGTAAATATCTACTCGAGTTGTGTATTAAATATGATGTTTACGAACCTTGTTTTAAGAACTCAATCTATACATACTTTAATTTTTAAATATTGCTTTTTTTAATTTGGGTGCTTCGTGCATTGATTTATGTTGAAATTTTTATCAAATTATAATTTAAAATATGAAGATCACGGAAAGACAACGGTGAATTGAATTGCTGTGTCTCTGGATACCGCGGAGGTCGTGGCAGACACCGAAGCTATGGCAACCGACAACGAAATTGACAGCATATTACTGATTTCATATTCAGCGATACAAACGAGTTGCAGTGCCATTGTTGCTTATAAAGAGCTATTGATACGCAATCACCACAATGTTGTTCAGGTACTACGTATTTGCTACCGTCAAATCGCGCGATGGATTCGGGTAGTTATTGAAGTGCATTAACTTACTACTTATAACGAAGTAATAGCATCGGGTTTTTATACTTACCGATTTTCTTTTTTAGCAATCTATCTCCGGATGACGAACCGTGTGTGTTGGTTGGACAACCTTTTTTTTTCGTTCCGGGGTGGAAAATCCTCAATGGATGTCCGCCGCCCTGGGGTGGGCGACGGGGTCTGTCAGACTCCTACTGACTAAAACCCACCCCGGTGTCTCTCCAGACACGTGCGCGCGGAGCCGCGGAGGTGTTAATTCTGCCACGGCCCCACACTCTCGTGCTGGCCCGGTCTGTCCGGGCCTCGCCTCCTGCACGGGGTCCATCAGATAGGGGACGGAGACTTCCCCACGTCCCCGCCCTTCTTCGGCGCCCGGTGCGTCTTCTGCGGCCCGGGAAGGGAGTTGAAATCTCTCTTTCCCGTTCCGCAGCTTGCTTCTGCGACATCACGTCCTCACAGAAGGACACCACTGCGTCCCACGACTCTGCGCTACCGACCATCCTCCGCACTACTGCCGGCAGCGTCAGATCGCCTCCTACTTTATTTGTGAGAACACGGCGCTGCTCCTCCCAAGCTACACACTCGCAGAGAGTGTGCTGCGCCGTGTCCTGCCCGCATTGGACGCAGTGATGGCACCGAGCGTCCGGCTCCCTGCCTAGGCGACGCAGGTACTTGCCGAAGCAGCCGTGCCCCGACAGTACCTGCGTCACCCTGAACGACAGGAAGCCGTGCCTTCTCCCGAGCCAGTCGTCGAGTACTGGCCGGATCGCCTCGACGGTAGCGAGGCCGGCGGCGGTAGGTCGCATAAGCCTCTGCCGCCAGTCCGCCACCAGGACCTGACGGAGCTCCTCTCGGCGCAACTCGATCTGCCCCTGCACCGGGCTGTAGCCCCATGTCCGCTCTTCCTCGCGCCATCGGTACAATGACACGAGTACTTTCGCCTCTAGGTCCCCGGGCGGGGATACGGCCAGGACGCAAGCTGCCTCGTAAGTAATCGTGCGTTACCCGCGGACGACCCTGACGGCCATCGCCCTCTGCGGTTTACGCAGAATGGCGAGAGTTCCGGCCGTCAGGTCCATCGCCCACACAGGGGCCCCTACAGGGTCGTGGACGGCACGATTCCCAGGTACAACCGCCTACAGGCGGCGCATTCCCATGTTGGGAAGCAACGTTGATAGCGCGCCTGCTGCACCCATCAGCATGGGCGCCAGCCGCCGGAAGTGAGGCCCGAATTCCCAACGGCTGTCGAGCACCAATCCCAAATACTTCATGGTGGGCTCGACAGCTATCCGGGCCCCGCTGACCACGATATGTGATCCCGGCGCTGGCGCATGCCGGAGGCCATGAAATACCATGGCCGCCGACTTGTCAAGGGCCACCTTCAGGCCCAGGCGCCGGAAGCGGTTCACCACCAGTGACACCGCAGCCGTGGCTACTAACGTCACTTCCCTGTGCGAGATCCCCCGGGCAGTGACAAGCGTGTCGTCCGCATAACACGTCAAGTTGGCGCCCATCGGGAGCTCGCCTCTCAACACCCAGTTGTCGCTGATGTTCCATAGGAGCGGTCACAAGACCGATCCCAGTGGAACACCGCGTGACATTTGGTGCGGACCGGCACCGTCACGTCCCCGATAGATGACGCATCTGTCCTCCAGATAATCCCCTACTATGCGGCGGAGGTAGGGAGGCACCCGATGGTATTTCAGAGCCTCCCGAATACAGCTCCAGGGTAGCGTGTTGAATGCGTTGGACATGTCTAAAGACACTGCGAGACACCGAAGCATCCGCCAGGGCCCTCACGCGCATGATGGCGTCTATGGTAGAGCGCCCCCGACGAAAACCGAACTGGTTGTCGTCCAGGTTCTGTCCCTCTCTGCATAAGACGCCGACGAGGCGATCTGCGATAATACGCTCAAAAAGTTTGCCCGCCTCGTCGAGCAGCAGTATGGGCCGATACGCGGACGGCGATTCCGCGGGGCGCCCCTCCTTCCTGATCAGGACTAGCTTCCCCTCCTTCCACACACTGGGATACTGACACTGCTCGAGGCATGCCCTAAAGTGGTTGAACAACCTGGCCTATCCTACAAAATTGTTAGGTTAGGTATTCTTTTTTAAGTTTACTTTGTAAAGATCTAATGCGAAAATTCGTTAAAAATGTCTACGAAATTCCTTATAAATTAATCTGATGTTGCTTGTTACTGAAGAAAACCAAAAACAAAGTCCTCGGATAATACTCAAGACACGAAATGCGCATGCAGAAACTGTATTAAAATTACTAAGTATACAACGTGTAACAAAAAGGGTATATACATACCAAGGGCATGGCATCTTTAGATGATATCAAACGATATCGGAAGGGTTTCAACTCAAAATAAAATATTCAAAAAATTGATACCAAATTTTCGGTTTCGTGTGTTTCTTAAAATCAAATCATAACGAACGTGGCACCACACTACATACGTTATAACTACTCGTTACCCGTCACGTTACTTGCCAAAATCCGATAAATCTCTTCAATATCTTTGTGCGACTAGTATGATAGTAGCCTATCACAGGCGGTGTTTTTCCTCATAACTTCCTAACATAAAGAGATAGGATTAAAAAACCCTTCCAATATCGTTTGATTTCATGTAAAGATGCCATGCCTTTGTTATGTATATACCCTTTATGTTACACGTTGTATAAATATATCTGCTATTAAATGTAGAGAAAAGTTAGGTACAGAAGAAGGTATAAGTCCTCGATTTAGACATTTGGGACTGGGTAAAACGTCCTCAGATTGTTCCTGGAAAGTATAACACAAGGTCCTCGCACTGTATGTGGCTAAAGAAAATATGTGTGATTGTGAGTCCTCAATTTGTCATGTCTAGTCAGGTGATTGGGTCCTCGGAAAGTTCACACAAAAGTCCTCGGAAGGGTATCGCTAGAAGCATGAGCTGTGTATATTAAGGTTCTCGCATTGGTCAAGAAGAGTTTATTAACAAAATGGTGCAATAGCAGAGCAGGAAGATAGCTGTCAACCATAATTTCAAATTTTGTCTCTTTATATCTTATTAAAAAAACTGTACGATGTTGTTTTACAGGTTTTTTCGAAAGTCCTCGCATAGGTGACCTAAAATTAAAGTCCTCCAATAGGACTCCCTACAAACAGGGGGGTGTGTGTGTGTGTGTGTGTGTGTGTGTGTGTGTGTGTGTGTGTGTGTGTGTGTGTGTGTGTGGTCATATTGACATTCTTACTATTTAAAATCACAGATTGTTTCACCATTCTCTATCTATAATAAATAATCATTATTTAAAAAAAAAAAAATTTTTTTATTGTTTGTCAAAAATTGCAATAATTATTCTGAAATTAGAGTAAAAATGCCTAATTCAAAGCATCAAAAACACGCTGAAATCAAAAATAAAATAATCGAAAACACAGTGAACGATTATAAAAATGGCTCAATTTCAGTTGGACATTGTCTAGAGAAATTAAGATTCTGATTAATAATAATTTATTTAATTAATAAGTATAGATACTAAATTGTCCATTTCTTCAAGATTATTTAAGAATCGAAGAAAATATTGTGATTTGTGATTTAACAATCTGTGATTCTACATAAAACTATGATATTTTTATTATTATTTAAAAGCTAAGGAAATCAACATAGATCTCATCTCTATAGGAAACTATATTTACAATGTTTATAGGTATTTGTCAGTTTTTATTGTAATTATGAAACAATCTGTGATTTTTTATGTTAAGTTGTAATGTTATAAGAAAACTTCAACATTAATCTCTATGTAAAAGAATATTTACAATGTTTTTTTTTTATATTTCTCCAAGTTTATATTGTAATTATAAAACAAACTGTGATTTTTAATGTTAAAGTAGAGTATTTTTATTATTCATTAATAGGTAGTTCTAAGAAATTTTCAACATAGATCTCTATGTAAAACAATATTTAAAATGTTTTTTATATTTTTCCAAGTTTTTATTGAAATTAGTAAACAATCTGTGATTTTTTTTATGTTAGAGTATTTTTATTATTCATTAATAGGTAGTTTTAAGAAATTTTCAACATAGATCTCTATGTAAAACAATATTTAAAATGTTTTTGATATTTTTCCAAGTTTTTATTGAAATTAGTAAACAATCTGTGATTTTTTTATGTTAGAGTATTTTTATTATTCATTAATAGGTAGTTTTAAGAAATTTTCAACATAGATCTCTATGTAAAACAATATTTAAAATGTTTTTGATATTTTTCCAACTTTTTATTGAAATTAGGAAACAATCTGTGATTTTAAATAGTAAGAATGTCAATATGACCACACACACACACACACACACAAATAACACACACACACACAAATAACACACACACACACACACACACACACACACAAATAACACACACACACACACATACACCACACATTATTATAACGAAACTGAATGATGTTAGAAATTTAAGTTCGTCTTTTAAATAATAAATATTTTCTTCTATCGATATTTTATTTCATTGTCCCCGCACTATGCGAGTGATATTTCATAGGTGCGCTTCGTGGAATAGAAAATTAATAATTTTAATATTATTATTTGAAGCCCAGCTACGGGTGTGCTTAGTGGAATACGTTAGATGCGCTTCCTCTAGCTGCGCTTCGTTTGGCTGCGCTTCGTGGAATGCCTCGTGAGTCGGTAGCTAACTATTATAATCGTTGTAGACGTGATTGGTAACACTTCTCCTTTAGTGAGCAAGTCATGTATGGTACATATAAGTAAATATTATGTGTATAAATAAGAGAAAACACAAGCCACTAGCATTCATGAAAATTTTCAAGCCGGACATAAAATATAAAATTTTAATGCGACAAGCTCAAGAAATGGTATAAAGTACCTGTTTAGTGACTTTTACTGTGACTTTTACAATAGGTATATTAATCAAAGCATTCACTTCTTAGTGCACGACTTAGAAGAAAACCACTAATGGACGCGGCTAGAGAAATTGTTGCCATTAAAAACTAAGTTTATTTAATACTTATGACTTCTTACTTATAACGTAAATACTATAAACGATCAATCAACTGAGGGCCAATTCCTGTATTTTACGAACGTTCGCATTCTAAGATCAGTTTCAATCCGTAATAAATACATTAAAATCTAATTTCTCAACATTTAAAAATGAGAAAATTCAAGAAATGATGAAATTCAACCATTTTCTTTAGAAGTTAAAATTGTGAGGCACATGAGATAAGTACCGAGCATTTTCAGCCAGTATCTACTAAGTAGGTACTATCAGCTGTAGAAGTCCATTTCCACCTTAAAGACTACTGTCGCCTGCGCTAAACCGGCCACGCACACTACCGCATTATTTTTTTATCGCAGTCTTCGTCTTTCTTTAAAGTAATGCAAAATTTCGTTACTTCATTTGAAGTTGAGTTAGCGGCCGCACTTAACAATGGTGCTATCAAAAGCGAGCGATTGTGGGTTCGATCCTTATTATAGGCAACTCTTTTTGTTGTTTCATATAATTTAAAATTATGATAATTGATTTGTATTTTAAAGTAAAAATGTTTGCAAATAATATTTAAACAAATAGGAAAATTTATTGAATATTTATCCCAAAAAAGGGTTTTATTATAAGTTTTAGTTTACTATAGGGGTAATATAATAAAAAAATATATAAAAATAAAAGAATAAGCATATTATAATGCAATATATTATAAAGTTATATATTATTCGGTATAGATATACTTATACTAACAAATGAAACAAACGTTGACACGGCAGCATTGTAATATTTTATATAAAAGTAATCCTTGACAAACTTATGATATTGTTATGGTAAAAAATACAAAAAACATTTTTGGTTGTTAGATATGAAAATTATAATATTATACGTATATTATGATTAAAGAGGTCATAGCTTAATTATTCATTTTCTTAAAGAAAAGAGGATTGAAGCTTAACCTGAATATTATTGCAATCATAAAATAATCTATACTTAGAACACATAATAGTGCTAATTACATTTATAATTTTTTTTGCGTGTATAGCATGGTACTAATGCTGCCATCTTGTAGTGACTTTTTTCGGAGTTTGATGGCATGAGATTATAATCTTCAAGCGCTTTCTTAGTTCAAAAGTAAACGAACTTATTTCTTATCGAATTCCAAAATTATTGTTTTTATAATTTACCAAAAGTAATTTGTATTGAAATTGCAAAAGGCGACATCTGTTAGCCATTAAGCCAACCGAACATATTACTGTCACTTTGCTAAATTACTTTAGAGATGGTTTAGAGTCCGTTATTTAGATATTTATTGGTATATATTTAAAACACTCTGTAGGACACTTCTGCACTGTTTTTGTTATAAATAGTTTTTTTTTTGTTTAGCTCGATAAGACTCCACCAGCCTCGCCAATTTATTTTTAAACCACAAATGCAACCTATCTTCTTCGCACGATTTAAAAGTTTATTCAACGGTAAATATTGTCGTTTCGTTTCACTTGTCTCGACAGCTACCTTCGTCCTCCAACCTCTTGACCTTGACCTCCAACGGCTTACAGTATTTCTCTAAAACAATAACAATTTTATTACACACTTAACAAGCGATTAGTTTGCACCTTAACACAAATAATAATAAAAACAACTTACACAAAAGCCGGTTTCATATGATATTTGAGATATATTGCTGCATATGCCTGCATAATGATTAAAAAGTAAAACTAATAACACAAACTGGTAACTATATGTTCACCAACCAACAACAGCTAAGTAATATTATTTGAGTTATTGTAGCTAATAATAGTTATTGTAGGTAGCGGAATATTTTTTGTGAAGTAGTGATTCAGATTCTTTTAAGTCTACCGTCATCTTTTTATAATGGCTCTAATATAGAAAAAATCTTAAAAGAAAGTATCATCTTTAAGTTGCAGATCGGTATTTTTAGATATTTTTGTTGTCAGCATTCATAACTCACCAATAAACATTTAAAAAATATTTTTGCAAGTTATTAGATTTGAACTCGAACCACCTTGAACGCCTATCAAGACGAGAACCACTAGGCTATTTAAACACTTACTGTGAGCGTTGAAATTAGTAAGTAGTACCTAACAATCATAAGCGGGCAGCAAGTGTATGAGTGTGTATCAAACTTTATTATAGAAGAAGGTCGTAACTACAACTAGTATTGCTTGGCCATAGTTTTGTGAGATTGCAACTCGACTTTTGGTCTTGACTGTACATAGTTACATACTATCGGAATTGTATCATAATGTGAATTCATACCTAATTATAAATTATTTCTCTTTTATAACTTCATGTACCTAAATCGTATATTTTTGGACGTGACTCTAACAATTTGTGGGTATAAAGCGGTTAACCTATGTACAATAATTCAATTATTTGCAACTAAAAATGATTTTGCCATATCTGAAACTGTACTACGAACTTGACCTTTTTATAATACCTATATTTTTTTATAGGATATTGTATTATATTGTTCATACAATTTAGCTGCCTACATTGGTCAAAACATCACCATAGTGGAGGAAAACATCATGAATTCTTGCAATTAAACATTTATTTCCTTATTATTTTGTTACCTTATAATCAGCAAAACCTGGAACTGGTGACAAATTCAAAATTAATTGCTTTTATTGCAAAAATAGTCTTTTGAGGAAAGAGGAAGGCTCTTTCCTCAAAAGATTAATTTTGCAAAATTAATCTTTGTGTAATTAAAAGCAATTGATTTATATATTAGACATATTCCCCCGTATTCATAAACGTTGCTTAAAGTTAACTAGTGATTAGCGATTGTTTAACCATACATTTGAGACGTTTGCACATCACTAAACTTTAAACATTGCTTATGAATAAACCCCCACTGTGATGTTTATTCATAAACGACGATTTAAGTTAAGTGACGTTAAATGTTTAAAAATGTATGGTTAAAGGATCGCTAATCACTAGTTAACTTTAAGCAACGTTTATGAATAAGGGGTATTATGATCTGACAAAGATAATAGATAAGACAGGACTTAAGAGACTGTGAACTCAGTTTGTTTCAGCCTTTATTCTCAGAGTATTCAGTCAGGAAAAGCTGAACTTATCTACTTTAAAAAAATATGATTGACGGTAAAGTGAAAATATGGATGTGAAAATTCGTTTTTTTTTTTTAAGTTTTATAAAAGATTTAGACACTCGAATGGGCCAAAAGCGGTCCTCAATTTTTCTTAACATTAATTAAATATTACTTTGTGAACATCAAATGATGACCCCGATTCCCGTATCCACAAACTAATCTGAAATTAAGTTTGTGCATTTTTTTCTTTTTATTTCATTAAAAAAGGTCAGAAAATAAAATAATTTACTCCTATCGAAGTAAGACACTCCATAGACAATTTAGGCGTGATAAAAAAATTACGACTAAAAATATGTCGATTTATATCAGACGCTGACTAATTTGACAGGACTAAACTAAATACTTGTCTTCTGTCTTTTTCATAATGAAATAAATGGACAACAAGGGAATCGGCGCTAATATCTATTAGGGATGTTTCCTGGGTAAAAAAAAAATGATTCTATTTAGTCCGTCATTCAGATTATAGAAAAATATTGGATACGTATATTTTGTTTTATCAAATCAATAAAAATTGACAAATATAAAAGGCATCAAAGATCAGGAGTCACCACTCCTGATCTTTGATGCCTTTTATACTGGTGACGTCACTGGCCGCTAAAAAGTGTAGCGTGCAGTGACGCCACACGAGTTTTCTACGCGCTGTGTCGTCTTCATTTTTTGTTTATATGAAAAAAGAAAAAATACGTGTCTAGTATTTTTTGGAAATTTGATTGACGACTAATTAGTTTTTTTTAGTTATAAATAAATGCGTTTGTGATGTGCACATAATATTATTATATAACTGATACATACTTGATAGTTAAATAACTTCTCTGCAGTAACAAAATTCATTTATTAATTATAATATATACAAATAAACAAAGATAATTTTAATGTCTTAAATTAAAAGTCACTATACCCTTTTATTTATATCACAAAACATTGCGAGCAGTTGCACTGTTGCATTGCACGGAGTAGCAAGTATGTGGAATGTTCACGTGAGCATCACTTTTGAATCAGGCCTTTCGTAGTCTGCGAAGAAGCACCGTATAACCCGCGAAGATAAAGAAAAGATCTGTAAATGGCGTCCGCTCGCATGCGTTCTCACTCACTCTCTATCGCTGTCTATACTCACACAATGAAGTAAGCGCTGCACAAAAAAAAAAATCGATCAGGAATTCAGGATTCGCTTTCCAAACTACTGAAGCTACTTTGACGCACTCCGAGTTACCGTTAATTTCGTTCCGCTAAAGTTTCTGTTATTTTGTTGTATGTGTATATGTTATGTTGTTGTTGTAACAAACACAAAAACAAACAAGTAAAATGTCATATTTACGTTGTAAATAACAATATTTACAACGTAAATTTGACATTTTACTATCTTAGCTTTTGATTTGTGATTGAACAATAGCATGTTTTGTCGACCGTACCATAAGTATCCGCCGCCATTTTCAGATCTTTTCTTTATCTGCGCGGGTTATAAATGGTCGGCCATGTCTTCGACTCCGAGTAGATCAAGGAGTAAAACGCAACCGTCTCATGATCTCATCACTTAATGTTTGTTCACTCATTCGGTTAGATCGAACTAGCACAGATTCGGCCGTTCTAATTTATATTTCCATATGATATGATTAGCCTTTATGATCGTCATATTTTGGGGTGAACGAGTTTACGAATTTCTCACTTGAAATGTCCTTTGTTGAACGTAATTCGCCCACTTATATGACATATCGGCTCACTACTCTGTTGCGAGGCAACTTCGCGTAACATAATTAATTCCTACGCATTGCTCCGACTACTACCTAAGGCTGTTGATGTACTTCATGAGGTTGAATACTACTATGACTCCCATGATGTCCGTGTAGCCTTCGTGGCTTGTGCTCGGTGAGGCGTTGCAGAGGCTGTTGCGGCAGTAGCAGTATCTGAAATTGAAGGAATACATTGTAAAGGAGATGTTTAAAATTTAGATATGGGGACAAATTAGTTTGGGCAAGGAAGTGTGAACGATGGAAGGGGGCGTACCCGGGAAACACCATCCCAGTTACGACCCCATTTTTACAATCAAAAAGAACTGACTCTCGACCTACTTTGAACAAAATTGTGATTAAATTTTAGTTAAATTCAAAACTTCTTTGTGTACCTACATAAAAGCTATAATCGTACAAATAACTACAGATTTAGTCGTACATTGGACTACTACAAAAGCTGACCCAAATGTTGTTAATAATACCAGTACCTAATTACTTGCAAAAATTTTATAAATTTAGACGATGATATCCCTTCAGAAAAAAGTTAAATCAAGCTAACATGGTCCACAAACACACACACACACATAAGGTCTTATTTGTTTGGCTGCCGGGTGATAAATATGTACATTGTACATAGGCAATTTAATGAAATAATGTTAGCAATATAAACTTAAAGAGTAAATTGCGGAAAATGGTTTGTAATATCAATGGCGTCTCATTAGTACACTACGCAGTAAATCGAACAAGTTATTCAGGTTTAGCACATAAGTACTTCATGTATATTACGACTGTAAACAATTTTCTCATTCTTGCTCTCCGTATCTACTTTTGTGCTCTCTTAAGTTTTTTCGTCGCCATCACGATGTTAATTTTTGTTAATAGTACTATTTAGCCTCTAAAACACAATAGTTTCTCTCAATGAGATTCTCTATATCTTTATCGATATATATTATGTAGATTTAAACCTAAGAGTCTTTAATACGTATCAAGAACTATTATGCTTTCAGAAATTAGGGGTAGGACTTTACGGAGTCCTGCCCCAAATTTCTGAAAGCCAAGCAAATGATGCCCTTTTAAATCGTCGGTTTACTTACCTAGTAGGTGTACTCCTCTCTCCCTTGTCATCGACGTTGATGCAGCCCTCTGTGTAAGGCTCCAATATTTCCATCTTCGGTGACCACCTTCCGTTCTTGTAGTCCTGGTATTCATGCTTTTGCGGCGCACAGTCTCGGAGAACGCCATTTATTCTTACTGAAAATGTGAACAATAAAATTTAATTAAATTTGAACAATGGTTTGCAACTTAGCACTACCAAGGCAACTGATGATTATTTACCAAATGTTCAATATTGCATTTGATTGCCTGCCTGACTGCAATGAGCACAGACTATTCATGTAATGATGTGCCCATTGTATAGCCGTAATTACTTACGACAAAGGTTAATATAGTATTGCTGCATTATGCAATATTGCGATTTATATACTTTCGCAGTTTATATGCTAATTGAAATTAAAATATTAAAAGAAGTCATTAAAACACCTCACACGTTTGGTGTTATGGTCTGTGGAGTTTTAACCGTTTTACACCGTCATATTATGATTTGCACTTATTACTTTACATCCAAAACCTTGAAAATGAAACAGTACATAGATTGCATTAAACATATTTGCGTTATGTTAACGCAAATATTTTTAGGAAACAACTCTTTATCTTTATAGAGAACAACTAGGTAATTACACGTCCTAATGTTAAGTTCAAGGGTGCATTAAACATTAATATCTTTAAGATGTTAAATATACTGCTTCAAGTAAAGGTGGGGATTTCGTAATAGTTATTCCTTGACACCCTTTTTGGGGCTTTGTATAGTGACGGGGCCTTTTTTTATTTATTTATTTATTTTCAATAAATTATTGTCTTATGGCTAACACACCATCACCTTGAACCGTCTATCACAGCACAGTCACACTTTGCCTTGACCTCATATTATATCTTTATCATCAATAGTTAGCCTTTCGCTTTGTGTTAGTTAGCATTTGATCTCTAATAGGTCCATCTTCGTCCATCGCTCGCACGTTACTGAATCTTCTATGTTTTTAGCTGAACATTCCAATATTTTCATTTAGCACCTACACATTGTAAGACAATGTTCAAGGTCATTCTGAGTTTCAAAACTATATTAAAGTAAATATTTTATTATCCCTCACATTATCTTAATAACCTTAAACACCTCAATTCTCTAAGTAAGCAGATCAGGAACCAATTATCTACTTTGTATGCAAACCTCCATTCTGTATATCAAGATGGAACTCCTGTTTCATACACATAGTAGAATACGGGCACTCCTTTTTGAACGTATCAGAGTGGTCAAAGTGCACGCAGAGCCGTTTAGTGGTGTTGTAGTACTGGCCTGGTGGCGGGTTGATCAGGCAGTGGTAGCACTGTAGCGATGATACTCCTGGAAACAATGCGAAGAACAATCTTAATATTCATTCTGCTCTAACAAGGTTATAATTTCATCGCAAACATGGATATATAAATAGAGGTGTCACTTAGTTGCAATATTTAGTTGTTTATATTTATCATTGTCATCGGTGTTCACAGCCTGACTTCCCCTAATGCTGGGCACAGAGAATGCAGTCTACTATCCGTAATCCGGATAATATATCCACATTTTTACTAGACTTCCAAATCTGGATTTGAAAATCGAATCCGGATTTTCTTGAATAATTAGAAATTGTAACAAAAAATCGAATCGAGCGAGTTCACTGTTCGCGCGTCGTGTCTTGAGAGTGTCGGAAGTTTGCGCTACGCAGCGTGGAGTCGAGACTGCAGATTATTTTAATAAAAATAGCAAGCGCCAAGCACTAGAGCAACACCATAAATATTGATAAAGGTTCAATAATTCATTTACTTAAATCTATACAAAACATCACATTAACAAACTAATACGGGTAGATCTTCATAAAAAAAGTATAAAATCCGCTCTTAAAAATCCAAATTATAAAATAAAACGGTTTGCATTCCCTAGCTGGATATAAGCTGCCTCTTTTTACTTACAGCGACATTAGGAATTTAGGTCAGTTTTGTAAGTCGCTTAAGACAAGTGCCATCCTGCTGTAATTATGACTTTATGTACACTGTAAATGAGAGCAGTTGCTAATGTTAATGGGTTTACGAGCTATAAATATGCCGTTATATTTGGCTTACGTTATATGAGTGACGTATTGTGATTCTCCTTTACTATGCACGATCGTCCTTCGGTAGGGACAATTGACATTTTTGATCAGGGTCTTACAACTATTGTTATCCGTGACATGCGAGCAATTTTCTGATTTCTGCATTGCTCCTTCCTACATTGTTTATATCAAGTTCCACTGTGATTGGCCTTTATTAGACGTCGCGTGTTTAACGCCAAGTATTTCCTGTCCTGTCAAGAGCAACACTCAGACAAGTACTCCCAAGAGGACTTCCACGTAAAGTTATGCTAATCCTAGTATTTACATGTAAAATTACTCTTACTCTGAGGTAATTCTTGTATCGTGTTTTCGTAATGCGTTTCCTTTACAGTTAAGCCCGTACATATTACAGATTCCATTCTGAATTGCCATGATTGTTCTCATAGTGATACTCCATTGTATTATTTTTGTAATCTTTAGCAGCATCTTTTTTATTTTCTTCAAGGTCTACTTCGCCTACAGTTTATATTGATTTGTCACCTGACTGATATTACGTAGCATAGTTGCTAATAACACGTGGGATGATAATTGTTGTGATGTTATTGTAAAATTGACCTTGGTGCTTCATTTTGGATAGATCAATGTAACTTGCATTATGTCTGGTTCAATAAGCTATTTTTTAGCTTTTATTGTTCGGGGGTGCTAAAATTAATCTTTATTGAGAACTGATTAACAGCCAATATGTGAAAATAATTATTTTCCACATATTTGACTCAACTATTTTTATTATTATACATTGTGCTCACATGATAGAAGCAACAAAAATATGTAACGAAGAAATGTAACCCATATTATGATTTTAAGAGTGTCCATGGAGTTTCTTGCATGTTCTTCTCCATAGAGATCTACGCTTTGGAACGTGCAATTTAGCTTCACTTTTCTTGAACTGACCGACATTGACTATTCAAAAGTACCAAGTGATGGTTAATTTGAAATAACCAATTTTGATTTGATTTGATATGCCACCAATTAATAAAGGATGAATTAAATTCATTAATATCACTGGTAACAAAAGTGATAAAACCCAACATGTTAAGGTTTTCTGTATGCGCTGTTAATTTTAGTATTTTTTGTGTTATTATTCTTAGCAAAGGTAAATTTACGTAAGCATTAAAAACTCCATGACCACATTTTGTTAATTTATATAGGTATCTATATCCTTCCAAGCCTTTATGTTCTCTTGTCATTAATAAACATTTGTACATAATATAACAAGCTCTCGCTAATTTGAACCAACACTTAAGCAAATGTTTTTAAACATTCATTGGTATTATAGTGATTTACTAAATAGGTACAAGACTGTATTGGCAGTGTGTAGTCTGCTTAGGAATGCACTTAATGCGGTGCATTCAGCAAATATGTTGCGTCTGCGCGGGTGGTTCGTAGAGGTGGTGACTCATCTTCATGTGTTTTTCGCGTCACTGCAACATACATAGATGCGATGTATACCGTTTATAACCACAACGAGTCTGTAGGTATTCAATCTTAATTTTACCACTACAATTTATGTCCAAATTTTTTTTCTTATTCATAATATTATAAAATATGGAGAATACAAAATGGAATACCTTCTGCTTGCGAGTTGTAATTAGGTATTGGAAAATAAATAATTTGAGTTATAAGTACTAGAAACTTGTAATACGTTACATGTTCAAAATAGCTACATGGGTATGTATTTACTATGTAAAAATAATGGTAGGTAGTACATAGATTTATTAGATGAAACATGCTAGTCACGATCGCAATACTGACTGATCCGTTCAGGTCATTGACCTCAACACATGCCTCAATTCGGTAACTACGCCTGAAATCATAGCTAGTGTAAATTCACCAAGTTGAGAACGTCGTTATTAACATTAATATAAAGTTTTGTATGCGTAATGATTCTATTATAATTACATTAAATAAGTTATACGAATATAGCTTTCGATTTGAACAGCGTAGGGTACACTTTGTCGTTTTATTCGTATTTTGAGTGAGTCACGGAGTTTTGTTATGTCAACTCCCACGCAGGTTCATATTACGCATGCGCTGCCTCACCGGTGAATACTCGTTCTAAGAATCGAGTCCTTGTCTGGTTTGGCCGTCAACTAAGTGTCTATTAATTACTTTTCAAAGCCTGAACACTACCCTACGACTAATTTGGGAATAAAATAATTAAATCTGTAATGTATTGAGCAATAACATTTGTGAATGTTTGCTATATGTTATATACCATACGACCGAACCCATATTATTATGTACATACTTTATGACGGCGTTTACGTATTATAATATGTATACACATACACATGTAGCCTTCGTCGCTCGTTTGATGACTAAATATAAGATTAGTGAAGACAGTGGTTCTTCAGTGTGAAATGAACGAAGCGATTTATGAGAGTGGCGAACCTGGCTCCGAAGTGTGTGGAGCGACAGCGGCGCTCCCTGCTATGCAGTGGTATGATTACCGCGACCCCATACCGGTACTGGCCTGAATATTTTGTTTAGCACTCTAGTGTGACAATCCAATTATTATAGCAGTAAAGTATATCAAATTCTGGATGCAAATCATTATGTGAGGGTGTGGTGCATCCGCCTGACGCAGGTCCTCACCGGACACGGTTGTTTGGCGAGATTTCTGTTCCGTATAAGGCGGAAGGAAACGCCAGGGTGTCACCATTGTGTGGATCGCCCTGAGGACACGGTGGAGCATACGGTGGAGGTTTGTCCGGCTTGGGTAGAACACCGCCGTGTCCTCGTAGCGGCGTTCGGCGGCGATCTCTCGCGTCCCACCCTGGTCCAGGCCTTGGTCCAGAGCGAGAGAGAGTGCATGGCATGCCGTCACCTCCTTCTGCGAAGCAGTGATGCTGACAAAAGGAGGAGGCGGAGCGCGTGAGGCAGCGGGAATCTCAGCGCCCTCTCGCCACTAGCCGCCGCAGGAGATGCCCTGGTCGGGAGTCGACATCGAACTCTCAGCCACCGTAGACGCGGCCCTGCGGGCGGTGAGCAGTGGGCAGCTCGCCGCCCGGTAAGGACTAGGCCCGAGTGAACGGCGCGTTGTGTTTCACGAGCGCCTCAAAGAGATGTCAACCCATCGTGACGGGGTCCACGAAGACCGATGCCTCCTGAGTCAGGGTTGCAGGTTGGTTAAACAAGAAACCGTGGCCCTGGCCACACAGTTGCACAGGCAAGTGAAGAAACACGGGTGGGTATTAGTCAGTAAAAGTCTGACACGCCCTCCCGCTCCGCCCAGAGCGGGAGAGGTGATATGATGGTTTCCCATCCCAACAATAAAAAAAGGGTGTGGTGCATGTCAATATAAACTCGAGAAAAGTAACATCAAGTATACAGTATACCCGAAGATAAATGAGTAGGTACTAAAGAAAAAGTCAAAATCATTATAAATTGCACAAAGAGTTACTTAAAAAATGTATCCACTGTTACCTTAGTTTATATTATCTTCAAAATATTGATTTTGTTATTAAAATTGTTCTTGATGACTAATAATGGATTCTGAGGATCACATTAATACATAGTAATAATATAACTTATAATACATTCACGTCTAGTAGTAAATACTCTGGTTAAATGTAAATTGAACTAGTTCTGTGAGTTCTGTCACTATGAGTCATTGGAGCGGTGAATAAGTAGATAATTATAAGTGTTCTCCTTTGCGAAAGGTTAACTTTTGTATTATGCAGAATTTATTAAGTGAATAATATACATAACGTACGTATTATTTTAACGTTCTTTATTGAAGTTCTAACTTAATTCCATGTCTGTCTGTATGTACAATCAGCTGTAGAAGTCCATTCCCACCTTAAAGACTACTGTCGCCTGCGCTAAACCGGCCACGCACACTAACGGATTATTTTTATTATCGCAGTCTTCATCTTTCTTTAAAGTAATGCAAAATTTCGTTACTTCATTTGAAGTTAAGTTAGCGGCCGCACTTAACAATGGTCTATCATAAGGGAGCGATTGTGGGTTCGATCCTTAATAATGGCAAATCTTTTTGTTGTTTCATATAATTTAAAATTATGATAACTGATTTGTATTTTAAAGTAAAAATGTTTGCAAAATATTTAAAAGAATAGGAAAATTTACTGAATATTTATACCAAAATAGGTTTTTATTATATTTTTTAGTTTATAAAAATAAAAAAATAAGCATATTATAATGCAACATATTATAAAGTTATACAACGTGTAACAAAAAGGGTATATACATACCAATGACATGGCATCTTTAGATGATATCAAACGATATCGGACGGGTTTCAACTCAAAATAAAATACTCAAAAAGTATCATCGTTAAGTTGCGGATCGGTATTTTTGTTGTCAGCATTCATAATTCACCAATAAACATTTCAAAAATATTTTGTAAGTTATTAGATTTGAACTCGAACCACCTTGAATGCCTATCAAGGCGAGGACCGCTAGGCTATTGGAACACTTACTGTGAACGTTGAAATTAGTAAGTAGTACCTAACAATCATAAGCGGGCAGTAAGTTGTCAATGTGTATCAAACTTTATTATAGAAGAAGGTCGTAACTAGTATTGCTTGGGCATAGTTTTGTGAAATTGTAACTCGACTTTTGGTCTTGACTGTACATAAATTATTTACCAACTTATTATTTCCGAATTCAATTAAACAATGGCACCATACTGTAATCTACACATATTTTCAGATTAATTCAAATTAATGTGAAGTCTTTTGCATTCATCTCTACGTATTAGTTAAAATTAAAGTGCACTAAATAGTCCTTTTTCAATATTGATTTTTGTTGAAGACGCAGTCTTATACCAATAAGAACTCTACACTGGAAGACTCAACATATCGACTCTTGAAAGACAATCATATCTAAGCGTCAAAAATTCGTAAATTGAGTTATATACACCAAACGACGCAGAAAAATCTGCCGGTTCGAATGGTGTATATAACTCAATTTACGAATTTTTGTCGCTTAGATATGATTGCCTTTCAAGCGTCGATATGTATATGTAGTTATACAGCTCAGTCATCCAAGGTTGGCGAATGTTTTGACGACCTCAGCATTGAGTTAGAGTAGAGTAGGCCGTTGCCTATTTGAATATTCTATACACAATAATTTTAACATACAATGCAACTTTTGACAATAAAAACTCTAAGAAAAATTACAACTGAGCTCATCATCGATTTATCATAAACTAGCGGCCGCCAGCGACTTCGTTCGCGTGGAGTTAGTTATGCTCCGCTCCTATTTGTCACAGCGTGATGTTATATAGCGTTCTTGGATTAATGGGGTATGCAACGCAAAAAAAAATATTCAAATCGGATCTGTAGTTCCTGAGATTAGCGCGTTCAAACAAACAAACAATCTCTTCAGCTTTATATATTAGTATAGATTAAATAACATAAGAGCATATCTTTTAAAAATAATAATTGCTCTGTGGTCAATTGGTAAACCCTCTCTCCGATAATGAGTCTTATTAACCTCCGGTTAATAAGACTCATTCGAGCGTACACGTGAAATTGATTATGTACTTCTATAACAGCACAATACATAATCACCGACGAACGAATTTTAACATTTATATCCGCATGAAATGCCTTAGCATACGTTTCCCAAATGTTCCGAAAATCATTTGAAAGGTAGTCAACTTCGAGGATATACCACAGGCAGCTATTGCTATACAGGATAAAATTTTATCCAGTGCGCAAACTTTGTCAACTTATAGCTAAATAAGTTTTATAGATAAAAATATTATTACTTTGATATGTTTTAGTACAAAAAAAAAAATAGTTATTGATAACGAAAGATGTTTATTATGAAATCGATGTTATGTTCACCGCACACGGTCCCATTCATTGTCGGCGGAGTGGGGACGGCGGGAACATCACAGGACCCTCGCGCGCCCGCGCCGCCCGCATGTTCACTACGCGGCCATATGCTAATACTACGATATTGATATGAATAATTGGTGTCTCTCATTTGCTGATTTTAGGGCGGACAAAAACATTATTTTTTATTTTAAACTAATAATGTAGATTTGTTCTGTTATTGATTCTGAGCCACCCATTATTTTTTGCGCACTCGAAAAAAAGTTTCCCTGTATTTATGTCCTACCTATGAAAAACAGATAACAAGCAATTATGTATTTGGATTACTATAATATTCGCAATATACACGTAAATCAGCGGGTTCTCAAATAAAGTTTTTATCATGACGAAATGAAAACTCAGAGATCCGTTTTTATCACCGCAAGTTTGACAAAGAGGCACAATAATGTACGCGTCCGTGCAGTTTCATGGAATTCTTCCTGAGCCTACTCTAATATATTTGGGGTCGGTGAGGCGTATTTTCCTCCCATAGATACATTTCCCAAGCGTAAAACAGTTTTTATAAATGTATTCTGCAGAAATTACGATCAGAACTTTGTGGCAGAAAGTTTGTCTGCCGGATTAGTGCAGGTAGCTGGAATATAAATAAAAAAAAAAAAAACAGGTCGTGTAAAGGATGAGACAAAAAAGAACACGTTTTTAGAATTAGATTGTATTAACTGAACCTGATAAAGCACTGGTTACAGCTGATTTATTGATTCAAGAGCGACCTGAATACGCAATCGTTAATCATGTCTGCGTGAGTTTTATTTGAGGTTAGTATAATATTAGTGCATTAATAATATGTGCTGTTAGCAGATTTTACTTGCGTAATATTTTATTGCGAACTCTGAGGCTTCTTGTATTAAAAAAGTCGATGCTACGAACCTGTTGCTATCAAAGACAGGATAGTGTACACCACAGCTAGCATGCTATATTCCATACTCGTTCCTTTGAGATGTCAGAGAAGGTACTTTTTCGCGATTTTTATTCAAATTGCACTGTCATAAGTACGTGTTATTTGTACTTCTTCTCGACGTTATTGTTGCTGCCATTCAAAAACCTGAAAATAATTAAAGGTCGCATTAGAATTTGATAATATCGTCATCATTGTTATTTCGGGCAAAAGACGTCAACTTTGGATAAAGGTCTCCCCAAGCACCGCCATTTCGACCGATTCCGTGCTTCCTTCATCCCATTCAGCGGATTACTGCGGCCTTCACATAGACATCGGTCCGCCTTCTAGAAAGGAGACCATTCGCTACTTCTCATACTCCCAATCAAATAGTGATTTATTATATACAGGTTATTATGAATTAGTATGCCAAATTAGAATATTATGAGTCGACAACTCGTCACGTTCTCCGTATCAATCTCCAACAAAATTTAAAAAAAAGAAAACTCGAACTGTAGTCTTACAGTTCTGACGGAGACTGAACTGTTAACATGAGGTTCAATATCGCTTGCTACGTAATACATCCGAAAACACATTCGTTGTGTACTGTAGCGGTGAATTGGTGTTCTTGAGCACTATTTTCAAGGTCTTGACACGCTTATTTAAGGCCTTTCCGTCTGGGGTTGGCTTTCGACCAAATGATACACATTTTTTGTTATGTTATATTGTGAAATAGGCTTTATTTATTTCATTGCCGGTGCTCAATTCTCATACCTTCCTTGTCTGCATAGCTATGCTATCGACAGACTAGCGTATCGAAAATGATATTTGATTAGAGTTGCCTTTCCCCCCACAGTAGGTAACTATCAGAAGAATAGTGAAGTCAATCATTTGATTTAAAC
Organism: Sesamia nonagrioides; assembly: GCA_017933935.1. NCBI lineage: Eukaryota > Metazoa > Arthropoda > Insecta > Lepidoptera > Noctuidae > Sesamia > Sesamia nonagrioides. Next base: position 2,056,820 of record JADWQK010001779.1, read on the forward strand.
TGGCAATATTTTCAGATTTTGGATTTTAGAACAGCTTTAAAAGGACTCGTTCGATATCATTCATTGATGTGTGTTTCGGTGCGGATGATTAATAAATCGTAATTCATAGCTATATTGTGTTGGTCTATTCTCCTACTCCTACTTTGTCCTACAGTGGGACAATAAAAGGCTGGTCAGGATAATCTTAAACAATTTGCGATGTTTCTCATGAGGTATCAATAGATACTATTCTGATAGTTTCATGTTTATAGGGAATATTATTTTACTTGTATTCTTTTAATTAAGCTTATGGTTCAATGACTTCGTTCGTTACGCAAACACTAATACATAATTGAAAAATTACTAATACGCTGTCGACATAATTAACGACAACTTTATGTATATCACGGGTAGAGCATGTTGTATTTGCGTAATTAATATTATATAATCTCAATTTCTTATATTTCATTAAATATATTTTGCTTAGAGTAAAACACACAATAATACTTGAACTTACTTATGTAACTAGTACCTACCTACCATCAGTTCATTTAAGCGAGTTCAGCCATAGCAAAGAAAAGCGGTACAAAAGTTGAATTGAAAGAGTTTCAACATGCGACGAACTGTTGCGTATGGGCAGTGCTCCAGTGTTCAACCATGAAATAGAATTATCTGAACATTTTGTCTCACTATTGCAGAATTTCACAATTGTTCAACTGCTGTTCTGTTACAATTGTTTCTACTTGCAATAGTTGCATGTATTAGCAGACAAGTATTCTGCACAGCTTGAATCAGAAATGTATGTCACATTTAAGTGTAATATTAAATTTCTTCGCACATTTCTGATACAGACTGCTTATAGAGATGGATTAAATTTTAATGTTTTGATGTAACATTCAAGTCTAATCATAGTTCTTGTAATATTTTAAGTTACTGGAGATTCGATTACAAAATCAAGTAAGTTAAACAAATATCAACTTCATAATAATGTTAAAGAAATGATTTCAGAGTGACTAGCACTATTGAAAAGTTATATAAAATGTTTGAAGATGTAGCGTAAACTGAACTTTATTGTGTGTACAGGCGGGATTGTAGTCAAGCATTACTTTATAGGTTTATTATAAACAAAAACAAAACATGTTCTAATTTGTGTGGTTAGCGTCAGGATCTTAATTTATTGATTAACGCATCACTTGTAATAACAAGAGGTAATGTTTTAATTTTACTATTCTTACGTTAGGTATATGAATATAAGTATACCCACTACAGCCCGCCTCTGCAGGGCACATTTTTTGGACTTGACAAAACATCAAGAGTTCTTTCATTATGTATTTAATCCATACTAATATTATAAATTCGAAAGTAACTTTGTCTGTCTGTCTGTCTGTTACGCATTACGCTTTCCCGCCTAAACCTCTCAACCGATTTTGATAAAATTTGGCAAAGACAATCTTTAGATCCTGAGAAAGAACATAGGCTACCTTTTATCCCGGAAAAATTTGATGTTCCCGAGGGAAATCTAATCTAAGCGCGATATAACCGAACTTCACGCGGGCGAAGCCGCGGACGGAAAGCTAGTATGTTAATATGTATTTAACATGTAATAAGCTTTTGCCATACAACGAGGTAATTCCACCAATTTATACCAGTGCCACAGTGGGTGCATGCCAGCACATGGAGCTACAGCAATCAGGCAAAATTATGTAATTAGTATGTGTAGTAGTTCACTTTTATCGGTAAAGCATTAAGGTTTAAGGTTGATTGAGAAATTTTACAGTTTCGGATAGTTTGACCTGACGGCGTCTGTACATTACCAGTCGACAGCGATTTTTATTTTCCAAATTTAATTTGTGAATACTTTGATTTATGAGAATATATAATTTTGTTAGTTTTTAATTAATTATGTATTCATAGTTAATATGATGTTTATTGAATTGATTTACATCGTTGTTTGTTCGTATTTTATGCACTGCCAATATCATTCATCCGATTGCAATAAAGTTTTATCGCAATCGGATGAATGGTATTGCTTATAGTGCGTGAAGATTATAGGCGTAAAACAATCAATTTTATTTCTTCTGCTGCGGCAACGCGCCGGGTACGGTTGGTTATAAGTAAAAATCATCCGGAATTAATTGCGTTTGATTTGTAAGAGCAACGTGGTCACAAAACGCATACTCAGCGTCTTTAAAATATGTACAGATCAGACGTATTTTCAGTTATGTCTTTGCCTCAACATTTTCGATTTAATTAAAATGTTAACAAGCACTTTTCGTTTTACAAGGTGAACTACTCTGTCAGACTGTTGAGCCGTGCTTGTGCCCAACCAGCCCAACCACTCACCGGAGTATAATATAAACCTCAAAGTGACACCAGTATTTCAAACCCGTACCCTAATTACGTAACACATTATTACCACAGTATAAAAATCATACAGTAGGTCGACGCCTTTGATCTCGTGTAAAATGCCGACATCGTCTAGACAGTAACGCATCGGCCAGGGTTGACACAAATAAACAATATTTATGAAATTATTTATTTATTGCAGATCAACATCGATAGCTGTATTATATTTTAAATTGGCGTCCGCCATCTTGGATTTCACAAAGGGTGGCTTTTTCGTAACAAGCACCAATTATACTCAAAATTGACACTCATATCAAATTATAAAAAAATGACGTCCGCCATTTTGGATGTCAAAAAGGATAGCTTTTCCGTAACAAGCACCCCAATTATACTCAAAATTGACACTCATATCAAATTATAAAACAAACAAAAAAACAAACACGCGTTAGCCCTTAATGATAGATACCGAGCTACGAACATCGTTTTGTTCGCAGCTCGGGTGCGGCTTACCCGCGTCTCGTCCCTCACACCCCGCACGATTGCTCTGTCTAGACGTCTTCGTTGGACGACTGTATGATTTTTAGACTGTGTTATTACTATCAATTGAAATCACTTTGAAGCATGCATATTGCTAATCCAATGCTCCATATGTGTCTATGTCGAAAACTGTATGTTTAAGGATGTAAATAACTCAATGAATGTTGTTGAACTGTCAAAATGAAACCCATTGCTACTGATGATAGTCCCCTTTATTCATAAATGCTGCTTAAAGGTAACTAGTGATTAGCGATTACCCCTTAAGCACTGTGGTGTTTATTCATAAAGGATGATTTAAGTTAAGTAACGTTAAAATATCAAAAATGTATGGTTAAAAAATCGCTAATAAGCTAAGGAATCAATCCGGTCCGAAAGAGAGGCTATGGTAGAGCGTACGAGTGCTGCACTACAGGCAGTCTTCGAATGGGGCAAAGCCAATCTTGTAGCATTCAATGCCGCCAAAACACAGACGTGTCTATTCACCGCCAAAAGGAGCCCGTTCACCTTGGCTCCTACTTTTCAGAATGTGTCCTTGGAGTGCACCGACCGCCTTCAGCTTTTGGGGGTTGAGATTTCCTCGAACCTAAACTTTGGGCGGTTCGTTGAGTCCAAGGCCAAAGTGGCTGCCAGAAAACTTGGCGTCATAGCGAAGGTCCGGCGGTACTTCACACCGGGGCAGCTTCTAATGTTGTACAAAGCACAAAGCACAAAGGTCCGTTCGTGTGTGGAGTACTGCAGCCACATTTGGGCTGGTACTGCGAAATGTCACCTGGCTACTTTGGATTCAGTGGAGAGGCGTGCGAAGAGGCTAATTGGTGACCCTGATTTAACTCGAGACGGTCTCCAAAACCTAGAGCACAGGCGTAGAGTAGCCAGCCTTTCGGTGTTCTATAGGATGCATTTTGGGGAGTGTGCGAGGGAATTGCATGATTTAATTCCCCCATTTCCGTTCCACCATCGGACGACCCGTCGTACGGCGAGTTTCCACCCTTACGTTGTTAACACTACTACGATCTGGACGAAGCGTTTCGCCTCCTCCTTTATACCGCGTACATCAAGGGACTGGAACAACTTACCGGCGGCGGTGTTTCCGTCGGACTACAATTTGAGTGTCTTCAAGGCTAGAGTGAATAGGCTCTTAATAAACTAGCACGCTTTACCATAAACGATCGCATCGCTGCTTACCATCAGGCGGGATTGCGGTCAAGCGCTGGTTTATAAATAATAATAAAATAAAGTAAGGGGGAGTATGTTACGCAATTACCCTGAGTAAGAGGTATTTCATAAACCAAAGAATTTCAAGATCACGATGCTGACCGAAACAAAAGAAATCATTATGTATAAATCATGGAAGTGGAACAAGGCCGTTTAAAATTCCTAAATATGTTTTTTATAATTAAGGAATATATGAAGTAGGTAAATAAACCTTTTAAGTACTTAAAATAAATTTATTTCATAAAAGCTTCTTTAGGCTGTTATTATTTTTAGTGAAATAATTAAGGTTGGAATTATTTTGCAAAGTTTTATTGTTTTTAGGGTTCCGTACCCAAGGGCAAAAACGAGACCTATTCCTAATTCCGCTGTCTGTCTTATCGCCAGGCTGTATCTCAACCTTGATAGCTATTAGTGGAATTTTCACTTATGATCTATTACTGTTGCCGCTGTAACAAAATATACAAAAAACCAAATAATAAGTATATATATTTAATTAGGGCTCCCGGACAACAAACGCGTTTTTTCCCCCGGTTTTCACTCTATATTAGTAATGGCAATAACTAGACGCTTGGAATAGTAATACTTTAAAAATAAATATTTCAGGGAGGCTCCTATATAATGACAGGCGTGATTTTATAGATGACTAGCTTTCTGCCCGCGGCCTCGCCCGCGTGGAATTCGGTTATATCGCGCTTTTTAGATTGCCCTTGGGAACATAATTTTTTTTTTCAATAACATGTAGCCTATGTCATTTCTCAGGGTCTAAAGATTAACAAGCGGGAAAGCGTAACAGACAGACAGACAGAGTTACTTTCGCATTTATAATATTAGTATGGAAGTATGGATGTACAGAAATCTTCGTGTGCGAGTCCAACTCGCACTTGGCCGGTTATTTTATAAGCATATCTCTTAAGATACCGGTTCTGAATCGCATATCTTTCGACATTGCACCGAGGTGCGGAGTTACATCACTTTTTTTTTGTCTGTAACAGGTTAAGAACTTTCAAAATATTGGTGCAAATGTGAATCATTACGTATTTTAGTTCTAAATACATATAGCGCTAAAATTAAAAACATCGTGCTATTCCATTCAATTCTTTGATGTTCATCATCATCATTGTAGTGTTTGTATCTCCTAAAAGGTACATACTAACATTGTCTCATGTACACTCGTAGTCGAGGTATCAATCAATCTGGCAGTCTGCTATTGACACTGGCCAAGGTTGGACATGTGCTGCTTGCGATACGAGTGTAGTGGTGAGCCAGTGAATAACAGGTGTTACCGTAAGTAGTAAGTACAAGGGTCCTTACAAGTGGCGACGAGGAGAAAAGGTCAATAATAAATTTTTTTTTGGGGGAAGGTGGCGTATGGTACCTAATGTTTTGTTCCCGCCAAACTCAAAAGATGTGTAATTCGTACTAGTACTAGAAAAACGTAATTAAACATAGTTAAAACGCATTTCTGAATAGACATTATGACCCCAAAGCAGAAATAAGAAACTAGAAAAAATAATATTTTGTTTACATGCGAGGAGACGATGAGTCATAATAACACATCCTATTCCGTAAGTACATACCTGCCGCCTCAGCGAGACTAACATAACGTAAACAAAGTACAAACAGGCGGTTGATTGTGTTACCTACTATTATTTACATCAAAATGTAGACGGCTTTTTCCTTGGTACCTACCTACCTTAATTATTTTATAAATTGCAAACAAGTGATGATTTATTAAGAAGATCAAAAATAACGTTTACTCAGATTTGCATTGTACGTAATCTAAATGATACTTTATTCTATAATGTAGGTACCCTAGACAGCTATGGGATACTATTATACCTACAGGTTGATCATTTTAATTGCTTGCGCGCCTACTTAATTACCTTTGTAACATAATATTATGATGTACCTAATTTAGGATTTTAACTACCCATTTAATAAACAGTTTCGTGACAGACTTAAGGTGCAGTAGGCTACCTACCTAAGGAACTTTTAACGTTTTAATAAGGTTCAAAATTCGTATGTAGATAGGGTAAAAGTAGTACCTACGTCACCTGGGTGTTATGTTTGATTCGGTTTTGTCATATAGACCGCACTAGGATCACATTTGTAACAAGGCCACCCACTTACTCTCTTTTATATTACGAAATGCCAAACCATTTAAAGATCGGCAAACATTCTTGATGCTGTACTATTCTAGGGAATAGTAATAAGGTCTATATTGGAGTACTGCACCTCTGTGTGGTCTCCAATGTATAATACTCACATAGATCGCATAGAGTCTGTACAGAGATTTGTCAGAATTTAAGCGCGGAATGTTTTGTCTTGTTTTGTCGACCACCGTGACGCAGCGGTCGGCGCGCCTGCCTGCGGCGTGGGGGCCCCGGGTTCGGTCCCCGGCCGGGTCGTGATGGAGAGCGGTCTTTTCCTGGTTGGCCTGGGTCTTGGATGTTTGTCTATGTATAAAGAGTCTATTATAGGTGTAGTGTCGTTGAGTTTGGTGGCCCATGACGCGGGTCTCGAGCTTGCTTTGGGGCTGGCTCGGTCTGTGTGGTTTATTGTCCGTATATATTTATTTATATTTATAATGTGGTCTCCGACGTAAACTCCGCAATTACCATCAGCGGCTCACCCTTTCACATGAAGAGTCTTGAGAGAAGGAGATGGGTCAGTGATTTAAGTGTAAGTATTGCATTAAATTGCTAACGGCTTCTTTGATATTAAATTACTTGACCAGTTTACTCCTATAGGAACTTTAAAATGCCAACTCGATCTGTATGCATTCCACAATTATTCAGTATTCCCGCTAGTAACAATAATGTTTCTCAGAATAACCCGTTATCCAGAATGTGCAATCAAAATAATACAATATGCCCTAAGGTAGACTCATTCCTGAACAGTTTAACGAATTAAGAAATGGTTTGTATAAATTGTAAATGTTTGTATAATGTCATTTAGCAAATTGTCCATTTTAATCCGTCTCTACGGAAGCATTAATCATTGAATGTTGTGTACAGGAATAAACTTCAGATTTATGTACTGTATGTTTTATTAACTCTGTTGATTGTCTTGGTATGTAGTCTATCACTGTACTTATTAAATAAAATAAATAAATAGGTATGCTGACAACAGAATGTACCATATCCACCTTTCACTAGCACTCGCAAACTAACGAAGCAATTGTTTAAAATAATTGAATTCTATTTAATTAGAATTTAGTTACAAATGGATTCCATTAAATTGGGGTTGAGCTAAAATCGTCGGGATTCCATTAAATTGGAATCGAGATCTATTCTTCTGGATTCCATTAAATTGGAATTGGGATAAGATCTTCTGGTTTCCATTAAATTGGAATTGAGCTAAAATCGTCGGGATTCCATTAAATTGGAATTGTGATCTAATCTTCTGGATTCCATTAAATTGGAATTGGGATAATATCTTCTGGATTCATTAAATTGGAATTGGGATATTATCTTCTGGATTCCATTAAAATGGGAATTGGGATAAGATCTTCAGGTTTCCATTAAATTGGAATTGAGCTAAATTCGTCGGGATTCCATTAAATTGGAATTGTGATCTAATCTTCTGGATTCCATTAAATTGGAATTGGGATAATATCTTCTGGATTCATTAAATTGGAATTGGGGTATTATCTTCTGGATTCCATTAAATTGGAATTGGGATAAGATCTTCTGGTTTCCATTAAATTGGAATTGAGCTAAAATCGTCGGGATTCCATTAAATTGGAATGGTGATCTAATCTTCTGGATTCCATTAAATTGGAATTGGGATAATATCTTCTGGATTCATTAAATTGGAATTGGGATATTATCTTCTGGATTCCATTAAATTGGAATTGGGATAAGATCTTCTGGTTTCCATTAAATTGGAATTGAGCTAAAATCGTCGGGATTCCATTAAATTGGAATTGAGATCTAATCTTTTGGATTCCATTAAATTGGAATTACGATAATATCTTCTGGATTCCATTAAATTGGAATTGGGATAATATCTTCTGGATTCCATTAAATTGGAATTGGGATAAGATCTTCTGCATTCCATTAAATTGGAATTGGAATTTGGCATCTTTTAAATAAGAAGTCATGGGTTAAAGTAGATAAAAGGCTTTCATTAAAATGAAAGTAGTTGTTGTTGGGTTCCATTCAATTGGATGTCTTTCCAGGTCGCCTTAAAGAACGATCCACCATGTCGAGTCTGCTACCGCCTCCAGAAAAATTAATTCTTGAAGGTGATAGTTCTTCTATGGGAATAAAATGGGAGAAATGGGGGAGGTCACTTTTTATTTACCTTGAAGCATCTGACGTTAGCATTGATTTTAAAAAGAGAGCAACGCTATTAGTATTAGGTGGATCTGCACTTCAAGACTTATTTTATAACTTGCCTGGAGCAAATATTAATCCTGGAAATGACGTCAATGTTTTTGATGTAGCTATTAGTAAGCTTGATGATTAATATCTTCCCAAACAAAATAAGACTTATGAAAGACACTTAATTCGACAAATAGCGCAAGTAGAAGGTGAAAATTTTGAACAATTTTGCTTAAACTTCGAGAACAAGCAGCCAAATGTAAGTTTGACAAGCCGGATGATCAGATTATTGACAAAATAACGGGATATTGTCTATCATCAGAATTAAGAAAGAAGATTCTCACCATGGGGGACGAGATCACATTAGATAAAGTAATATCAGCTGCAAATACACTAGAAATCACCAATTTGAAAGTTATGAAAAAAAAAAGATAAGACAAAAAACTTATGAGATAAACGGAAAAAAAACTACATACATGAATAATTCCAGATGGGAGACTCAAAACAAACAATCTATTAAGTGCAATAGATGTGGTCATGTACATACTTCTCAAGGTTCGGCCTGTCCAGCTTTAGGAAAAAAGTGCAATGGTTGTGGCAAATTGGGCCACTACCAACGCTGCTGTCAAACTAAATCTAATGAATTAAAACGTAAATTAGAACAAAAACAGAACTCGCACAAAAACGACCATAAAAGACAAAAGCAAGATATAACAGTTAATTCTTTAGAAGAAGAGCAGGTAAAATACATATTTAACTTAAATGATGATGCAAAAATAAAATGTGAAATAGGAGGAGTAAGTTTAGAAATGTTAATAGACTCTGGTTGCAAATTGAACTTGATATCGGATAAAACTTGGGATCATTTAAAAGGAAACAAGGTACATTGTTATAATCAGATCCGAGAACGAATAAAATATTTTTAGCATACGGCAGTAAAACTCCATTACATGTCAATGGGTCGTTCGAAACGATAATAAAAGCTAATAGCAAACAAGACCGGGCTCAAAATTTATGTCATAGGAGATGAATCAAGAAATCTTCTAGGAAAGGACACTGCTAAACATCTTGGGGTTTTAGAATTAGGGCTCAGTGTGAACCTAATAAATTGTAATCAAAAAAGATCTCAGCCGTTTAATAAATTTAAAAGGTCTTTATAGGAATTCCTATAGATCCATAGTGAAACCTGTGATGCAACCATCCCGAAGAATACCTATATTGCAAAAAAGAGAAGGGGAAGGAATATAGTAATCGGAAAACAAGAGCAGAGGAGCCAGGAATATGTCAAGGGGAGAAGGAATATAGTGATTAGAAAAGAAGAGCAGAGGAGCCAGGAATATGTCAAGGGGATAAGGTATTTGAAAGAAATGGAAAAGACAATTAAGCTTTCAACTAATTGTAACCTCGAATCTCATGTGGTTGAAAAGTCGGTTTTTCTGTTAGTGATTAAACAAGTAAATACCTGATTTTAAATAAGGATAATAAAAAATTGTTAAAAAGGAAGGGATGTAGTGTTTGTATCTCCTAAAAGGTACATACTAACATTGTCTCATGTACACTCGTAGTCGAGGTATCAATCAATCTGGCAGTCTGCTATTGACACTGGTCAAGGTTGGACGTGTGCTGCTTGCGATACGAGTGTAGTGGTGAGCCAGTGAATAACAGGTGTTACCGTAAGTAGTAAGTACAAGGGTCCTTACAAATATGAATATTTGCACTGGTCTGGTCGTGCCTCGGAAAGCACGTTAAGCCGTTGGTCCCGGTTGCCATACTAACATCTAGTGGCAGTCGTTACGGGTTGTTGGAGCCCTCAAAAATCCAACAATTGGTCTAACTACTACTAACTAATCTGCTTCGATGTCGCCTTCGTGTTGTGGAGGTCAGACGGCAGTCGCTTCACGGAAAATGTCGAAGTTTAGCCATATCAGCAATTGAACTGGTAAAGCGGACCCCAGACTCCAAAGCTGAAAAGGCTTCGGATGCGACTGGATGATGATGATTATGCATAGAGAAATATATATATTTTATCTTTCATCAAAAACAGTAACTTAAAAATATAATAGAAGCTAGTAATTTACATCGTTATATAATTTTAATCCAAAAACATTGCCTTTAAAACAATGCCATCTAGTGTCGAATAGAAACAATAACGCTACTCGTCGGCTAATCTCTTTGATATGAAACCGCGCGCGCCGGGCACGTGTCGGCTTTCTTTTGACAAAAATGTAGCTTCACTTTATAGATTGTTCATAACTAACCTCTTTTTGTTGATTATTTACAATTTTGCCTTCAATAAAGCAAGAATATCGTCAACTTAAGGTGGGAAATTAATATTTGACAAGGATGGAAAGAATTTTGTTTATTATATTATCATATAAGAGGAGTTCACATTTTTTATTAGTGTTAATTTAAATTGTACCTTGATACTCAATGATATATTATACATCCTATATTTTATATTACAGAACAACAAAAATACCTTAACACCCAAACCAGACTAAAATCGAACCCGGTACTAACGTACCTTTTATCTATTGAACATGCTTGATTGTCGGCACCCTTTGTGCGATGCCGAAAGTCCACTGCAAAATATTATTTTATTTACTAATTTAATAAATTATCTCATTTCGCCGGCAAATCTTGCGAACTAAAGACGTATTTATCAGTTAGATGTGCTCCATTATTGGTAAGTTTAAGTTTTGTTTTTCGTAATTTTTTTCGAGATATTGTTGTTTTTGTTTTGTATGCGTTATGTAATCTTAGTTCTTTCGTGTGTTATTGGTAAACCGGAGTTATGGAATGTCATTTTCTTCTCTTTTTTACGCAGTTTATATTTCCAGATCCATTTTTCCTTTTTTTATTGATATTCGAGTTTGTTGTTTATTGTCGTACTTCTACAGAGGCCTTCTAACCAGAATATTGGTAGATTTTAATCGTGTCGAGGCCATAATTCGTGTAAAACCACGTTCTTTTAGTATGTTAAACAACTAAGACTTTGGTATTGTTATTTTTAATATTCTAATGGTTTTAATTACATAACTAGATCAGGAAGTTGGTTAACTTTAAGATACTAGAATATTTACATTACGAAATAATCTGGACCTCTCAATAATTATGTAGAAATAGTATTTTTAATTAGACCTTTATGGCTTTGTTTTATTTTGCCAAATAATAATAATAGGAATCTAGTTCGACCATTTTGACTAAGTTTTCAACAAATCGACGTCACTTCCGTTGTTCTTTCAAAATGGATGATCTGATTTTTTTTCTCTACGTGAATATGTAAATAGTGTTTTTTATTTATTTATTATTTGTTTTTGTGATATTTCAGACCCACAAATGTATCCTACAAAGAATACGTACGACTACATGAATGAAATAAATCGCCTGTTTCCCCGGGTTGCTGAAAATGGTAAGCTTAAAAGTTTTCTACGTTCATAATTATAATTTGATCAAAAATGTTTCCTTGATGTTTCGGAAGCGTTTAGCAAAGTCGTCGACATTCTGCATTTTCACTATCGGCAGGTAACTGTCGTTATGAAAAGAAAACAAACAAATGAAAAATAATAATACAAACAAAATATGAATGATCCACATTCTATAAGCAGCACTTAAATTAGGTGCTACATACAACACAAATAATTGTTTACATTAGGCTAATTTGAACAATTATATCAGTGATATAGAAACTAGGAAGCAATGAAAATGTAGTTCTCTTAATAATTCTAAAAACTTTCAAAGTTTCGTTAGAAGAACTTTTACACAATCTGCGAAAATTTATATCAGTTTCCCTACATTGACATTTCTGCGACAGGAGACTGCAATTAGATTTTGAATGTTTTAATTAAATTACGATTCTCTAGATATTATTGTAAACAGTGTCATAAAAATATGTGCTTCCATCTCTTTCTTACCTATGGTTTCTTGACTTTGGCAAACATTCATAAGTGCAACCTAAGTTTTGCCATCATGCAATGGAGTGCAGTATTGTAGGTGTCTAATTGACAGGCCATATTTAAGCAAAATACTGCACTCTAAAAGACATTACTGATGTTGCTCATAAAGCCGCTGAGCTGATCATGTCTGCCATATGCCAAATAAGTTGTAGGGCCAAAATAACCACTGGAGCCCTTACACTGCTAGTAAGCCTTGTGTGGGATGAACTGGAGAAATAAACTATCAGTGGGTGATTGGTTTTTGCCCAGTAGTGGGATAATAAATGCTAAGTTATCTAGTATTCCTATTGAATACGTCAAAATCTGACATAAATATCCACTAATGCACATAATGTATTTATTTCAGATGCTTTGCGGTCTTCAAACCTGAATTTAAATTCACTGTTCATCCAGCCAACACAGACCAACCGTTCCTCAAGCTCCACAGACACATCTCCGGAGTCTTTCCCAGACATGTCACACTGCTTAGAGACTGACAGACAAGCCTATGAGACTCCCTTCATCGTCAGACGCCAACGCCCAATTGTTGGACGTAAGATTTTTGACAACCCAGATTGTGTGCGACCAACATTGAAGCCAGTGACAGGGAATTCTATTTCAAGTTCAATTGGTTTGAATCCATTTGAACATAACAGTGAATTCCCTAGTACAATATGGCAACCAGATTCAGAACATCATTTATTCCCTCCAACACCTCCTAGCAATAGTGTTGAACAGAAGAAGTACTTGCAGAACTATGAACTGTTTCCTACTGAGGACCGAGGATTTGATTTTAAGCCACCAGTGTCAACATTTTCTCCTGTATCAAACTACACTCCAGCATCGCTGAAGTTTTCGCCAAATTCGACGAAAGTTCCCGCTCCTTGTATGCCATCATCACCGTTCAGGCAGCCAAACCGGCCAAACTATGGACCTACTTCATTTAAACATCAAGATACAAGGCCTTCTAAGATGTGCACATTTTGTCGTAAAAATGGAGAGACTCCATTGGTTTATATGACGCATGCTGTAAGGGAGACTGTTGGCAATAAGAATATTGTTACTTGTCCTATATTGAGGTCTCACGTTTGCTCAACATGTGGAGCTTCTGGAGATAATGCTCATACCATGTAAGTAAATTTTCTCTGTTAATGCATGCTTTCATCAACTTCTCTATGTACAGACAACAGCACATCAAGCTATTACAATCTGTCAGATTTCCAACTTTATCTCTAAAGCATTAAGACACAAGGTTGATTGGGAATATCTGACAGTTAGCTTGAGCTGCTGTCGTCCATATCATACCGGTATAATGTCATCTATTGAGCTAGCCAGTATTTAAACCACCAAACATTGACATTGATTGTGGAAAAGTTAGGAATAATCATTCAACATTGTATGTGCCTACTATCTGTTCAGTTATTGAGCAACATCCAAACTTATTGTAAAGAGATATAAATGGTTTATGAATTTTTAATTAAAATAGAATATGGCCCAGAAGTATTTCTCTGTATCAGTTTTGGCTGGCAACATTGCCATGCATTTGGTTAAATATTTTTGGGACAACCTCTAAATACTCGCATGCAATGTATTGAAGAAGAGAAATTATATTATAGAAGGTAGATTTTAAAATAGATACTTTCTTTTCCAGCACATACTGCCCAGTTCTTCGAAGTGGCAACAATGGCCGACCGCTGCAGTCCACTACAATCACACTGAAAAATACCAGAATCAAGAGCAATGGTAGGAGACGATTCTAATAATAAGTGTAATAATTCCAGTATTTGGTTTTATCTCTAAGTTCAGCAATAAAACTGAACATGATTAGCACATCTGAACTGCGGCAACAGCGCATGTTCAATTCTGCCTGATTCTGACTATGATTGTTTGGAACAGGTCATGTCAGTAGGGTTAAGATACTCTGCAGCAAATAGCACCCTTCAAATTTGATGAATAGAGATACTTCAATTTCTTTTATTTTTTATATACAAGGGAACGACTTTTGTCTACATAACACTGCTGAAGTTGGCAAATATATTTTTTTAAACATTGATCAATACATATAGACCACTAAAAGTTTAGTGCTAATGTCTTAACTATAGTTATTCTATTTCTAATGTAATTTTTTGTGAGTTTATTTTAATATGACTAATTTTGTGCTTTAATAAATAATCATGATTATAATCATTCTTATAAACTTTGACAGCAATTATGCACTTTTTTAATCACATTTTAACATCATATTCTCTGTTTTATACTTACTTTTAAAAACTGCTTTTTGAAGTTCTATGTCATTAGCATAAAATAGCTTTGACTGATCTATAAATTAATGACTAACTATATAATAGTAATCAATCATTCACAATCATAGACTACCCACATTTAAAAATAAACTGTGGTATGGAAATGTACTGTAAAAGGTGTTTAGGAAACCTTCTTGCTTAATGTTGTGCGCTTGGTAACCACACTGCAACATTATTAAATATATTTGGGTAAAAATTTAACATGGTGTAATAATGATTGCAATCGATTCAGTTGCTTGTTCTGAACAAACTGTTCAGGTTTTGTATAAAGAAAATAATAAGATTTTAATGACTGCTATAAAATTAATTATGCAAGAGTTTGACTGATAATAATAACAAAATGTTTGTAATCATGTTTTTACATTTTAGACCTAAATTATAAACATCTGTGTGATTTGTACGTATACATACATATACAGTATGTTAAATAACAGAGGGCGTTCCCTTAAACTCGTTAATATATATCATTAATAGATTAAAATAAAAATATCAGCATAGAAAAATAAGCATAAAAAAATCCGAATAAAAAAAAATTTAATTGGAAATAAATTTGAAACCTCCTGTTTTAAATCAAAATAGTAGTCGTCATGTATAAATAAATTGCGACGTTGCCGTCTTTCATGTTCGCGTGTACAGTGCGTTTCTTTTACATGTCAATTTAAAATTTTTATTGAATATTTTCTTATTGGAAAAAATTTTATTTCCGAATGGAAATATTTTTTTTAGCATGTATGTATGCTATACTATTTCTAGTTAACGGGAACGCCCTCTGTTAGTTAACATACTGTATATCATCAACCTTTTTATCGTCCCGCTTCTGGGCACAGGTCTCCTCTCATACAGAGAATTGAGCGTAATCACCACGCTTGCTCAATGCGGGTTGGTGATTTCAGACTTAAAAGTCCAGGTTTCCTAAAGATGTTTTCCTTCACCTTCAGTCATTGGTGTCCCAAGATATATGTACTTAGAAAGTACATATGTATAACTTTAGAAAAGTTACATTGGTACTTGCCTGACCTGGAATAGTATCTGCGCACTCATACTTGAGAGGCTGGTGTTTCAACCACTAGGCCACCACGACTCAGTATATGATATAGATCACTTATAGCAGTAAATTAGGGGGGTAAATTCCCATTTTGAAAAGAATGCTTGAAATAAGTTACTCATTAGTGAGTGTGTGAGTTATTTTAAATAACTCATTTTTCTTCCAAACCTCCTTTCAGTTATTATTGACGACTACCGCCAATTATTGTGTGGTATTGATAATTTTGTGACCCAACGTTATGGAGATTATATTTCAATATAGGTGATTATTTTCAATTCACTTAGGCACTATCGCTCAACTTAGTATTCTAAGTAGAGATCGAAAATTAACGGCACTTGTAATGCCGACGAAAGAATTAATGTGGATACGGCTTTTTACTAACAATTGTGTAAAAATATTTTAGTTTTTGTATATTTGCTTACTACATAATTTTTTCCTTCAAAAATGACAATTACTATCTAGTAAAAAATAATGACTAATAAAATTGTATCGTAAGATTTTGACTGATATGAACAAAATTTGTAATCGTGTTTTTACATGTTTAGCTTTTAATTATAATCTAAACATTTATGCATAAAATATAACATCAGTAAAAAAAGAAAAAATAACGTTTTTAATAATGACAAACAGTGATAAAGAAATGATAACAAAAAAATGAAAAATTTTGTACTTATGTACTTAAAATTTTGTACTTGTGTTAATTGTGAATTTTTTGTGTGATAAATGCCAATTTTTCCTATTTTTAATTGCGAATGTTATGTGTCGAAAACTTCATTTTTTTGTATTTGTTAGTGATAGGTTTGGTAAATGTCATTTATTGTATTTTTAATTGTGTGGAAAATGACAATTATTTGTATTTTTAATTGTGAATTTTGCGTGTTTATGTAGTTTCGATGTTTAAACTTTGCTATACACAATCCATTCAGTTATTTTTCATCACAGTGATCTTGATTTTTATTCTAGCAAATTTCTGTTGCGTTGCTACTTGCTACCATTGACATGTCTGTCAAAATTATTGTGACCCTCACTACAATAGAAACCACATTTTTATAATGTGGTGTGACGTCAGTTGCAAAAGTGTGGTTCCGCCTTTAGGATTCAAAGTGTGGTTCCGCCTTTAGGATTCAAAGTGTGGTTCCGCCTTTAGGATTCTTCCATCACAGGTAAAGTTACTAAAAGACTATTATTGCCTTCAATTGATTAGCTTATAAAAAGCCCGTCTAACAACTTATGAAATTTAAGAAAATGATTTTGATTATGAATTTTTAATTGTTAGCAAAGATCTTTTGGCAGACCTTATGGTTTGGTAATAACGTTGATTTTTGAATAATTGGTTTTGAAACGATTTTAACATTTCTAGTTAATTAAGGCTGATTAATGAGGTACAAAATAATGAGTTTATGGAAAGTTAAGAATTGTTTTTGTTTTATAATGTTTTTTTTTTTTCTAGTTTTAAGTATTTGTTCATGAATATGTTTTAGTAACAGACTACATAATATGTATATGATACTGCTAAACTGTAATTTGTCGAAAAATAATGTTTAAATATTAGCATTTATATCATTTATTTCTTTTTAAGTGTTTCTCACTGACTGGTTAATTGCGTAACATACCATTACATCCAATTAGATTCATTTTGAATAATATTGATGAATCAATGAATGTTGTAACTGAAACCCATCGTTAATGCAGTCTGTTACGCAATTACCCTGCAAATTGAGAGAGTACATTTACATGTTTATCCAATTTAAAAGTGTTTAAGTACTATTAATACTATTTGTATATGTAATTCAAAAAGTTAAAAAATATTTTATGTACATATCTCTAAAGCCTTAAAGTCGTTGATATAAGGTTGATTTTTACGTGTATTTTTTTAATGAGATTGTCTAAGATCGGACCACACGCTAACACGCAGTGACAGGGAAAAAACAACTTCAATAGCCCAAAACTCTTTTAATGCCTCCTCTAATCGGTCTGTGTTAAATTGCATCTCTTTATTCAACCCATTAGTCTGTTACCTGCTTAACCAGGCTTTCCTATTGATGTAAATTAAGGCCTCCAGGACTCTTTAAGTAACTTCTTCATAAGAGACTACACACCCTGTGGGGGATGAAGCTGGGGATTGGGGCAGTCTCTGGGAGACTGCAATGACAGGCTTTGGCCGCTGATGTACTGATTGTTAAAGCACCGTCCTCAAATACATGAGGTACGTGTTGTACAGACACCACCAGCAGGTCAAACAACCCGAAACTAGGTACTGCTATAACGATAAAGTATAAAAAATTAATAAATTTGAGTAGTTTGATGTGTTTTCAACTGTACGTAGTTTCCTTTTTGTCGAAGCATGTCCCTCGTGTGTATGAAGACAAAATTTTAAACTAATTTTTCAATTGAATTTTCAAGTAGGCATGGCTTACATAAAAAAAAATGAAAGTTTCATGTAATTAAGATTTTATAATAATTATTTACTGTTCGAATGTACATTGTGTACTGATTTTATGTATTCATAAGTTTTTACTGTAATAGTAAAAACTTTTTTTTTAATAAAAACCTTTTTAAACATTTTTTGTTTTACTTTTCTTATATTATTTTATTTGTCCCCGATTGAAGTAAAAGACGTGATCGAACCTGCACCCACGGACACGCATTGATTGAAGAACTTCGAGATGCTTTGTCCGCGTTTGGTGGCATAGACGCGAGACCTATTCACGGACCACAGACCATAATACTGGCTTATGATGCAGTCACATTGAAAAGCTTACCTAAATTGTGCCTACACCTACCTAGCACTCGCTACTAAGCACATGTAGGGGCGTCAGGATCGCTTGTTGGTCAAGCTGCCCAAAACTGTCAAATTTTAATTTTTCCGATCAACCTTGAGCCCTGCCTGCTGCTCTAGGATGGAATAGCAGCTCTCAAAAGTTTTGTAATATAGGTACCCTTCGGAACTGAAGTCGAATAGGTACCTACCTACCTAATTAACCTTTTGAACGCCAATCACTTCTATACAAGTTCGAGATTTTCGTGCCCTCAGCGCCACTACTTGATTAGAAGTAATCACAGTATAAAATAAATTTACGACTTTTACAAGACCTTTTATTTTGTTTTTATGGAATTTTGCCCTGTTATCAACCATATTTTTAACTTTTTCACGCATAATAAGTTCTTATTTGTTTAATTTTCAATAGAAACAAAAACGCCAGAAAATATTTTAATGCCCCCAGCGCCAATTACTTGATATCAAGTAAGCCAGTGATGGGACACGACGAAGACCTCGTTATATTTCATCTCGTCGAAATGATCATAAATACTATTATTGCAAGAAAATGACGTAAATATATAATATTTTATAAATATTGTACACTTTAAACTAGGTTTTATTCACCTAAATCAAGAATTAATAGGTTTTCTAATCATTGTCGATAGTGAAACCCCGTTTGAAAAACCCATCCCTACAAAGTTAGTTAGTTAGCGGTCCGTACGCGCCACCGACGTGTATAGAAGGAAATCTGTGACGTCATAAGCGGACGGGTTTCAAGGTCATAGTGACCTTGTGCATTTTAGTGTAGTGCAATGTTTACATCTTGAGTTGGCGCACCGCGCACGTGTCCTTCTAAAAAAATTGTGACTGTGAATATGACGAATTATTGCGAGTTGTTCAAGTCTGAATCAGAATTTTGAAATAGTTCGTCGTCTTGACATTCCGTTAAGTCGTCAACTTCCGTTTCAGGAATTTTCTTCAGTTTTCTATTAGTTTCTACAAACCAGAAAAATAATTGAGAGTATTTAGCGACACCATTAAAAAAAAAGGTCTTGTGTAAAACAGACACTTACCCTCCATTTTATTTTATTTTTTAAAACGTAGAAAATCACGTATTTAGCTTCTATTAATTGTATTTGTTGTAAGTAAACGAAATAAATTATGCAGGAATCGGTTGAGTTTATGCACGTGTAACTCGACCACAGTTAATATAAAATATATACCATAGAAATCTAGACATCCCTAGAACAGAAAGGATTTTGACGTGCCTCGAGCGCCAACTACTTGATATGAAGTAGAAGGATTACATTTGGAGACAAATAGGGATGTGCCTTGCAGAACACACGTCTAATAAATTTAAAATTCTTTTCTTTATTGTGGGGAATATATCCAGGTTTTCATATTGTTTTTTTTTATGAAATAAAATAAAATATGAAATTACGATTACAGTTTTTATTTAGCTTCGTAAATTGGTGAATAAACATTATTTTATATGTATAATATTATTTGTCGATAGGACACTAATCCCATCCCTACGTTTTACTATACATACGTTATACATTTGTAGTGTTGCGCAGGAGGACACGTCGCGTATTATATAGATGGGCGTTCAAAAGGTTAATTAGGTAGGTATATATTGAAGATACGTTTAGCAAGTGCGTTTTCCATTATAAAAAAGAGATTAAGTTTTCTGTAAATGGTTTATTTTGAATAGGTACATTAATTAAATTATTCAATACGCACATACATACCTACACACATTGTGTGCGTTCGCGCAGCGGAATGTTGTTGAATTTAAAGATTTTAAATATGCAGATATTTAGTGTATGACGTCGTGTAATTGTGTATGGTAAAAAAAAAATTGTGCATGCAGCCATTGTGGAGAAATTCACCAAAAACTGATTCCGCTGGGCGAACGTTGTCCTGGCGGAACTTTTTTTAATCCATTGACTTTAGAAAAAAGAGATGTGTCCAAAAATTAGTGTGTATTTGTGTGTAATTGTGTATGTATGAATAAAATTTGTGCATGCATAGACTTCGGAGAAATTCAAGTTTCCGCTGCGCGAACGTTTGGCCATTAGCTGGTTTTCATATAAAGCGCTTACATAGAGAGCTGTAGATTTTTACATACGTTGTTTTGAATTTGTGCATATTTGTGTACAAAACAGATTTAGAAAAAATCGGAGGGCTAAAAAGATAAAAATATAAACGTAAAACACGCTTTTTAGATCATAGTTCTTAAAGTATGCACTTTGGGGTCTAGATTTTCACGTTTATACAAACCTTGTAAGTGTCTGCAACATATTGCCAAATATCAATGATGTTCCTTTAGTAATTAAAGAGATATAGGACAATTTACCATGACAAAATCACTGTTTACAAAGCAGTCAAATATCACGACATTCTAAAGGAATTGCATGGTAAAATGTATGCCAATAATTAGTGTATTCATTCAACTATTGACATGCAAAATTTCATGTCATTAAATTCAGTAATTAAAGAAAAACAATTAAAATACTGACGAAGCATCGAAAACCTACATAACCCGACCAAGTTCGGATAGCTATAAAAAAGCGGCCGTGCAATATATCTAAGTAACATCCCAAAATTTACAGTATAATACCGGTATTGAATTGGTATAGGTGATAACACAATTGTTTCGATAAAATACAAAGGTCATTTATTTTAGTACACCTACTTTTTTAAATGTATTTGACTATGACAAAGTAGGTACTATTGACGTAGTTACTTTATTTAAGTATGCGCTTGAGACTTGAGATATAATCTAAATATATTAATTTAGGCAAATAAAATTCATACAGCTAATTTCTATTGAATATTTCACGGATCCGGATTCTTAATGTAGACCCCTCAGGGAAATTAAATAATTACCACAAGTAAGTACTACTGTTTTTAAATGTTGATTTATTTTTATATTAGGCAGACTCTCAAACCTAAACAACTGAATAGTCTACTTTATTGATCTGTGATTGTTAATCTGTAATTTTATTATTGGAGCTAGAAAATATTAGGTATACTTAGAAATGTTGAGGTCATTTACTGTATTTGCTACTCATTTAAAAATATACCTTTTTTATACAATGTTTTAGTTTATAAGCACTTTTTTAATGTTGATCAAATATAAACAACTGAATAGTCCAGTTATGTGATGTGATTTTAATTTTTATTGAAGTTCGAAATATTATACTTACCCTTATATTCATAATAGTTTATTAAACCTATTTTAGTTAAAACACATTTAAGTCTATTGCTTTTGTGTTGTGTGTGAAGTCTACTGCGTTTGTTAACGCTATTGTAATTACCTAATTAAGCATTATATGTAATTAAAAATATTTTTGTTCACGGATATTTAAATAGAGAAGTACTTGTTAATTGAAGATTTATTTTTGTCGTAGATAGTGGCGTTATTATAAAAAAAAATAACATTTTTCATTCAAGAAATGCAATTGTTTTATTTTTTCCTAACGTTGCGCATACAGTTGCGTACACAAGACGCAACTGTACCATATTAATAAATACTATATTGGAAGGTTAAGAACGTTCTTATGATATATGGCACGGCCGCTTTTTTATAGCTATCCGAACTTGGTCGGGTTATGTAGGTTTTCGATGCTTCGTCAGTATTTTGTTTTTCTTTAATTACTGAATTTAATGACATGAAATTTTGCATGTGAATAGTTGAATGAATACACTAATTATTGGCATACATTTTACCATGCAATTCCTTTAGAATGTCGTGATATTTGACTGCTTTGTAAACAGTGATTTTGTCATGGTAAATTGTCCTATATCTCTTTAATTACTAAAGGAACATCATTGATATTT
The DNA here is from genome assembly GCA_017933935.1 of Sesamia nonagrioides. Classification (NCBI taxonomy): domain Eukaryota; kingdom Metazoa; phylum Arthropoda; class Insecta; order Lepidoptera; family Noctuidae; genus Sesamia; species Sesamia nonagrioides. Next base: position 2,079,115 of record JADWQK010001779.1, read on the forward strand.
GGCAATATGTTGCAGACACTTACAAGGTTTGTAAAAACGTGAAAATTTAGACCCCAAAGTGCATACTTTAAGAACTATGACCTAAAAAGCGTGTTTTACGTTTATATTTTTATCTTTTTAGCCCTACGATTTTTTCTAAATCTGTTTTGTACACAAATATGCACAAATTCAAAACTAATCAAAATAAAAAATCTACAGCTCTCTATGTAAGCGCTTTATATGAAAACTAGCTAATGGCCAAACGTTCGCGCAGCGGAAACTTGAATTTCTCCGAAGTCTATGCATGCACAAATTTTATTCATACATACACAATTACACACAAATACACACTAATTTTTGGACACATCTTTTTTTTCTAAAGTCAATGGATTAAAAAAAGTTCCGCCAGGACAACGTTCGCCCAGCGGAATCAGTTTTTCGTGAATTTCTCCACAATGGCTGCATGCACAAATTTTTTTTTACCATACACAATTACACGACGTCATACACTAAATATATGCATATTTAAAATCTTTAAATTCAACAACATTCCGCTGCGCGAACGCACACACACACATTGATAAAATATTAAATAGATACGTCACTGGCGCACTGAAAATGAAGCGTACAAAAGAACGTAAATACTGCAAGTCGCTTTGGTCACTCCCGCTACTCTCGTTCCGAACGCGCGTGTGTCCTTGGTGGCTTTGTGTACTGCGTAAATGCACGAATTATGGTAGAAAAGCCAACAAAAGTCATGGAATCACATATCATAAATAAGTATTCCAAAATATTTAGTTAAACAGTATGTTAACCTTTTGAACGCCAATCACTTCTATACAAGTTCGAGATTTTCGTGCCCTCAGCGCCACTACTTGATTAGAAGTAATCACAGTATAAAATAAATTTACGACTTTTACAAGACCTTTTATTTTGTTTTTATGTAATTTTGCCCTGTTATCAACCATATTTTTAACTTTTTCACGCACAATAAGTTCTTCTTATTTGTTTAATTTTCAATAGAAACAAAAACGCCAGAAAATATTTTAATGCCCCCAGCGCCAATTACTTGATATCAAGTAAGCCAGTGATGGGACACGACGAAGACCTCGCTATATTTCATCTCGTCGAAATGATCATAAATAATAGTATTGCAAGAAAATGACGTAAATATAATATTTTATAAATATTGTACACTTTAAACTAGGTTTTATTCACCTTAATCAAGAATTAATAGGTTTTCTAATCATTGTCGATAATGGAACCCCGTTTGAAAAACCCATCCCTACAAAGTTAGTTAGTTGTCGGTCCGCACGCGCCATCGACTTGTATAGAAGGAAATCTGTGACGTCATAAGCGGACGGGTTTCAAGGTCATAGTGACTTTGTGCATTTTAGTGTAGTGCAATGTTTACATCTTGAGTTGGAAATTGTGACTGTGAATATGACGAATTATTGCGAGTTGTTCAAGTCTGAATCAGAATTTTGAAATAGTTCGTCGTCTTGACATTCCGTTAAGTCGTCAACTTCCGTTTCACGAATTTTCTTCAGTTTTCTATTAGTTTCTACAAACCAGAAAAATAATTGCGAGTATTTAGCGACACTATTAAAAAAAAAGGTCTTGTGTAAAACAGACACTTACCCTCCATTTTATTTTATTTTTTAAAATGTAGAAAACCACGTATTTAGATTCTATTAATTGTATTTGTTGTAAGTAAACGAAATAAATTATGCAGGAATCGGTTGCGTTTATGCACGTTTAACTCGACCACAGTGAATATATAATATATACCACAGAAATCTAGACATCCTTATAACAGAAAGGATTTTGACGTGCCTCGAGCGCCAACTACTTGATGAAGTAGAAGGATTACATTTGGAGACAAATAGGGATGTGCCTTGTAGAACACACGTCTAATAAATTTAAAATTCTTTTCTTTATTATGGGGAATATATCCAGGTTTTCATATTGTTTTTTTTATGAAATAAAATAAAATATGAAATTACGATTACAGTTTTTATTTAGCTTCGTAAATTGGTGAATAAACATTATTTTAAATGTATAATATTATTTGTCGATAGGACACTAATCCCATCCCTACGTTTTACTATAGATACGTTATACATTTGTAGTGTGGCGCAGGAGGTCACATCGCCTATAGATAGGTGTTCAAAAGGTTAAATAACAGAGGGCGTTCCCTTAAACTCGTTATTAAATATCATTAATAGATTAAAATAAAAATATCAGCATAGAAAAATAAGCATAAAAAAATCCGAATAAAAAAAAATTATAATTGAAAATAAATTTGAAACCTGTTTTAAATCAAAATAGTAGTCGTCATGTATAAATAAATTGCGACGTTGCCGTCTTTCAAGTTCGCGTGTACAGTGTGTTTCTTTTACATGTCAATTTAAAATTTTTATTGAATATTTTCATATTGGAAAAAATTTTAAAACATTTCGTTTTCGAATGGAAATATTTTTTTTAGCATGTATTCGTATGTATGCTATACTATTTCGGGTTAACGGGAAAGCCCTCTGTTAGTTAACATACTGTATAATATATTTTCAATTATTTTGTCAAACATTTTTACTGCTAATGCTTAGGCGGCCATTGTAAGTGAAGAAAGAGAGAGAGCTAATTGGATTTCTTGCCAGTGCGACAAAGACGGGAACGCATATGACATAGATTAGTTGCACAGAAGCGATAATGTTTAAGGTGACTTTTATACCTACAATAATTAAAGTTCTGTTTCACTTTATTTTCGCGGCTGTGTCCTTAGTTACAATTTATTAACATCTTATTGCAACAGTTAAGTAAAACATTGATAAAATTACGAGTTTATTTTGCGTTGCTAAGTAATAGAGTCAAATGACATGAAATTATTAAATGGGACAGTGTGAGTCGATATTAAATGAACATGAAGTATACAATAATATAAATAAATATTACCTACGCTCACAACAATTAGCCTAGTATATAAAAATATATACAGAATGTTTGCATAATGATTTACATTTGAAAAATTAAAATAGGATTTGAAATATAGTAAATATAGATTAAACCGAATTAATTTCACTAATTACTATGGTTTGTAATTGTTTATTTTATTGCATTAGGTTTCCTTTAATCACAGTCACAAAATATTAAATAGGTACACTTTAATCAAGTATTACAAAACTTCAATGACAAACATTAAAGTTTTGTAATACTTGATTGAAGTGTAAAAATGTTAAAAAAAAATATATATATTCACCAAATTGAGCACCTTCTACCACCTACCCAATTACCTACTACTCTGTTATATTTCCTATCTGCATTCTTGTTATTCTTTTGCAATCAGTCAGTGTCAGTGTGTGAAAAGTGTCAGTGATTGGTTGGCAAACGTCTTTTTATCCATTTAAGCGCAAACGACAATCACTAGCCATCTTTTTCTTTTTTATGCTTTAGTTGCGCCCCATCTCATTCACACTGTACCAATGTAGTTAAATGTACGCAGTATAAAAAATATGCATGTGTGCGTCCTGCGTTTGGACACATTTTTTTCGGTTAGTTTCTTAGGATATATCATATCTGTTTAATATTATATCAATGCCTACACATGAATTTTATTTTTGTTGATAGTCCTTCACTTCGTCTACGTGAAGACATTTTACCACCTATAACAAAATAGAAGGTAAGAGTACCTACTTAACGATAGTTAACAAAAACAAGAAACCAATAAAAAAAATATGGAAGTAATACCCACCTACCTAACGAAACGAGTCTGGGTCAGGATGACTCACGGAATAGCTAATTTTGTCTGTTCTGTGGGATGACTGGACCAAGAGAGATTTTTGAAGTTTGAGCAATACCAAGTTTTAGTACCTATTTGGTACCAGACATCCAATAATTGGTAGGTAGGTACCTCGCTAGAGAGGGAAAACTATCACGAGGAAAGTGGCCAGCTATTCTGACATCAGAATGGCTGGACCAAGTCGACTTCATCTAGTTGTGGGTGTCATACCTACCTAGCTAGTTCATCTTTTCATTAAAATTTAGTACCTCATTGGGACCTCAAATATTTCTTAATTAAAAAAAAAAAAAAAAACGTGCCCTACACTAGGTATTTCTCCTGTATCGTGGGTGCATTTACAAACATATAAACTCACATACACAAACAGCCAGACCCGAAACAACTAATTGTAAATCATATACAATTATTTGTTCCGTGCGAGAATCGAAACCACGATACGGCGCAGCACTGCCTACTTTGTTTGCTTGCCATCGTCAAACTACTTGATTTTAATTTCTATTATTAAATCAGTTTTACATACGTATTTGCTTATATTTATTTCGATTACAGTTTCGATATAATGAATTATTATTATGTCCCGCGAACCTCTGGGGGTTTCAGAAATTCCCAGATGCATACAAAATCAAGAGGATTATAGCCTAGTAAGTAGTATAGCGTTCAGCGCCATCTAGTAGCTAACTGCAAGAACTATGTACGTATATTGTATATCCATAATACAAGGTTATATTACTTTTTAATTCAGCCGTCACTTATGATAACATTGGCTTTAGTGGTTTTAAACCGTCATTCAATGCTAATCCAGTTATGAGGTGAAAATAAACGGACGTGTGAAGATAATCTGCTAAAAGTGCCAACACTAAATTTAGCTCAGCGTTACGTTAACAGTTGTATCGTCAACAACCAACAACTAGTGCGTTTATTTAGAAAAAAAACCATAAAAATAAAATGGATACGGCTGAATTTAATGATGATGAATATGAAGAAGAGGACGAAAATTATAACAATGGTATTTTGATTGATACTGAGAATTTACCGGTGATGCGTCTGTTGACTCCATTTAACACGGAAGCAAGTGGAATTTATGGCAGGTTAGTGGAAATTGGTATCTTAACTTGCTCAACTTTTGAGAACTGATTGAGAACGTAACAAGTCATTAAGTATGAAGCCACAAGAAACTGTCAAAGATTCCCAATCAACTTTGAGCTTTAACACTTTCGAGATAAAGTTAAATATTTAAAAAGGAAATCTGACAGAGAAGAAGCTACTACATAGCTTGATGTGCTGCCGTCTGTACCTAGCTTTCCCCCCACTATATTGTGGTCAGCCTTCAGTCTGACCGGATGCAGTTGACTAACAGCATTTTACATAGAGTTACTGCCAAAATCCAGTTACGGGGTAATACAATACGATTTGGTAATCAGTTCTTAAAATTCCGGTCCTCTGATGACCCGTAACGATTATCAGACACACCAATGACAGCTGTGATCAACGGCTTATCGTGCTTTCCGAAGCACGGAGTGGTCTTGATATGGGAAGATAGTCATTGGTCACCCATCCACGGCCTAGCCGCGGCAAGCGTAGCTTAACCTGACAACTGATCCATGGACCTGTGCGGTTGAAATTATTTAGCTACATGTCTACAGACATAACAAAAGTATTCAAAATAATATTAGTTTTTTTTTAAATTCAGTAATTCCAATTACTGAATGTATGTAAAGAAAAAGAATTGCCATTTCCAAAACCATTTCGATCGAGGTGCCACTTCACTTAGCCACATGACTTTCATTTGACCTCATAAAATGTCAACTTTAGGGATGCCCATGATAACATAATGCCAAGAGTAATGTGATTATTTCGGCCTATGAATCGATTCAAATAAATCCACTCGATTTTTTTTTGTTACCGCTAAGTGTTGTTGGCGTTGTTGCAAATATACTAAAAAAAAAAAACAAACTACTGTATGTAGTTCCTATTGATTGATCTGCAGGTCAATCTATCCAAAACTGCCAAATGTAATCGTTGTACTAATACAACATTGAGCCTTAATAATTAGTGATAAAGGTGACAATCTAATAGGGAAAGACAAATTGTAATATAACTTCTTATGCTGTAATTTGACAGACGCAGTACATTTAGATTTTCTACTTTATCCCCAAAGTATAAAGGCTCAAGGTTGATTGAGAATATCTGACAGTTTCGGGTAACTAGACTGGCTGTCGTCCGTTCTATACGTCTTCACCCAAAGAAGTTATATTAAAATTTCTTTGTCTTCACCCGACAAAAGTACTAAACAATCGTATGTAACGACTAGGAATGTTTTAATAGTTACTAACTGCCCCGAAGCTAGGGTTCCCAGATCGAAAAATCGAAATTTCGGAGTAAATTCCGGACATCCGATGATTTCTTCGCAATAAATCGTGCATGTGAACAGCGAAGCAAATGTTTGAATTTTTACTCGGGCGCGCCAACCTTTATTCATAAAGTTTGATTTATGGTTTGTTAAGGTTTTTTTATTTTGTTTTTCACTTAAATTGTAGAAATTCACGGCGGCTTAGGATTCCTCTCGCATTCCGTTCAAAGCACTATGTTGTGTTTGTTGACTAAGAAATTACTCATAATCATATCTTCTTAACATCTCTAATAACATTTTCACTTTTTATTAATTGTGTATTATAAACATCGATCGCGTATACATGTGATCGATGGTTATAAACCTGTTTGAAATAAAGACATTATAACGATAGTTTATCTTATAATAATTTATCATTATTATATTCGATCGTTTAGATTATTGGAATTAGTTACGTTTAATAACTAGGTAAATCTAATTATTTGCCTAGCCTTTTAACAAGTGTGTGGGGGTTGTGTTTCGGTTTCTAGTCCAACCGAATTCAGCTGAAAACCATACAACATCGTATAATAACTAAATCTATAAACTGAAAATACAAAATAAATATATGAATTTTGCATTAAACCAAGGACGAAGATTCGAGATAATTTCATTTTGGTTTTTTTTCAGGTGTGCGTAGTACACCAAGGATATATTCTTGGCGTACTTCGTACACGCCACTTCACTGTCAATGGCACATCAATGTCATCACACTTCACAAATCACAACATTTGAAATTTTGAATGTTTTCTCAAAATAAATAATATCCATTCGGTTATGGCATAAAATTAAACAAAAACAACAAAATGAGTTCACCAAAGGTTGCTTCACCGACATCGCGTGGATCTGCTCAATCTATTCGAAAATCAGGAGCAATTGGTAATGCAGATCCAGAGCATGATGAGGAATATTATGTGCGACCAGATTTTATTTATGGGGGCCCCTTTATACCTGAGAAATTACCTTCTCCGTTCTTGGATACTTGTGCGCCAATGAATTATCCGCTTCAAGGAACGTTTAGAAAGTACGTATAATGACGGTTTCATCATACCAACATGATGTCAGTGTAAGAGAGAGAGAGAGAGAGATACTGAGCAGTTGATGAGCGATAATACCATCTCTTTTCTGACTGAAATCTTTTATGGAATTCCTCTTCTTAGCGTGTTATTAGCAATTTAAGTGGACTCAGCTCAGAATTCGGTTACTTGTTTGCCACCATAGTCAGCGTCCATCAATTCTTGTATCAAACAGCTAATAGGACACACAGAATGAAGGAAAATTTGTGTTATATTGACAGATTGAGTGTAAAACCAGTATAAATTTTTGTAAAATAATGAGAATTCCTTCAGTTTTGTTTTTTGGGTGGGTGCATCGAATAACTCTTCCCCTCCAAGTGGAGCTACTTCTGGACAGAGTAAAAGACTTTCACTTTCTAAAACCCATCTATTCCTGCAGGCCTGTGCCAGAGGCACTGTAACTCTTTTGCCCTGGCAGACCCTCTGATCTCTGCATGATTTCATATTAATTTGTATAAGACATCTCCTATTATAACATCAAATAATATAATCTTGAATAAAATAATAATGATTAAATGAACAGCAATTCAGACATAGGGTTTGATAAAAGTATTAGTTGGCATGTATAGCTTGAACTTTAAGCAACATGTTTAACACTAAGTTAGCTCCAACGACCTACACATACAACCTACAGATGTCTAATGTCTGGCTATAGATACAACTGATAAGTTTAAACCTCGATGATTGTTTTCATAAGTTGTCAACTGTATGATTTTAGAATGAGGGTAAAAACATAATAAAACAGTTTTGCTTCTGTTCTCAACTTAGTTGTATCTTTTAACACCACACAACCTAATACTGAGAAATATGTTCTATCAAAAAGATTTATGTATAAATGAGATTATTTCAGCCTTAGATTATGTCACTTATTGTTACTAATATAATACATACTATTTTTTTTTGTCAACTAATGCTATTCCATATTACTTAAGTATTAAATGATTTTCAGCTTTATCTCAACCAAATATGATTTATAATCATGCATTTAGTTGAATCAGCTGTTCTCCGAACCATTTTGATCCAAAGTTTTAAGTTAAAGCATTATGTACTTTATTTTCATAGGAACAAAGTTTTTATAGACTTAATAATTGTGATCAACGATGTAACACATAAGACATACCTTTGGCAGGCAGTCAATAATTTCAACACGTCTCACAGAGCCCGGATAGCTCAGTCGGTAGAGCATTGGACTTTTAATCCAAGGGTCCAGGGTTCAAGTCCCTGTTCGGGCGGTATCTTTTGTATCTTTATTTTTGTTTTTGTAAATGATTATAATTGTCTTTTTCCATTTTATTTTGTATTTTTAAGTAATTATATGTATTTATTTTAATTTTGAAATATTGTTCTGACATTTTTGACCAAATATTTGAGTAGTTCCCTTTTACATTATTTTTTCTTATAAATTGAAATTTTTGCTTTCTTCGGATTTTTTTTTTTTTAGTATTTTGGCCAACTTTTTTTTTTCTCATAAATGTGTATTATTCTGGATGTTAAAAAGAAATATGTACATCCAAATCAACCAGTTTTTCTAAGCCTGCCTCAATTATGACTTCAGAAAAGTATGATGAATTTAGACCATTGCCCAGCTGTGGGACAAAATACGATACGATTTTTTTACTTTTTCAGGAGCTTCGCCTATTATTCTATGAAAGAGAGGCTACCTATAATTTTAACTAAACTCATTGATTACCTGTCGAGAGAAGGTTCTAAGATTGCAAGCGAAAACTCTGCGGTATGTATTTTTAGATTTTTTTGTTAAGCTGACACAATGCACCATGATCTTTTTTCATCATGAGAAAAAATTCGAAGACATGTGACAGGAGTGGTGGAATACGGCCCACACCCTCTCATGGAGAGGAGGTTGTGTCTCATCAGCGAGAATATAAAGGTCTTCTTAAGCTCTGCTGCTTAGAATTTCACACGGAAGAAGCTGCGATTTGAAGCTATTTATAAATAATTTTATTCTATTACCTTACAGTCTTCAGGGGATGTTCAACAATTCATGCAATCGGTTGTTAAGTTAAAAAATGACATAGTTACCAATAAAGAGTACGATCCCTTCACCATAGATACACCAAATGCTAAACAATGGAACCGTTGGATCGAGAGTCAGGATAATAAGAAATATTTTCTGAACTCTTGGATGTTCAGTGAATGTTACGTTTACCGAAAGCTTAAGGAAGGGTGTGAATTAACGTAAGTATAATGAAATACTGACAAAGTTTGGAAAAATTAATGAAATACAATAATTCTATTATTGCCCAGAAAATAAAATTTTGTAACAGCGCCATCTCATATCGTTTCTAGAAAACTGGTAATATTTTGCACTAGCTCACAACAGATGACGCTAAATTAGTTGCACTATCAGCTTTAAATATATTACATATATTTTTATAATAAAGATAAATGTAAATGTTTTTAAAATTATGTCGTAATCTGCTTTGTAAGTTATAGGTATATTTATTTGTAATATAATGAAATATAGAATATAAAGATTTTCATTAAGAATTTGTTATGAATTGTACCACTAGATGGCGTTGATATAAGTTTTCAATTTTGTTTTTCAGAAAGGGTTTGAAGGATTTCGATTATTTTCAAACTCAAAAAAATAAAGCGTTTTCGCAAAACGTAGAAATAATGTGTCTTGTCGCTGATAAAGTGGTGGATATGGTGAACAAGTCTGAAAAGGACAAACGAAAAGCAGATTTTAATACACTTCTGAAGGTAAATTTGATAGTTTTAAAAATAATTAAACATTGAAATATTAATATATCACGAAGATGGTCGAGCGTTTCGCCTCTTCTTTTCTACCGTGTACATCAAGGGACCAAAACAATTTGCCTACGGCGGGCAGATTTATAATGTCTTCAAGGTTACAGGGAATAGGCTCATGATAATACTGCTTTACGATTGCATCACTCCTTACCATCAGACGGGGTCGCCGGTTCCTAAGAAAGACGGCTAGTAGAATATTTTATTGCTCAATTTCTCTATTACATACTATCAGTAATAAAATAAAGACATTTGACTTTCGCCATTTTGGCGCTGATAGCAATGTGAGCATCTGTGGAACTAATTTTTTGATAATGATTTTATTGATTATAAAACGTCAATGCTCGCATGTTAAAAAAAAACTTAATATCTAATATTAAACACAAAAAGTCGTGGTGGCTTAGTGGTTAAAACACCAGCCTCTTAAGTAAAAGTGTGCAGGTTGGATTCCAGGTCAGGTATGTACCAATGTAACTTTTCTAAGTTATATGTAGGTACTTTCTAAGTATATCTTGGACACTAATGACTGATTAAAAGTTGAAGAAAAATTTCTTGAGGAAACCTGGACTTTAAGTCTGAAATCGCCAACCCGCGTTGAGCAAACGTGGTGATCTCAATCCTTCTCTGTATAAGAGGAGACCTGTGCCCAGCAGTGGAACGGTAAAAAGGTTGATGATGATGATGATGAAACACATAAAGGCCTTATTTCCTGATTTAGTCCTAAAGCGTCGGAGACAGCAATACAACATGCATTTGCAACATTGTGACATTTTTTTTTTTAATTTTCAGCGTACTTGTTTATGATATGTTAGTGAGTGCAGGCTATACAATGCAGGTCTCATTCCTTTTCAGATTTGTCTATGGGCCAACAAATGCGACCTGTCCTTGTCCCTTGGTTCTCAAACGGATCTCGTGCAGGCAGCCAAGGATGCCACAGAGAAGCTTCGTTTGAACCCGCCCCCAGCTCCCCCCAAAAAGGGAAAAGGGAAGAAAGGAAAGGGTGCCGCTGCCGCTGGACCGATTACAATCAGCGCTGATCCGTTCCAGATGATACTGGATTTGAAGGATAAGGTTAGATGTTAATCAGGAGTGGTAGATCTAAAATGAGATGGGGTCCATGGCTAAATTAATGACAGCCGCACAGCAGAGTAATTGCGTAACAAACTATTAGAAGCAATGGGTTTCATTCATTCGTTACTGATTATGATTAGGTTTCGAATGATCAAAATTATGTATCCGGCTGGAATGAACAATTTATGTTTTTCCATCAAACCGAGAACCAGTTTTAAGGTGGAAGGCTAGGTACCTACTCACGGAAGCCAGGAACTAGGAACCATGTCAAAAACAGGCGTATGTCACAGCAATTTTGAACTGAAGTCTTCCTTGTTGCTCGCTAGGTGGCGCCGGCGGTTTTCTTTTTTTTTTCTTTCTTTCTGTCAATGCAGGATCGCGCTGTCGCCGATCGGAGGTCAATGAACCAATATTTTTAAAGGTGTTCTATTCCATTTGCAATTTTATGCGATTTAGTTTGTTTGAAATTTTCATTGTTTTATTTTTGATGCTAGGTTTTTTTTCTATGGTTTAGGATTATTCTTATGAACCAGCAATGTTCGTGTTTTCATTTATTGTCGTATTATCAGCACCACTCTGTATATTAAATTATGTTTTGTATTTGCAGGTCCTGGTAGATGATGCCAATAAAATAGCGGACCAAGTTGTGAACAAAGCTGAAAAAAAGTTAGAGGCCGTTACTGCGGTATGTATGATATGTGTATACTTTCAGGTTAAGCTACGCTTGCCGCAGTTAGTTAGTGGGTGGGTGACCATCCTTACATACTAAGCTCCTGCCTGCCTCGGAAAGCATGTTAAGCCGTTGGTACCGACTGTATTTTGTGGACCTACTAGTTATGGCTCCTCAGAAGTTTTCTTTGTATTATTATACAACGTTATTTTTTTGTTTAGGTATGTAAAACCTAAATCTAGTTTGTTCAGAATAAGCAACTGCACATGTTATATTTTTTCCCAAATACATTTAGGAATTGTTGCAGTGTTGTTACCGCCACACAACTTACGGTAGATCATAGTACTGCTCACGCCCGCGCAACAGCTGACGCCACAGGTCAAAGCCCTTATACTATAAAAATACTGGACACGTGTTCGGGTTTTGCATAAACAAAAAGTTATGTTGTATAAGGGTACGGTAACACTTGCCCTTGGGAATTTTTTTTGTGTTTGTGTCCTTTTTATGCGTCATGTTTAACGCAAATAAATGTATTTTCTTTCCTTCATGTGTTTATCTTAGACTAGCAGCCGCCAGCGACTTCGTACGCATTTAATTAATTATGCTCCGCTCCTATTGGTCGCAGCGTGATGTTATATAGCCTAAAGCCTTCCTGGATTAATGGGCTATCCAACGCAAAAAGAATTTTTCAAATCGGACCAGTAGATCCTGCGATTAGCGCGCACAAACAAACAAACAAACTCTTCAGCTTTATATATTAGTATAGAGTATAGATTGTAAATTCTTGTTTTATGTTTTCTGACAGGCAAAAGGCGCGACTACATTCAAGGCTAAATGCAGTTGTCATAGATTGGCGACCAAAGCTGGAGTGCCGCTTTGTCACCCAGAGGTAAGGTCATCATTTTCTTCTTCTCAATTGATTTGTGGTCGACGCAACATGTTTTTCCCTCCATATGCTTCCTGATGAAGGTCGTGGGAAACCGCTGGATGCGGGAGGCGCAGGACCGGTCGTCGTGGAGAACTTTGGGAGAGGCCTATGTCCAGCAGTAGACGGCTTTCGGCTGAAATGATGATGATGATGATTCTTCTTTCGAGCAGGATCAACCCTCCCCCGATCTTCGGCGGCCTCCTTGACTATCATGGTCTCACAGAAGGAAGCTACTTTTGTCCAATTCTATGTCGCTGCCAGCGTAGCCTTTACTACTGCTGGCAGAGACAGGTCTCGCTCGACAAACACACATTTACACACGCCATCATTAGACACCGATTTCACACACACCACACATACATAGAATAGATTGGAATACTCTTTATTATGTACACCATATAGACTACAGAACATAAATAAAAATATTTTACAAAGGGTGACACAATGGACGGTCTTATCGCTAAGAGCGATCTTTTACAGACAACCTTTGGATGGAATACTAAGGGGATGGAGAGAGAAATAGTGTAGGTAGTCTACATGATAGAGATTTACATAGTATATCATACTAGTTTAACTAAATATACAATATGTAAAGAAAACCCTGTCCGACCCATAAGGATAATAAAGGTTAGGTAAACACTTGACCAAATCCATACTAATACTAATATTATAAATGCGAAAGTAACTCTGTCTGTCTGTCTGTCTGTCTGTCTGTTACGCTTTCCCGCTTAAACCTCTCAACCGATTTTGATGAAATTTGGCACAGACAATCTTTAGACCCTGAGAAAGAACATAGGCTACCTTTTATCCCGGAAAAATTTGATGTTCCCGAGGGAAATTAAAAAGCGAGATATAACCGAACTCCACGCGGGCGAAGCCGCGGGCGGGAAGCTAGTATAATATAAAATTTTACATAATCATCATAGTAACAATACTAATGAATTTTGAAATAATCCTGTTTTCCGGGGAATTAATTCCAATTTCCCCGAAATTTGGTAATTTTTAAAAAAGTGACAACACCGGTATTATTATAAGCGAATAGCGACGCGACCACGTCACAGGTGCCGCGTGCCCTGCCCCCCGCCGCCCGCGGAATGGGGTTGCTTACCGCACATGCATTAAGTTACCTCTTTTTGCGAAATAATATTTATTTTTTTAGGGGGATTTTTTTTTTTAAGTTTTGTCTGTCTTTTTGGTCATTATTAGAATCAGTTATCGATACCTAACAATATCTTCACGGATCGGACAGGGTTTTCTTTACATATTGTATAAGTACATCTAATTAATAAACATCATACAAGAGCAAATAAAATATGATGATGTGTTTAAAGAGAGAGGAAGTGCTTTTTTATCGTAGTTTTAAAAGTGGACACGGGCAAGTCATTCCATAGCCAAACTGCTTGTACAGTAAAGGACTTATCGTAGAAACTAGTGGAATGCATCGGCATCTCTAACATCAGGTTTTCCGATGACCTCAGACATCTATTATGTGTGTCATGAAGGAACTTAAAACGTTCTTTAAGATAAGAGGGGCTTTTAGGATCGCACAAACACGTAGCATATCATATCTGAAATTGCCACTCTAGCTTTCAATCTAGAATTCGTACACCGAGCCCCAAGATACAGACTTACTGTGTAGTTTAGGGCTCACTGGCAACTACCAAATTATAACCTAGCCATCCTCTATTCTCTGGTGAGTGTCTAAAGAGGCGACTAAGGTAATTCTCACCAAGGAAGCGGGCAGCAGCGCTTCTCCAGTGGATTATCAAATCACTGCGATCCCCAACCCGACGACTAGCGTGGGGATCATGGGAAACCCCCGCCCCCCAATGTAAGAAAGCCCTAAGGGAGGCCTTTGTCCAGCAGTGGACCTCCATAGGCTGAAGAAGAAGGACAAGAACCTAGCTATTTGAAGACTCTCATTTCGTCTTAACCTCCTCTAAACATGTTACTGTATCATCTAGACAGTAAATATTTTTCAATTGACGTCGTAACGTACGTGCTTAGGTTCCACCAGAACCCGAAGGTCCAAAAGGAGATGCGAAAGAAGGCGCTAAAGATGTGGCTACAGAAGCAAAAGAAGACATCAAAATAGCCTGCCCTGCCAAGATGACCGTGCCACAAGCTGTAATGTTCGGTAAGATTCAACATAATAATAATCAAAAAAAAAAAAATCAAAATCAAATTTATTAGAGCTCCAAATTATTGAACATTAGTTGGTGATTGAAGCCTCCTGTTAAGCAAATTATGCCTGTGTTAGGAGACTCCGCTCTTCCACAGCAGTATACAATTTTTAAAAAACCTTATGTATAATTAACATGCAAGTGTGTGTGGGTGTTTGTGTGTATGTATTTGTGTATATGTGCGTGTATGTATATGTGTGCGCCTATGTGTGTGCGTTTTTGTGTGTGTGGGGGTGTGTTTGTGTGTGTGTGTGTGTGTGTGTGTGTGTGTGTGCGTGCGTGTATGGTGTGTAGTGTGCGTGTGCGTGTGCTTGTATCATTTTGTGTAGTTCAGTAGTTCCTCAGTTTCTGCGTAATTTAGTGTCTTTATCCAATTTGTTAACATTTTTTTACAGTCATGTAACTTATTATCCATACTAATATTATAAATGCGAAAGTAACTCTGTCTGTCTGTCTGTCGGTCTGTCTGTCTGTCTGTCTGTCTGTCTGTCTGTCTGTCTGTCTGTCTGTTACGCTTTCCCGCTTAAACCTCTCAACCGATTTTGATGAAATTTGGCACAGACAATT
The DNA here is from genome assembly GCA_017933935.1 of Sesamia nonagrioides. Classification (NCBI taxonomy): domain Eukaryota; kingdom Metazoa; phylum Arthropoda; class Insecta; order Lepidoptera; family Noctuidae; genus Sesamia; species Sesamia nonagrioides. The sequence goes on from JADWQK010001779.1 coordinate 2,094,546, forward strand.
TTTAGACCCTGAGAAAGAACATAGGCTACCTTTTATCCCGGAAAAATTTGATGTTCCCGAGGGAAATCTAAAAAGCGCGATATAACCGAACTCCACGCGGGCGAAGCCGCGGGCGGAAAGCTAGTTGTATATATAAACATGTCTATTGATTCTATTATACAGTTGGCATGATAGTGTACCATATTGAATCGCAGCAAATTTAGTTTTTGTTTGTGGAACTTGTGCTATAAGATCCCTACGTCTTCTTGTTAATCTATTAGGATCATATTTTACATTCTTATGTTTTTTTAGAACAGTGTTTATGATATATATCTTTCTAACAGAAAGCAATCCACTATCCCGATAGAGTAATTCAGTAGGGTATGAGATCCTTTTAAAATACATAATTTTTAATACAGCACGTTGTCCTCTTTCAACATGTATAAACTTTGATTTTGCTGCGCCGCCCCATATTGGGATGCAGTAGGCTATAACAGATTGTGCTATAGAGATGTATATTTCATTTAACAAATTTCTGTGGGCGCCTGATTTCTTATTTACATTTGTTGGCAAAATGCGTCTTAAGGTTTTAAAAATCCACCCCAGTTTTCTAATCCGTCCAGTGACATGTTCAATATGAGAGTACCATGATAATTTCTGATCAATTATTATACCTAAGTATTTTGTTTCCAAAACTTTATTAATATTGGGACAATTACAGTTATTATTCATAGGTTGATTACATGAGTGTACTTTGATGTTGAACACTTCATCCGGTTGTGAATTTTTATAGATGGAAAAGCATATGTAATTAGTTTTTGAAGTATTTAACGTGAGAAGGTTGTTATCAAGCCAAGACGCAATTTGGAACATACCCAACTCTGCCTTAATTTTAACGTCAGACCAGCTATGTCCATGAAAGACAACAGCAGTGTCATCGGCGTAGGAAAATATGTTTGCGTTTTCAACTTTTAGGTTACAAAGGTCATTAATATAAGCTAGAAAAAGCGTGGGTCCCAGGACACTACCTTGCGGCACGCCAAATGACACATCAGCATCATCACTAACGTGCCCTCCAATCTTAACCCTCTGTTTTCTGTTGGTTAAGTAATCTGTAAAGAATTTGAGAGGAGTTCCCCTTATTCCGAATTTGGAGTCCAGTTTGGTTACAAGGGTGGGTACGGAAACGGTGTCAAATGCTTTTTTTAGATCTAGAAATACCGTCAAGCATTTCTTTCCTCTGTCTAGATGATCAGTTACTAGCGAAGTGAGAGCTTCAACTGCATCTTCGGTGGACACTCCCCGTCTAAAGCCAAATTGAGTTGGGGATATAATTTTAAACTTATTTAAGTAAGCTACTAATCTACTATTGACTAATTTTTCTATTACCTTAGACAAGGCTGGCAACACCGAAATAGGCCTATAATTATTGACATCGTTTCTGCTCCCCCCCTTGTGGACCGGCGTAATAACAGATTGTTTCAGAGGAGCAGGGAATACTCCGTTTCTAAAGCAGAGGTTAGCTAGATGGGCAATGACAGGGGTCAGTTCTTTATGAAAGTATTTTAAGAATTTTGTTGATATACCATCCCATCCAGAAGCACTATTAGCCTTCAAGTTCTTAATGATTCCTTCTACTTCCTCAATGTCAGTATCTAAGAGCACAAATGAGTTGGTTTGTGTATGTAAGTTGTTGTGTTGATCATCAGTGCTGCTATTATTTCTAAGCTGTATTTGTTCAGCTAATGCTTTTCCTATGTTCGCAAGATAGGTATTAACAAAGTTAACCGACTCAGTTGGAGTTGTTTTAATATTTAACAATTCTGCACTTATCCCTTAGCCCTTTATTCCGAAAGTAAATAACAGTATACATAAAAACATTTTTACAATATGTCCCTAACTTCGGCGTGCCTTCTGGCAAAGGCCTCCTCCAACATTTTCCATTATTGTCTGTCCTGGGTAACCCTTCTCCAGTTAGGACCTGCTGTCCTCTTAAGCTCGTCTTCCCACCTAGAGTTACCTAGAGCTTTTGCCATCTCTCGGATACCACTCTGTTACCCTCTTGCTCCATTTCCCTCCTTTATCACGCATCATATGCCCTGTCCATCTCCATTTCTGTTGATCGACTCGAGTTAGTATGTCGGTATGTTTTGTTAATGATCTTAGGTCGTTATTTCTTATCTTATCCTGTCGTTTATAACCAGTCATACTCCTTTCCATTCCTCTCTGTGCTACTGCTAGTTTTTCTCGCAGTGCTTTGGTGAGTGTCCAGGTTTCGCATCCATAAGTTAGGCAGGGAAGTATGCAAGAGTTAAATGTTTTTCTTTTCGTTGACATTTCTTTCAGATTCAACATAGTCAGCTTATAATGTTACCATCTAGAGATGGCCATCTCTCTGTTTGAGGAGTGAGCTGTAGCCACTGACCAAGATAAATAAGTATACCCAGACGCCCTTCCCTTATCAGATCGTCGTTCAAACAACATTATTTTTTGTTTATGCGAAACCCAAAACTCGTGTCAAGTATTTTTTAGTAAAGAATCTATGTACAAAATTTCAATAAGATATCATGAAAAACCACAAACTTATGAGCTTTTTATTCTACTTGGTTGTCCCGTCAAAAATATGGTCCACGCTCCGTTTGTACGGACGAGCCGGGTGTATTGACATGTGCCGTCAGCTGAGCGAGGGCATGCGCACGTATAAGCTGCGTAGCGCGCTCAGTAACCATACTGTAATAATTGCTAATCGATGTTAAAGCAGGTCGAGGTTATAGGGGTTTCCGAAATGAGATCCGCAGAAGAACGAGAGTAACCGACATAGCCCGAAGCATTGGAACACTAAAGTGGCAGTGGGCCGGGTACATTGCTCGTGAATCGATGCCTGATGGAGTCGACGGGTTCTCGAGTGGCGACCATGCACCGGAAGACGAAGCATGGGTAGGCCCCCGACAAGGTGGACCGACGACCTAGTGAAGTCGCAGGAAACCGGGGAGGCGCAGGACCGGTCGTGCTGGAGATCCTTGGGGGAGGCCTATGTCCAGCAGTGGACGTTTTTCGGCTGAAATGATGCTGATGATGAGTCTTGTGTATTTGTCGACAGATATCGTTTGCGACAACGCTGGGTACGAGCTGTTTGCTGATCTTTGTCTGGCGCATTTCCTGATTGGACAGAATATTGTGCAAAAGGTAAACTGACTGGCTATAGCTTCAGTGAGGGTCTGTAATAGCTTGATTTCATCTACTGAGTAGAGGGGCGAGATAGTAAAATGCAAGTCGGCTCAGACAGTGCAGTAGGCCTAGTATGAGTTTTCATTACGAACTCGATCGTCGATATCGAGCGCGTTTAACTCATCGATTGTCCCGCTTCAAGGTTGTAAGGACTCTCAGCCAATAATAGAGTAATTATAAATAAAAAAATTTAATAGTCTATGATACGGGTCCTAATTTTTTTATTATCTATAAGACGGACTAATTATTTTTTTTATTTACCTTGGATACATCCCTATTCTCAGCGCAATCAAATGTTACACTTTCAAAATGATAATAACTCTTTAAAGCTTTCTTTTTTGGATTGGGAATCATTAAATGACTCTCCCTCTCTGCTCTGGCTCAGAGCGGAATCGTGTCAGACTTTTACTGACTAAAAACACCTGTTTGCCTTCACTTGCCTGTGCGACAGCCAGGGCTCCGATTTCTTGTTTAACCAACCCGCAACCCTGACCCAAGAGGCATCGGTCTTCGTGGACCCCGTCACGATGTGCTGACATCTCTTTGAGGCGCGCGTGAAACACGACGCGCCGTCGACCCGGGCCTGGTCCTTACCTGGCGGCGAGCTGCCCACTGCTCACCGCCCGCAGACCCGCGCCTTCGGTGGCCGGGAGTTCGATGTCGTCTCTCTACCAGGGCGCCTCAACTAGCCGAGGCCCTGGAAGAACCTTTTACAAGTTATAATTTTTTTTTTGTTCTTTTTAGGTTAGATTTCACGTGAAGGATATGCCATGGTTCATCTCAGATGTGACGGTGAAAGATTTTCAGTAAGTTACCATTTTATATCTTAGCTTAGCGTCCCGTTGGAATCCTGCAGGGTACTAGCGTAACTCACTATCAGTAGCAATGGGTTTCATTTTGAAAGTTCAACAACATTCATTGCGTTATTTACGTTGTTAAGTAGACACATTTTTCTAACATATAGAGCAGTGGGTTAGCAATATGCTTCAAAATGATTCAAATTGATATTAATAGTGTTTTAGTCGATGAAACGAAAAAGCGACAGTAAAAAGATACTGATATACAATATGTAAAGAAAACCCTGTCCGACCCATAAGGATAATAAAGGTTAGGTAAACACTTGATCACATATAATATAAAATTTTACATAATCATCATAGTAACAATACTAATGAATTTTGAAATAATCCTTTTTTCCCGGGAATTAATTCCAATTTCCCCGAAATTTGGTAATTTTTAAAACAGTGACAACACTGGTATTATTATAAACGAATAGCGACGCGACCACGTCACAGGTGCCGCGTGCCCTGCCCCCCGCCCTGCGCCCGCGGAAGGGGTTGCATAACGCACATGTATTAAGTTACCTCTTTTTGCGAAATAATATTTATTTTTTTAGGGGGATTTTTTTTTTAAGTTTAGTCTGTCTTTGTGGGCATTAGTAGAATCAGTTATCGATACCTAACACAACCTTAACGGATCGGACAGGGTTTTCTTTACATATTGTATAAATACATAAGATTGAACGTGGGAGAAAATGAGATAGGAAGTGAGATACACTAACGTGGGAGAAAATGAGATAGGAAGATAGGTACAGTAACGTGGGAAAAATTAGATACAATAATTTTTTTATGTTCGTGGTTCTCTTTGTGCTATGTTTTCTTCTGTTATCTTCTCTACTCGTGTTTACGAAGGCATAGAGGGAATTTTATTAGGCCTCGAGTTGTACGTGTAGAATGCAGGGTACATGGATACGATATACATTGAAACCGAAATGTTTTGAGGGGTCCACTTTTTCCACATATGAACTCATGTTTTTTTCTTTTTATACAGGGAAATTTTTTTTCGGGTGCGCAAAAAAAAAATGGATGGCTCAGAATCAATAACAGAACAAATCTGCATTATTAGTTTGAAATAAAAAATCATGTTTTTGTCCGCCCTAAAATCAGCAAATGAGAGACACCAATTATTCATATCAATATCGTAGTATTAGCATATGGCCGCGTAGTGAACATGCGGGCGGCGCGGGCGCGGTAGGGTCCTGTGATGTTCCCGCCGTCCCCACTCCGCCGAACATGAATGGGACCGCGTGCGGTGACCAAAACATCGATTTCATAATAAACATCTTATGTTATCAATGACTATTTTTTTTTGTACTAAAACATAACCAAGTAATGAAATGAAATGAAATGAAATGAAATCGTTTATTAAGCAAGTAGGATCACTGATCACTTTTACACGTCATGTTTATTTTTTATTTTTTTTTTTTAACTAGTTGAAGCCGGCATTTCCTAACTGACTACCTCTGAGAAGAAATGGCCGAAACAAACTCAGGGATCATCGTCTTTTTTCAAGTCCAGACATTAAAAATGAAAATGTTTACAATAATTTACCTTATAATTACGCATATTGCTTAATAAAAATTAACAATGCTTAACAGAGCGAGCAGCTCAATCCCAAGCTTTTTTGTCTTCTAAATAATCTGTGATTTTATAATACCCCTTTTTGCAAAGTTTGGCCTTTATATGGTTCTTAAATCGTTTAATGGGTAAGTTTCGAACGTCCATGGGAAGCTTGTTGTAAAAGTGTATACATTGACCCATGAACGAGTTGCCTACTCTGTGGAGACGAGTGTGATGTAAAGCAAGATTGTGTTTGTTCCTGGTATTTACATTATGAATATCGCTTATCTTCTTAAAATTCGAGATATTTTTATGAACATACATAAGATTTTCAAATATATATTGTGAAGCTACAGTCAGAATGTTCACCTCTTTGAACTTTTCTCTAAGAGATTCCCTAGGACCAAGGTTATAAATGGCTCGAACAGCCCTCTTCTGTAAAACAAAGATGGTATTGATGTCCGCACAAGTTCCCCAGAGAAGAATCCCATAAGTCATAAGACTATGAAAATAACTAAAATAAACAATTCTGGCTGTATCCACATCAGTTATCTGTCTAATTTTCTTAACAGCAAAGGCGGCAGAACTGAGTCTACCCGACAGCTTCTCAATGTGAGGACCCCATTGTAACTTGGCGTCAATAGTTAATCCAAGAAAAACTGTCGACTCGACAGGGATCAACTCTACTCCATTCAGTTGAACATTGGTACTTAGCTGCCTGACATTTGGCGTAGAAAATTTAATGACTTTAGTTTTTTTTTCATTTAAAAGGAGGTTATTTACATTAAACCAATGGACAACTTTAGAGAGTGCATTGTTAACTTCGTCAAAGTTTGTTAGCTGACGCTTGACTTTAAAAATAAGAGAAGTGTCATCCGCGAACAATACTATGTTGTGATTATCCCTCACGTGATGAGGTAAGTCATTAATATAAATTAAAAACAAGAATGGACCTAGAATTGAGCCCTGCGGAACGCCCATGGTGACCACAGATCCTGCAGATCTCTTGCCATTAACATCAACCCTCTGAATTCGATTATTCAGATAAGAAGTCAGAAGGTCGAGAGCTCTGTCCCTCAAACCATAATGGTACAATTTCCTGATAAGAGTATCATGATGTACGCAATCAAAGGCCTTGGACAAATCACAAAAAATACCAAGAGCATCTTGCGATTCCTCCCAGGCCCCAAATATGTTCTTTAGCAACGCCACGCCCGCATCCGTAGTTGAACGACCCTTTGTAAAACCAAATTGTTTCACGTGCAATAAATTGTATAAGTTAAAGTGCCTCAACAATTGTTTCAAAATTAATTTTTCAAAAATTTTGCTCAAAGTTGGTAATATCGATATTGGCCGAAAATTCGTGGGATCAGTTGTACTACCAGATTTGAACAGTGGAATTACTTTGCTTAGTTTCATCAAATCAGGAAATACACCAGATGTGACACAAGAATTAAAAACAATTGCTAAGAAAGGTGCGATAACATCTATTATTGAAGCTACAGTGTATACTGACAAACCCCAATGATCGGCAGTTTTTTTTACATCAAGATCCTTAAAAGATTCTATAATGTCTTTAGAAGTCACAAATGTAAATTCAAAGTGATTGTCACATTCTGGAACACATTCTTTTAGTATGGCATATGCAGAAGTGGAGGAAGAAGACAAAGTTTTTGTTGTCATTATTGGAATATTAGTAAAAAAATTCTCAAACTCAGTTGCTACCTCCAAGTCCGCCTTTATATCTTCATCGTTAATTTTAAGATGGAAATCGCGGTTCTGTACTTTGGTTCTTCCAGTTTCAGAATTTATAATTCCCCAAGTTGTTTTGATTTTATTGCCAGAAGATTTTATTTTATTTTTAATGTGTATGGCTTTTGCTGAGGAACAGGCTCTTTTAAAAGTTTTTGAATAATTTTTAACAAAATCTTGAAAAGCTTCATCATGGTTAAATGTTTTTTCCTGATATAATTCATACATTTTTTCCCTGCTTTTATAAATACCTGGGGTTGCCCAGTCACTAAATATAATACGGTCGCTAACAGGCAATGTTTTTTTTGTGAAAACTTTCATAAATTCACAATTAATGAGGTTAAATAGTACACTATACGCATGATCCGGATTGGCGTGATAAGGCAAGTCCGGTAGCTTTTCAATTAAATTATTTTTAAATTGTCCTAAACGATTTTCATTTATAGGAACAAAACTCACAAGTTTTCTTTGAGCTCTGACTTCACTTTTCTGAGTAAAAATAACTAACTGGCCACAGTGATCAGAGTCTAACTCGTTTATAATTAAATGGTCAGAAGGTCTTGAGTTAGTAAAGATGTTGTCTAAACAGGTGGCACTCGTGGCAGTTATTCTAGTCGGCTCAAAGAATCTTGCGTACAAGTTATAAGACTTAAATAATGACATAAATTTATTAACTGTAGCTGATTTCTCTAGAACATTAATGTTGAAGTCTCCACAAACAACAACTGTTTTGTTACTGCGACAAGTCTTTAATAAAACTTCCTCCATATATTTCTCAAAAATATCATAGGAAGCACATGGGGGCCTGTAGACACTTATTACAATGAACCGCTCAAGCTCGATGCAAGCAATTTCAATAACCCGCTCAACAGAGAGGCTTACGATATCAGTCCTTTCTTTAAATTTGAAATTGTTACGAACAATTATTAGGGAGCCACCCCTTATCATATTCACTCTGCTGAACGAGCTAGCAATCTGATGGTTATTAAAGCTGAACATGAACTGATGGGCTTTTAACCAATGTTCAGTAAGACAAACAATATCAATGTAATTACAGTTCATGAACAACTCCAATTCTAATTGTTTATTTATCACACCCTGTATATTTTGATGAACAATTTTAAGGTTATTATTATTCATTTTATTTTGAAAATTATTTGATGATATTATTATATCTTGGTTTACGGTTATGCTAGAGTTTAACTCTGTTGTCTCAATGTCCCTTGATAATGGGTACAAGTCTAACTTGGTATTTAAAATAGTGCTAGAGGTTGACTCTATTGTCTCAAGTTGTAATTTAAATAGCTTGGAACATATTCCAAGCTCTGCTCATTACCACTAAGTGTATTACTTAACTGCTCAATAGAAGCAGTATAGTTAGCCAAACACTTGGCTGACTTATATATATAGTATGATAGCGATTCTGCTACCTGTCCTTTATAAAAATTACAAAGATAATAGTTATCTTTGGTCATAAAATAATTTTGACTAATAAGTACATTAGAGTCAATAAATTCAAATTTTTCATTATATAATGTCATAGTTTGTAATGTCATATTACATCTATATCTAATTTTGTTTTCCGTCTGTGACAGGCCATTGCCATAAGGAAAGGCAAACAAAACTATTTTATTTACATTTAAGGAGGCTAGACTTTCAAAATATTTCTTAATTTTTACACTGTTTGCACTTCCCCTTCTCCCAATCAAAATAACAATGGTTGTGGATGGACTGTAATTACCACTTATAACTTTTTCTATAATTTTACTGTAAGATGCTTCAGGCATACAATAATTAATTACTTGGTCATTTAAATGGTGTTGTAGTGTATGACCCATATTTTTACCCATTTCATCGCAGTACATCAATATTTTATTTCTATTGTAATAATATTTTTATCTATAAAACTTATTTAGCTATAAGTGGACAAAGTTTGCATACTGAATAAAATTTTATCCAGTATACTAGTGCTACGCCACCTTAGGTCTAGCAATGCGTTTTTATATTATACCGCTACAATGCCTAGGTCTCGAGATTTAGGAATTGAAAGTTATGTACTGCATGTCACGCGATATTGAACCTTACGCCATCGGCATAAGGTGCATTCGTAACAATATGTATACTGTTACGGTCGCGAATCATGTTCAACATGATTTGTAGCTAGAAATTAATAGCCGCTCAGATCGATTGGTCAGGTTAAGCTACGCTTACCGCGGTTGGTCTGTGGATGGGAAGCACGTTAAGGTGTTGACCCCGGCTATCATTTATGGGTCTTTGACAGTCGTTACTGATTCTCAGAATCCCGACCGTCTGAAAACCAATTTTATCAAGGATTTCGTATTACCCAATAACTGGGTTGTGCTAAATGACGCTGTCTCTAAATGTAAAACATTCATATTCAACTGCATGCGGTAAGACCGAAAGCTGACCTTAACATAGTTCGAAAAACGTTGGGAAGATGATGACAAATCACATATGTTGCTAAAACTAGTGTGATTTGGATAAGCTGTCTCTAAATGTAAAAAATCAACTTCAAAACAACTGCATGCGGTAAGACTGGAAGCTGACCTTAACGTAGTTCAGAAAACGCTGTGATGCCGAATGACATGTGTTGCTAAAACTAGTGTAATTTCTTTCATTGAGTGTGCAATAGAGTATTCTGATTTTTTTTTTTTAATTAATAATATATGCTTTTCTACAGCTTCGTGATAGACGCTTGCTGTAATAGTCAATTCAGTGGACCATCTTCAACGGGTAAGTCATCATCATCATCATCATCATCTCAGCGTTTATCCCGGTTGCATCCGCGGCTTTCGCGTTGGAGCCCGGGGTCCGCTTTCCTGCAAATTCTCCTCCATTTCGCACGATCTTTAGCATCCTGTGGTAAGAGCTTGTTGGCACGCATGTCATCTCTTACAACGTCAAGCCAGCACCTCTTTGGTCTACCTCGCTTGTTCCGGCCCGGCGGAGGCGCCATGGCAAGACATTTGTTACCCACGTAACATGCCGGTTTGCGTAAGACGTGGCCGTACCAGCGTAGGCGACCCTCCTGCAGTTTGTCTGCAATGTCACGGACACGAAGGCTGCCCCGGATGCGGGAGTTCCTGATGCGGTCTTTCCGCGTAACTCCACACATCCACCGCAACTTTCAACGGGTAAGTCTATTAATGAATTCAATCCTACCATCCTACTTCCTACTAATATTTTAAATGTGAAAGTTTGTAATAATAATAATAATTTGAATGGGTGAATCAATCAGACATATTATTTCCGGGTGTTCTTGTTGGAGATGTAAACTTCGCCAATATCAAACCAAAGAGGATTGTAATTAGATATTTTTATAATTCTCTATATTGTCTGTGTGTGTCACTTACTTCTCGTTGTCATGTGAACGATGGTGTCGTCTAATAAATAAATTCATTAAAACATCTCCTGGGTAATTACTTTTTTCCATCATAACCCAACAGGTTATGGGCCCAGAACGTTAGTCTCGCGTCGAAATTATTATTTTCGCGTGTTTTGGTGGAAATAAGTATTATTTCAAAATTTCACGTCAGTTACGTTTTTCAACAAAATGGCTTCAGGGGTTTCAGGATCTTCAGTGGGCATTCCAATAGACAAATTAAAAGGGATGGAGGATTATAATAATTGGAAATTTATTATGAAGATGATCCTAATACACGAAGACCTGTACGAAACCATTGAATCGGAAGATTGCAAAGATGAACGTAAGAAACAAAAGGCACTCGCGAAAATTTGTCTGTCTGTTGGACCGTCTGCTTTGCAGCATGTGCGCAACGCTAAAACTGCTTATGAAGCTTGGACATGTTTGCAAAAAGCTTATGAAGATAGGGGCCTATGCAGAAGACTAGGGTTGCTGAGATCGCTTTTTGGGGTGAAATTGAAGGAGATGGAAGGCATGCAAGCGTACATAACGAGAGTCACAGAGTTAGCACAACAATTGGGTGATATTGGTTCACCTTTAGATGATGAGTTTGTTGCTGTCATTTTATTAAGTGGGCTAACAAGCGATTTTGACCCACTAATAATGGCTCTAGAAAATTCTGACAGTAAGTTGACCAGTGAAGTCGTGAAGTCTAAACTGATGCTGGGACAGTTGCGTAGGGATGACAAAGAGGTACCAGATGTGAGCGCATTGGCTACAAAGAAAGTGTACAAGTGCTTCAGATGCAAGAAGGCAGGCCATATGAAAAAGGATTGTCCCATGAAGGGTTCATATTCTGTTGGAAAAGATAAGCCGAAGAAGGATAGCAGTACTCTTTGACAGCATTGTCAGTGTATCCAAAACGTCAAATTTGGTATGTTGATTCCGGTTGTACAAACCATATGTGTAACAGCAAGGATCAGATGATGGACTTTGAGCGATCCAGGTCTACAGAGGTGAATGTGGCTAACGGAGAGAGCATATTTATGGAAGGAAAAGGCAGAGTTTGTGTAAATTTAAAGAAATTAGGTTACAAAACAATAAGTAATGTGTATTATGTTCCTGCATTATCTACCAATTTGCTATCTGTAAGTGAATTGTCTAGAAAGGGATATAGGGTAATATTTACTTCTACAGAATGTAGGATTTTGGATGGAGGTAGGGTTGTAGCTACTGCTACATGTAACAACGGCCTATACGAATTGGATTGTTACAAAGCAGGCAAGCGACAGTCAGAGAGGGCCATGACTTCTTTCTGTGTGGATGGGGAACCGGATGCTGGCTTACAAGGTGGTCTTGAGGCGGCATGGGGCATCGGACATAAAGTAAGTCAGGAGATTTGGCATCGGAGACTGGCACATCTCAACTCCAGAAGTATGAACCTAATGAAGAATGGATTAGTCACAGGTATGGATTATGATGTTTCTACTTTTAATCCTTGTGTTCCATGTATTGAGGGCAAACAACCTAAGCTGCCGTTCTCTAAGAAAAGGTCAAAGGAGCTATTAGGGCTTGTACATACGGATGTATGTGGACCTATGCAGGTACCATCGCTAGGTGGGATGCGTTATTTTGTAACTTTTATAGATGATTTTTCTAGAAAAACATTTATTTATTTTCTAAAAAGGAAAGTTCAGGTTTTTGAAAAATTTAAATTATTTAAGGCTTTAGCCGAGAATCAGACGGGAAAGAAACTAAAGGTCCTTAGGAGTGACAATGGGGGTGAATATGTCAATCATGTTTTTCAAGAGTATCTAGAAAACTGTGGGGTAAAACATGAAACTACAATACCCAAATGCAGTTCACAGAACGGAGTTGCTGAGCGAGGCCACAGATGTATCATGGATAAGGTTAGGTGCATGCTGCAAGACTCAGGGCTTGAAAAACATTTTTGGGCTGAGGCGGCAAACACAGCCGTGTACCTCAAGAATCGCTCACCCACCAAAGCCGTCATGGGACTAACTCCAGAGGAAGCGTGGACTTCAAAGAAGACAAACGTAGCACACTTACGTGTCTTTGGTTGTCTGGCATACGCTGTGTCTGATAAGTGTAGGAAACTAGATCCGAGAAGTAAGAAGTATGTATTTGTAGGATACTGTGATACTAGTAAGGGCTACAGATTAGTAGATCCTTCTTGTCCTAAGACTTGCATAAAGGCTAGGCACGTCGTATTTCTCGAGAATAGTTTCATAAACAAAAATGTGTCAAATGGTGATAAAGTGGTATCTGACAGTATTGGTATAATACCAATGGAAAATAGTACTATACCGTTGAATACTTCAGTGACTCCTGGTGAGTCAGGAGAGCAGTCGCTGGACACATCTGTCCCGTTGAGTGATGAAATGTCGGGTGACAGAAATCTTCGCAGGCAAACTGTATTTAGTCTGAATGAAACCGATGATTTTCAGGTCACAGACCACTCATCCGATCCTACATAGAGTTAGTGGGATATACAGATGCCGACTGGGGTGGAGATCAGTCAGATCGCAGGTCATACACGGGTTACTGTTTTTCTCTTAATAAATCTATTATATCTTGGGAGTGTCGTAAACAGCGAACGGTAGCCTTGTCTAGTGCAGAGGCTGAGTACATGGCAATCTCTGACTCTTTCAAGGAGGGTTTGTTTTTACAAACGTTTATTCGGGAGTGTACTGGTGTTGAATGTAGCATAAGTTTATTCAATGACAATCAGTCAGCTCAAAAGATTTGTTGTAACACTCTATCCCATTCTAGAACAAAACACATAGATATAAGACATCATTTTGTCAAAGATTTAATTAACAAAAATGTTGTAAGTGTTAGTTATGTAAGTACTGAAGAAATGGTGGCAGATGTACTAACGAAGTCGTTATGTAAAGATAAACATATGAAGTGTATATCCAAGATGCTAAACATAAGCTAGGATATAGGTTGCGCTTTGATTATGTGTACATAACAGTATAGGTTCTTTGTTACGTGTTTTATTTATCTGCTGTAAACTATTTTTATTGTACTGTTTATATAATATTTATGTCAGAGGCACTATGTATAACAGAGTTGTTTTAATTAGACTTGTGGAAGTGGAGCCTACATGTAACTTAGGTTTCATGATTGTTTAATTTTCAATATAGTGTGTTCTTTGGATTAAGGCCTAGAACTTAGAAGGTTAGGTAACTGATATTGTCTTAGTTTAAGGCCTAGTGTTGGAGATGTAAACTTCGCCAATATCAAACCAAAGAGGATTGTAATTAGATATTTTTATAATTCTCTATATTGTCTGTGTGTGTCACTTACTTCTCGTTGTCATGTGAACGATGGTGTCGTCTAATAAATAAATTCATTAAAACATCTCCTGGGTAATTACTTTTTTCCATCATAACCCAACAGTTCTCGTCTAGCTAATGGAGAGTACTTGCATAGACACAACCTTGTAGCCAGGATAATTCATCAACAACTTGCTCTGAAATACAACCTTGTGGAATCGGAGGTGCCGTACTACAGGTATATGCCCGACCCAGTTCTCGAAAATGGCCATATCACATTGTACTGGGTTCGATCCATCATCACTGACAGGACTATTGTTGCCAATAAGCCTGACATAGTGATGGTGGATCGATCAGAACGGCGTGCAATGATTGTTGACATAACCATCCCGCATGATGAGAACCTCGTGAAAGCCGAGAAAGATAAACAAATCAAGTACCTTGATTTGGCTCACGAGGTTGTCGACATGTGGGAAGTGGATTCAGCAATCATTGTACCGATAGTCGTGACAGCCAATGGCTTAATAGCCAAGAGCCTCGACCAACACCTCAGGAGGCTCTCGTTAGGCGGCTGGATCAAGGGCTTGATTCAGAAAGCGGTACTGCTGGACACGGCTCGCATCGTCAGGAAGTTCCTCTCTCTGGAGCCCTGACCGCCGGTAGCTTGGACCCTGTTCCCGATACCGGTGGGCTACTATTTTTTAATATATTTTTAAATGTTTTTGTTTTTTTATACAAATATTTAAAAATGTAAATGTTAAATGACAGCAAAGGTCCAATGGTTAGTAACTTATCTACTAAGGGTTAGTAATACTTAAAAAAACTAATCAAGACTGCCGCACAAGCAATGCTAACATTGCTAACCAGTGTCTTAGCACTAGCGCATCGAGCTTACAGGATGCGTATTATCCAATATGCATCCTATAAACTTTATCCCTCTGTTATTTCCCCACGAACCAGTCTGCTCAGTGGATTTTGATGAAACTGTACAGTAATGTAGCTTATACATTAAAATAACACTCAGGATTCTTTTTATCCCCATATACCCATGCGATCGAAACTTAGAGCCTGTCCAGAAAGCGCGATTTACGCGCGAGTCCACTCGCGCGTAGGCACTCGCGCGTTCTCGAGTTACTAGAGCTGCGTACATTCCGTCCAGATGCTCTCACGCGTTACCGCACTCGCGCGTAAAACGCTTGCAATGAGCGGGATTCTCGACTCGCGCGCATTATCTCATCTCGGCGCGAGTCGAGATACTCTGGCGCCGTTGCAGCGTCCAGTGCTAAGCGCGTGTCCGTGGCGACTGGCGAGTGGACGTATTCGTTTATATAAATGGAGCGTGAAAACTTTGACACGGAACTTTTTATTGACGAAATTGAGAAAAGGGTAGCTATATGGGATACTAGCTTTCCGCCCGCGGCTTCGCCCGCGTGGAGGTCGGTTATATCGCGCTTTTTAGATTTCCTTCGGGAACATCAAATTTTTCCGGGATAAAAGGTAGCCTATGTTCTTTCTCAGGGTCTAAAGATTGTCTGTGCTAAATTTCATTAAAATCAGTTGAGAGGTTTAGGCGGGAAAGCGTAACAGACAGACAGACAGACAGAGTTACTTTTTCATTTATAATATTAGTATGGATGGAATCGTCAGATTATTCTAATAGAACCATTACGCGTAGGAACTGGGAAGAAATAGTAGATTTTTTTTGTGAAGCTGGTGATTCCGAGGAGAAAAAAAAACTTGTAGGTCATTCTGTTACATAGAATGGGATGCACGTTAAATCGTCGACTTTCTCTTCGTTTACGACGTTTCCATCGACGATCACATCTGCCGAACGTACGGCGCCGAAAGTTCGGCGAAATACGCTCGCAGTGTATTTCAAGTAGTCTATGACACATCAGTCGCAATTACGCCGCGTTCGGCGTAGGGCCTAACCTTCCTTGGGGTGGTTTTTTCAGCTAAAACGCATTTAATGTATTTTGCATAGCAAGCGACACATCACGCGATGCGTTGCGCGACCGAAAGTTCGGCGGAACGTTCGGCGTGTGTTGTGCATCGCGCGCGTGGCGGTAACGAAGAGCGGCAACGTCTTCTAAGCCCTCTATAATAGCTAATATTCTTTCTATTAAATCCATTTTTCTCCGCAATTCAGGTACGTCACAAAAACCGCACACCATAAAGTCTCGACACAGACAGACTGACGGTGACGCCACGTAACTTTCCGTCGCGTAGCGCGCTGAACAAGACGCCGCGTTTTGACCGTTTAGTTGTCATAACAACTGAATATTGCGACTGACACTTCAGCCGCTGAGCTTTCGGCGCCGTACGTTCTGCAGATGTGTTACTACACTTATGGGGGTGAAACCGCGTGGCGTTGTCGCGTTGCTAGTATCTTATAATGCTAGTTGATCCGCCAAAAATTTTCATGTCCAAACATGTACATAAATCCATAGAAAATAGCCGATCAATTTATTTTTATTTAGAATAGGAAATGTTGCTCCCCACTAGGAATTTCTCCTGTATCGTGGGTGCGTTTAAAAACATATAAACTCACACAAACAGCCAGACACGGAACAGTTAACTACAGTTAGCTACAGTTAGTTACTTGTGGGTCATACAAATATTTGTTCAGTGCGGGAATCTAACCCGAGGGCTATTTTAGTTGGGGTCCATGAAGAACGAGGCCTCCTGGGCCAGGGTTGCGAGTTGGTTAACAAAGAAACCGTGACCCTGGCGCATAGGAAAGTGAAGAAACACGGGTGGGTTTTAGTTAGTAAAAGTCGGACGCGCTCTTCCTCTCCGCCCAGAGCGGGAGAGGTCATTTGATAAATTCTCTTCCCAAACACAAAGGGAAAACATTAGTTCCTCCTCCTCCATCTTACGAATTTTCAATCAGGTCACATGACGTGCCGCGAGTTTAACATTAATTACCCATCCCAATAATGTCCACAACGCCGCTTAGGAGCTTTCCCTTCAAAAAATAAATATTGTAGAACAGGTTTAAAGCTAACCCAATCCTCCACAGGAGCTACCGAAGAAGACACAGCAGAACCTAAGACTATAACAGCAGAAAACTTAAGAGCACTCGGTCAGCAATGGAAGCAGTTTGTCCAGGATGGAATTTTTCTCGTTATGGTATGTTGTCTGGCAGTCAACGTAATAAATAAACTATTTTTATAAGGGAGCGTTCAAGCATTACGTAACGCAATGGGGGGGGGGGGCGTTACGATGCGTTACTGGGGCGGGAGGGGGTCTTTCTTACAACACGTTACGGGGAATCTATACAGGGTTCGGCACTCGAAGTGTTACTAATTTTACGTTGCTATAGCAACTAAACTGTTTACAATATGGCGCCCATTTTTTCACATTCCTTAGTGTATGGTATTGTTAATAAACTAACAAAAGCCTACTATTTTTCGTCGTTGTTAAAAAAAGTTTTGCAGATAGAAGTCAAACGAAACAGTGTCATTGCTTTGTATTTGGGTAGAAAATCGCAGGCAGCCATCGTTAATGAGCTAGGACATTTACATTTCAACAAAATGTTTGTGTATCGGACCATCACGCGTTACAATGATACGGGTAGCATCAAAAAACGCCATGGAGGTGGACATCCAACAACAGCAACATCATCAGCAATGGTTCGAAAGGTAAAGGCTAGAATTGAACGAAATCCACGACAAAGCGCAGTTAAATTGGCGAAAAGTCTTAATGTATCTGCCCGGAGCATAGGGCGCATATTAAAAAATAAACTTCAACTGAAGCCCTACAAATTACAAAACGTGCAAGATCTGACACTTGCACAAAAAACAGTTCGTCTAGAAAGAGCTAAGAAGTTAAAGCACTTGCACGTTGATAGCTTGCTTGAAAATTTGGTATTTTCCGATGAAAAAATTTTTACCGTTCAACAATATGTGAACGAGCAAAATGATCGCGTATGGTTAAAGTGTAAATCAAATGACAATTTCGACCAACGAATTGCCTTGCGAAAGCAAGCACCAGCATCTGTGATGGTTTGGGCTGCGGTAACTGCCATGGGACGCTCACCTCTCGTTTTCATTGACCAGGGTGTAAAGATAAACCAGCAGATCTACCGTAAAAAGATTTTAAACGATGCTTTGTTACCTTGGGCACGTAAGCAATTTGGTAGAAATCATTGGACCTTTCAACAAGACTCGGCACCATCTCACAAAGCTCGTGAAACCCAAATTTTTTTACAAGAAATGTTCCGAGCTTCATTTCTTTGCAACAATGGCCACCATATTCCCCGGACTTAAATCCAATGTATTTTTCCATATGGTCAATTCTAGAAGCCAAAGTGTCAACAAAAAAATATGAGACGGTCGACGCCTTAAAGATTGCGCTTCGCCGAGAATGGAACAAAATACCAGCAGCTACATTCGTGCAGCGTGTGAAGCCTTCTCGGTCAGACTCGATGCTGTTATCCGCGCTAAAGGTGGCCATATCGAACAATAGCTTCTTGTTTTATTTATTGTATATGTCTTTTTTCGATACTGAAGTTTTTAAATAAATATGCTCATGTTTAACAGAATTACAGCATTTTGAATTGGTAACACTTCGAGTGCCGACCCCTGTAGAATAGATTAAAACTATACCAAGTGTAAAAACTATTACATAACTTTTTACGACTTTAGGATAAAATTGATCACTTGAGTATTACGTAATGTTTAGAGAAGGGGGGGGGGGGATACAGAAAAACGTTACGGTGTGTTAGAAGGGGGGAAGGGGATCATAATTCTTAAAGAATTTCGTTACGTAATAATTGAACGCTCCCTAAAGTGCGTTAAAGAAACACAAAATTAAAAGTCATTTATGCAAATTAGGCTGAGAATCCGATGGAAGCCGATGGATGCGGGCAGGTCAAGATCGACCATTGTGGGAGGCCTTTGTCCAGCAGTGGACCTCTATAGGCTGAGATTCGTCAAAACGACATAAGAGAAACCCCTCAAAACGCCCGACCATCATCACTTCCTAGTACTTTCGCTGGGGAGAAGAAATGGCGGAACAAACTCCCTAGCAGCACAGCTGTCTGTTCAGTTGGAAAAACTTGCTTCTATACGTCATCATCATCACCTCAGCCACATGAAGTCCGCTGCTGGACATAGGGCTCCCCCAAGGATTTCCAAAAAGAACCGTTGGACGCGGGTTGCATCCAGCGCTTCCCTGCGATTTTGGTCAGGTCATCCGACCACCTAGTCGGTGTGTGTCTGACGCTGCGCTTGCCGGTACATGGTCGCCATTCAAGAGCCTTTCTGCCCCAGCGGCCATTGGATCTACGTGCTATGTGCCCCGCCCACTACCATTTCAAAGAGCTAATCCGCTGGGCTGTATCGGCGTTTTTAGTTCTTCTACGAATCTCCTCATTCCTGATTCGATCACAGAGAAAAACATAGCCCTCTCCATAGCTCTCTTACATAGGTATCTCTTCTTCTATACAATAGCATGCAAAGCAGGTAACTTTATGAGACACAGGACATCATATTATTATTTTTATTAACTCAGTTACACATTTTATATCCCATCGACAGCCCCCGTGGCATAGCGGTAACGAACGTGGCCGCTGCGCAAGAAGGCGCGGGTTCGGTCCCCGCACAGTGCACATATTTGTATGCATGAATATGAATATTTGCACTGGTCTGGTCGTGCTTCGGAAAGCACGTTAAGCCATTGATTCTGGTTGCCATACAAACCTCTAATGGCAGTCGTTATGTAATGTTGGAGCCCTTATAAAGTCCAACAATTGGTCTAGTCGCAATGCTTCGATGTCGCCTTCGGGTTGTGGAGGTCAGACGGTAGTCGCTTCACGGAAAATATCGAAGTTTAGCCAAACAGCAGTTAGACTAGTAAAGTGGACCCAGACTGCAAAGCTGAAAAAGCTTTGGATGCGACTGGGATTAAAGCTGAGATGATGATGATGACACATTTTATATCCCAGGCTGAAGATTTCTGGACGACCCCCCATTGCTATAAGGATATGAAGAGACTCGACCCAAATTTGTATCGGAAGCTGCAGTTGTCGGTCGCCATCATGTTTAAGGGTGATTTGAACTATCGCAAGCTGATGGGTGACATTAATTGCAACCCATCTCTTGGGTTCCTAGCTGCTCTACAAGGTACGTGGCGTTTTTGAGTTTTCGTTTTATGACCCTATTTTATTGTAATTTCATTGAATGCTAATATCCATACTAATATTATAAATGCGAAACTATCTCTGTCTGTCTATCTGTCTTTCCGGCTTTCACGCCAAAACTACTGAACCGATTATAATGAAATTTGGTACACGGATAGTCTAGAGTCTGAGAAAGGACATAGGCTCTATAACATCCCGCTATGACTAATAGGAGCAGAGCAGTAACAAAAGATGTTGCGAAAACGGGAGCTAACGCGGACGTACATATTGCTCCCATTATTTTAACAGGCGCTTATTTTATAGCAACTGAGCTTTTTTAATTTTTTTCGAAATGAACATTCCTACGGAAACGGGAACCACCGCGCGCTGTAAACTGAAGTCCACGCGGACGGAGTCGCGGGCAACAGCTAGTTTATTTATAATTTTCTAAGACAGCATCTTGGATCAAACTGATTTAAAGAATTGTAGCAGAGGGGATCCACAGATTATAACAATGCTTCCTTGAAAATGAATAGCTGCACAGGCGGTAGTTTTAAAATTACAGAAAATAGTTTATATTGTTGTATTTTTTTTTTAAATTACTGTATTACCGGTTCGGTGCTACTTTTAATTGTCTGTTGCATCGGGTGACGTCTGTACGTCGACGCCGGCTGTCGCTGAAAACCAGCGCTGGGCTCTGTTTTTGCATAGAGTCGCAGCATAATGCTGAGCGACAGCCGTTTTGCGTGGATATGACGCATGTTTCCCTTCTTCTTCTTCAGCCTATAGATGTCCACTGCTGGACAAAGGCCTCCCCCAAGGCTTTCCACGCCGACCGGTCTTGTGCTGCCCGCATCCATCGGCTTCCTGCGACCTTCACCAGATCATCGGTCCACCTTGTTGGGGGCCTCCCTATGCTGCGTCTTCCAGTACGTGGCCGCCACTCCAGAACCTTACTGCCCCATCGGCCATCGGTTCTACGGGCAATGTGCCCTGCCCACTGCCACTTAAGTTTAGCGACTCGCAGAGCTATGTCGGTGACTTTGGTTCTTCTGCGGATCTCCCCATTTCTGATTCGATCACGCAGAGAAACTCCTAGCATAGCTCTTTCCATTGCCCTTTGTGTGACTCTGAGCCTTCGTATGAGGCCCATTGTGAGCGACCACGTTTCAGTTCCGTAAGTCATCACTGGCAACACACACTGGTCAAAGACTTTAGCCTTGAGACACTGTGGTATCTTGGACGACGAGAAGATGTAGCGTAGATGTATATGTTTCCCTTAATTATTTTTTATTATTTATGTTTTTGTAAACTCTTGCGTCATGTTTACTGCAAATGTTTTTTCTTTCATTCTTTCTTTCTATTTTTTATGACTGTTAAGTCCATTTAGCCTATGGCCTGTCCTCTAGCGGTCAACTGCTTGATGACAGATGTCTGGCCGTTGTATGTATGTTAGCTGCATGGGAGACTACCGTCTCGGAAGAAGAGTTAAAGAGTTTTATATATAAGACTTACCAGTCAGGCAGACCAGGTTGTCTTATCAAGTTATTTAAGTATTAGCTGCGCCGCGCGGTCTCACCCGCATAGGTTTGGATATGTTTTTTTTATATGCTCCGCTCCTATTGATCGCAGCGTGATGTTATATAGCCTAAAGCCTTCCTGGATTAATGGGCTATCCAACGCAAAAAGAATTTTTCAAATCGGACCAGTACTTTCCGAGATTAGCGCGAACAAACAAACAAACAAACTCTTCAGCTTTATATATTAGTATAGATGTTAAGAAAACCCTGTCCGACCCGTAAGGATAGTAAAGGTTAGGTAAACACATGACCAAATGACATATGAAATTTTACATAATCATCATAGTAACAATACTAGTGAATTTTGAAATAATCTTTTTTTCCCGCGAATTAATTCCAACTTCCCCAAAATATGGTAATTTTTAATAAGTGGCAACATTATTTTTGACGGTATAATTCTGAGTGAATAGCGATGCGGCCGCGTGCCGCGTGCCCTGCCCCTCTTCGCCCGCGCCTGTATGGCCTACCGCACATGTTTTAAGTTACCTCTTTTTGCGAAATAATATTTATTTTTTTAGGGGGATTTTTTTTTAAGTTTAGCCCAGCTTTGTAGGCTTTAGTAGAATCAGTTATCGATACCTAACAATACCTTCACGGATCGGCAGGGTTTTCTTTACATATTGTATATTAGTAATAGATAATAATAAGTGCAATAGTATTTATTTTAGTGTAAGGGGTATCCTTCTCTGTATGAGAGGAGACCTGTTCCCAGCAGTGGGACGATAAAAGGTTGATGATGATGATTGTGATGAAGGGGTATTTGTATTATCGGTATTACACATTAACAAAGTTCTGGAGGCCTGATATGGTGCACTATGTAAAATACTGATTCAGCTCCATTCGGTAAGATTAGAAGCTGACTCCAATATATTAGTAGACAGAGCTAGGCAGGTGATGATGACCTTGAGCCCTTCTTTATTCTTGATTTTCGTTCCAGGTTTTAACCCGGCTCCTATCATAGCGGTCCGCACGGTGAAGGCGGAGACGATCTGTGGTCTGCCGCGCGGCAAGTGGGAGTTGCTCACACAGCATGACCCCAAGTGGATGCAGTCTGGGGACTATGGGTATGTTACACACTTACTCGGACACACAAATACACACACACACCCCCATGCACACGCACACACACACACTCCCTTCTTAGAAGGAAAGGAGGAAACAATGAGGAAACCAAATAAAGGCGACGGTTCAAGATCTACTAAACCAATATATATATTTTTTAAATTAAGTTCATTTTAAAATAATCATCATCATCACAGCGTTAATCCCAGTCGCCAGTTTGAAGTCTGGGGTCCGCTTTACCAGTCCAACTGCTGAAATGGCTAAACTTCGACATTTTCCGTGAAGCGACTGCCGTCTGACCTCCACAACCCGAAGGTGATATCGAAGCATTGCAGCTAGACCAATTGTTGGACTTTTGAGGGCTCCAACAACCCGTAACGACTGCCACTAGATGTTTGTATGGCAACCGGGACCAACGGCTTAACGTGCTTTCCGAGGCACGACCAGACCAGTGCCAGTATTCATATTTATGCATACAAATACTTGCACTGGGCGGGGATCGAACCCGCGCCACCTTGCGCAGCGGCCGCGTCCGCTACCGCTACGCCACGGAGTCTGAGTTCATTTTAAAATAATAAGTATTATTAAAGAAGTTATTCTTTTTTGCGTAAATTATTTTTTTTTTGCCTATTGGTTGCGATTTCCATATTTGACGTATTTCATAATACGAGTGTTATGACATAAAATATAAAAACACGCCATAATGTGGACACCTCCATTCATTCTTCATTAGTTCATTCATTAATTAGTTAATTCAATAATTAGTAATTCAACAAATAATTAATTAATTCATTTCTTAATTAAATAATTCATTCATCATTGTTTTCATTTATTTCCAGTGTAATACAGTTGTGCCCCAAAGCCGAGTCGCTCAAAGTCTCCGACCGCCCGTGTATCGACTACTGCTCTACATGCTTCGGCATTATATGTCCCGAACACGACGATATGTGAAGACCTGGTAAGTTGTCACACTTCCACCACCAAACGAAAGCAGCGACCATCAACAAACTGCCTGATTTGATTTATCATCTGCCTAGTCGTGACCCAACTAAGCTGGGGTCGAATTCGGATGAAGTTGAAAACCAGTCCTATTATTTTTGAGGATGGAAGATCACATGACTTCTTCTGACAGACTTTTACTGACTAAAACCCATCCGTCTTGCTACTACCTACAGTACACATACCACATAAATTATACAGAGTGGTGCTGACAATACGACAATAAATTAAACATCGTGTACCTCAACACATTCTCAGTCTACCCATAAAAAAATCATGTAATTATGTCCATTAGTTTAGTCACAGGAAATTATTTTTAATTTTTCACATTTTCTACATGATGTACATGTTGATAAGGAAGCGCTTACAGGGTAATGACCGCTGCATCCTGCGGTACCAAATTTAATAATAATTGCGCGAAAAAAAGCAAGTCGATACAGAATCGCGCTGTCGCCGATCGGAGGTCAGTGAACCAATATTTTTAAAGGATGTTCTATTCCGTTTGCAATTTTATGCGATTTAGTTTGTTTGAAATTTTAATTTTTTTATTTTTGATGCTAGGTTTTTCTATGTTTTCAGATTATTCCTATGAACGAGCATTGTTCGTGTTTTCAATTATTGTCGTATTTACAGCACCATTCTGTATAAATATAGTGGAAATGAGATTTTAATAAAGTTTTTCCCTTTTTTCAGATTTGGATTGAACTCATTTTTTGTTGTTTCTGAAAGGGTTGATTTTTACCAAAATATAAATTTTTTATCTGTGCAATACTATTTGATGTATAGAAAAACTTATTTAAAAAAAGGATAATCTTTATTAATTATAGGAATAAATATTTGTTAGAATTCGCCCTGGACCAAATGTTTTAAAAATTTCGGCACAGTCAGGTTTTAAGTCACTTTTAATCTATCTTCTTTATACACCTGTTAACTTTTCTTTAAATAAATCTGTTTTGAATCAAATATTGCGTTTTAGTTTTCCGAAAATGATCCCCACACCTATATACAACACTAGCAGCCGCCAGCGACTTCGTTCGCGTGGAATGAATTATGCTCCGCTCCTATTGGTCGCAGCGTGATGTTATATAGCCTAAATTAATGGGCTATCCAACGCAAAAAGAATTTTTCAAATCGGACCAGTAGTTTCCGAGATTAGCGCGAACAAACAAACATACAAACAAACTCTTCAGCTTTATATATTAGTATAGATTATTTTTTATTTATGCGAAACCCGATACACGTGTCCAGTATTTTTGAATAAAGAATCTATGGACAAAATTTCAAAAAAATATCATGAAAAACCACAAAGTTACGAGCTTGGCATCCTACTTGGCTGTCCCAACAAAAACATGGCCACGCTCCGCTCAGGCGGGTGAGCCAGGTCGTAAACCTCTGGCGTTAGCTGTTGCGCCGGCGCGGTGTGCGCAATACTATGATCTACCGTGCGCGCTCGGTAACCACAGTGCAACAATTTCTGAATGTATTTGGGAAAAAATATAACATGGTGTAAAAATGATGGGAATTGATTCAGTTACTTATTCTGAACAACTATATTCAGGGTTCGCATAAACAAAAATTAACGTTGTATAGATTATCAAAATGCGTTTATAGGCATTACAGCAAAAGAAATATACTTCAAAAATATAATGGTTTATGGTCACCCTACATACAAACAAAATAGCTTGTATATGATTACCGCAAAAAACTTACTTAAATAATGATATTCCGCATCCAGGGTATGACTCGCTATTGCAGTTATAATGGCACCCTTTTTCGCTATCTTTTTCTAAACTAAATTGTTGGTTTCAAACAAATTTACAAAAAATAAATACGGGTAACACTTAGAAAGAGACAGAAGGCTACTGGGACGCTTTCTCCCTCGGACCGTGTTCTCTTCAAATAAAGTATTTTTTCCGATCGACCTTATTGCTCTTGCGATAGTCTTCTTTTAAACAAGATACTAATGCAAGTTCACATTCCAGTTTAGAGATAATTTCCTTTGACATGGGACACTGAAGTTTACATTAATTTACCAAATGTTTATATCCACTTGTTTATGGTGGGGCAGAATAAATAAGACGAGGTAAGTTTTTAATAAAATCATTTATTTACAAAATATTGAATTACGCGATCTAAGAGTTAAAGTAAATATTAAATTGAATACATATACATATAACAATACATAGCAAAAGTTTTTCAAACAATAATCAATATATTGTTATGTCGTTTTCTGTTATTCGTCCTTTAGGTGTTAAATATTTCTATTAAAAGAAAGAAAAGCGACTACATGTGGTTATATCTAATGCATCATTTTTATCAGAGGAAGTACTGGCCTTTTTAGTCCTAAAATATAAGAAACTGTGTGTAAAAATAATTATATCAATTAAAAATATGAAATACAATAATTCTCCTGACAGTACACAATTAAAAAAAGAAATAGAAAAATAATTGACGGAAAATAAATATATTGATAAGAAAGATGAAAAATAGAAATAAGTAGATAAAATTATTATTATTTTGTAATTACGTTTTTCTAATAACTACTACTAAATAAGCGTTTTGTACAACTAGTCTTTAAATTGAACTCGTATCCTTTAAATAAAGCGTGTGTCGTCATCTTAAATTAAATATCAAAAACTTTGCCAAAAACGAAAATATTACTTGTAAATATCCATACTACATGAAACAAAAAGGCTAGATTCCATTAAAATATACATTACTAACAAGATACACATTTTCCTAAAAAAAAAATACGGCACAACAATGACAAATAAAATTTTCGTTTTTCACATAACCTCAAAAAGATTCCCGCCAAATTGCAATCATAGATAAAATGTATCAACTGTCAAATCAAATTTTCAGTAACTTTTTCATTTCACTTCCTAACATCCCAATTTTCGTAAAACACTTAATAATGATTCCGACATTAAAATAGGGCCAGCCTAAAAAATACCATAAACTTTTTAAACAACGTCAATCATACTTTTTAGACCTGGACCTCATTCCAAAGGTATTCGTTAGAGTTAGTAACCTTGTCCCTGACCCTGATAGTCGCTGTTGTAGCCAGATTGTTGGCTATTTCTGTCGTAGCCTCCCTGGCCAAGACCGGTTTCTTCGTACGAGATCTTGGGCTTGTAACCGTCTTGATCAGCTTCGTATTGTACAGTCTGGAATAGAGAAAGTATTAGATAGATAGTTTAAGGACTGCTTTTCCGTATTTAAAGCCACCGAGGTAATGATCACACTGACAGTAGCAATGACTTTCATTTTGACTGTTCAACAACATTCATTGCGTTATTAACGTAGTTGAGGAGACACGTTTCTCGAAAATAGGAAGCAATGGATAACTAATATCCTTCTAAATGATTCAGATTATGATTGATAACGCACACACACACACTTTGAAAACTGTCCTTACTGTTACTACATACAGTCTAAATACAATTGTTTCTTATGTGCCCCCCCCGCAACGGCGCCGGTGCGAGTTAACGTGTTTGTAAACGCTCCGCAATTTTATTCAAAAAAAGTGATCATAATTAGTATTTTTTCTACCTAAATGCCTTGTGTACAGCCAAAAACTGACTTATAATCAAAACCTGTGTAATACAATAACAATATCAAAAGTTACTCCGGTAAAAGTGATCAAAAAATTAATCTAAATTAAATTTTAGAAATTTGACTTTTGTTTAAAAGTGGGTGTGTTGTTACTGTGTTCCGAATGCGCGAGTGACCTTCAAAGTGAAAGCAAGGTCCCGATTTGTATTGTCATAGTACTGGCATTAGTTGACTTATTTGAATACACAAAGTTGAGACACGCTTGGTTTCGAGCGTCTGTTGTGGTTACGTTGAAGAGTGACAGTTCGAGCCCAACACAATATTTTTTTTTTCTTTTTTTTTTTTCTCTTCTCTTTTTCAAACGTTTCTTAAAGTTTGTTTAGGAGATTAAACGAAGAGAGAACGAACTTTGTATTGGAGAAAGAAGCAAGAATACTTGTTACTTTAGTTATTATAATGGCGGTGTCGCACTCTCCTCCAAGCAAGCCCCAGCTTAATCCTCCAACCAATATCATACAGTATAACTCGGACTCAGCCCTTGATATTATTTCGAATGCTATGGACTCGACTGATAATTATTTTAACATTGCCAAGCGCCAGAAACGCACTTTTCGTAATGTCAACGAACCGTCTGACTACCCATCCGAATTAAAAATAATGCTTGATCAAATCAAAGACCAACAGGAAACGAAGTTTGAGCTATTAGGTAATGCCCTAGCAACCATTATGACCCAAAACCAGGGTATACAGAGATCAGTAGAAGCGTTAACCCTCAAGCACGATGAACTTGTCACTAAAATTAATTTGCTTGAACAAGAAAATAAGGAGTACAAGAAGCGAGTGTTGACTCTAGAACATGCGCTGGAACAACTGGATAAGAATGCGCACTGCTCAGCAATTGAAATTAGAAACTTGCCGAAGCAGGATAACGAAAATAAGCAAACACTAATTGACACAATCCAGAAGATCGGTTTGACATTGGGCCTTGAAACACCTATACAGCAGTTGGAGATTAGGGATGTTTTTCGTTCCAAGTCGGAAGTAGTGTTTGTAGATTTCAGCACTACTCTCAGAAAGGAATCACTGATCTCTAAATACAAAACATACAATAAATGCAGACGCGAACAGAAGGAGCCGCAGTTGAACTCGAAACATATTAAATTACCGGGAACACCGAGTACATTATACATCTCGGAATACCTAACAGCTAAGACAAGATATCTTTTCTACATTGCGCGCTCAAACGTTAAAAATAAAAGGCTTCGAGCGGCCTGGACTTCATACGGGAGGGTTTATGTTAAGAAGGAAGAGGACTCTACACCAGTTCGCATTGATGATGAAACGAACCTTCAGAAACTTGTTATGTGACTAGCTTTGGTTCAGTACGCTTGTTTTAGCTTTTATTTTGATTTTCTTATCTTTGCATGCTTTTTTATTGTACTTTTAATTGTTATTCATAATAGCTTCATGTCCATCACACTATTAAATATTTATTGCAGAATTATACATACACATATTCCCCATCACACTTATCATTTGACTAACTTAAGATGTGCGTCATTCAAGCGAGTTGAAACCATTTGCTCTTGTGTTTACCTTAGCCCAATGTCTCAAACACAGTGTAAAATCTTTCCTTATTTAGTTACAGAGTTTCCAGATCTGAGTTTATTCGACTTTACATCTTGCATTATGTCACGTATTAGGCGTGACTGTATTTTTTCATTATACTTACCTACAATAAAATGACTACTATTCAAACCATTAACGAAATAAACTCTGATCTGGACGCTCTTCAAGTGGCTAAAACAATAACCTGTAACATTGAGGATGCAAAAAATAATATCAAAATTGATAAAAATATAATCAATATTATATCTCAAAATATCCGCAGCATCAATTGTAATATGACCAATTTTGTCACGCTTCTGCAGAGATCTGAGATACCCTGGGATATTCTAGTACTTACAGAGTGCTGGCTCCCGTCTTCAAAGTTCATCCCTTCTCTTGACAATTACAATTATATATCGACCACCTCGCACAAAACTCAAAACGAAGGAGTTGTTATCTACTATAACAAACTTCTTAATGTAAAAACTGAAGAACCCACAGTTTCTGACGCTAATTGCCTTGTAGTAAAACTGGATCGTGATACTTGCATCGTAGGAATATATCGCCCGCCTAGTCAAACAAACATTGTAAAATTTATCGACTCAATTAGTAACTTACTTAATAAGCTCAAAACTTTTAATAACATTATTCTTTGTGGTGATATAAATATAAATATAGTCCCAAACAGTTCTGATAAAAGATCATACGACTACCTGAACTGCTTAGCCAGCCATGGCCTACTCCCAGCTCATACCCTGCCAACGCATGGGTTAACATGTTTAGACCACATGATGCTGAAAACTAAAATGGACGTTTGCTGTTTCGTCTTCGATACTTCTATCACTGATCACGAGAGTGTAGCTATTAGTTGTAAACCTAAATCGCGTCTGAAGTATCTTAATAAAACATATTGCTCCTATAACTTCGAGAATTTGGACTGGATAATACAAAGCATGGATTTCCAGCCTATCCTAGACTGTCAAGACGCTGATGCATCAACTGATCTCCTCGTGGCCTACCTTTCTACAGCAATAAAAAATAATTCCAGCATAGCTAAAACCTCGAAAAGAAAACTTATAACTAAACCATGGGTAACTGATGGACTTCTTCGCTGCATGAGAAACCGGGATAACTTGCACAAAAAATTAAAACGGAATCCTAACGACGATATACTAAAATTGACATATAAGCGCTATAGAAACTTTTGCTCCTCTATCCTCAAAAAAGCTAGGAAAGGTTATGAAAAACAGGAACTTCAGAATGCAAAGGGAAACAAAAAGCAGTTATGGGAGGTCATTAAAAAAATTAGCGGCACTGACAAGAGGGCGGACTTCTCGTCATCTCTCTTGTCATCTAATAATCCCAAAGCAGACATAAACGATGTCAATAGATTCTTTGTGAACGTTGGAGAAAACCTTGCAAATAAAATCTTCGCTTCGAAATCTACAACACGCCACACGAGTGATCACACATATGTAACTCCTTTAAACTCGTTTGTCCTTCTTCCTACTGATGAATCAGAAATTTACAACCTCATAGTGAGCTTGAAGGAGGTTTGTGCGGTGGGAATCGATCAGATTAGCTGCAAAATCATTAAGAGATACGCAAACTACCTATCTTTTCCTATAGCACATATCTGCAATTTGGCAATCTCAACAGGGGTATTCCCACATGCTTTTAAAATAGCTGTTGTTAAGCCCGTCTATAAGGATGGAAGGAAAGACTGTGTCAATAACTACCGTCCCATCTCCATTCTACCTGCTCTGTCCAAAATATTAGAACGCCTTATAAATCAACGTCTGGTTAAGTTTTTGGAAGCAAATAATCTCCTTTCGTCTTCACAGTTTGGTTTTAGAACTGGCAAAAGTACCAATGATGCAGTTCACGAGTTGGTAAACTCTATTGTGGTCAGCCTGGATGACGGAAGGAAATGCCTTACGGTGTTCCTCGATCTTGCTAAGGCCTTCGACACGGTCTCTGTTCCACACCTCCTGGGAAAGCTTGAGCGGCACGGTATAAGAGGAATCACTTTGAAACTGATGGAGAGCTATCTTTCTGGTAGGAAACAACGAGTTGAGATAAATGACTCGCTCAGTGACGAGCTCCCGGTAGGTTTTGGTGTACCCCAGGGTAGTATAATTGGTCCAACACTATTCCTGGTATATATTAATGATCTCTGCCAACTCATCCTTCCCGAGGGAAAGATTTTCACCTTTGCTGACGATACTGCACTGTTCTTTAGTGGTGACGAATGGAAGGAAGTGTTTGATGCTGCACAACTGGGTCTGAATCTTGTTGGTAACTGGCTGCGAGACAATGTTCTGACTCTTAATGTCTCTAAAACAAAGTACATAACGTTTGCTCAAAGATCTAACTCACTCTCACCCTCAACTCTAACGATTACTGCTCATACCTGTGACAATGAAAACTCTCTGTGCTCTTGTTCAGCCCTTGAAAAGACCGAGACAATTAAATACCTCGGAATCACTATTGACCAATACCTCACCTTCAAACCACATATAGAAACCCTCGTGACCAGGTTACGTAAAGTGATTTACATTTTCAAAACCCTAAGACTCTCGGCAAATCGAAAGACTATTGAGATGGTCTATTACGCGTTGTGCCAATCACTTATTAATTATTGCATCACATCATGGGGAGGTGCCGCAAAAACTCACCTCATTGAAGTTGAAAGGGCACAACGTGCCATACTCAAGGTTGGAGCTGGTCTCCCATTTCGCTTTCCGACTACCGACCTATACAAGAAGTGGGACATTCTGACGGTCAGACAAACGTTCATACTATTTACACTACTTAAAAAACATTCTCAAATACAATTTGACGTTGAGCTACTTAAAGACAACCGACGAAAAGGTAGGGTTTGTCCCACAGCTCAATTCAAATCAACACTCCCTACAAGATTCTATTGCTTCCTTGGGCATTTTCTTTATAATAAATTGAATAAACTCTTAAACCTATATCCAAAAACTCGATCAAGCTGTATTACAGAAACTAAAAAATACTTAAAAACCCTAGACTATCACAAAACCGAAAGTCTTTTGACCGTTCTGAAATGAACACAATTTTGACTAATATCCACAAATACGTAAATGCTACTTGAAAAATAACTTTCGCAGGCCACACCATACAAAAAATCACCCTAACTCGCACACTGCTGGTCTTAATTATTCAATCACATGTCATATTACTCCAACACTCCACACAAGATCACCACACTCACTCATCGCTTCACTACATGACTCCACAACTGATTCTGCAATATTGTAGGCTGGTATCTCATATATTTATTAGAATTATTTTTATTATAACATATTTATTTTGCTTTTAACTGTTAAGCATATTGTGTACTTATTTATAACTTTTATTTTGTTATGCCTAATTATTGTTTGTCTTTGACTCTTGCACGGTATCTCCGTTAAAGCTAATTCTAGCGATGGAAGGGGCCTGGTGACCTGTAACACAGGTTTTACTTTAAATACCTATATCAGGCACCAGTCTCTCACAAAGGTGGAATTTAGCTGAGACTTTGTTTTTTTTGTACCCACTATTATAAATCAGCTTTGTGAAGAGAGAATAAATGATAAATTATTATTATTATTATTATGTATGTGGTCAAGACTGCCAATTTAGATCTTCAAATTTGATCAAGAAAATCAAACAAACCGTAAGCAACTTGGCAACAAAAATATCTTACTGACAGTTGGTAAAGGTTTTATTCAATTCTATTTTTATTTATGGCGACTATTCTGCCTATGTCAAAACTGAACTGGAAAAAAAGAAAAATAAAAATAAAATAAAAATACGATGGTTGTTGGTAAAGGTTGGTGAAATCATCGACATATACTAATGGATATACCTTAAAGATGAGCATTTTGGCACTCCGAAAGAAAGAGGAAACGAAGCGTTGCCTATCTTTATCTCTCTCCGAAAGCATAGGCCATCTCTCACTCTTCAAATGAAA